>CM061133.1:75728533-76328533 GCA_030789695.1 Scilla litardierei | reverse complement strand
AATGTTTTAAATGCAGGAAGAAAGGGGCACCACATAAAAGATTGCCCACAACAACACACAGCTCAAGTTGCAAAAGGAAAAACGAAAGTGCTTACGTGGGACATGGATAGCGAAGCTGAGGAGGAGGATGAGGAACATGAAGCCCACTCCTGCATGGCATTGATGGCCAAACACAATGAGGTAGAATCTCCCACTAAAGCTGAATTCATAGAAATCTGTAAAGGCATGCAACATAGAATTGATGAGCTAGAAGCTGATGTGGAATGTTATAGGAATGATAATTTTGATATGCAACAAGCTGAGTATGACATGTCTATAGAATTGAAAAATCTTAAACAAGAGCTTGTTGCATGCAAATCTACCATCACCATTTTAGAAAAAGAGAAAGCTAGCTTGCCTGAAAAAACTGATTGTCTTTCATGTCCCTCTTTATTAAATGATATTAGCATGTATAAGCTTGATAAGATAAAGCTTGAAGTTGAAAATGAATTGCTTTCTGAAAAGATTAACATGCTAAATCTTGAACTTAAAGAGAAAATGAGGGATTTTGAAAAGAAAGAAGAGGAAAACAAGCAAGCTTTCGTTAGTAAATGCACTGTGCTTGTGAACGAAAATGATCATTTGAAATCCAAAGTTGCTAGTTTAGAATTGTCATTAAAGAGATTTTCCATTGGTAAACAAAATTTGGACATTATACTTGGAAATCAACTTTATGGCAATAATAGACGAGGACTAGGATATGGTTCTAAAAATGTTGAAAAATCAAATTATAGAAAAGTTCACATTGAAACAATAAAAGTTGAAAATTGTCATGCAAAGTGCTTTACATGTGGATGCGTTGGTCACACTTCATATCATTGCAAATATAGGAACAAAAACATTAAGTTCAAACAAATATGGGTTCCTAAATCTTTGATGACTAACGTGAGTGGACCTTGTTGGATTCCAAGGTCACACACGACACCTCTTTTGTAGGTGGATGAAATTTGACGAGGAGCAATAAATTGGATGTCTCATTATTTTTTAGCTCCTTAGTCAAACGGCGACGCGAAGGTATATCTCATTCTTTGAACTTAATGCACACCTTCATAGCATTTTTTTTCCTAAACATCTTTGTGTGCTTGGATTTTCTTTGTGTTTGTTTTTGTTTGCTTGATTGTTTTTTAGTGTGTTTATTTCAGTATAAAACCAAAAAAATGAAAAAAACAAAAGCAAAAAAAAAATGAGCTATTGCATATCTTCCTCTTTGCATCGTTCTAGTGCTATAAATGAATGATGATCATATCCTTGCAGAAATTGTAGTATTATTATTTTTGGCTACTTGCGTATGTTTTATTTCAATAATAGCCATGCCAAGTTCAATGCTTTAATAATATGATTTCTACACCTACTTTCACTTCCACGAATGTTAAACTATGTCGTACTTTTGGAGATACTATTTATGAATATTGGAAAGTGAATGTAGGCTGATTATTAACTGAAAAATCTAAGGGATATGATGTGATTTGCCATGAATAAAAATTGAGCACAAAACAAATGAAATGAATATGAAAAAAAATTGAAAATTGCTCCGTATGAAAAATGGATACAATTCATGGCAAATACACTACCCACGAGTATCCAACATAAGCTTTATGGGTAATCTTTAGCGTTGGTGTTTTTACTCGTCAAGCAATGTCACCCCCACATCTAAGAGTCCTTTTAGGCTATGTTTTGGTGAGTGATACCTTGAACTCATTTCTAATGAGGTGGGGAAAATCAATCCTAGGTGATATAAAGTTATTTGGAAAATGTGGATTGGTTTTGGTTGAATTTGTAAAAGTATCTCCCTTTGTACTTCTATGTTTAATAATTGCACTTACACGATGGTGTTGAATTCTAATTATCATTATCATTGGATTTGGAGTGCTAATTATAGAATGACGACATGCAAATTCTAGTTATAATTAATAATACTCTCTTTTTACATGTGCTATGTTTTAATCTTCATGAATACTCTTTTGATGATGCCAAAGGGGGAGAAAAGTGTTGAAAGATTTGTGGTATTTGTGGTATCAATGTTGGTTCAAAATACGGTATTATTGATTGAAGGGGGAGCAATGAAAATACATGAGAATGGGGAGCATGGAAAAAGGGGGAGCATGCTAACTATATTGTTATATTGTTGATATCATCTCATTGAACATCATATTGCATTATATCTTTACATCATTCAACACTCGTCACACACGTACACTTATTTGTGCAAATCCTTTATGGGTTTGTCATCATCAAAAGGGGGGAGATTGTTGGATACAACGATCTAGGATTAATTGTTTGATGATGACAAACATTTGTGAACGATTTTAACCTGTGTGTTAAGTGTTTCAGGAACGACGAATGTGCGACTAATTCACGGAAGGACTAGGTCAATGTACAAGAAAGATAGGGGAGGCGCAATGTTTTTTAGTTAATAGCCAATCAAATATTATCACCCAACTACACAATAATCTCAGTGGGCCGAAACAAAAATCCCCATCTTTTTGACAAAAAAAAACAACAAGCACTTGCATTTTGTTTGTAATCAAAATAAGCCCATGCCTTTTCTTTTACGCACAACACTTTCATGCAAAACAAAAATAACCCATCAGCACAAAAAATAAGTGGCAAACCTAATTACTCCATAATAAAAAGTATTAGTGCGTATTTTTTAGTGGGGTTATTCAATTTGGGAGCTCATCTTACAATAGAAAGAATAAGGGAAAAGGGCATTATTGTAAATAAGTCTCCAAAAACTAGGTCAGGCACTATCATTATAAATATAGGCATTGTGCATTTGTGCTTACGGCGACAAGGGAAAAGAAATAAGGGGATTGAGGGGTTTTCAAGGGCAAGCCGAAATTTTTGAGCCTCTCTCTCAGCCGCATAAAAAAAAATTCCAATCACCCATAAAAAAATTCCCTTCTCTGTTATCAAAGGCCACCTTTGTCATTATCCCTTCGAAAATTAAAAAGCAACAAGAGGAGCCCGCAATTTTTTTGTCTTGAGATCACATGCGCATCGTTTGAAAAAAAAAAAAAAATTTTTTTGGTGGAAGCCGTGAGCTCCTTGATCAACACGTGAAGGATCAACGTGATTCTTTGTTTGCATCAAGAGAGGGATATCCTAGGATCATTTGATTTGATTATTATTTTAAAATGACACCTCTTTGTTTTTCTTTTGCTTGCAGGATCAACACGTGAAGGCCATATCACAAGTAGCCGAAATCTTAAAAGAAAGCCGCACCAAAAAACAAAAATCTCTGGAAACACCTTCAAGCAAAGTTTTTTTTTGTTGATTGCTCTTCAATCAAATATCTCAGAGGGGGGCCGGCCATTGTATTCTTCAGGACGCACAAATTTGTGGAGAGAGCTCATGCACATTACCCAAGGGAGTTTCATGTCCACTTGTTTTGTTTTGTTTTTTTAATTCCACACCCAACCGAATTCTGTGCATGCATATGATTTTATTTCATAGTTCCACTCACCTTTTTTAGTTGCAGGCTTTGTTTTTCTTTGATTGCAGGTTGCTATTTTTGGTGTTGGGCTGACCCGTGCTGACTGACGAGGACATCGCCGCTACACAAACTGAGATTCCTAAACTCTATTTATCATTATTTTGTGTAGTTGTTGTGTTAGATCCTCGTAGGGGAAACTTTACCTTATTGTGTTACTTTTGGGGACCTGACGACTTTATCATTATTTTGTGTAGTTGTTGTGTTAGATCCTCGTAGGGGAAACTTTACCTTATTGTGTTACTTTTGGGGACCTGACGACTTGGGAGTCGTCACGGAGGGAGAGCATCTGACTAGATTGATAGTGTAGAGCACGTGGTGTGCGTACGAGCTAGGTGAGAGTAGATTTGGGATCTTGACTCATTGTAGCTGTACTTAATTACATATCTATCTAGTAGTTGCTTTCGGGGGCTGGAGTAGGTCGTGGGGACGACCGAACCAGGGTATATCTGTGCGTACTTTGTGTCTGCTATTTTATTACTCTGTCTGTGCTTATAACTGCGTGGTATTGTTCGTGGGTTGCACGAATATTTTTTAATAGCCTATTCACCCCCCCTCTAGGCTACGACCCAGATCCAACAAGTGGTATCAGAGCCAGTTTAGAGGATCTAGTCTAGATTTTTAGATGACCATGAATATATCTGATTGTGCTTTTGCTGAGGGTCAGTCTATAGCCCGTCCACCTAAGTTTAACGGTGTAGACTTTGCATATTGGAAGGCTAGGATGAAAATCTATTTAGTGTCTGTTGATTATGATGTGTGGGATATTGTTGAAAATGGTTATAGTCTACCCACTATTAAAATTGAAGACACTGTTATAATTAAGCCTAAAGACAAGTGGGATTTATCTGATAAGAAACTTTATACTCTTAATGGTAAAGCTATGAATGCGCTTATATGCTCTCTTGATAAATCTGAGTTTAATCGTATCTCACATTGTCTAACTGCGCAGGAAATCTGGCATACTCTGGAGGTGACCCACGAGGGAACGTCGCAAGTGAAGGAATCCAGACTTGCGTTGCTTTGCACTGAATATGAGAGCTTCCGCATGCTACCAACAGAATCTGTGAAAGAGATGTTCGCGAGGTTTACGGACATCGTCTACAAATCCAGTTCCCTCGGTAAGCATACTCTAGCCATGAACAGGTACGAAAGATCTTAAGGGCGCTACCAAGCTCGTTCAGGCCTAAAGTCACCCGCTATTCAAGAAGCTAAGGACTTATCAACAATGAAAGTGGAGGACTTGATAGGCAACCTGATGTCACACGAGCTTGAGTTGCAGAGTATAGAAGCCAGAGAGAAACCTGAAGAGAAGACCAAAGCCTCCACACCATTAGCTCTTCAAGCTAACGACGACGATCTTGATGAAGAGCAAGCCCTAATGGTCAGAAACTTCGGGAGATACATTCAGACTGATCAAGGAAGAGCTGAGATGGGAAAAAGGTTTATTCGTTCTAATAATTCTAATTTTGGTAGAAATTCCTATGATCAGAAAGCTATTAATAGAAGTGAATGTTTTAAATGCAGGAAGAAAGGGCACCACATAAAAGATTGCCCACAACAACACACAGCTCAAGTTGCAAAAGGAAAAACGAAAGTGCTTACGTGGGACATGGATAGCGAAGCTGAGGAGGAGGATGAGGAACATGAAGCCCACTCCTGCATGGCATTGATGGCCAAACACAATGAGGTAGAATCTCCCACTAAAGCTGAATTCATAGAAATCTGTAAAGGCATGCAACATAGAATTGATGAGCTAGAAGCTGATGTGGAATGTTATAGGAATGATAATTTTGATATGCAACAAGCTGAGTATGACATGTCTATAGAATTGAAAAATCTTAAACAAGAGCTTGTTGCATGCAAATCTACCATCACCATTTTAGAAAAAGAGAAGCTAGCTTGCCTGAAAAAACTGATTGTCTTTCATGTCCCTCTTTATTAAATGATATTAGCATGTATAAGCTTGATAAGATAAAGCTTGAAGTTGAAAATGAATTGCTTTCTGAAAAGATTAACATGCTAAATCTTGAACTTAAAGAGAAAATGAGGGATTTTGAAAAGAAAGAAGAGGAAAACAAGCAAGCTTTCGTTAGTAAATGCACTGTGCTTGTGAACGAAAATGATCATTTGAAATCCAAAGTTGCTAGTTTAGAATTGTCATTAAAGAGATTTTCCATTGGTAAACAAAATTTGGACATTATACTTGGAAATCAACTTTATGGCAATAATAGACGAGGACTAGGATATGGTTCTAAAAATGTTGAAAAATCAAATTATAGAAAAGTTCACATTGAAACAATAAAAGTTGAAAATTGTCATGCAAAGTGCTTTACATGTGGATGCGTTGGTCACACTTCATATCATTGCAAATATAGGAACAAAAACATTAAGTTCAAACAAATATGGGTTCCTAAATCTTTGATGACTAACGTGAGTGGACCTTGTTGGATTCCAAGGTCACACACGACACCTCTTTTGTAGGTGGATGAAATTTGACGAGGAGCAATAAATTGGATGTCTCATTATTTTTTAGCTCCTTAGTCAAACGGCGACGCGAAGGTATATCTCATTCTTTGAACTTAATGCACACCTTCATAGCATTTTTTTTCCTAAACATCTTTGTGTGCTTGGATTTTCTTTGTGTTTGTTTTTGTTTGCTTGATTGTTTTTTAGTGTGTTTATTTCAGTATAAAACCAAAAAAATGAAAAAAACAAAAGCAAAAAAAAAATGAGCTATTGCATATCTTCCTCTTTGCATCGTTCTAGTGCTATAAATGAATGATGATCATATCCTTGCAGAAATTGTAGTATTATTATTTTTGGCTACTTGCGTATGTTTTATTTCAATAATAGCCATGCCAAGTTCAATGCTTTAATAATATGATTTCTACACCTACTTTCACTTCCACGAATGTTAAACTATGTCGTACTTTTGGAGATACTATTTATGAATATTGGAAAGTGAATGTAGGCTGATTATTAACTGAAAAATCTAAGGGATATGATGTGATTTGCCATGAATAAAAATTGAGCACAAAACAAATGAAATGAATATGAAAAAAAATTGAAAATTGCTCCGTATGAAAAATGGATACAATTCATGGCAAATACACTACCCACGAGTATCCAACATAAGCTTTATGGGTAATCTTTAGCGTTGGTGTTTTTACTCGTCAAGCAATGTCACCCCCACATCTAAGAGTCCTTTTAGGCTATGTTTTGGTGAGTGATACCTTGAACTCATTTCTAATGAGGTGGGGAAAATCAATCCTAGGTGATATAAAGTTATTTGGAAAATGTGGATTGGTTTTGGTTGAATTTGTAAAAGTATCTCCCTTTGTACTTCTATGTTTAATAATTGCACTTACACGATGGTGTTGAATTCTAATTATCATTATCATTGGATTTGGAGTGCTAATTATAGAATGACGACATGCAAATTCTAGTTATAATTAATAATACTCTCTTTTTACATGTGCTATGTTTTAATCTTCATGAATACTCTTTTGATGATGCCAAAGGGGGAGAAAAGTGTTGAAAGATTTGTGGTATTTGTGGTATCAATGTTGGTTCAAAATACGGTATTATTGATTGAAGGGGGAGCAATGAAAATACATGAGAATGGGGAGCATGGAAAAAGGGGGAGCATGCTAACTATATTGTTATATTGTTGATATCATCTCATTGAACATCATATTGCATTATATCTTTACATCATTCAACACTCGTCACACACGTACACTTATTTGTGCAAATCCTTTATGGGTTTGTCATCATCAAAAGGGGGAGATTGTTGGATACAACGATCTAGGATTAATTGTTTGATGATGACAAACATTTGTGAACGATTTTAACCTGTGTGTTAAGTGTTTCAGGAACGACGAATGTGCGACTAATTCACGGAAGGACTAGGTCAATGTACAAGAAAGATAGGGGAGGCGCAATGTTTTTTAGTTAATAGCCAATCAAATATTATCACCCAACTACACAATAATCTCAGTGGGCCGAAACAAAAATCCCCATCTTTTTGACAAAAAAAAACAACAAGCACTTGCATTTTGTTTGTAATCAAAATAAGCCCATGCCTTTTCTTTTACGCACAACACTTTCATGCAAAACAAAAATAACCCATCAGCACAAAAAATAAGTGGCAAACCTAATTACTCCATAATAAAAAGTATTAGTGCGTATTTTTTAGTGGGGTTATTCAATTTGGGAGCTCATCTTACAATAGAAAGAATAAGGGAAAAGGGCATTATTGTAAATAAGTCTCCAAAAACTAGGTCAGGCACTATCATTATAAATATAGGCATTGTGCATTTGTGCTTACGGCGACAAGGGAAAAGAAATAAGGGGATTGAGGGGTTTTCAAGGGCAAGCCGAAATTTTTGAGCCTCTCTCTCAGCCGCATAAAAAAAAATTCCAATCACCCATAAAAAATTCCCTTCTCTGTTATCAAAGGCCACCTTTGTCATTATCCCTTCGAAAATTAAAAAGCAACAAGAGGAGCCGCAATTTTTTTGTCTTGAGATCACATGCGCATCGTTTGAAAAAAAAAAAAAAATTTTTTTGGTGGAAGCCGTGAGCTCCTTGATCAACACGTGAAGGATCAACGTGATTCTTTGTTTGCATCAAGAGAGGGATATCCTAGGATCATTTGATTTGATTATTATTTTAAAATGACACCTCTTTGTTTTCTTTTGCTTGCAGGATCAACACTTGAAGGCCATATGACAAGTAGCCGAAATCTTAAAAGAAAGCCGCACCAAAAAACAAAAATCTCTGGAAACACCTTCAAGCAAAGTTTTTTTTTGTTGATTGCTCTTCAATCAAATATCTCAGAGGGGGGCCGGCCATTGTATTCTTCAGGACGCACAAATTTGTGGAGAGAGCTCATGCACATTACCCAAGGGAGTTTCATGTCCACTTGTTTTGTTTTGTTTTTTTTAATTCCACACCCAACCGAATTCTGTGCATGCATATGATTTTATTTCATAGTTCCACTCACCTTTTTTAGTTGCAGGCTTTGTTTTTCTTTGATTGCAGGTTGCTATTTTTGGTGTTGGGCCAACAAAAAGGAGCACGCATCTATCTCTCCCATACACAGAGTTTTGAGAGGAGCGCCGCACAACAAAACTCCACAGAGCCAATCAAATATTTTCAGGAGCCGTGCGCAAGTTTCACCAAGAGGGGAGCCGAACTATTGAGGGGACATCTGAGTCTACATCTACGTCAGACGAGATCTGACCCGTGCTGACTGACGAGGACATCGCCGCTACACAAACTGAGATTCCTAAACTCTATTTATCATTATTTTGTGTAGTTGTTGTGTTAGATCCTCGTAGGGGAAACTTTACCTTATTGTGTTACTTTTGGGGACCTGACGACTTTATCATTATTTTGTGTAGTTGTTGTGTTAGATCCTCGTAGGGGAAACTTTACCTTATTGTGTTACTTTTGGGGACCTGACGACTTGGGAGTCGTCACGGAGGGAGAGCATCTGACTAGATTGATAGTGTAGAGCACGTGGTGTGCGTACGAGCTAGGTGAGAGTAGATTTGGGATCTTGACTCATTGTAGCTGTACTTAATTACATATCTATCTAGTAGTTGCTCCACCTAAGTTTAACGGTGTAGACTTTGCATATTGGAAGGCTAGGATGAAAATCTATTTAGTGTCTGTTGATTATGATGTGTGGGATATTGTTGAAAATGGTTATAGTCTACCCCACTATTAAAATTGAAGACACTGTTATAATTAAGCCTAAAGACAAGTGGGATTTATCTGATAAGAAACTTTATACTCTTAATGGTAAAGCTATGAATGCGCTTATATGCTCTCTTGATAAATCTGAGTTTAATCGTATCTCACATTGTCTAACTGCGCAGGAAATCTGGCATACTCTGGAGGTGACCCACGAGGGAACGTCGCAAGTGAAGGAATCCAGACTTGCGTTGCTTTGCACTGAATATGAGAGCTTCCGCATGCTACCAACAGAATCTGTGAAAGAGATGTTCGCGAGGTTTACGGACATCGTCTACAAATCCAGTTCCCTCGGTAAGCCATACTCTAGCCATGAACAGGTACGAAAGATCTTAAGGGGGCGCTACCAAGCTCGTTCAGGCCTAAAGTCACCGCTATTCAAGAAGCTAAGGACTTATCAACAATGAAAGTGGAGGACTTGATAGGCAACCTGATGTCACACGAGCTTGAGTTTGCAGAGTATAGAAGCCAGAGAGAAACCTGAAGAGAAGACCAAAGCCTCCACACCATTAGCTCTTCAAGCTAACGACGACGATCTTGATGAAGAGCAAGCCCTAATGGTCCAGAAACTTCGGGAGATACATTCAGACTGATCAAGGAAGAGCTGAGATGGGAAAACGGTTTATTCGTTCTAATAATTCTAATTTTGGTAGAAATTCCTATGATCAGAAAGCTATTAATAGAAGTGAATGTTTTAAATGCAGGAAGAAAGGGCACCACATAAAAGATTGCCCACAACAACAACACACAGCTCAAGTTGCAAAAGGAAAAACGAAAGTGCTTACGTGGGACATGGATAGCGAAGCTGAGGAGGAGGATGAGGAACATGAAGCCCACTCCTGCATGGCATTGATGGCCAAACACAATGAGGTAGAATCTCCCACTAAAGCTGAATTCATAGAAATCTGTAAAGGCATGCAACATAGAATTGATGAGCTAGAAGCTGATGTGGAATGTTATAGGAATGATAATTTTGATATGCAACAAGCTGAGTATGACATGTCTATAGAATTGAAAAATCTTAAACAAGAGCTTGTTGCATGCAAATCTACCATCACCATTTTAGAAAAAGAGAAAGCTAGCTTGCCCTGAAAAAACTGATTGTCTTTCATGTCCCTCTTTATTAAATGATATTAGCATGTATAAGCTTGATAAGATAAAGCTTGAAGTTGAAAATGAATTGCTTTCTGAAAAGATTAACATGCTAAATCTTGAACTTAAAGAGAAAATGAGGGATTTTGAAAAAGAAAGAGAGGAAAACAAGCAAGCTTTCGTTAGTAAATGCACTGTGCTTGTGAACGAAAAATGATCATTTGAAATCCAAAGTTGCTAGTTTAGAATTGTCATTAAAGAGATTTTCCATTGGTAAACAAAATTTGACATTATACTTGGAAATCAACTTTATGGCAATAATAGACGAGGACTAGGATATGGTTCTAAAAATGTTGAAAAATCAAATTATAGAAAGTTCAACATTGAAACAATAAAAGTTGAAAATTGTCATTGCAAAGTGCTTTACATGTGGATGCGTGGTCACACTTCATATCATTGCAAATATAGGAACAAAAACATTAAGTTCAAACAAATATGGGTTCCTAAATCTTTGATGACTAACGTGAGTGGACCTTGTTGGATTCCAAGGTCACACGACACCTCTTTTGTAGGTGGATGAAATTTGACGAGGAGCAATAAATTGGATGTCCTCATTATTTTTTAGCTCCTTAGTCAAACGGCGACGCGGAAGGTATATCTCATTCTTTGAACTTAATGCACACCTTCATAGCATTTTTTTTCCTAAACATCTTTGTGTGCTTGGATTTTTCTTTGTGTTTGTTTTTGTTTGCTTGATTGTTTTTTAGTGTGTGTTATTTCAGGTATAAAACCAAAAAAATGAAAAAAACAAAAGCATAAAAAAATGAGCTAATTGCATATCTTCCTCTTTGCATCGTTCTAGTGCTATAAATGAATGATGATCATATCCTTGCAGAAATTGTAGTATTATTATTTTGTGGCTACTTGCGTATGTTTTATTTCAATAATAGCCATGCCAAGTTCAATGCTTTAATAATATGATTTCTACACCTACTTTCACTTCCACGAATGTTAAACTATGTCGTACTTTTGGAGATACTATTTATGAATATTGGAAAGTGAATGTAGGCTGATTATTAACTGAAAAATCTAAGGGATATGATGTGATTTGGCCATGAATAAAAATTGAGCACAAAACAAATGAAATGAATATGAAAAAAAAATTGAAAATTGCTCCGTATGAAAATGGATACAATTCATGGCAAATACACTACCCACGAGTATCCAACATAAGCTTTATGGGTAATCTTTAGCGTTGGTGTTTTTACTCGTCAAGCAATGTCACCCCCACATCTAAGAGTCCTTTTAGGCTATGTTTTGGTGAGTGATACCTTGAACTCATTTCTAATGAGGTGGGGGAAAATCAATCCTAGGTGATATAAAGTTATTTGGAAAATGTGGATTGGTTTTGGTTGAATTTGTAAAAGTATCTCCCTTGTACTTCTATGTTTAATAATTGCACTTACACGATGGTGTTGAATTCTAATTATCATTATCATTGGATTTTGGAGTGCTAATTATAGAATGACGACATGCAAATTCTAGTTATAATTAATAATACTCGTCTTTTTACATGTGCTATGTTTTAATCTTCATGAATACTCTTTTGATGATGCCAAAGGGGGAGAAAAGTGTTGAAAGATTTGTGGTATTTGTGGTATCAATGTTGGTTTCAAAATACGGTATTATTGATTGAAGGGGGAGCAATGAAAATACATGAGAATGGGGAGCATGGAAAAAGGGGGGAGCATGCTAACTATATTGTTATATTGTTGATATCATCTCATTGAACATCATATTGCATTATATCTTTACATCATTCAACACTCGTCACGACACGTACACTTATTTGTGCAAATCCTTTATGGGTTTGTCCATCATCAAAAGGGGGAGATTGTAGGAACAACGATCTAGGATTAATTGGTTTGATGATGACAAACATTTTGTGAACGATTTTAACCTGTGTGTTAAGTTGTTTCAGGGAACGATCGAATGTGCGACTAATTCACGGAAGGACTAGGTCAATGTACAAGAAAGATAGGGGAGGCGCAATGTTTTTTAGTTAATAGCCAATCAAATATTATCACCCCAACTACACAATAATCTCAGTGGGCCGAAACAAAAATCCCATCTTTTTGACAAAAAAAAACAACAAGCACTTGCATTTTGTTTGTAATCAAAATAAGCCCATGCCTTTTCTTTTACGCACAACACTTTCATGCAAAACAAAAATAACCCATCAGCACAAAAAATAAGTGGCAAACCTAATTACTCCATAATAAAAAGTATTAGTGCGTATTTTTTAGTGGGGTTATTTCAATTTGGGAGCTCATTCTTACAATAGAAAGAATAAGGGAAAAGGGCATTATTGTAAATAAGTCTCCAAAAACTAGGTCAGAGCACTATCATTATAAATATAGGCATTGTGCATTTGTGCTTACGGCGACAAGGGAAAAGAAATAAGGGGATTGAGGGGTTTTCAAGGGCAAGCCGAAATTTTTGAGCCTCTCTCTCAGCCGCATAAAAAAAAATTCCAATCACCCATAAAAAATTCCCTTCTCTGTTATCAAAGGCCACCTTTGTCTTTATCCCTTCGAAAATTAAAAAGCAACAAGAGGAGCCGCAATTTTTTTGTCTTGAGATCACATGCGCATCGTTTGAAAAAAAAAAAAAAAATTTTTTTGGTGGAAGCCGTGAGCTCCTTGATCAACACGTGAAGGATCAACGGTGATTCTTTGTTTGCATCAAGAGAGGGATATCCTAGGATCATTTGATTTGATTATTATTTTAAAATGACACCTCTTTGTTTTTCTTTTGCTTGCAGGATCAACACGTGAAGGCCATATGACAAGTAGCCGAAATCTTAAAAGAAAGCCGCACCAAAAAACAAAAATCTCTGGAAACACCTTCAAGCAAAGTTTTTTTTTGTTGATTGCTCTTCAATCAAATATCTCAGAGGGGGGGCCGGCCATTGTATTCTTCAGGACGCACAAATTTGTGGAGAGAGCTCATGCACATTACCCAAGGGAGTTTCATGTCCACTTGTTTTGTTTTGTTTTTTTAATTCCACACCCAACCGAATTCTGTGCATGCATATGATTTTATTTCATAGTTCCACTCACCTTTTTTAGTTGCAGGCTTTGTTTTTCTTTGATTGCAGGTTGCTATTTTTGGTGTTGGGCCAACAAAAAGGAGCAACGCATCTATCTCTCCCATACACAAGAGTTTTGAGAGGAGCGCCGCACAACAAAACTCCACAGAGCCAATCAATATTTTTCAGGAGCCGTGCGGCAAGTTTCACCAAGAGGGGGAGCCGAACTATTGAGGGGGACATCTGAGTCTACATCTACGTCAGACGAGATCTGACCCGTGCTGACTGACGAGGACATCGCCGCTACACAAACTGAGATTCCTAAACTCTATTTATCATTATTTTGTGTAGTTGTTGTGTTAGATCCTCCGTAGGGGAAACTTTACCTTATGGTGTTACTTTTGGGGACCTGACGACTTTTATCATTATTTTGTGTAGTTGTTGTGTTAGATCCTCGTAGGGGAAACTTTACCTTATTGTGTTACCTTTTGGGGACCTGACGACTTGGGAGTCGTCACGGAGGGAGAGCATCTGACTAGATTGATAGTGTAGAGCACCGTGGTGTGCGTACGAGCTAGGTGAGAGTAAGAGTTGGGGATCTTGACTCATTGTAGCTGTACTTAATTACATATCTATCTAGTAGTTGCTTTCGGGGGCTGGAGTAGGTCGTGGGGACGACCGAACCAGGGTATATCTGTGCGTACTTTGTGTCTGCTATTTTATTACTCTGTCTGTGCTTATAACTGCGTGGACAAGTGGGATTTATCTGATAAGAAACTTTATACTCTTAATGGTAAAGCTATGAATGCGCTTATATGCTCTCTTGATAAATCTGAGTTTAATCGTATCTCACATTGTCTAACTGCGCAGGAAATCTGGCATACTCTGGAGGTGACCCACGATGGGAACGTCGCAAGTGAAGGGAATCCAGACTTGCGTTGCTTTGCACTGAATATGAGAGCTTCCGCATGCTACCAACAGAATCTGTGAAAGAGATGTTCGCGAGGTTTACGGACATCGTCTACAAATCCAGTTCCCTCGGTAAGCCATACTCTAGCCATGAACAGGTACGAAAGATCTTAAGGGGCGCTACCAAGCTCGTTCAGGCCTAAAGTCACCGCTATTCAAGAAGCTAAGGACTTATCAACAATGAAAGTGGAGGACTTGATAGGCAACCTGATGTCACACGAGCTTGAGTTGCAGAGTATAGAAGCCAGAGAGAAACCTGAAGAGAAGACCAAAGCCTCCACACCATTAGCTCTTCAAGCTAACGACGACGATCTTGATGAAGAGCAAGCCCTAATGGTCAGAAACTTCGGGAGATACATTCAGACTGATCAAGGAAGAGCTGAGATGGGAAAAAGGTTTATTCGTTCTAATAATTCTAATTTTGGTAGAAATTCCTATGATCAGAAAGCTATTAATAGAAGTGAATGTTTTAAATGCAGGAAGAAAGGGCACCACATAAAAGATTGCCCACAACAACACACAGCTCAAGTTGCAAAAGGAAAAACGAAAGTGCTTACGTGGGACATGGATAGCGAAGCTGAGGAGGAGGATGAGGAACATGAAGCCCACTCCTGCATGGCATTGATGGCCAAACACAATGAGGTAGAATCTCCCACTAAAGCTGAATTCATAGAAATCTGTAAAGGCATGCAACATAGAATTGATGAGCTAGAAGCTGATGTGGAATGTTATAGGAATGATAATTTTTGATATGCAACAAGCTGAGTATGACATGTCTATAGAATTGAAAAATCTTAAACAAGAGCTTGTTGCATGCAAATCTACCATCACCATTTTAGAAAAAGAGAAAGCTAGCTTGCCTGAAAAAACTGATTGTCTTTCATGTCCCTCTTTATTAAATGATATTAGCATGTATAAGCTTGATAAGATAAAGCTTGAAGTTGAAAATGAATTGCTTTCTGAAAAGATTAACATGCTAAATCTTGAACTTAAAGAGAAAATGAGGGATTTTGAAAAGAAAGAAGAGGAAAACAAGCAAGCTTTCGTTAGTAAATGCACTGTGCTTGTGAACGAAAATGATCATTTGAAATCCAAAGTTGCTAGTTTAGAATTGTCATTAAAGAGATTTTCCATTGGTAAACAAAATTTGGACATTATACTTGGAAATCAACTTTATGGCAATAATAGACGAGGACTAGGATATGGTTCTAAAAATGTTGAAAAATCAAATTATAGAAAAGTTCACATTGAAACAATAAAAGTTGAAAATTGTCATGCAAAGTGCTTTACATGTGGATGCGTTGGTCACACTTCATATCATTGCAAATATAGGAACAAAAACATTAAGTTCAAACAAATATGGGTTCCTAAATCTTTGATGACTAACGTGAGTGGACCTTGTTGGATTCCAAGGTCACACACGACACCTCTTTTGTAGGTGGATGAAATTTGACGAGGAGCAATAAATTGGATGTCTCATTATTTTTTAGCTCCTTAGTCAAACGGCGACGCGAAGGTATATCTCATTCTTTGAACTTAATGCACACCTTCATAGCATTTTTTTTCCTAAACATCTTTGTGTGCTTGGATTTTCTTTGTGTTTGTTTTTGTTTGCTTGATTGTTTTTTAGTGTGTTTATTTCAGTATAAAACCAAAAAAATGAAAAAAACAAAAGCAAAAAAAAAATGAGCTATTGCATATCTTCCTCTTTGCATCGTTCTAGTGCTATAAATGAATGATGATCATATCCTTGCAGAAATTGTAGTATTATTATTTTTGGCTACTTGCGTATGTTTTATTTCAATAATAGCCATGCCAAGTTCAATGCTTTAATAATATGATTTCTACACCTACTTTCACTTCCACGAATGTTAAACTATGTCGTACTTTTGGAGATACTATTTATGAATATTGGAAAGTGAATGTAGGCTGATTATTAACTGAAAAATCTAAGGGATATGATGTGATTTGCCATGAATAAAAATTGAGCACAAAACAAATGAAATGAATATGAAAAAAAATTGAAAATTGCTCCGTATGAAAAATGGATACAATTCATGGCAAATACACTACCCACGAGTATCCAACATAAGCTTTATGGGTAATCTTTAGCGTTGGTGTTTTTACTCGTCAAGCAATGTCACCCCCACATCTAAGAGTCCTTTTAGGCTATGTTTTGGTGAGTGATACCTTGAACTCATTTCTAATGAGGTGGGGAAAATCAATCCTAGGTGATATAAAGTTATTTGGAAAATGTGGATTGGTTTTGGTTGAATTTGTAAAAGTATCTCCCTTTGTACTTCTATGTTTAATAATTGCACTTACACGATGGTGTTGAATTCTAATTATCATTATCATTGGATTTGGAGTGCTAATTATAGAATGACGACATGCAAATTCTAGTTATAATTAATAATACTCTCTTTTTACATGTGCTATGTTTTAATCTTCATGAATACTCTTTTGATGATGCCAAAGGGGGAGAAAAGTGTTGAAAGATTTGTGGTATTTGTGGTATCAATGTTGGTTCAAAATACGGGTATTATTGATTGAAGGGGGAGCAATGAAAATACATGAGAATGGGGAGCATGGAAAAAGGGGGGAGCATGCTAACTATATTGTTATATTGTTGATATCATCTCATTGAACATCATATTGCATTATATCTTTACATCATTCAACACTCGTCACACACGTACACTTATTTGTGCAAATCCTTTATGGGTTTGTCATCATCAAAAGGGGGAGATTGTTGGATACAACGATCTAGGATTAATTGTTTGATGATGACAAACATTTGTGAACGATTTTAACCTGTGTGTTAAGTGTTTCAGGAACGACGAATGTGCGACTAATTCACGGAAGGACTAGGTCAATGTACAAGAAAGATAGGGGAGGCGCAATGTTTTTTAGTTAATAGCCAATCAAATATTATCACCCAACTACACAATAATCTCAGTGGGCCGAAACAAAAATCCCCATCTTTTTGACAAAAAAAAACAACAAGCACTTGCATTTTGTTTGTAATCAAAATAAGCCCATGCCTTTTCTTTTACGCACAACACTTTCATGCAAAACAAAAATAACCCATCAGCACAAAAAATAAGTGGCAAACCTAATTACTCCATAATAAAAAGTATTAGTGCGTATTTTTTAGTGGGGTTATTCAATTTGGGAGCTCATCTTACAATAGAAAGAATAAGGGAAAAGGGCATTATTGTAAATAAGTCTCCAAAAACTAGGTCAGGCACTATCATTATAAATATAGGCATTGTGCATTTGTGCTTACGGCGACAAGGGAAAAGAAAATAAGGGGATTGAGGGGTTTTCAAGGGCAAGCCGAAATTTTTGAGCCTCTCTCTCAGCCGCATAAAAAAAAATTCCAATCACCCATAAAAAATTCCCTTCTCTGTTATCAAAGGCCACCTTTGTCATTATCCCTTCGAAAATTAAAAAGCAACAAGAGGAGCCGCAATTTTTTTGTCTTGAGATCACATGCGCATCGTTTGAAAAAAAAAAAAAAATTTTTTTGGTGGAAGCCGTGAGCTCCTTGATCAACACGTGAAGGATCAACGTGATTCTTTGTTTGCATCAAGAGAGGGATATCCTAGGATCATTTGATTTGATTATTATTTTAAAATGACACCTCTTTGTTTTTCTTTTGCTTGCAGGATCAACACGTGAAGGCCATATGACAAGTAGCCGAAATCTTAAAAGAAAGCCGCACCAAAAAACAAAAATCTCTGGAAACACCTTCAAGCAAAGTTTTTTTTTGTTGATTGCTCTTCAATCAAATATCTCAGAGGGGGGGCCGGCCATTGTATTCTTCAGGACGCACAAATTTGTGGAGAGAGCTCATGCACATTACCCAAGGGAGTTTCATGTCCACTTGTTTTGTTTTGTTTTTTTAATTCCACACCCAACCGAATTCTGTGCATGCATATGATTTTATTTCATAGTTCCACTCACCTTTTTTAGTTGCAGGCTTTGTTTTTCTTTGATTGCAGGTTGCTATTTTTGGTGTTGGGCCAACAAAAAGGAGCACGCATCTATCTCTCCCATACACAGAGTTTTGAGAGGAGCGCCGCACAACAAAACTCCACAGAGCCAATCAAATATTTTCAGGAGCCGTGCGCAAGTTTCACCAAGAGGGGAGCCGAACTATTGAGGGGACATCTGAGTCTACATCTACGTCAGACGAGATCTGACCCGTGCTGACTGACGAGGACATCGCCGCTACACAAACTGAGATTCCTAAACTCTATTTATCATTATTTTGTGTAGTTGTTGTGTTAGATCCTCGTAGGGGAAACTTTACCTTATTGTGTTACTTTTGGGGACCTGACGACTTTATCATTATTTTGTGTAGTTGTTGTGTTAGATCCTCGTAGGGGAAACTTTACCTTATTGTGTTACTTTTGGGGACCTGACGACTTGGGAGTCGTCACGGAGGGAGAGCATCTGACTAGATTGATAGTGTAGAGCACGTGGTGTGCGTACGAGCTAGGTGAGAGTAGATTTGGGATCTTGACTCATTGTAGCTGTACTTAATTACATATCTATCTAGTAGTTGCTTTCGGGGGCTGGAGTAGGTCGTGGGGGACGACCCGAACCAGGGTATATCTGTGCGTACTTTGTGTCTGCTATTTTATTACTCTGTCTGTGCTTATAACTGCGTGGTATTGTTCGTGGGTCGCACGAATATTTTTTAATAGCCTATTCACCCCCCTCTAGGCTACGATCCAGATCCAACAAGATCTGTATTGTGTAAATTCATTGGGTACCAGAAAAATTATTCAGGGTACACCTTCTCCATCCAGAGACATAAAAGATTGTTGTCTCCAAACATGCCATCTTTTTAGAAAAGGAATTCCTTACGAAGGAAGTTATTGGCAAGGTAGAGACCTGGACGAATGTTCATAAGGAGAATTAACACAAGAACATGTATCAAAACCAGTGGGAGAATCAGAGCTTGATGTTTCCTAACCAGTCGTTAGGAGGTCTGATAGGATTCCTCGAGCCCCTGATAGGTACTACAGTTTTCTCGTAGACGGAGGGGTTGAGGATGGCATCATATTAAATGATGATCCTATTAGCTTCCAAGATGCCATTAAGAGTAGTAACTCTGACAAGTGGCTAGATGCAATGAGATCCGAAATGGAATCCATGCACGTAAATGAAGTATGGACCTTAGAAAACGTGCCCAAAGGAAGTGTTCCCATTGGCTGCAAATGGGTCTTCAAGAAGAAGATTGGTGCAGATGGAAAGATAGAAACTTACAAAGATAGGCTGGTTGCGAAAGGTTATCGTCAGATTCTAGGAATAGATTATGACGAGACTTTCTCACCAGTCACCATGCACAAGTCTATCCGGATTGTACTCGCTATTGCTGCCCATTATAAATACGAAATCTGACAAATGGATGTGAAGACTGCTTTTCTAAATGGTGATTTAGAGGAGCAGATTTACATGACTCTGTCAGAAGGTTTCGAAGTTAGAGCATGTAGGCTGCATAGGTCCATCTACGGACTTAAGCAGGCTTCAAGAAGTTGGAACATCCGTTTTGACAAGACATTCAAAGAGTTTGGTTTTGTCAGAAATGAGGATGATCCATGCATCTATAAGAAAATCACTAATAATTCTTTAGTCATATTCGTATTGTACGTGGATGATATTCTTATAATAGGCAATAACATAGAGATGTTGAAGTCTGTAAAAGGATGGCTGTCAATTAACTTCTCCATGAAGGACTTGGGAGAAGCATCATATATATCAGGTGTAAAGATCTATAGAGATAGATCTAAACGGATGCTAGGACTCTCCCAAACAAGGTACATAGACTCTGTGCTAAAACAGTTTAGCATGGAAAACAGTAATGTCGGTTTAATACCAGCCAATCATAGAATAAACCTTTTCAAGAAGATGTCTCCAAAAACTGACTTGGAAAAGGAACACATGAGTAAGATAACATATGCTTCAGCTGTGGGATCTATCATGTATTCCATGATCTGTTCCAGACCTGATGTCGCCTTTGCACTAGGTGCAGTAAGTCGATATCAGTCTAACCCGGGAGAAGAACACTGGAAAGCCGTCAAGACAATTCTAAAGTACTTATGAAGGACTAAAGACTTGGTCTTGATTTATGGAAGTGAAGAGCTCTAGGTTGAAGGCTTCATAGATTCCAGCTTTCAGAGTGATATAGATGATATCAAATCGATCTTTGGATATGTTTTTACTCTCAACGGAGGAGCGGTCAGTTGGAGGAGTTCCAAACAAGACACTGTTGCAGACTCTACGATGGAGGACGAGTATATAGCAGACAATGATGCAACAAAGGAAGCGGTCTGGATGAGGAAGTTCATAAGCCAGTTAGGGATGGTGCATGCAGTTAAAGATCTGATACCTCTGTATTGCGACAATAATGCAACCATCAGTCTGGTTCAAGAAGCAAGATTCCACAAGAGATCCAGACACATTCTTTGGAAGTATCACCTGATACGGGATATTGAGAAGAGGAAAGCTATAGAACTCCTTAGAGTCTGTTCAGAGGACCACTTAGCAGATCCATTCATAAAGACGCTGGCACACAATCGTCTGCAGAGACTAGTGTGTAAAAGTGGTATGAGATACTATAATAAATGGCCCTGAGTGCAAGTGGGAGATGTTGAGAGATGTACGCCCTCGAGGAAATTTATCTATGTAAACATCTTGTTCATAAATGAAAGTATGCTTTCTGGTATCAATTATCTTAGTAATCCTCTTTTATATGTTGCTTGGATAATTTCCTTAGACTCGTAGCAAGGTCATACATGTTTCGAGATAGAGATCCCGATTATGAGAAATGTCTGACCATTAGAAGCTTGAGTCTTAAAGTGTTCATGGTTATAGATGCGTCGAGATAGGGATATCAACACATTGGACAGACCATTGAGTCTTTTTCTTGTTGGTCTCATAATCATGCGACTTGGTGAAGTCGGAGACAAGACACAGGTACTCATTAGAGAATGAGTCCACTGAACGACCCAAACCAAGAGTTATCAAATGGATAAACAGTAACTAACTGTCATTTATAACTCTTAGTAATGATTGTCAAGTTGGTCTTTAGGACTTGGGATCATTGTACGAAGCTGTTGTGCACCTGTCGGGCTACTGCACACGTACTAGAGGGGGGTGAATAGTACTTTTAAATAATAGGGAGAGTTATTCCTAATTATCGTGCAATTAACAAACAACAATGCGGAATAACAACGATCAACAAGAATAAATGCAAACGCAAACAAATGGTTTAATGGGTTCGGATCCACCCAAGTCTCCCTGACTTGTTCCCGGTGATCCTACGTCCCAACCACCCGGATTCCCTCCGGATACTTGAGTTAGAAACCCTAACTCAAGATTTCCAATATGCCCACTTGCGAAAACCACGCAAGTGCAAACTAACTACAAAGGATGTCCGTGAATCCCACAACCCGGGATCACGCAAACTCTCACAACCGAGAGTATACAATTCAAATAACGAATGTAAATGAAATGAAATGCTTACCAACAAAATAACTATGCCTTGAGTATTCTTACCAAATTAGGGCAAGGGGGATTTTGATGGAGGAAGATGGCACCAAACCCTAGCTTCAAGAAGATGACCAGCAATAGAAGCCTAGGGTGGAGATGGTGACCTAGAATCAAGCTTCTAGATTGAATGGCTCACAATGGAGAGAATCTCTCTTGAGGATTTAGGGCTCAAGAACTTGAGGGAGAGATTCTTGTGAGAAGAGAGAGCTTGGAAATAGAGTTGATTGCTCTTCTCTTTTGATCTGAAAATATCTCTAATATATTGCTTAACCCCTTCAAGAAATGAATCAGGATTCTATTTATAGGGGCAAGGAAAAACGAGTTCAAAAAGATCCCAACGGCTCTTTTCTGAAGCTGGTTAGTCGGTTAAAGAAGGATGCCCGACCGACTAGATCACAATCTAGTCGGTCGGTCAATGAGCATGGACCGACTAATGAGTTGACAGCCAAGATAGAAAAGTTCACAGTCAATATGAACTAGTCGGTCTAAGAAGACTTGCCGACTGGCTAGTCGGTTGGTCAGTGTTCTTTGACCGACTAAGAGATGAAACTCAAAGGCTGGAAACAAGTTTAACTAGTCGGTCTAAGAACAATGTCTAACCGACTAGTTTCTCAACTAGTCGATCGACAGATGTGCTTTGACCGACTAAGTGTAAACAGTGGCTTAGGCTGAAATTGGGAGATGAAAACTAGTCAGTCTGAGAAGGATTCCTAACCGACTAGATCGTCATCTAGTCGGTCGGTGAGCCTTCTTGGACCGACTAACTGTAAACAGTAGATAGCCAATATTGAGCAAGGGCATCTAGTCGGTTCATGAAGGATTGCCGACCGACTAGATCGTCATCTAGTCGGTTGGTTCTCCTACTTGAACCAACTAAGATGCTCCAGAAGCCGAGGGAAGAAGCGCGAAGCTTCGGGAAAGTTCCTATGGGCTTCTAAGATAATCCTAGCTCTAAGATATGAGCGAAATGAAGATTATAATGTAAGTCCTACTCAAGGCTTAACATTCTAAGTAAAGAAGCTAGAAGACTATAAATAAACCTTGACGATCCGTCTTCATAAGATTCAATCTTCATTCTTGACTTCAATAAAGGTCCTTGAGCTTAAACGAAGCTTCAGGCACACGATCACGCGTAGTGAGAAGTCTTGAGACGTCGCTTGAGATGAACGTATTCTTTTGGCGACGATCTCCATAACTGCGCTCACAAATAGTTAGTACACGATATTTATGTTTGCTCATCATCAAAACCAAATCCGGGGAATCAATACTCAACAGCTTTGCGTGAACAGTGTCGCTTAGATATATGATCTAGCTTCGAGGCAAGGCCTACTGAAAGGTCTTAGGTTGGGTGACACTTGAAGCATACGAGGTGAGTAATGATCAAGATAGGATTCGTCTCTTCTGATAATGGTAAGTTAGTGTCGCAGGCTCAGTACGGCTCTTGGTATAACCTTGGCCAAGGTATGTTGTAAGATGTACAACATGAATGTACCAGAGACTGAAGGATACTGGCCAGTGCTAGCTAGTAAGGCTGACATCATTCCATACCCTAGGCTACGCAAGTGAAATAGTCAAGACGAAGGACTAAAACTGTATTCATCACGGACACAGTCAGAGTGATCCCGACGACACTTTGTCGACAAAGTCAATCACGTAATTATGATGCTGAAACAGGGATGACACCTGCTGCTCGTGGTTACTCTCGTATAGGGACTTCGAGTCCCAACATGTAGTAGGGTCAGGCTGAAGGGTCTCACACCGAGTAGTATTCACGTCTTAGTAATAGGAAGATCGTTAAAGAGGAATGCATTCGATGCAATAGAATGATTAAACTCACAAGTCAGTTGTGAGATGAAAATCTAAAGAGTTTAGCATTTGGACAAATTAATACTTGGTATTATATTGACTTAGACGCAGGGGAACGAAGGGACTTCCTGAGAAATCCACAGGAAGAAACCGCGTTCAAATCGGAGCTCTAACGAGCCCAAAAACACAAAAACAGCTGAGAAAAGGCCCTTATTGGGCTTACGGGTCTAACTCGCACCTGGCGGGTCAGATCCACCAGGAAATAGCGGGTTTGTGTTGTTTTTTTTGCGAAAAACGAGATTTGGGGTCTATTTTTGACAATTGAGGGGTCAAATGAAATCGGAATTGGATTCTGTTTTTCCTATGCGATCGTTGTCTTGAGATCTTCGATTTGACAGGTTGTTTGAAAGTCGAAACTCAGAAATGGATTTATGGTTAATTTTAGAAGTTTGAACTTCTTATGAAATCAACCACATTACGCCATATTATTGTCCCACATTGCTCGTGGTAAGAGGGGAGGTGCCGCCTCCCTATATAAATAGGGGTTAGCCCTCCTCATTGAAACCTGCACCAAGTCTACAATTTGTGAAGCTCCTGATTTTTTAGCATGAACGATCTAGACTTAAATCATTCTTCCTCTTTGGTTCTTTCTATCCTTCAGTCAGGTCCTAGCAAGACTACGAGGAGGTTTGGATCTGATCCAGAAATCTCTGGCGTGGATCTGCTCAAGTGAAACTTTCTTCGATGAGTGATCGGCTCGGAGGCGCGGTGCGGCTCGGGAGGCGATTCGGCTTGAGGCGAGGCGCGGTGCGGTTTGGAAAGTGGCTCAGCTCGAGGCACGGTGCGAGAAGTCGGTGCGGTACATCTTGCCTGTACCAAGGCAAGATTCTGGGTGAGTCCCTTTTATTATGCCTTTCATATTTTGTAGTAGTTAGACCTTTCTCGGGTTGGTCAGACCCAACCCGAGTCAGTAGATAATCCTAGCTAGGGAGCATGTTTCCTTAGGTTAGCTTTTATTAAAAGAGTTTAATAATATTTTTCGCTGCTTCTTTTATATTTTTGTTCATCCGACTTAAGACAGGCTAGAATATATGCCCTAAGGGACCTTGAAAATCACAACACTTAAACTTTTCCCAAGCTTCATATAGAGGCTCTCGCTCTGCCTGCTTGAAGTTGGTGATTTCGTTGTGCAACTTAGCAGTTATCCCTGGAGGAAAGTACATCATTAGAAAAGCAAGGATAAAATGTCCCACGTAGTGAACGTGTTGGGACTGTGACTCCTAAGCCAATCCTTGGCTTTATCCCTAAGTGAGAAATGGAAAAGTCTTAGCCTGATGGCATCATTGGTGATGCCATTAATCTTCAGCGTGTCCATCTTTTTCCAAGAAGGTGTTGAGATGATCATTCGAGTTCTCCATCGGGGCCCCTGAGAATTGGTCCCGTTGAACGAAGGCAACCAAAGATGGTTTGAGCTCGAAGTTATTTGGTTCCACCACCGGCCTTTGAACGCTAGATGTCAATCTATTGTAGGGCATGGAATAATCAAGGAGCGACTAGGTTGCCGTGGTTGCAGTGGTGGCGATGGCAGTGGCAGTGGACCATTCTCAGGGTTAAGTATCTCATCCATCGTCTCGAGGGCTTGTCTTCTCCTCCTCTCGGCTTTAATCCTTCTCGCGGTGGACTCAATCTCCGGGTCTAGTAGACGCAAGTCCGCTATGCCTTGAGATCTCCTGTGCATGTAAAAAGGTCTACATTAAAAAGAAATGTCAAAAGCACCAAGAGGTGATGATAAAGGAAATATGAACAAAAGAAAACAAAGAAAAAGAAAAACGTAGTCTCTCGACAAGACTAAAACCAATATCAATTCGTGCCTCTTTGGCAACGGTGCCAAAAAGCTGATCGGGCCCCGAAGGGTCGATGCTAATAAAATCGCAGTGCACGGGTCGTGTGTAGTTGCTTATGGGTCGAACACAAGGAGGCAGTCAATGAGTATCAATTTTATGGGTCTTTGAATAAAAGCTATGCGATATTGTTGGTGATTAGTTGATGAATGGTAGAAAGAGTGTGGATCAAAGTGTAAAAGATCTAGGACGTGGGGAATCCCTGCCACTTGACTAGGGTTAGGGTTAAACTAGTATTCAACCGATTGTCGGGTTCATTGTGACTCGAAAGAGGTCTGTGACCTAAGGGCATTCGCCTATCCCCCACTTTCGTGATGCATGCTAGTTTATTCCCTTATGCCATGTCCTACCACTCGGTGTCACGATGCAATGATAGGCTAACCCGACTGATGTGTCATTATATTCCACATTTTATCGATGAGATTACCCGTCAAAATGATTGCTCAATTACATATTTCTTATGCTTCTACGCTATTATTTGGAATAATATGACTTTCGGAGCGTTTATGTCCATATCAGGGATTTGGACGATATTGGAGCAAATTGGAGTTGATAAGACGATCGGCGACGTGAGAGCACCAATGAGACTCATGATGACATGCTCATGGTGCCAAAGAAGAATATTGGAGCAAGGAAGGTGCAAGAGAGAAGGTCGCGCGATCGAGCTATGATGCGGCGAAGGAATCGAGTGACCCGAAGTGCTGAAAACAGGACAGCCGTCCACTATTTCTAAATCTGTTATTACCTGAGAGTTTTCACTATTTTTTTGATATTTTTTTCAGGTAGTATACTTCAAGATGGTTCCAACGCCACCAAGAACGCATAAATCAGAGGTCGGATGAGCCCTGGCAAATTTCTGCAAGTTGATGGTGCAGTGCTGAAATTGTTCTTAGCAGCCTACTCGGTCGAGTAGCACTCTACTCGGCCCGAGTCGTGCACTACATTTTTGGTGTCTGAATCGACCGAGCAACCTTTTACTCTGTCCGAGCAACCTCCTACTCGGCCAGAGTCATGTGCAAATGAGGCTGAAGTGCGTTTTTAGTCCCCAATCGACCCGGTAACCTCCTACACGATCCGAGCAACTTCCTACTCGGCCCGAGTAACCTCCTACTCGACCGAGCAGCACCGAATCAGCCCGGGTTGGCAGAGTGAAGTATTTTGGGGGCTTTGATTCTCTGTAAAACTCGGACCGAGCAACCTACTACTCGGTCCGAGCTGCCGAACGACTCGACCGAGCAGCTTTGTGCTCGGACCGAGTCACTGTGGGCACATTTCTTGTCCTGCGCCAGGATTTTTGGAGTGGGTTTTTTTAGCGAGGGTTTTCTGTAGGGGAAAGGAGGAGGCAGCCTGGGGGACTCCATTCGGAGCTTTTACGGAGACTTTTAGATTAGATTTTTAGGAGATTTTTGTATACTTTTCTAGAGAGAATTTTTAGATCTTTGTTAGACTTTTGTGGAAACGATCTTTTGGGGAGTTTGGCTATACCCTAGGCCCCTCCTTTGTATCAAGATAAGTATTTTCCCCCCTTTTAATTCTATTACTATTTCTTTGTGATTTATTATTGTTTATCCATTCTTGATGCATGCAATGCATTCTTTGTGCGTTATATTATCTACTGATATTGCTATGCTTGGGTAATCTTTTCTAGGGCTAAGGGATTAGCCCATGGATCTTAGGACTTAGTTGCAAAGTTGGGATTTTTATGATGCGTTGGGTATAAAAGGGGTTGTATTTTGGTTGATCTAGCAAGATCCCTAGGAGAATTCGTACTGAGATCGTGCCCACAGTCGGTGGAATCGATTAGCTTAAGGAATATCCTATGGATCTAATTAGGGAGTTAGTGAATTCAACCAAGGATCGTGACCATGCCCAGCTCGTGCCTTGAGGGGATCCACCGATGAACTATATAACTAATTGACGGCTACCGCCATTGCGTCAATAAGAGCCACCAAAATACCTCGAAGCTCTAACCCACGAGAGTGGTACGAGTTGAGAGCATTCGAACCACGAGAGTGGTAAGATTATTGCAGGTCCTTAATGCACGTATCGTGTGCGCTTATCGTGAGAACGAGGTTAATGCGATACGTTAGATTCATGGTGTTTAGACGCATGAATTCACTTTCTAGATGCTACAAATCCCCAATTAAACCAATGCAACATATGAGTCCTAGCCTAGCGTCGACTTCCGACGGTCCTAGTGGTGAGCCCTAATCCCTAACCTTTTGTATTTTATTTCTTTCTTTCTTTGTGTGGAACCCCGTGTTTGCAACGTTGAGTGACACAACCTTCGCATCCATCACCATTACGACCCTCCACACTCCTCATCCACCAATAAACCCGCAAGTCTAACTCAACCTAGGAGTAGATAGGTAGTAAAGCACCGCTTTCCCGTGTTCGATAACCGTTTGTCACTATACCGTGCGCTTGCGGTAAACGACATCGTTTCAGAGTTGATTCCGGACGCAACAAGTTTATGGCGCCATTGCCAGGGAGGCGTTCTGCCATATTATCTATTTACCACAATTAGGTTGATTAACTTGCGTAAAAAAATCCAAAATAAACAAAATTTTTTTTTTCATAAATAAATAAAACAAAGAGAGAGAAATTTTTTCCCGCCACCTGCTTTATCATTATTTCTATCTTCTTGTGCCACTGATATTTTTCTCCAGGTATTTGCCTTTGTTTATCAGGTACTATGGCTGAGATGGCTGAGCTTATATTGACCACATATTTTTATGCGCACCTTGATAGGATTCTTGCATGGCAGGTTGTGAACCTTGATGCTTCAACCTGTGAGGAGACAATGGTCCTAGAGACTCTGCAGCCACCTCATCCTTCCACGGATGCCGAGGACTATCCCACAGAGCTTATTGCTCCCATTCAGGGAGAATCTTTTACTCCCTCGCCCTTTGCTTTTGATTCCCCTCATGTATATGATGTTTTTATGATACAGATTTTGATGACTCATCGTGCCTTTTGCATGATACATATACATATGATCAAGAGGTACGATGAGACGTATACGAGGAGGAGAGCAAGGAGTTAGCACCCATGGATGCTATTGAATATGATCAGGAGGTGCGATGGGATGAGTCTGACGATGATGAGGAGTGGCCAGATGAGATCCACACTCATACGCCAGAGTTGCCTGAAAAGCCAGAGACAAACGACGGAGAGTTGCCTGTCGTGGTGCATGAAAGCGG
This sequence comes from Scilla litardierei, assembly GCA_030789695.1. Classification (NCBI taxonomy): domain Eukaryota; kingdom Viridiplantae; phylum Streptophyta; class Magnoliopsida; order Asparagales; family Asparagaceae; genus Scilla; species Scilla litardierei. The sequence goes on along the minus strand of CM061133.1, from coordinate 76,299,607 downwards.
AGATACATTTTCAGGGAAGTGTCGTCAACCGATCTTTATCTTGAATATTTCTTTTGATGACCTTCTTTGGAAAAATTTTATTTTGGGGAAAAATTTTCCACATCAGATTGATGCGGCTCATCTCTTATAGGGTACAGGTGGAGTCCTTAGGGAGATGCTGGGAGCCGCATTACTGGAGTCTGATGGAGTCCGTAGACACATGCACCTGACAGAGCCACGGAAGGAGCAGTTGGAGCAGTTGCCTGCACCAGTAATGATTCTGGATCCGCCTTTTGCTACAGGTGGTACCAATCTAGTAGTGTATAATTTTATGCTTTAAATAATGACGAATCCTCTCGGCAGTGAGAGGACCATATAGGATTTTATATGCTTTCTTAGTTAAATAAATCCACCCCATATGACGGCTCATTTATCTTTTGCACCCAACCATCTACTTATCATGCCTGCCCACCATTATTTTTGGCATTTATTTCGCCTCTCTCTCCAATTTTTATGCGATGTTTAAGCTTGGGGGAGAGAAATTATTTTGTTGAGTGGGCCCCCTTTCTTGTCGTTGTCCTCTATTTATATCATACACACATTGAGGAAAATGTGATGTTTAAGCATGGGGGAGTGCATAGTGCACGCACTTTGCTTTATCGTGAAACACAGTTCGTATTTTCCATATGAACCATGTTCACTCTTATAGTTATGTCTCATATGCTTTATTTTTTTATGAAATATCGTGGATTTATTATTTTATGAACTCTGATATCTGTTAGATTAGAGTTTAATTCCTTGATTAGTGAATCTTTGTTAATATGCTTTTTCATAGTTGAATCCATAGTTTCACAACCATATTCTCGAAACAGTTAAGTTAAAAATGAATGAATTAACTCTGAAAATTATTTGACACTTGCGTGATTTGCTTGATAATTCTATTGCTTCATGGATGTTTAGTGATTCAAAAGAGATAGGATAATCCCACGACAACCAAAGTAGTGATGATTATGATTCCTAAAACCGAGCCATGTCTAGATTCTATGCTTTTTCATTTTCTTTCATGAATAGCCAATAAATGATATTTTGATCATATTTGCATTCCATCGCGTTTACGTGAGTTTGCAAAAATCCCAAAAATACAAAAATCAAACAAATATCTTGAATAAAAGGCCCAGGGGTTCTTCGTAACCCGATGCCCTAAGATCGTCTGGTCTGGGATGCGTAGGCCGCCTTTTGTATATATTGAGTTATCTCGTGTATACAAAGAAAGAAAAAATGCGTATGAAATATTCATATAGCCAAAACAATATAAAACTACAAAAATCCCATATCCTTATCTCCATTTCTATATAGAACTAAGACATGACAAAGTTGATGGGTTCTAGGAGTCTTGAAATGGTCGTAGTGTGATGATGTCTTACCTTGATTGAATTTTCTAAATTCATTCCATGAAGTATAACCACAACTAGAAAATAGAGCAACAGCCACGGAACATTTTCCACGGAACAATTTCGTGACAAATATTTCTTTATTAGCCATGGACGATTTCGTGGCTATTTTTTCGTGGCTAAAATAGTAATAACTACGCACGTTCAGTGGCAAATACAAAATAACAAGGGGAGATCATAGTTATCACTTGAGCAACGAAAACTTGGCGGCAAATTTTGGCGGGCAAACGAAAATTAATAAGGAAAATTTATTTGCTTCCATAAAAATATAACCTGAAACGAATTTTTTTATAACAAAACCCAAGTCACCTCTCTCTCTCTCACGCATGCAGTGTCTCTCATGCGCTCTCTCGATGAAATCCGGTGACAATCGCTCTCTTGAGCGACGAAATCCGGCGACAATCTCTCTCTTTAGCGACGAAATCCGGCGATAATCGTTACTCGTGGACAAGACCAAGCGACGAAACCAGCTCGACGATCCGACGATTTCCTAGCTCGACGATCTCCAGCTAGGATTATAGTTGCCACGCATCAAAAACTAGGGTTTCTTTTCGCCGCTGATCTACGTGTTCTCAGGCGACGGTGGACTCAGGCCAGTAGCTATAACCCTCCCTCTATCTATCTATTTCTCTGTCGATTCTAACAAATTAGGTCTTTTTTCCGCAGACGAACCAACCGAACGAATTAGGGATTTTTGACTTTGATAACTCCGGTGACGACGACAAGGTTTTGATTTTGATTTTTTCTTCAGTGTTTGGAAATTCCTCAAAGTTAGTTTTGATATTGATATTGATTTCTATTTGATTTCTGTTTGAAATTCCTTCATTGTTTGATTTATGTGGTGGGATGTTGTTAAATTTTATCAGTGAAATATATGACGTTAATATTTAGCTTAGGCACAAGAAGGTGAATTTGGATCAAAACTAAGAATGTGAAATCATTTACAAAAGTCAGGAACTAATATTTTTCCAGAAACCTGTTTTTATATCATAATTAAAAAAAATATGCTTCTTGATTCCTAATTGAAGGCAATTCTATGTATAAAATCCCATCAGAGTATGTTTCCTATTTGCTATGTTAATGCTTAGTTCATTTCACTTATTAGAGATTATTAACATATATGTAGTATGAGTTCTTTTCTAATGTTTGATGAACCAATCAATTTCCATATTTAATTTTAAGAGAAATATTTGACTTGAATAGTTAATTGCATCTAATTACAGGTTATTTATTTCAAAAAGATACACCAAATTGAACATATCAATGAAGAACCCGTTAGCCTTATCACATCCGAATTCTGATTTTTCTTTCCGGTTGACACGATGTTTCAGGGTGGTGGTAGAGTAGGTTTCAGGGTGTTGGCCGTTTTTGGGTAGGAAGAAGGAGGTGGGTTACAAAGAAAGAATACCTGGGAAGCGATATTTGAAGTAGAGGACCCTCGACCTGGGACCCCTCATTCTAAGGGGAAATATATAGATGTGAACCAAGCTCTTGAGGTGGCAAGGTTTCAGTAACATAATTGTATCTAAATGACATCAAGGCATATGGATTGAGCCAACAATCATCATTGTATGTGCACCTGTTGAACAGTGTAGTTGTGAACTGTGAATCAACTTATCTGTTTATCTAATTACTAGTGCCAATGCATCATCAAATCATTTGCAATAATAAATTCTTATTAGCACTACATGATTAGTTCATCTAAATTGATTAGCATTAAATGTATGAACAATTTTTAATGTAATTTGAGGAATTTTGGAGGTATCCATGTATTCTTAAAGCCTAAGAAGAAGGAAAAGTAGGAGCAACATATTGATTGAAGCAATGTCACAATTCAGAGAGAGAGAGAGAGAGAGAGAGAGAGAGAGAGAGAGAGAGAGAGAGAGAGAGAGAGAGAGAGTCATAGGTGACATTGTAGTATGCATCCTTGCAAACCTTTGCTTTAGGAAAAAAACAAAAATTCTGTAAAATGCAGCTTAAATACTATGTATGGGAAATATGACTGTAATGATGCTTAATTTCAGTATGTGTTTGTATTAACATGTCCCATACAAAATTAATTAGTGGGCAAGCTGTATGTAGCCAAATTTATCATATTCTTTTGGAAACAAGACTACTTAATATTAGATGTCTGTTTAATCTCTGTCGACGTTAGATAATTAAGTTATTATTGTTGTGAAGGGAAATATAGGGAGAATAGGTGTAGAGGGTTAAGAGCCCCCTACCCTTATATTTATAGCTTTCAATAGTGGGTTGGATACCCAATTGGCCCAATGGGCCTATTTATAACACTTCCCCTTATCCAACCAACATTGAATAAGGGGTGGATTCTTCAGGATCCGAGTTAGGGTAACTGTCTTGTTAAAGAAAGAACAGTTAACCCATAACTTCCCCTGTTTTAGGGATGTGTCTAGGGGTGGATACTTCAGGATCCAGAGTCAACGAGGTTGCCTCGTCAAAACCTTGACTACGGAAAACCCAGTGGGAAAAAACCTGTAGCCAAGGGAAAAGAGTACAACTTTGCAGTTGACTCCCCCTTATCTGACCAAGCTTCAGGCTTGCAGATTTCCTATGAATCTATACATCAGTCTCCTATGTATCTATGAGTTCATAGTTCTCTCATCCTGACCCAGTTTACATTTACTCACTCTCCTCATCCCAATCCCATATACAAGTTTCTCAAAGATACTAGTAGGCAGGGATTTGGTAAGCAAATCCGCCAAGTTATTACATGACTGGATCTTCTGTACCTCAATCTGCTTTTGCTTCTGAAGGTCGTGCGTCCAGAAGAACTTGGGGGAGATATGCTTCGTCTTGTCACCTTTGATGTAGCCGTCCTGTAGCTGGGCTATACATGCTGTATTGTCTTCATGGAGTGTAGTAGGTGCAAGAACACCGGTCGTCAGGCCGGTGGAGGTGAGGATGTGCTGGATCACCGAGCGTAGCCAGAAGCATTCCTTACTTGCTTCGAAGATCGCTAGCAGCTCTGAGTGAGTGGATGAGACGGTCGTCATGGTCTGCTTCACAGATCTCCAGGATATGGCAGTGCCACCATATGTGAACATGTATCCGGTCTGAGACTTCTTTGTATGAGGATCGGACCTGTAACCTGCATCAGCATAACCAACTAAACCAGTTGATGCCCCTTTCCTGTAGAATAGACCTAAGTCTATGGACCCTTGAAGGTAGCGCAGAAGATGCTTAACTCCGGCCCAGTGCCGCTGTGTAGGTGCAGCACTATATCTGGCTAGTAAGTTTACTGCAAATGCTATGTCAGGGCAAGTGCAGTTAGCCAGGTAAAGGAGTGCACCGATAGCACTTAAATAAGGCACTTCGGGGCCTAGTACTTCCTCCCCCTCTTCCAGCGGCCGGAAGGGGTCTTTGTGTACATCCAATGATCTGACGACCATTGGAGTGCTGAGGGGGTGGCACTTATCCATCTGAAACTTTTTCAATAAGTTCGATGTGTAAGTTGACTGGTGTAACAGGATCCCATCTTTAAGATGTTCTATCTGAAGACCTAAACAGAATTTTGATTTTCTGAGGTCTTTCATCTCGAAGGTTTTTGTTAGGCTTCTAGAAATCTTTGCGATCTCTTCAGGAGATCTGATGAGGTTTAAGTCGTCTACATAGACGGCTATAATTACAAATCCTGTTGCCTTTGCTCTTATAAAGATGCAAGGACAGACTGGGTCGTTTTTAAATCCTTGTTATGCAAGGAAATCCCTCAGTCTGTTATACTACATCCTTCCAGATTGTTTTAGACCATATAATGATCTTTGCAGTTTCACTGAGTAGATGTCACGTTCTCTCTCTTTTAGTGCTGCAGGCAAAGAATAACCGTCAGGCAATCTCATATAGATGTCTCGGTCTAGGTTGCCATATAGGTATGCAGTAACCACGTCCATGAGTTGCATATCTAAACCCTCTTGTGCTGTTAAGCCAATGAGGAATCGGAAGGTGATCGCGTCCATGACTGGGGAGTATGTGGCTTCAAAATCTACCCCAGGACGTTGGGTAAAACCCTGCGCTACAAGCCTTGCTTTGTAGCGTACGATCTCATTCTGTTCATTTCGTTTTCTAACAAATACCCATTTATAACCCACATGTTTTACACCTTTTGGTGTCTGGACTATTGGTCTGAAGACCTTGCGTTTGGTGAGTGAATCCAACTCCACTCCTATTGCCGCTTTCCACTTTGGCCAATCATCTCTGCTTTGACAATCTGTCAGAGAGCGTGGTTCAATATCATCGTCACAGTACGTAACGTTGATGGCAATATTACACGCAAATGTGTCATCTATTGTTGTGCTTTTTCTGTCCCAATACTCCCCAGTTCGTACATAGTGTATCGATACTTCATTTTCTCCCGGTTTTTCCTCTTCATGAGAGTTTGGGAGAGATGGGGTAGCAGGGCTTATATTAGCATCCTGTGGTGGTATTTGTTTACCATTGCCAAGGGTCCTACTCTTTCGAGGGACTTGGTCCTTGAATCCCGGTGGTCGTCCTCTCTTTTTGAGAGGTCCAACCATTTCTGCTGCAGGCGGATTGCATCCATTTTGCGGTATGTCAATCCTAGCTGGAGTGTTAGCAGTAGGGACGTGTGATTTGACAATCTTATGGTTGTCAGTAAATTTGTCCGGCAATAGATGGACAGTGTTTTGGATGTGGAGAATCTTCAGGACCTCCTCCTTACACTGGCTTGTTGGCGGATCAAAGTGACATAAAGTTTTTGTATCCCAAGTGATACTTTCTGAAGCTTCGGGCTTCTTTGTCTGTGAGCCTAGTCTTGGAAACGATGTTTCATCGAATTCACAGTCTTCTAGACGTGCCTTAAAGACGTCCCCCGTAAGGGGTTCTAGGAATCTAATTATGGAGGGGGTGTCAAACCCAACATAAATGCCTAGGCGACGTTGTGGACCCATCTTTATCCTTTGTGGTGGTGCTATGGGGACGTATACTGCACAACCAAATATTCTCAAATGTGAGACAATTGGTGGGGCTCCAAGTGCTAGTTGCATTGGAGAAGATGACTGACCTCCAGAGGGTCTTAATTTTATTAAAGATGCAGCATGCAAAATTGCATGACCCCACGCATTCACTGGCATCTGGGATTGAAGTAATAATGGACGAGCGATCCATTGCAGTCTCTTAATTAGAGATTCTGCTAACCCATTTTGGGTGTGAACATGCGCTACAGGATGTTCGACTTCAATTCCCTGAGCTAGGCAATAGTCTAGAAAGACTTGTGATGTAAACTCCCCCGCATTGTCCAGACGAAGTTTCTTTATCTGGTAGTCAGGGAAGTGGGCCCGTAACTTGATTATCTGAGCTAAAAGCTTAGATAGTGCTAGGTTACGGGTGGACAGTAGGCACACATGTGACCACTTAGTAGATGCGTCTATCAGGACCATAAATTACCTGAACGGACCACTTGATGGGTGAATCGGCCCACAAATGTCTCCGTGGATTCTCTCCAGAAAACTGGGGGACTCCGCATCCACTTTCAGTGGAGAGGGTCTCGTGATCAGTTTACCCTTGTAACAGGGTGGACATGGGAATTTGCCTTTTTGAAGAATCTTCAGGTTCTTCAGGTCAATGCCCCTGGAGTTCTTTATGATGCGGTACATCATAACAGAACCAGGGTGTCCCAGTCGACTGTGCCAGAGTTGGAATTCTGGTGTTTGGGGGCACTGCAGGTGCTCCACCATGGATGTTTCTGGAGTTTGTATACTTGTTTGGTAGAGTCCCGAGGGGAGTCCCTTGAAATGTTCCACAATGGTTTTTGAACCATTTGTAAGAGCCGTTACAAGCAAGTATTCCCTTTTATCTTCCTCGACCGTCTCTAAGTGATATCCGTTTAAACGGATGTCTTTGAAGCTTAGGAGGTTTCGGATGGATTTAGGGGAGTATAACACATTTTTAAGTGTTATTTGTGTGTTGCCGGGGAGCAATATAATTGCTTCCCCTGATCCTTCGATTATGTTTGCTGGTCCTGAGATTGTTCTCAGTGGGCCAGAATAGCTACTTACGCTCGTGAAGTAGTCTATGTTTTGAAGGATCGAGTGCGTCGATGCACTGTCCACTAGGCAGATAAGTTCCATATCTAAAAAAAGGGGAAAGACATTCAAGCAATAAATGAAGAGAAAAGATCTACTTTCATAAAGATAAATGCTCAAAATATTGTTTTGACATGGAAATAAAACTAGATACGATGCATAAAAATAGAAGATACATTGCTAGTGCATAGAAGTGGTCCAGATCTAGAGAGTGTCATCTCCCATGAAGTCTTCAGGAGTCCATGAGGTCTCTGCCAACGCTGCGCTCTCAATCAGGTTTGTCTCAGCTCGAGGCTTGAGGCTTGCCTGGTAGAGGTCCTGGAGGTGTTTTGCTGTGCGGCAGATTCTGGACCAGTGGCCCGTCATTCCGCATTTAGAGCACTAGTCCTCCCAGTCTTTTTTGGGAGTGCCACCTTTATTGTGAATCCTCTTCTGCTTCTTGTCCACGAACTTCTGGTTCTGAGGAGGAGCTGGGGAAGTGGCCTTCTTCTGCTGCTTCTGTTCTTTCCATTTCTGGAATTTTGCCTTTTTGTCCGTCTTCTTCTTCAGGGAAGACTGGAAGTGAGCCTCTGCATGAGGTGGCAATGGAGCGGAGCCAGGAGGGCACAGGTTATGGGTGGCAACCAACAGGTCTCTGTTCTGTTCAGCCATAAGCAGGCATGAAAGCAGGTCAGAGTACTTTGTGAACTTCCTCTCTCTATATTGTTGCATAAGGATCATGTCCTTTTCGTGGAAAGACGTGAACGTCTTTTCCAGCAACATCTTCTCCGTCACTGGTTCACCACACAACTTCAGGCGTGAGGTGATGCAAAAGAGAGCTGAGTTGTACTCCGCTACGGATTTGAAATCCTGTATGCGGAGGTGAGTCCACTCATACTGTGCATGGGGGAGTATGACATCCCTCTGATGTCTGTACCTCTCCTCGAGTGCATCCCACAGCTCGTAAGGGTCCTCTACAGTGAGGTACTCGTCTTTTAAGGTCAAGTCTAAATGTTTCCTGATATATATAATGGCTTTCGCCTTTAATATATCAGAAACTTCCTCTGTATGAGGTGCTTCCACTGAAGCCTCCTTGTTTGCTGGGGCAGTACTTGTTGTTGCCTTTTCAGTCTGTGTGAGACTGAAACCGTGAGAGCGCAGATGGAACTTCAGGTCCAACTGCCAACTCAGGTAGTTTGACCCATCGGCCTTCAGGACCGAGAAGTCGACATTTGCGAGTCTGGCCATTTTATGATCTAGCAATGTAAAGAAAAACAGCATGTATCATTAAGACTGATTAAGATAGACATCCACGCATGTAATGTAAACATTTTCATAGCATGAATTTAATTAATGTGATTTTAACATACATGCTTTTTTTCAGATAATGTGAATAATTAATTAATAAAGATTAACATTCACGCATGCTGTTAAGAAATTTCATTGTGACATTAAGCATGGTATTTAAGCTAATTTAACAACCACGCAGTTAATGCATAAACAATGAAATAGAAAAATGACTTAGGACTATGGGGATCAGCCAGCCGACACCGAAAAATAAAAAGAAGTACAGTCCGAAGTTACATCTAAATAAATGCATGAAAAATAAAGTACAACTCGGGAACTTCAGAGAGAAGCCCCTATCTTCATTGAGCGAACGCCTTCAGCTTCTTATTGGTGTCCTTCGGTCTTCTTTTTACATTTTCATCCTCACATACAAAATTTCTCTCAAAAAAGAAAAATTGCAGGAATTTAAAACGGTGTCAGAAACCTGGCTGATCCTTAAAAACATAGCCTAATATTGCACATCCACGCAGATAATATATTCGAGACATACAACCACGCAGATAATCAAAACACATGCATTTAAAATTTGTGTGCGACGTGCAAAGAACCTATTTTTTTGAAAAACTTTTACCTTTTGATCCATATTTTAATGTTTTATTTTACCGCTATAAAACCCTTTTAAAATGTCTTTTAATTATTTTGGGCTTTTTAGGGCCAAAAATAAAAGAAAATTAATTTATGTGAATGGGCTAATTTTCGGGCCTTTTGAGCCATGAAAACAACCCATTAGGGTTAAAATTGGGCCTCCCCCGAAAATTGGCCCGTTAGGGTTAGGGTTTCAGGAAACCCTAGGGGGGCCTGCGGCGTGTCGTCGCGACGGCTGGCTGCGTAGGACGCGGCCGCCGTGGCGGCGACGGGCCGCGGCCGCCGCAGCGGTGAGCCGCAGCCTGAGGCTGCGACGCATGGCCGCGGCGACTGGCCGCGGCCTGGGGCCGCGGCGCAGTGCCGCGGCTTCAGACCGCGGCTGCCGCGGCCTGAGGCCGCGGCGTGCGATTTCCGCCGGCGGCGCTAGAGACGCGCCGCCGTTCCGCCCTATGGGCGTGCGGATTTTTGGATCAAAGGCGGGGGTAAAAAACGGATTTTTCAACTATTTAGATCGCTTAAAAACAGATTTTTATTGTTTTTAGGCATGCAGATCTAATAAAAAATTGAATTTTACCGTGTTTATAAACTTTTTGATCCTAAAACATGCAGATCTAATGAGAAAAACAAGTTTAGATCTAAAAAGTTTTGATTTTTACCTCTAGATTCGACGAGGAATCTAGGCGACGGTTGGTGAAGGATGCCCTTTTCACTCCCCGTTGAGAAGATTACGATCTTCTTAAATCTGAGCGATTGATGGATCTCCTTTCCCGCGAGTCGCCGTCTCCTCCAACGAGCGTGATCGTGCTGATAACGTGTTGTGAAGGGAAATATAGGGAGAATAGGTGTAGAGGGTTAAGAGCCCCCTACCCTTGTATTTATAGCTTTCAATAGTGGGTTGGATACCCAATTGGCCCAATGGGCCTATTCATAACAATTATGATTATATTGTTGGATTAACTTGTATGAAGAAAAAAAATCTTATGGGAAAAAAACGTACATATCAATATCTATGTACTAAAATATTTTTTCTTAGCTTAGTTGTGATATCAAATAAACTTATTTCTCATTTTGAAATTTATTATAGATGTGGGTGGTTCCTGACAAGTCATTTATGGAAATATCAAATGAAGACAGGTATACAGACCAACGATACCAAGATGGGATAGACAAATTTTTAGCGTTCTCTGACAGTAACCCAATACGATTGTCAACTTCCGATATTTATTGTCCGTGCAAGAAATGTCAGAACAATTTTAAATATCATAAGGTTATTGTTCGTTTCCACTTGTTTGCGAACGGATTCGACCCTCACTACAAGTTTTGGAGTAACCACGGTGAAGGTGTGGTAACTGAGGAGTTACTTCAAGCGGAGCCACGGATACTGCATGCAGGTCAACAGGCAGATGACACAGGTGCCATGTTAGAAGACATTCTTGCTGCACCGTTTACGACCGATAATTTTTCAGAGGATGCATAGGCCTCAAGTGACGTTGATCGTTTGATTAAATTAGTGAACGACAACGAGTCGGATTTATACGAAGGATGCGAGTTTACGAGGCTATCATTCTTCATCAGACTTCTTCATATCCAAAACCTTAGCGGAATGGCAGTTATACATTTTGAGATGTTGTGGATCTGTTGTGAAGGGTTATTCCTGCAGGTGAGAATAGCATTCCCGCGACTCATTATGAAGCTAGTAAGATCATTGATATGTTAGGGCTCAATTACAAGAAAATTGATGCATGCCCAAATGATTGCATCCTTTATTATAAAGAGAATAAGGATTTAAATGAATGCCCAACCTGTCATGTACCATGGTGGAAAGTGCAACAAAGTATAGGTTCAAATAAGGAAGGTCATGCAGTCCAAAAGAAGAAGAAGAAAAAGATTCCTGCAAAGGTTCTCCATTATTTCCCAATTATTCCTAGGCTGTAGATGTTATTCATTTCTGCTGAATTGGCTGGAAAAATGGGATGGCACGCAACCGGACGTGTAGATTATGGAAAACTGAGGCATCCTGCGAATGGTGAGGCATGGAAGCATATTGATAGAATTTATCGGGACTTTTCAAGGGAGCAACAGAACATTAGACTTGGTCTCGCAAGCGACGGATTTAATCCTTTTGGAGTGATGAGCTCTGGGTGGTCGACATGGCCAGTGTTGGTGACCCCGTATAACCTTTCTCCTCATATGTGTATGAAGCAGCCACACATGATATTGTCACTCTTGATCCCTGGAAAATATTCACCAGGTAATGATATCGATGTTTTCCTGCAGCCGTTGATTGATGATCTGAAGCTTTTATGGGAAGAGGGTATGAACACATTCGATGCATTTACAAAGCAAAACTTTCGCATGCGGGCGATTGTTTTATGAACAATTAATGACTTTCCCGCATATGGTAACCTATCTGGTTGGTCGATAAAGGGTAAATTTGTATGTCCAGTTTGCACGACAGACTATGAGGGAAAATACTTGAAATTTAGCCATAAGCAATGCTTTTGGCAGCACAGAGGATGGTTGATTGCAGATCATAAATATAGAAGACATGGAAGATTATTTGATGGTGAAATCGAATCGAGAGAAGCACCAAAACAGCTAAGTGGAGAGGACATATTCGTGCCACTTCATCCTTTGCATAGAGTAAAGTTTGGAAAGAAAAGATATAGCAAGGAGAACCCTCTTGGTGTGAGAAGGACGATTGCAAAGGGAAAGAGAATGAGAAAGGAGAAATCAAGAACAAGAAAGCAACGAAAGCCTCGACCAGAAGAAGACACAACAGAGAGGACAATACTCCCAGTTGGATGGACAAAGTTCAGGATTTTCTTTCAGTTGCCATATTGGATGAGTTTGAAAATACGTTACAACCTGGACGTCATGCACGTAGAAAAGAATATTTGTGAAAATCTCTTGTACACCATTTTGCAAGACTCGACCAAGTCGAAAGATGGATTAAAGGCGAGACTTGGTTTAAATAAATTGGAGATACGTCCTGAATTGTAGGCCATTCAAAAGGAAAATAAAAAGTACGAACTGCCACCATCGTGTGCTACACTTTCTACAGATGAGATCCATAACCTCCTTGTGTTTCTTAAGTCCGTGAAGACACCAGATGCATATGCTTCAAATATATCTAGATGTGTGCATGTAAATGAAAGGATGATTTTCGGTTTGAAAACCCATGATTACCATATCTTGCTGCATCAGATGCTTTCGATTGCAGTTCGTCATGTTGGTAAGAGGATGGCTTCAGTTTTGATACCATTCTGTGGTTTCTTCAAGCAGGTGTGCTCTAAGGTGATAGATGTCGCTAAGTTTGAGGAGTTAGAGAGACGTGACATCCTTACACTGTGCAATATGGAAAAACTTTTCGCACCCTCTTTCTTCACGATCATGGTTCATCTCACTGTGCACCTGGCACAGGAGGCACGCATTGCAGGACCAGTACAATATCGGTGGATGTATCCCGTGGAGAGGTACATGCTTATTCCCTTTAATGCTCTTTGATGGAGACAATTTGTACAACCATACATTTAATTATTTTTATGATTTTTAACCTGCAGGTTTCTAGGGTTTATGAAATAACTAGTGCACAATCGTGCAAAACCTAAAGGTTCTATAGCGGTAAATTATTCATCACACGAGACCTTGATATTCATCTCTCGTTATTTGCGGGATGTTGAAACAAAGCTCAATCGAAAGCCAAGAGTGATGGATGCCGTCTTCTATAATGATCGTGGGGAGGACACACGATTTAAAATGATGGATCTTGGCCAAGCCCATGCATATGTTCTAAACAATCTACCGATATTTGACTTATATCACATGTAATAAAGCTGAGTATTTTGCCTGTTTAATGATGTATATGTTTAAATATAATGTTATATAAGCTTTCTTTATTTGTATCGTAGTCGTCACAAGATAGATGTATTAAAAAAGTTGAATGCCAAAACGTTTAGCAAAAAAGTTGCGGACGCACATTCCAAAGAATTTCTTGGATGGTTGAAAATTCAGGTATGTGCGCAGATTAGACATGTTAACTATATACTTATAATAAAATTAATATCGAGCTTATTTAATATAGTAATATCTTTTATCCTTTTCATGAAGGTTCAACGACAAATTGAGGGAGGTGTACATCTATCTGATGCCATTCAAAGCTACGCCAGAGGTCCTCATAGCACCGTACATCGTTATGGGGGGGGGTATTGTATCAATGGTTTTAGATTTAATTCCATTGACGTCGATGTACGCAAAATAGTGGAATCTTCTCATCTTTCTCTCAATTATCGTATGCAAGTAGAAAAGATCAACAACCAAAAGAAGGCCAGATCTTTTACTATGGACCGGTTGAAGATGTTGAGATTTTCTATGGCTATCAGAAGGATGTTAGTCATGTGTTGTTTAAGATTCGTTGGTGTGAGCAGGGTAAACAAAAGGACCTATTTGGCTACACAGTTGTAAATCTAAATAAGGAAATTTACATGAATGACAAGTATATGCTTGCTACCCATGCTAAACAATGTTTTTATGTAAAAGACATAATGGTAGACGATGCTTGGGTTGTTCTTAGAAATCTGCCAAGAGCCTATGCATACGAAGATGTTACAGATGATGATAATTAAGAAGAAGAAGAAGACGTAATCTTAGCCGATGAAGTTGTGGCCGAGTTTTCAACCGAGCAGAAAATGAAACGGCTGAAGACATTATACCGTTGCATATCGATATGCCCAACTTGGAGATCCAGGTAAATATCACGGAAGATGAAGACGACGTTGTAATTATAACAGATGAAAGCCCAAGTATTAATTTAAGAAGCAGAGTAGAAGATGTTTCTATTGGTGTTCGGACTCGATCACAAATGGCTTCAACATCAAAATCTTGAATTCTTGGGCATATCAAGTGCAAGTTTTTCCTTTTGTTTTGCATTTTGCTTAGTTAATGGTAGGGCTACCACTTATGTACGTGATACATACGTTCCATTAGGATTAGCTGGTTCCTCATCACACAAGGATTGTTAAAAGAGTTGCATAAGAATGAATATGGTTGGTTTAATATCTAAATAGTCGGCATTTCCTTATATAATTGGATCATTCTTTCTGCTTTCTGTATTGCTTTTATAGTAGATCAACACTCACAATAAGTGTGATGTGTCTAAGTACAAAAAGCTAGCTCCTCTAGATAACCCTCTCAAGAACATGCAGCAATTTGAGAAGTCCAGTTCGGACAAAGGATCAAGTTGATTGATACATTCCATTTTGAACAAACTCTAGCACACAAAACAAGTTCGGGATGCTTTCGCTAAGTCCATTAACTTTCAGATTAACTATTCTCGTCGTAGGGGGTGTTTGCCAATTTGAAGGTATAATTGACTGTGTGAAAGCTGTTCACTTTCAGGACATGCGAAAATGGACTTATATGTGGACTCCATAATTTATTACATTCGCACTTTCATCTCTCAATTTCAATCTCTAAATGGCTAAAATGGCATTTGCATAAAATTGCTAGTTTTCGTGTGTGGTGTTTTGGTAGCATTATTTTCATACTTCCATTTAAACCTACCAAACATGTTCTCTTGATGTTTCCTCATGTTAGATGAAAGTGATTCTATTTTCACACTTTACATATACTTTCAAATTGACAAACATCCCATTAGTGAAAGTCATTTTCCTGCTTCATTTTATGTTGAGAATAATAGTTCTACATTGAAAAAGTAGAATGAAGTTGATATCCATAAATTAAGGGTTGGATTTCTATCATTAACTTAAGCTTTAGGCTAAACATGACTTCTGTTTATGGCTTCACTTACATCATTATGTTATGGACCTCTTTTCAGTCTTATTTCCTGTTTTAAGATGGTATCGGAGCCAAATGCTTTATCCGGAGCTCACACGGTTCCTGAGCTAAATTCCATAGGCATGTTCATTCACATGTTTAATCCAGTATAGAACATGGTTAATACACTTTGAAACTATGAAATCATTGTTAATCCAGCCTTTTCCACTTATATAACATCTGTTACCTTTGCTTTCTTATGGTGCTTTGCTTTAAGATGGGAGGGGGGATTCTATCCGGATTAAGAACTCAATTGCTTGAATTAACAATGTGTAATTGCTTCCAGGGGTGATTTCAGAAGGTCCAGATTCAGTTACTGAAGCAGAAAGTACTGTTTTTGAAGGTCTCAGTCGGTATTCGTTTACTGCTTCTTTCTGTAAATTATAAGATTAGTTCTTGAAACACCTTTTTTGTGCTATACCAATGATCAACACAGATGGTTCTAGATATTGAAGTGAAACAAAGTATATAAAACCAATGATCCTTCAGTGGGGCTACACAGATAACTTTTTCATGTGGTTACCAACTAGCTTATTTCCAAGTTTGCTTATGCCATGACTCATCCATGTAGTAAAAATAAATTAATTTTAAATGTTAACATATTGCAATGGTTGAAATTTTGATGTTGGAAGCTTTTGAGCGTTTGCACACTGATGTTGAGGGATATGTTAATTTCTCTTTATTAAATTTATATATGTGATCTGTTTTGTGCTATACACATGCTTCTCAAGTAATTAGCTTATGTTGGAGTTTGTATGTTGGATAGAAATTGACAATCTTGTGTCTGTTTCTTATGTATATCTGTGATAATTGTTTCATATGTATTTTGTAGTTTCTTAAAAAATCAATTCTTTTAAAAAAATAATTAGTATTGCTGACAACATCCGGTCAGGGATAGTCCCGTTGTATTCCTGAAAAATTTGTTTAGAGCCACCATTACAGAGAAAGCCTCGTCTACTGCTTAAATATGCAACAAACTTGACATGCAACCAAAATAACTGAAGAGTGAAAAACACAATAGCTTCAACTTTGATAATGTTAGATATTTTTTTGCATATATGTGCATAATTAGAATCAAAATGTGATGATATATTTGAGGAACACATTCTGTCATCCTCTTGCCGAGCTAAAAGAATTCAAACCTCAATGCAAGCATGAGTATATGAAACCTACCTCCTTTACTAGTTGTGAGACCTTCAGCATCAAATTGAATAGATACAGACAATTCCCTTCTTGTATCCTGAATAAGAGCAGGAATGAATTTCATTTTACATAAATTCTGGGCCATAAAATTCTTTTAGTTATACGATACATCGTAAAATTCTTCTTCATGTGCATGAACGAATACTCCTCCGATCTCTATCTTATCCTTATGCTTTGGATTTCATGGTTTATTGCCTCGATCTATCTTATAACTGTTGAGTATTGATTCCCCGGATTTGGTTTTGGATGATGAGCAAACATAAATATAGTGAACTAACTGTTTGTGAGCGCAGTTATGGAGATCATCGCCAAAAGAATACGTATATCAAAAGCGACGTCTCAAGACTTCTCAATACGCGTGATCGTATGCCTGAAGCATCGTTGAAGCTCAAGGAGCATTATTGAAGTCAAGAAGAATGAAGATTGAAGCTTCGAAGACGGTTCGTCATGTATTATTTATTGTCTTCTAGCTTCATAGTTTAGAATGTTAAGCCTTAAGTAGGACTTACATTATAATCTTCATTTCGCTCATATCTTAGAGCTAGGATTATCGTAGAAGCCATTATAAACTTTCCCGAAGCCTATCACTTCTTCCCTCGGCTTCTAGTGCATCTTAGTTGGTTCAAGAAGAAGAACCAACCGACTAGATGACGATCTAGTCGGTCGTCAACTCTTCATGAACCGACTAGATGTCCTTGCTCATTTCAGCTCATTCCCTGTTGATCAATTAGTCGGTCAAAGAAGGTTCACTTCCCAAAATGGACAGAAGCGAAACGTGACGAGGCCCGCTTAGGCCAGAGCTTTAGAAGCTCGGACCCAATAAGCGTCTGTAGGGGTACCATTTAAAAGACTTTTCAGGTTCTTGCATTTTTATAGTTCGAAACAACAAAAGTACAGAAAAGAAATTTGCATTCATTAAATCAGAGATATGATGTCCAACAAGTACAAAGTCTAAAAAGAAGCCTAAGCGTGGCAACAAACTATCTAAAAGAAAACTGAAAGTAGTAACCTCTGGAAGTGACGACTAAAAGACCTCAAGGTCTGGTCCTCGTCAGGCACGTGCTCTGGGTCGACGTCCTCGGCTCCTCGTACTCCAGTGAGTCTGCTTCGTCCACGATCTCTGGCTGAACACCTGACGTACAGCACCCAAGAAAAAGGGACTGTACGTCAGGTAAAGTCTACAAGAAGGGTTAGACTTTACTGCAAGTGCACCGAAATTTAAACAACGGTTTACTGGTTGATTAGCATGCTGAGGTTCTTTTACACAACATTTTACTGGTTGATTAACATGCTGTGGTTATAACAGAGTAACACGACAGGAAGTAACGCAGCAGGAAAGTAAAACGGGACAAGTAGTAGTCGTAGCATGTGCTACCAACTACGGGACTAGCCTACAGGTGTCAAGACAAGACGTGACGTGACGGAAGCAAGGCAGGACAAGACAAGTGAGACACGAAAGGGTTCACGCCTTACGGTTCGAGGGGGATCAGACCCTCTTGCCGTGCGCACGCTCAACCCAACCCCAAACCCCAAGACAAGACAAGACAAGATATCCGTACAAGGGATCACTCGCTCTAGCTTGGCGAGTGCCCTATTGCCCGCAGGCTGAGAATCCGTACAAGGGATCACTCTCTCAACTTGGAGAGTGCCCTATTGCCCTCGGGCTGTGTATCCGTACAAGGGATCACTCTCTCAACTTGGAGAGTGCCCTATTGCCCGCAGGCTGTGAGTCTGTACAAGGGATCACTCGGCGAGTGCCCTATTGCCCAGCGGGCTGTGCAAGACGGGACGTGACGTGACAAGACGGGAAGGGTTATTCTAGGGTGTCCACACACACGCACACACATGATAGCCCTACAGCATGAAAAAAAAAGTTGTTGTTGTCAGGCTCAGACTTCGTCGTCAAGTCTGAGCCGTCAGGAGTCGTCCCAGATGCTATCATTTCACGTCCGGTTCTATACATTCACAGTCTAACAGTTCTAGCAACCTAAGCACAAAGCATGATCAAAAACGCAAGTGGGTACACTTGCCTGAAATGGCGAGTGTGTCGTCCTCTCGAAGCGTCTCGTCCAAGCGTCTCGTCCAAGCGTCTCATCCGCAGAAGTCCGTCTGAAATATCGCCACGGCGACGATGTCAGGTCTCAAATTCATCAAGTCCTATTAGGTTTCGTTTCTAGGTTTTCGGGACTATCCTATTCGTCAAAAGTCACTTTTTGATGTATCAACCTAATCGACGATCTATCCTATGTGCACAGTCAAATTAGTCCATTCGTCGATTTTCTATGTTCGTACAACGTTTTACAGGAGCTGAAAATTAAATTTAGTTCAAGTTGACGGTTTTTAGTTTAGGGTTCAGTCAGCTATTGTGGGGGTTTCTACGAGTTTCGGGGAACCAACCTGAACCGGAGTTTGCCGTAGAATGGATGTCTTGTCTGTTCGGAGCACTCCACAGCTTCAGATCTGGTCCTCGCACGATTCTCCAAAAGTCCAAACTTGCGACGAAGGCCTACGACGTGTCGCAACGTCGTAGACGGCAAATCCGCGAAGTAGCACGTCCAAGGGGGGCCCACAGCAGTGCTAGGGGTCCAAGGGGGGCCCACAACACCTCAGGAGCACTTGGGGGGCCCACCACAGAAGTTGGTGTGGGAGAAACCCACTTGCGAAACTAGGCCGTCGGTCGTTCACCCTCGGTGCGAGGGTTTCTCTCGGTCAGACCGAGAGAAGCTCTCGGTCGTGCACTGGCGATGCGGGGGCTCGGTTGCAGCGGCGGGTGCGGAGGAATCCGTCGGTCAGACCGACTGATCCCATCGGTCGTAGCAGGCGGGCCAAGTTGCAGCGTTGCAACTTGCAACGAGGCGGAGCGGAGAGCGGGTGCGGGGCGGCCTCTCGGTCGGAGTGGGGAGTGGCTTCGGTCAAGCGCTAGCGGGGTGCAGCGGAGCGGGCCAAGCGGCTGTGCGGAGCGGGCGCTCGGTCTGACCGAGCGGTGCTCTCGGTCGGAGCGGGCGACAGCGGGGGCGATGCAGCGGAGCGTTGCAAGCGGCGATGCGGGGAGCAGCTCCGGTCGTGCGCTGAGATTTGCGGGGGCGGCCGTCGGTCGTGCACGTTGCGATCGTCGCAACGTTGCGACGAAGCTTTAGAAGATGAAACGGCGGCTAGGGTTTTGAGCAATGACGAAAATACTTTGCCTAGGGCTAACTTAAATAGGTTAGAGCTAGGGTTAGGGTTTGGGTTCGGAAAAATATTATTAAAATAATTTAAAATAATTAATTTACTTAAAAATTACTCTCTTCTCCCTCACACGAAATTGGGGCGGCCAAAAATTCTGAAAATTTGCCAGAAAATTCTTTAATACGTTATTATAATATAGTAATTTTATTGTAATTAAAACTTTTATAAAAATAGGTTTTAAAATTATTTAAAGCTTTCAAAAAAATAGAAAATAGGTCAAATTAAGTCCAAAAATTATAAAATAATTCTGGTGTGTTCTAGATGACTAAAGAAAGATAGTGGAGAAGACGGATCTTCATTTTGATGTCGAGAGACGAAACTAAAATTCGTAACGTCTCGCATCAAAACAGAAAGTCGCGACGTCACGTCAATTTAGATAGTACCGCTGAAGAACGACTCGAGATATGCCGTTCCCAAGTTGTTCCTCAAACTAATACTTTCAGAGACGATCACGACGACATATCACACAAAAACGTTCAAAAACAAATAAAGTCTAAAATAAACACGTGCACGATCAAAAGCACGTGCACGAAGAAGGTACGATTGAAACAGGCCGTTACATTCTACCCACCTTAGAAATGATTCCGCCCTCGGAATCACTCACACTAGTAATAATATTACCCATATAACCTTGTACCCGCAACTATCATATCTGCTCATAAAGATTTCTAATCCTATAACTTCGAACAACATTCCTCAATAATTCCTCGTAATCCATCTTTCACTGGGCAAAGCCACGACTAATCTCTCCTCCTAATATATAGTTCCATCACTACCGTTCCAATTTCCAACTCCAAGTTCTCATAGAAATAATAACATCTTCTGATATCGTACCACTCCACTAAGCATCATCATCGCTCATTAATATCTTTTGAATTTCTAAACCTTTTCCCAACATTAATAAATCTCCAAAAAAAACGCGATTCTAGTCATCCACCAATCCAAGACAAAACATTTGTCTATCCTATAATACCTTCACCAATCAGCAATCGTCGTGTCTTCATTACATTCTCGTCATATCTCCCCATAAATTCATCCACCAAATATTTTGATCTGTCAGAATTACCCCTCATCCTACTCACTGTAACTAATCCCAACCAATATTAAGTCCGACTGCCTAATCATCCATTTATCTCCACACGTCGTGTTATCCTCAAAGTCTTCTCACGTCAATTCATCAATCAGTCTCAATGCTAATATAAGCTCTTCTCAATCTCATGATCACCCTAACTCATACTATTCTCGGCAGTTACTCCTATCTACTACCCGTCTAAGCCTCAAGTCTGATAAGTCATCATCTCCTCGCATTTAATCTCATTCAAACAGAATTCTCCATTGAGTCCACCACACTTCGGTTTTATAAATAAGTCTGAGACAGTTCATTCTTTTCATCCAAAAAAATATTCTAATCCATCATCCTCGTGTTCCCAAAATCAATTAATCATTGCCAGAATAAAACTCATCTCACTCCCTGAGCCTACCCGCAAACAAAATCCTACAACGATAGTAGCTAGGCCCAATTAATATAACAATCATAAACATGAAAATCTTTGTTTAAGGAAGAAAGAAGAGAAGAGAAAGAGAGACTTCAAGGCCAAAGAAATATTTTAAAACATTTGGAAAAACGTGTGGCGTTGCGGTAATGGATGAGGGAGGTTAAGTGATTTGTGATCTTGTGAGCTAGTTTTAAAAAAAACTTTAAAGGTTTGGTTTAAAGAAAACAAAGTTTTGATATGATTCTCATACAACCAAGATAAACCATTCATTAAAATTAAAACTCAGTCTAAGGATCTGCATGCGATGACACCATTCATATAAGTATGAATACCGTCATTCAGACAACTTCCAGCATACCATGGTTAACACTGAGTACACATTCAAGACACAGGAGACAAACATCAGGATCCTAAAGATGACACACTCATACAGGTCTACACACTCTACCTATACTCAGGCACTGCAACGACATCACCTACCAGAGGGCCTAATACTAAACCGGAGATAGCATGGATAACTACAAGGTCTAATGTCTAGATAAAAGAAGGAAAGAAAACTAAATCAAAAGCGGAACGAAATAAGATCGGAAGGATAGAGGTCAAATAAGGCAAGATAAGGAGGTAGTTGGTTGGGTGTAAAACGATTGTTTTGCAAATGAAAAAATAAGTTTACACAAAGGTTTTGAAATGTGGTCACGAGAAACATAGAACAAATATAATAATAATAAAATAATTGAAGTTCCCCCTAGTTTAGGAAAAATATTTTAAAAAGTATGCACGGTAAGTGATTTAGAAATAGATCTTGTAGCCCAGAAAAATATAAATTGAATTATCAAAATGTTAACACGGTTTTTAAAAATGAAAATATGAAAGATACCGATTTGAAATAATTTCCAGATAGTAACTTGAAAATTGACGACCAAGGAGATTTCAAAATCTAAGAAGGAACTTTTAATCGAAAAGCAATAAATTTTAAATATATATAATAAGGGTTTTCAAGGAAGTTAAACCGAGCGAAGAATTTAATAATGGGTTTCGAAAACAAGAAATAAAGGAAATAAAAGTGGGATGAGGTAGCGATTGTTTTGTAAATGAAAAAAAAATAAATTTTAAACAAAGGTTCTTGAAGTATGAGCACGATGAACATATAGATGTTTATATGTAAGAAATTTAAAATCCCCCTTTGTTTTAGAAAAATATTCTAAAGTACGTACGTAAATGGTTAAAATAATTTCGTAGGTAGAAAAATGATATATTGAATTCCCGAAATAATAACAACGTTTTAAAACTAAAATTCGATGGATACTGATTCGAAAATAAGTACGAGGTCGTAACTTAAAATTTTTACGACCGAAAGGTTTCAAAATTCGTGAAAGAATTTTAACTCAACCGAAAGTAAGAAATTTTAAATAAAAAGTTTTCAAAGAAGTCAAATTGGGCGGAGAATTTAATAATGAATTTCGAAAATACTTTTAAAGGAAGCAGGTTTTGGGAAAGGGAAAAATTCGAAAATAAGTACAAGATAGTAGAAATAAATTGTGTAGTTTACAAAAGTAATATATTTATTTTAGAAACAAGGCAAATAAAACTGAATTTGAGGAATAATGATTTAAAACGAGTGCGAGATATTGACTTAAAATTTTTACGTCCCAGAAAGCTCCAAGTCAATTAAAAGTTTTAACTCGATCCAAAACAGCAAATTTTAAATATATAATATAGGGGTTTTCAAAGAAATCAATCTGGAGCGAAAACTTAATAAGGAAAGTCGAAAATAATTTTAGAGAAGGTAGAATTGGTCAGGGAAGGTATTCGAAGGATTGGTGATGATCGTCAGGAAACGATCACGAGAGTCGAGAGAAAGGAAAAATGATCGCATGAAGATTACGCTTAAGATATGAATCGTGAAGAGCCACGATGGGACTCTATGGTCGATAGCACAAAATTTGCAAGGATCAGAGGGATGCTGGAGGACAAGGGTTCTAATCATCGGGTCGTCTAAAGATTTGGATAACTCAGCTCAAAGGCTTCCTATGAGCTAGACTATAATCAGGATCTAAAGAGGGGGTTCCTAAGAGAATCGAGGTTACGTTCTGCTGGGCCCGAAGTCGATGGATCAGAGCGAAAGACAAAGAGAGAAGGACTCTAGAAATTCTAGCACGATCGGAGTCAAATGGGGATGCTAAAATAGTCTAGGACGAGGACGACTAAATCTTAACCAAGGCATCCGACTATCAACCTGGGACGTCTACCTAAGTCTTCCTACTATCTAAGACTTGGAAACTAATTCAGACTTGTACGTGGATATCAATGAATGCGGTACTTTTATTGTTCCGAACTTTTGCAAGACCTGCATGGGCCACCACTAAAACCAGTCACGCCCCGCTTCCCAAAATGGACGGAAGCGAAACGTGACGAGGCCCGCTTAGGCCAGAGCTTTAGAAGCTCGGACCCAATAAGCGTCTGTAGGGGTACCATTTAAAAGACTTTTCAGGTTCTTGCATTTTTATAGTTCGAAACAACAAAAGTACAGAAAAGAAATTTGCATTCATTAAATCAGAGATATGATGTCCAACAAGTACAAAGTCTAAAAAGAAGCCTAAGCGTGGCAACAAACTATCTAAAAGAAAACTGAAAGTAGTAACCTCTGGAAGTGACGACTAAAAGACCTTAAGGTCTGGTCCTCATCAGGCACGTGCTCTGGGTCGACGTCCTCGGCTCCTCGTACTCCAGCGAGTCTGCTTCGTCCACGATCTCTGGCTGAACACCTGACGTACAGCACCCAAGAAAAAGGGACTGTACGTCAGGTAAAGTCTACAAGAAGGTTTAGACTTTACTGCAAGTGCACCGAACTTTAAACAACGGTTTACTGGTTGATTAGCATGCTGAGGTTCTTTTACACAACAGTTTATTGGTTGATTAACATGCTGTGGTTATAACAGAGTAACACGACAGGAAGTAACGCAGCAGGAAAGTAAAACGGGACAAGTAGTAGTCGTAGCGTGTGCTACCAACTACAGGACTAGCTTACAGGTGTCAAGACAAGACGTGACGTGACGGAAGCAAGGCAGGACAAGACAAGTGAGACACGAAAGGGTTCACGCCTTACGGTTCGAGGGGGATCAGACCCTCTTGCCGTGCGCACGCTCAACCCAACCCCAAACCCCAAGACAAGACAAGACAAGATATCCGTACAAGGGATCACTCGCTCTAGCTTGGCGAGTGCCCTATTGCCCGCAGGCTGAGAATCCGTACAAGGGATCACTCTCTCAACTTGGAGAGTGCCCTATTGCCCTCGGGCTGTGTATCCGTACAAGGGATCACTCTCTCAACTTGGAGAGTGCCCTATTGCCCGCAGGCTGTGAGTCTGTACAAGGGATCACTCGGCGAGTGCCCTATTGCCCAACGGGCTGTGCAAGACGGGACGTGACGTGACAAGACGGGAAGGGTTATTCTAGGGTGTCCACACACACATGATAGCCCTACAGCATGAAAAAAAAAGTTGTTGTTGTCAGGCTCAGACTTCGTCGTCAAGTCTGAGCCGTCAGGAGTCGTCCCAGACGCTATCATTTCACGTTCGGTTCTATACATTCACAGTCTAACAGTTCTAGCAACCTAAGCACAAAGCACGATCAAAAACGCAAGTGGGTACACTTGCCTGAAATGGCGAGTGTGTCGTCCTCTCGAAGCGTCTCGTCCAAGCGTCTCGTCCGCAGAAGTCCGTCTGAAATATCGCCACGGCGACGATGTCAGGTCTCAAATTCATCAAGTCCTATTAGGTTTCGTTTCTAGGTTTTCGGGACTATCCTATTCGTCAAAAGTCACTTTTTGATGTATCAACCTAATCGACGATCTATCCTATGTGCACAGTCAAATTAGTCCGTTCGTCGATTTTATATGTTCGTACAACGTTTTACAGGAGCTGAAAATTAAATTTAGTTCAAGTTGACGGTTTTTAGTTTAGGGTTCAGTCAGCTATTGTGGGGGTTTCTACGAGTTTCGGGGAACCAACCTGAACCGGAGTTTGCCGTAGAATGGATGTCGTGTCTGATCGGAGCACTCCACAGCTTCAGATCTGGTCCTCGCACGATTCTCCAAAAGTCCAAACTTGCGACGAAGGCCTACGACATGTCGCAACGTCGTAGATGGCAAATCCGCGAAGTAGCACGTCCAAGTGGGGCCCACAGCAGTGCTAGGGGTCCAAGGGGGGCCCACAACACCTCAGGAGCACTTGGGGGGCCCACCACAGAAGTTGGTGTGGGAGAAACCCACTTGCGACACTAGGCCGTCGGTCGTTCACCCTCGGTGCGAGGGTTTCTCTCGGTCAGACCGAGAGAAGCTCTCGGTCGTGCACTGGCGATGCGGGGGCTCGGTTGCAGCGGCGGGTGCGGAGGAATCCGTCGGTCAGACCGACTGATCCCATCGGTCGCAGCGGGCGGGCCAAGTTGCAGCGTTGCAACTTGCAACGAGGCGGAGCGGAGAGCGGGTGCGGGGCGGCCTCTCGGTCGGAGCGGGGAGTGGCTTCGGTCAAGCGCTAGCGGGGTGCAGCGGAGCGGGCCAAGCGGCTGTGCGGAGCGGGCGCTCGGTCTGACCGAGCGGTGCTCTCGGTCGGAGCGGGCGACAGCGGGGGCGATGCAGCGGAGCGTTGCAAGCGGCGATGCGGGGAGCAGCTCCGGTCGTGCGCTGAGATTTGCGGGGGCGGCCGTCGGTCGTGCACGTTGCGATCGTCGCAACGTTGCGACGAAGCTTTAGAAGATGAAACGGCGGCTAGGGTTTTGAGCAATGACGAAAATACTTTGCCTAGGGCTAACTTAAATAGGTTAGAGCTAGGGTTAGGGTTTGGGTTCGGAAAAATATTATTAAAATAATTTAAAATAATTAATTTACTTAAAAATTACTCTCCTCTCCCTCACACGAAATTGGGGCGGCCAAAAATTCTGAAAATTTGCCAGAAAATTCTTTAATACGTTATTATAATATAGTAATTTTATTGTAATTATAAATTTTATAAAAATAGGTTTGAAAATTATTTAAAGCTTTCAAAAAAATAGAAAATAGGTCAAATTAAGTCCAAAAATTATAAAATAATTCTGGTGTGTTCTAGATGACTAAAGAAAGATAGTGGAGAAGACGGATCTTCATTTTGATGTCGAGAGACGAAACTAAAATTCGTAACGTCTCGCATCAAAACAGAAAGTCGCGACGTCACGTCAATTTAGATAGTACCGCTGAAGAACGACTCGAGATATGCCGTTCCCAAGTTGTTCCTCAAACTAATACTTTCAGAGACGATCACGACGACATATCACACAAAAACGTTCAAAAACAAATAAAGTCTAAAATAAACACGTGCACGATCAAAAGCACGTGCACGAAGAAGGTACGATTGAAACAGGCCGTTACAGACCGACTAGATGACGATATAGTCGGTTAGGAATCCTTCTTAGACTGACTAGTTATCATTGCCTGATTTTAGCCTGAGCTACTATTTACAGTTAGTCGATCAAAGCTCAACGACCGACCGACTAGTTGAGAAACTAGTCGGTTGGAAGTTGTTCTTAAACCGACTAGCTGTCTTTGTTTCCAGCCAATTGTTTTTCTCTCTTAGTCGGTCAAAGAACACTCACTGACCGACTAGATGATGATCTAGTCGGTTGGCAAGTCTTCTTAGACCGACTAGTTCATATTGCCTGGAACTTTCTCTTTTGGCTGTCGAGCTGTTAGTCGGTCCATGTTGAATCACCGACCGACTAGTTGATGAACTAGTCGGTCAGTGATCCTTCTTAGACCGACTAGTCTGCTTCAGAATAGAGCCGTTGGAGCATTAATTGAAACGTTTTTGTCTCTCTCTCTCTCTCCTCCATCTTATATATACTTGGAGGGGTTCTTTCATAGGATCCAAGGCTGATCATTTGAGATATTTGAGAATCAAAGAGGAGCCATTAAACTCCATTCATAAGCTCTCTCTTCCTCACTAGAATCTCTCTCTCACTCTTATTTCAAAAGAGAGATTCATTGATTGGGAGCCTTCCAAGCCAAGGAGCTTGATCCAAGGTTACCAACATCCACCTAGGACTCCATTGCTGGTCAATATCTTGAAGCTAGGGTTTGGTGCCTTCTTCTTCCTCAAAATCCATCTTTGCCCTAATTTGGTAAGTATACTCAAGGCATATGATTTTGTGGTAAGTGTTTCTTTATTTCATCGTATTTGATATTTAAGATTGTCTCTCGGTTGTGAGAGAGGGTGTGATCCCGGTTTGTGGGAGTCACATGTCATTTGTATGATTTGGTCTTGTGAAGGTTTTTCACAAGAATTTCATAGTGCTAAATCTTGAGTTAGGGTTTCTAACTCAAGTATCCGGAGGGGATCCGGGTGGTTGG
The DNA here is from genome assembly GCA_030789695.1 of Scilla litardierei. NCBI lineage: Eukaryota > Viridiplantae > Streptophyta > Magnoliopsida > Asparagales > Asparagaceae > Scilla > Scilla litardierei. The sequence goes on along the minus strand of CM061133.1, from coordinate 76,272,067 downwards.
GACATAGGATCACCGGGAACAAGTCGGGGAGACTTGGGTGGATCCGAACCCGTTACATGCTTTGTTTGTGTTTGTCTTATTCTTGTTGATTGTTGTTTATTCCACATTGTCGTTTGTTTCTTACACAATAATTAGGAATAACTATCTTGATTATTTTAAAGTACTATTCACCCCCTCTCTAGTACATGTGCAGTAGCTTCACAGGGCACAACAGTTGGTATCAGAGCTAAGGTTAAAGCTACATAGCCAGAGTTCAAAGCTATGACAAACAACGACTACAACGTCTTCAAAGATCGTCAAGGATCTTCTTCAGTTATGGAAGGACAATCCTCAGTCAGGCCTCCTCACTTCAACGGTACCAACTATGGGTACTGGAAATGACGGATGGAAACCTTCCTCCGGAGCGCTTCACTTTGGATAGCCACGATGACGGAATATATCGAGCCCGCCGAAGAAGATTTCGCGAAATGGACTACCGCGGAGGTCGCCGCGGAGGTAAGCAATGCCAAGGCCGTGAATGCCGTGCAATGTGCGTTGGAGCCCGAAGACTTCAACAAGATATGCACATGTAAGAGTGCATATCAAGTATGGAACCAACTCCTCATCTTGCACGAAGGAACGAGTATGGTAAAAGATTCTAAACTCGTTGTCGCTAACAAAGAATTTGAGTTGTTTCACATGGAACAGGGTGAAACCATGAAGGACTACTATGCTCGCTTCGTGGACATATCCAACGAATTGGAAGCTCTCGGGAAGATCTACACCCAAAAGGAGAAAGTCGCGAAAATTATTGACGGACTTCCTTCTTATTGGGAAAAGCGTACCTTCGCCATCGAGGAAGGTAACGATATGAATAAGTACACGGTTGTATAACTAATGGGTACCTTGTTGTCTTACGAGGTACGCAAGGAGAGCAAGATAAGGATGAAAGAAAAGATGAAGGCGTACTTGAAGCAAGACGAGCCAAAGAAAAAGGCGATTGCATACAAGGCTACTCCATCTACCGATGATGAAGAATCGGAAGAAGAATCGGAAGAAGAGTTGGACATTGAAGCTTTGGCCGATTTGGCAAAGAAGTTCGACCGATGCTTCCGAAAAGGTAAGTTTAAGAATCTATCTAAGTTTGGTTCTACTAATGCTTCTACTCCCGTGTGTTATAAATGCAACAAGCCAGGACACATCAAGCCGGAATGTCCTCTCAACAAACACAAGGAGAAGTGGAAGGCATCCAAATACGACAAGTCAAGAAAGCACAAGAAAGGACTTGTCGGCACTTTCATCGACTCCGACGAGGAATCCTCAAGTGGAGAGTCGGATGATGAGAAGGTGGAGAAAGCACACATGTGCTTCATGGGAAGAGAAGAACGTGTTCAAGAGACTTCCTCCGATGAAAGCGATGAAAGCGAGGATGAAGGTGAAGAGGAAACCATGGATGAACTTAAATTAGCCAACAAACAACTTTGGTATAAGTTCTCTAAATTGGCTAGTAGATTTATTAAGACTAAAAATGATTTAGATAGTCTTAAAACCTCGCCTAAGCCTTTCATCATCAACAACGACACCGTTGTTGAAGAGTTGAGAAATGAGATTGTAAATCTCAAGTCTCAACTTGAGCATGTTCATATCGAGGATTCGGATGAACATATGATAGCGGATTTGACGTCTCAAAACTCAACTTTGAGTATTGAGAATAAAAATCTCAATTCACGTGTTTACGCACTCACATCGCAAGTGTCCACCTTGGATCCTTCGATGCATTCTCTCACCGAGAAGTATGAGTGCACATTAGGCCGAATCAATGAATTCAATAAAGGTAAGGGCCATTTGGATAATATCCTAAATGACTTACTTCCGGCCAATCATCACATTGGCTTGGGGTATTAGATGGGAGAGTCATCCAAATCGTCCGCCACCTTTATTAGGCCAACGTCCGAAGCTTCTACTAGTGGGAGCAAACACGTCATGGGTAGTTCTTCTACCAATGGTGCTTCCGCTAGGTACACACCCCCATTTGGAAAGAAACCCACTTTGGGTGGACCTCCAAAGAGGGGTCATGCTTTCATGTATGCCATGCCACGTAGGAACACACATCCTACACCACATGTTAGCACGTATGATGATTTTTATGCTCCGCATCCACGAGCACGTGCACACCATGTGAGACACACTCATGCACGTGTTCCACCATATGCATATGTTCATTCACATTCTCATATGAATAAGTATCATCATGCACCAATGCATCATATGCCATATGCTTACCCACAACATGCATCATATAGAAATCAACAACGTATGCATGTTCCCAATAGGATTAGGACTCCCAAGACATACACTATTTGGGGTCCGAAGAACACAAGCATGCATGCTAAGGATATGTATGTGAAATCGTTTATTAATGATATTATTTTGAATGATGATTATTTTGGGAAATCACGGTCCTCGTGGACTTGGTTTCCGAAGGGTTAGTTTCCTTTGACCCTTCATTGCTTGGTACCATAAGTTTAATTTCATTTTATGGGTACCAACGCAATTGTGGTAAGAATTGGTTTATTTTTTATTTGCATATTAATCGTGGATGTGCATGCTAATTTGAATTTAGTTCGCTAAATTTATTACCTAACCCATAGGATCCAAAAGGATTTTTGGATACCAAAATGATGTTCTCTAGGTTCAATCCACCATGGGATACCAACCCTACCAACTCATTGATTTGCAAAGTTTTTCATTCAAATGGAGTTGATGGTGCTTAAGTGATGCACCAAAGTAGGGGGAGCTTAATGTTGTAAGTATATTCTTACATTTGATATACATTTGGTATCCATGTGTGTTGATTGCATGCATTGTTAGAATATTTACATTGGTATCATTTTGTTTCAATTAGTATGCTAGAATTGTGTATGCCATAGATCTATGATGTTCTATCTATTTTTGGCATAAAATTTTTGCATATTACTCTTGGTATCATATTTGCTACATTTGGTTTTCACATTGGATTTTTGTCTCTGATGTTGATTTCGTCGCTTGACGATTAACTTGGTTAAATAGAAATTCTTTCTATGATATCATAGAATTGTTTTCCATGCACTATTTAACTAAGAATGTTGATATTGGAGAGTATGTTCCATAACTCAATAAGTGAAATTAATTTGAGTTTTGGAGATTTCGATTTTCGCCTATGGCTTGATGATTTCGTTTTTCGATTTTCGCCTATGGTCAAGTTGGCACGCTTTGATTTTCTTCGGTATTTTACATTTGGTATTTTACTTTGGTGTCATTTGGACCGTGGTCGTATTCTTAGACTCTCATGCTTTAAATTCTTAGCCATTGAAATCTTGTCGTTGTTCTCCTCCCGCTCTTTTTGCTAATGCCAAAGGGGGAGAGAATTAATAATAATGACAATGTGCTAATTGATATCAAAGCAATTTACCATGAATCTAAGTTGATATGTTAGATTCAGGGGGAGTTAAGATATAAAATGGATTTTGATCCTAAATCTCGATAATAGGATTCATATTTTATATTTCCCTCGTCTGCTTGATACGTATGAATAGTATTTAATACGAGACTAACGTGTCATCAATGCAGGGGGAGTAAGTAAATTTCAATTGAATCATTATTATTGATTATTATTTATGTTGGTTTGTCATCACTAAAAAGGGGGAGAATGTTGATTATTGATTCCCTGGATTTGGTTTTGGATGATGAGCAAACACAAATATAGTGAACTAACTATTTGTGAGCGCAGTTATGGAGATCGTCGCCAAAAGAATACGTATATCAAAAGCGACATCTCAAGAATTCTCAATACGCGTGATCGTGTGCCTGAAGCTTCGTTGAAGCTCAAGGAGCATTATTGAAGTCAAGAAGAATGATGATTGAAGCTTCAAAGACGGTTCGTCATGTATTATTTATTGTCTTCTAGCTTCATAGTTTAGAATGTTAAGCCTTGAGTTGGACTTACATTATAATCTTCATTTCGCTCATATCTTAGAGCTAGGATTATCATAGAAGCCATTAGAAACTTTCCCGAAGCCTATCGCTTCTTCCCTCGGCTTCTAGTGCATCTTAGTTGGTTCAAGAAGAAGAACCAACCGACTAGATGACGATCTAGTCGGTCGTCAACTCTTCATGAACCAACTAGATGTCCTTGCTCATTTCAGCTCATTCCATGTTGATCAATTAGTCGGTCAAAGAAGGTTCACAGACCGACTAGATGACGATATAGTCGATTAGGAATCCTTCTTAGACCGACTAGTTATCATTGCCTGATTTCAGCCTGAGCTACTGTTTACAGTTAGTCGGTCAAAGCTCAACGACCGACCGACTACTTGAGAAACTAGTCGGTTGGAAGTTGTTCTTAAACCGACTAGCTGTCTTTGTTTCCAGCCAATTGTTTTTCTCTCTTAGTCGATCAAAGAACACTCACCGACCGACTAGATGATGATCTAATCGGTTGGCAAGTCGTCTTAGACCGACTAGTTCATATTGCCTGGAACTTTCTCTTTTGGCTGTCGAGCTGTTAGTCGGTCCATGTTCAATCACCGACCGACTAGTTGATGAACTAGTCGGTCAGTGATCCTTCTTAGACCGACTAGTCTGCTTCAGAATAGAGTCGTTGGAGCATTAATTGAAACGTTTTTGTCTCTCTCTCCTCCATCTTATATATACTTGGAGGGGTTCTTTCATAGGATCCAAGGATGATCATTTGAGATGTTTAAGAATCAAAGAGGAGCCATTAAACTCCATTCCTAAGCTCTCTCTTCCTCACTAGAATCTCTCACACACTCTTATTTCAAAAGAGAGATTCATTGATTGGGAGCCTTCCAAGCCAAGGAGCTTGATCCAAGGTTACCAACATCCACCTAGGACTCCATTGCTGGTCAATATCTTGGAGCTAGGGTTTGGTGCCTTCTTCTTCCTCAAAATCCATCTTTGCCCTAATTTGGTAAGTATACTCAAGGCATAGGATTTTGTGGTAAGTGTTTCTTTATTTCATCGTATTTGATATTTAAGATTGTCTCTCGGTTTGAGAGAGGGTGTGATCCCGGTTTGTGGGAGTCACATGTCATTTGTATGATTTGGTCTTGTGAAGGTTTTTCACAAGAATTTCATAGTGCTAAATCTTGAGTTAGGGTTTCTAACTCAAGTATCCGGAGGGGATCCGGGTGGTTGGGACATAGGATCACCGGGAACAAGTCGGGGAGACTTGGGTGGATCCGAACCCGTTACATGCTTTGTTTGTGTTTGTCTTATTCTTGTTGATTGTTGTTTATTCCGCATTGTCGTTTGTTTCTTGCACAATAATTAGGAATAACTATCTTGATTATTTTAAAGTACTATTCACCCCCCTCTAGTACCTGTGCAGTAGCTTCACATGGCACAACAATAACCTATCTGTTATTTTTCTTTCGACAGAACCTGGTTTGCGCAGGAGCTGAAGTTTGCGAGGGATCTGAGGTTAGCTTTCTGATCGATATTCCCAGTAATTCACATTGATCACTTCCTATTCGATGGTCCTATTCCTGTTAATACTCATTCGATTTCATGTTTCATGTTAATAGGAATTCCCAGTAATTTTACGTTGTCATGTGTGGCTGATTGTCATTTTGATTATGGTTGACATTAAGTTTGATAAAAATTTGCACACACACTGTATCATTCTCCATATCTGAGAATATAGACTTTATTATAATGTACTTTTTATCCATATATGAGACTATAGTCTTTATCACAATGTATCTCACAGAATTCAACCCCATTATACACAGACCCTTCATGTAGCAAATAATATTACAAATTCATTCACCAAATCATATCGTTTATTTTTTTAATTAGAAGTTCAAGCAAGTGGATAAGGGTGATGTAATCTTTTTCATGTCATTAGGCTTTATCCCAAATCATTTTTACTCAATATTTTTGGCTTAAGAACTAGTTTATGGTGGTTTCTGGGCTCCCAGCTTAGCAAAAAATTTTAATGTTTCACCTCATTTACATTTTCATCACTCTATCACACACTGCAAATTTGGTTTTATTAACTCATGCCCGTAATTCTCAGATCTAACTGATCTATACAATAAAATTGAATTTAAAGCTTCTTGTCATGTATCTTGTGGTTGCTCAGTATCTATCGTCTCTGCTCTCTTCGAGATCAATATGCTAGAGTTTGGCTTTGGTCACCCAGAATTGCTTTAAGAAAATTTGGGCTTTGGTCTCGTCTAGAGTTAATGATGTGGAGGTCGATATTGAATTTGAGTTTTGTAATGTTGAAATGGTCAGTGTCATGTTTCATATGATATTGCTTTGTGTCTTTGTTTGTGTGGTGCCTTTTGAAATTGGTGTTATTAGTTTTCAAATTAGTCTCAGTGAGTAGGAAAATTGTCGGGCAGTGTTCATGCAGACGAGTTCATAATTGGAAGAATTTTACAGGCAGTGAAAGATTATTGCAGACCAGTACTGAGAGCAAAATATGTTCGTCCAATACTCGGATACTATTGATTCAATGATACACACTACTTATTTGCTTCTGAATATGAATTATAATGACATGCATGCATGCATGCATAAGTATAGTTTAGAATACATATTAGCGCATTTGCTCCATGTAGCTTATAAATTTTTTGAATTCAGAATATAACGTTGAGTAGTTGAATGCAATTTGTTTAGTTTAACTCCCAATATTTTAAAGTTCAGATGAAGAGATTTAGAGAGGATATTAAAGCTATGGGATCATCTTCCTCCTCTCAGCCCACTGGAACATGTATGCATATATGTGTATTATATCATGTCTGCAGCTTAATTTATACTTTTTATTTTAGTGGATGACTAATTGCTTTATTGATGCATTTCAGGCCATCCCACAGGCTCTTCTGGCTTAGAGGATATACATGTAGGTACTCAGGCCATTGGATCCTCCCATACCGCTAGTCATGCAACACAACACCCTGTCGAGATGGTACAATATGTGTCGTTCGACCCCAGTATCGAGGACGCACCTTTACCACATGATTCAGATGCTGAGAGGGTGACACGGTCCAAGATGGACAATAGGGATGCACGCCAGTTGGCTTTAGATATGTTGGATACCTTGGCACATGCTAGGATGATTTCAGCTAGAGATGAATGCTTCCAGCGAAAGGGTATAAAAATGTATTTCAATTATTTTAAATAAGAACATGTTATATAACATTTTATTTATATTGTAAGATAATATTAATTTTTTTGTACGCGTTGAGAAGCCACCAAAGAATGGACGAGGGTACACCAAGCCCTCGCACTTGGTTCCACCAGAAGGGCAACGAGTTGTCATACAGTGGAGCCACGGTGTCCCCATTGAAAAGTGGGGGGCGCAAGGTTACAAGTTTTTTTGGGTACGTTGGCCAGAAGGGCCAATATATTTAACATTTGCCTCAATTGGAATGAGCAAAGATTTGAATATTTGGTCGTATGTTGGCGCTGGATCAACGTAAGTATGTTGTATTTTAATTTATTACTTTCATTATGTATATAATTTGTATTTGTTTTTTGGAGAGGCATTACATGTTGGATGGGAATCCAGACGCATGGAAGTTCTGCTTCTTTAAGATATAATATGCATTGGTCCAGTGGCGTAATGACCTGAAGGAAAAGATCTGGATGAGGTACAGAGAAGACTGGGAGCGTTGGTGGCATATGGACGCCTGAGCAGATCCCCTCCAGTTTTTTTGGATCTTGTGCCTATTGGGAGTCGGATGAAGGAAAAGTATGGTTCAATTTTGGTCCCTTTTAATATGTTTTATATATCCATTTGCCTGACATGTTTTTCTAAAAGATGATTGCGGATATCGCCAAGGCGAACCGCAAAAAGTCACGAAAGTATGAGCATCATACCGGCTCCAAGAGCTACACCAGCCATGCTCACGATTTGGCACAACAGGTTATATGTTCAATTTTAAATTTGAGTATATATTATGTTATAATGGAATATGTGTCTAAAATCTGTCTTAGTATCAATATATTTGTTTTTAGGGCAAGCCAGGAGTGGAGTGGTTGATAGAGCGCGCTCTTACACATGCCCACCCCAAGTATACGGATAAAAATAAGATGTAGAAGAATAAGAAGCTGCTAGTAAGTAATAACTTATGTTTAATAATATTGTTCATATTAAGTATAATTATAATGTTGGTTGTATTTATTTCAGGCTCTTCTGCATCAGGCTGCAGCAGACCTCAGGTCACACTCTGAGTCAGGCTCCAGTTGCTCTGGACCGCTCACCAGGGAGGAGGAGGATGCCCTCATTGCAGGGGTGCTTGGAGGGACGAGGAAGAACCTGTATCAGTTTAGAGGTTCAGAGACCAGAGACTATGGACAGTCGACCAGTTTGTCCTCAGCTGGTCATGAGAGTACCCGACGACCAGAGCCCACCGATCCACCAGCGGGCATGCAGGAGTTCACTGCCACGATGACCAATATGGTGGAGAGGATGGCGCAGTATGACCAGCAGTACCAGTTAGTGCTCGCTTGCATGCCTCAAGAGATGCATGAGAAATATCATCGGCTCCGTAATGATCTGGTAAAATTTTTTATCAATTATTGAATTATGTGACTTTAATGGTATTTAATTAGGAGTAGGGTTAGTGTATGGGTGGGACATGAATATATATGATCTGGGAAACTTTAGATATGTTATGGGATACTTATATAACATATATATATATAATCATATACGATTGCAGCTTGAAGAAAGGAAATCCTGCTAGTGAGTGAAATTGTTTTGGCATATAAATATTTAGTAGGAAGTATTTCGAATTCTTGGCAATTTTTGAAAGATCTGTGGAAATTTGCCATAGAGTCTGTGTCGTCCTTGCATGGTAATATGTGTGAATCAATGAAAATGTTTGGATGGTTCTATATTGAAAGTCATATATCTCGATACTAAAACATTTCCCTAAGACTTGAATGGATGGAATCTAAAACACTCTAAACACATGGGCAGATTTACCCATAAAAATATTTTGGTTTAAGTCTTTGACCATTGGGATTTTTAGTTGAAGATGACATGCAATATCTGAAATTCAGTGCACTATGTTATCAACTACTAAAATTTCCTCCATCTTGTCTTATTTTCAAAAAGAAAATTTAATTAATTGGGGTTGTTAGAGAAAACTATACACTGTTAAAAGAGTATTGGAGAGGATTAACCATGGCGAATAGCCATGGTACTTTATTTATAAACATCTCATGATGAGTTAGGAGTCCAAGGGACTCCCCACTAACTTAGTGGGGAGTAATGGTGAGATGTTGAAGGGGGGGAGGCCAAAGGGCCTCCCTCATCTCACAACACTCCCCCTCATCTCTCCATTACCTTGGGTTAAGCATATGAATACTTTAGGATTCAGTATGCTAATGGGGTGGATACTTCTGGATCCAGAGCCACTGTGGTTGCCTCGTTAAAACCTTAGTTGTGGAAAACCCAGTGGGAAAAACCAGCAGCTTAAGGGAAAAGAGTACAACTGTCGAGGGACTCCCCCTGATCTGTACAAGCTTCAGGCTTGCAGATCTCTTATGTATCTATACAATCATCTCCTATTTGTCTATGCATCCATCATGTTCTAAAAGAAAATACAATCATCACTCATCTATACAAGTTTCACTCGTCTAGCGACTATAGTAAAGCCGTGGCGTTCTGGATTGGAATGCTCTTCGAAGTTGGTAGATGACGCCACTAAAGTATTCATTGAATAAGTCTTCAGTGTGTCTGCAAGGTACTGTTGGACCTGGCTGAGCGTTTTCAATACTTTCTTCTTGGATGATGAGCTTCTCAGAAGATGTAAACATTGGAGGATGATGTGTAGATATTTAGGAGGTGGCCGGCCTATTGTGTTTTGGTCATCGCGATGATCTTTAAACCTGCATATGCGATATATATTCCTTGACCCTTGGAAGTTGTGCAGAAGCAGTTTATCCTTGGTCTAGTGTTGCTCTCCATGACAACACTGTATCTGGTTAACAACTTTACTGGAGACGTTTTATCAAAGATACGTGCAGTTGGCCAGATAAAGAAGTGTAACAAGTACACTAGAGATAGGCTCTTCGGGACCTAGGATGTCCTCCCCCTCTTCCAGCTACTGGAAGGTGTCATAAATAAGCATCCATTTTTAATAGGATGCAAGTGGACATCATGCTTCATAAACTCCAGGTGTATGAATGAAATTAAAGGGTTCCACCATGAAGGTGTTAAATATATAAGCCGAGATAATACCTTGTTATACCTAGGTTTTTCATTTCCAAGGTATGCTTAAAGCTATCAGATATCTCAATGGTCTCTGCAGGAGATCCTATTAGCTTTAAGTTGATCACATATATGTGAATATCACAAATCCTGTCAATGATCTTTCGAAAAAAGATACACGGGCAGAATATTGCTTAAGATCAACTAATGATCTTTGTAGCCATTATGGAGAAGACGTTTCTACGTCTCTCTTTCATCTCTGGGGGTAGAGTATACCCTTTTGGAAGTTTTATATAGATCTATATATCTATATTGCCGTAAATATATGCAGTCACAACGTCCATGAACTGCATTTATTGGCTTTTTCAGAGAAGTTTAGGCTTAGTAGGAAAATGATCTCATTTTCTTCATTTCAATTTCTTTATGAAATCCGAATTATATTCCATAGGTTTTTACACATTCAGGTGTATGGACTACTGGTCCAAAGACTTTGCTTTTCAAGAGTGAGTCCAGCTCTACTCTTATTGCCTCGTCCCACTTTGGCCAATCTATGCGTTTACGCTATAGGAAAGTGGGTAGACGTCATCGTCGTATTCAGCGACGTGAAAGGCAATAGCGAAAGCAAAACCGTCGACGACGACTGTGCTATATCTATCCAGTACCTCTCCAGTACGTACGTAATATAATGATGTTTCTCCTGTTATTTCCTCTGCAGGGGAAATTAGGAGGAGAGAGGTTGCTGGTCTGAGCTCAGCATCCTGTGGTTGGATCATTTTGATATATCCAGGAATCTTCCTATTTTGAGGAATTTTATATTTTGAACCTGACAGGCGTCCTCTTTTAAATTGAGGTACAGCCAATTCTGCTGCCGGTGGATTGCATCCATCTTTGGGAATGTCAATCCTAGCTGGCGTGTTGGCAGCAGGGACGTGTGAACGAACAATCTTCTGGTTGTCCACAATTTGATCCGGCAATTGATGTACTTTAGTCTAAATGTGAAGGATCTTCTGGATCTCCACTTCACACAGAAAAAGTATGCGGATCATAACGAGATGATGACTTTTGTATCCCATGATATGGTCTCAGAAGCTTTAGGCTTCTTTAGATTGCGTGCATATTTCAAAGAGATTTTGCTCATCAAATTCACATTTATGAAGACTTGGCAGTAAACCATAAGCAAGCAGCATCAGCAATAAGATATGGCAACAAGCGGGCCGTATCGTGATAAGCGATGCGGAATGCAGTGTAATGGTCCCTAAACATCAGCATGCAACTGCGATTTTAAAATGGACATGAAATCCATTGGAGTCTCTTTACCAGAGACTCTGCTAACCCGTTATGAGGTTGAACATGCTGCAGGATGTTCAATTTTAATGCCAGTTGCTTGGCAGAAGTCTTGAATGATATGTGTAGTAAATTCACCCACATTATAATCTTTTGAGAAAGCTAGGTTGCGAGTGAATATAAAGGCACACATAAGACCATCTAGTCGATGCATTTATCAGTACAGTAATGAGGTATCGAAAAATGGGCCATTTGCGGGGTGAATAGGCCTGTAAAAGGTCACATGTACTCTCTCAATGAAGCCAGGAGACTCTAAACCCACTTTCAGGAGGGAAGGTCTCTCTATTAGTTTTCCCTTATGGAAAAGGGGGACAAGGAAACTCAACCTTTTGAAGAATCTTCAGGTTCTCCAATGGATTCATTTGATGATGCGTCCATCATCGCTGATCCAGGATGACCAAGTCCATTTTTCCAGAGTTAAAAACTATGGCAAAGAAAGGTACTTCTGGTGCTCAGTCGAGTTGGCTTTCTATAGGATGAATATCTGTAATTATAGGGGCCCGACGGGGGTCCAATGAAATCGTAAGTATATGGTCTTCTGGCCATTCTCTTGACGAGTTACATATTGATATTCAATATATATTATCCACAATTTTCAAGTTATTTTCTTTAAAAGAAATATCCTTGAAAATTGGAGATTTCCTATATGTTTAAGAGGAGAATTTGCATCTTATAGTCTCGTTGTATGTGGGAGCAATATCAATGCTACACCAGTGCAACGAGGCACTGTCCACAATATTCCATACTTCATCTATAAGTAAAACGAAATTTTATTTAAGTCAATGAAAAAGACATTCAAAATAAAAGTTCGTACTTAAGCAAATTAAAGATGAAGCAACATTGAATTTTAAATGCATAGATAAAAGATGAAGCTTAATCGAGCAGGTCGTCGTTCTCAAAGTCATTTGCAGTGAACATCATTGGTGGCTGAACAGCCGCCAAGTTTGTTTCAGGCAGAGACTTCTGGCTCGCCTGATATAGTTCCTGGAGGTGGCGAGGAGTGCGGCAGATTCTGGACCAATGGCCAGTCATGCCGCATCTATGGCATTTATCCTCCTAGTTCTTCTTAGGAAGTGACACTTGGTCAGTGTTCTTTTGCTTCCATATGAAGTTACTCTTTCCTATATTGTTGTTGTTGGACGAGGGTGCTGCTCCTCGTCCATTCTTCATCACAGCTTTCCCTTTGTTATTATTAGCCTTCTTCTTGTTTTTCCACTTCTGGGGAGAAACGTGGTGGGCTTCAGGGATAGGTGCAGTGCCAGCTGGATGTAAATTATGAGTGGCTAGCAGTAAATCTCGATTTTGCTCTGTCCTAAGTAGGCATGAGATTAGATCAGAGAATTTCGTGAAGTTGCATTCACGATATTGCTGCATGAGGATTGCATCTTTCTCGTGAAACAAGGTAAATGTCTTTTCCAACATGCGTTGTTCTGCCACTTCTTCACCGCATAACTTCAGGCGTGAGGTGATATTATGAAGTGCAGAATTATACTCAGCGACGGACTTATAGTCCTGAAGTCTGAGGTTTTCCCACTCATAACTGGCATGCGGTAATATTACATCAATTTGATGTTTATACCATGCCTCCAGTGCTGTCCACAGCTCCATTGGGTCCTCTACCGTTAGGTATTCAGCCTTTAAGGTCCGATCTATATGTTTCCTAATGTAGATTATGGCTTTCGCCTTATCCATGTCGGAGACAGTGGTAGGAGTGCTACTGCTAGATGTAGCAGAAGCATCGGTCGCTGCTGGGGCCGAAGGATGAGCCAAAATGGAGCCAAGGAGGGCCATCGAACGCATGTGGAACTTCAAGTCCACTCGCCAACTCAGGTAATTTTTTTTTCCTGCAGAATCGAGGACCTCGAAATCGACGCTTGCCAATTTTGCCATTTATCTACGCAATTTAAAATAAGCATGAATTAATTAAAATTGAAATTCACGCATTAAAAATAAAATAAGTAAAATGTGGGGATCGGCCAGATACCCAAAAGAATACAAGTCCAAAGTCCGAATATACAGTCCATAAAGAAGAGAAAAGTACAATTTGGAAACCCAGAATGGGTCCCTATATTTTCCAATTTTCGTCTCCGTCTTCATTTGTCGGTACACCAGTCTTTGGCATTAATACATTTATTCCTCACTTACAAATCCTCTCAAAAAGAAAATAAAATTGCAAGGAATTTAAAATGGGTATCAAATTGGTCGATCCCAAAAATCACATTTTAGCTTATATAAACATCCACGCAGTTTATAAATGCTACAGGCATAAGAGAAACAACCACACAGGCATATAACACATGCATATATAATATGGAAAAAGAGACTATAAAATATAATAATATCTCGGACCACGGGGAGACGTCATACACCGTTAGGTTAGTTGACTAACGGTAGAGCGGTCGCAGGATCCTTAAGATAATTATATTTTGAAAAAATCATAATTTTCCATAAATTGATAATAATGCAAGAGTGTTATAATCTTAGCAATATGACGCGACAGGCTCATAACAAAGAATTAAAATAAATTAATATTTTGAATGGGACTGCAGGCCCATAAATATTAAAAAATTTAATATATTATTTATATTTGGGCTGCAGGCCCATTTGCCAAAAATTAACAAATTAATTATAGCAATTAGACTAATTGGGCTACAGGCCCAAACAAGAATTTAAAATGAATTCTTATTATTATTGGGGCTGCAGGCCCATAAGTAAAATTAAAATTAATTTAATCAGTTATTTAAATTATCTGGGCTTCAGGCCCAAATAATCAGACAAAATGAATTAATATTTATGTAGTAGGCTTCAGGCCTAAGAAACAGCCCAACAAATATTTAATCAATTTTGGGATTAAAAATTAAAATCTATTTTAACTTAAACCCCAAAACTAAATTTAGGGTTGATGACCCCCAAAAACCCTTGTCAAATAGATTTGGTCCCATCATCTCCATTTTATTTACGCAAATAGAGATCCCCGTTCAGTTAATCCGATCACAGATCAAGTGAATAACTGTGTATTCGGCAATGTTACCTCGGGCCTAGTTCTCATGAGGCTCCATACTTGTCTCAGCCCGTTAACCCATTTTTAAAAGGCCAAACAGAGAGCGGCTGTTGGCTTAACTCCTAATGGAGCCCGCATCTCTGCAGTCGGGGACATTCCTGGACCAAAGAAGCCTGTTCACTTCGTCCTAAGGCATTTGGAATCCTCCCCCGTCCATTCACTTCAGCCCGTTCAGACCGTTCAAATTTTAATGGTAGCGCTTGGGATCCCCCCCTTCGGGGGGGGGGAGATGCGAAAACCCCCACCCCCGTCGTCGGGGAGGTGAGACGACCGAGCCCGCTGAAAGAGGGGGGATGACTTCGAACGGGCCCCCCTGAAAGAGGGAGCGGAGCATCGAAACCCCCCCTGCCGCAGGATGACGACGGAGGCGAGCCATCGAGTCCCCCCCTTCAGGAATAATCCACGGAGGCCTCCCCCTCGCTGCCGGGGGGTGGCGGAAAACGACAGGCCCCCTTCGGGGGGGGGCACGCGACGGAGGCCCCCCGCTGCCGGGGGCGCGACGGAAAAAGGGCAGGCCCCCCCCCTTCGGGGGGGGCACGATGAAGGCCTCCCCCGCTGCCGGGGGGCGGCAGAAAAAGGGCAGGCCCCCCTTCGGGGGGGGGGGGGGGCGACGGAGGCCCCCCCCGCTGCCGGGTGGCGGCGGAAAACGTGCAGGGGGCGGCAGAAACCCCCCTTCGGGGGGGGAGCCGAAAGGTTGGGATTTGTTTTTGATTTTATTTTATTATTTGTTTTAATTTTGATGTTGTACAAGAGTATAGCAGATTTAAACAAGCCCGAAAATCGGCTATGTAAAATCGTAGCTAAAAAATTTGTTTTCTAGCTATCTACGAGATCGATAGAAATTACCTCTAGATTAAAAATCTAGGGACGATCGTAAAAAAATTGAGATACGTAGATAATTCCGCTCCCGATACGCTCCAAATAAAAAGCCATGCAAAGCTTCACCGCAACAAAAGATTCCTTCTCGCGTAGTGATCAAATTTTGAGAATTTTTGAGGGGAGACGGGATGAAAAGCTCAAAGATTTTAGAGCAAACGTGCTGATAACGTGTTAAAAGAGTATTAGAGAGGATTAACCATGGCGAATAGCCATGGTACTTTATTTATAAACATCTCATGATGACTTAGGAGTCCAAGGGACTCCCCACTAACTTAGTGGGGGAGTAATGGTGAGATGTTGAGGGGAGGAGGCCAAAGGGCCTCCCTCATCTCACAACATACACTACCAAACTAAAATCCCAATGGTATTGATACATGTATATTAGTAGTGTGAAAGTCAAATAAATGATATTTGAACTTGTTGAATGCATGTGAACTCCCTTAAATTGTCAACAATGTTTCAAAAGTGGTTTTGGAATTTTAGAAATCATATTATCATATTAAACTAGAGCATGTCGATAAGTGTCTAAACACATTTACTATGAGTAGCTCCTGTTAGACTGGGCATTTTCAATATCAGTACTTTTCATGATAGTAGTGTCTATATTATCTAGCTCAAAGAGATCTGACAAAGGCACTGGTAAAGGAAAGGGAGGCAACTAAGCATTAGAAAAGAGTGACAATTTATATAAAAGTTGCAAGAATAACCGAGAAATGCGTACAGTGAAAGCATATATTACCACACAAAGATTTTTTAGAAGTAATGAAGTATCCATAAGACAGGACCCACTACTAGGTTTTGGTAAGAGCTTCATGGTCTGTAAAATATTAAAAAAAATAAAAAACATCATATGTTGTATTAACTCCTAATAAAAAATGTCAACCCATGACTTCTGCCTTTGCAATGTTGGCTAGGGGCAGATGTCACAGCATTACCAGTTTGAGAGGTTCTTTTCACAACATGAAGCCATGGCCTCAAGGTCAAGGAATCATGTCTAGAGTCACCCTCTGTATGTAATCCCTATCAGTTGCCCAACAACATAGGTAGAGTTGGTATAGAGCCATGATCGTCGCCCGGTGTGCACCCGCAACCAGGACGAGTGACTCGTAGTCTTACCGCAGGCGCATGGCGTAGTGGCGAGCGGGTATCGAACTCAGGGAGGGACAGTGACAGTGTCTTCTTCTAATCACCTGGCTATCAAAATGGTCGAGAATAATTTGGGGTGAAATTATCACAATCGTTCGTGTATCGATGGAAATATCAATGAAATAAAACGCCTAGGGATAGGGAATCCCCGCTACGAACCGTATCTCATCGTTGTGATTCATAGGTTACATCATTGCTAGACTTGAATCTTAAGTGAACTAGTCGCAACTAAATGTAGAACCAAGCTCACGCTCTCTCGCTATTGCCGGTCTATAGCAAACCTAGGTTAGGGCCCAATCTCTTGCAAACCCTAACCTAAGCCGCTAGCGTGAAGAACGACATCATCGTCCAATCGTCTCTCGAGCCCACTCTCGTGCAAACTCGAGCTACGACCTAGGTTGAGATAGTTCATACCCGTCCAATCTCTTGCAAACGGGTATTTGTATAGAAATACGATTGAAAACCCTAGTCTTGGTCCAATCTCGTGCAAACCAATACTAGAAAATTCCAATCGTAAATCTAAATCGAATTTCTAGGGCTTCCTATCAATTGGGACCCAATCTCTTGCAAATCCCAATTGATATGAATCCCTAGCTATACGTAAGAAATCGATCCCAACCTAACCCTAATCAATTCTAGCAAGAATTTCACCAATTCATCACAATTCGGAAATAGGGTTCATAGGGTTCATCCTCATGCCCTAAGATGATAAAACTACTCACTAATCATCATGCAATTTATAAGAAATTCAATAGAAAAATCAACACAAATCATTGCAATAGAGAAATTATCAATAAAAATAGAGTTTTTGTCAAGAAAAGAGACAAACCAATGAGAATCCAATAGCATCCAACAAAAGTCTCCTTTCTAATCTCTCAAAAAGCCTAAATCTAATTAACTAAAAAGCTCTCTAAAAAGGCTGCAAAAAGTATCAAAAAGTCCTCCCTAACTAGGGCAAAAACCGGGTTTAAATACCACTCAAAATCGCCCAGAAATTCGTGACAAAAATGCCCCTGCGCAGCTCAAAAATCGCAGTTTACGCAGCAGGCGGGGCGGCTCACTCGACCGAGTGACAAATGTCACTCGGCCGAGTGACAAACCCTGTAAAATTCCAGTAAGTCAGGACTTTTCGTGGGTCTGTCTTCGGGAGTGACTCGGCCGAGTGACTTTGCTCACTCGGCCGAGGGGCAATTCTTGCTCGGCCGAGTCGGAGTCGTCAAAAGCCTGCAATTTTACAGTAAGTCGGCCATTTTTGAAGTGTCGTTTCTCATGCCACTCGGGCGAGGAGATTTCCATGCTCGGCCGAGTGGACTATCGTCACTCGGCCGAGTGCACGCCCATTTTCTTCTGTTGATGCGTGTCCGGTCTGGTCGGCCGAGTGGTCTTCTTGCTCGGCCGAGTGGGTGGTTCACTCGGCCGAGTGAGATGCTGCAAAGGCCAAATCTTCGTCTTTTCTCTTCCTCTTCGCTCCTACGACGTTCTTTCTTCTTCCACTCGTCTTCCATCGCCGAATAACCCTCAAAAGAGCTTCGGGTGACACTCCGGAGTGGGTGCAAATCCTCTTGATCTCAAAATCACTCCAAATCGCTCCATATCTCCTGAAATACGACAAAAACAACAAATCGTGAAAAGCATCGCAATATCATCGAAAAATCGTGAAAAACGCGATATGAGCGATTAAAGTGGCATGCAAACATGCAGAAAAAGGGTGTAAAATACGGAGCGATCAAGCCACCATGAGATGTGGAAGATCCAGCAAGATGTAATGTTTCTTAAATCGTAGAATTTTTTTTCCTTTGTGTGGCTAGGTTTTTTTTCGTGTGTGCAATGTTCCTTAAATCATTGAAAAATTTGTAATTCCTGGATATACCAAGCATTCACATGAAATTGTAGTCAGTGCATTGTTGAGCAACCGAGGGCAAATTGTTTGCTTTTCTGTCATAGCTTGTCATATTAAATTTACGTTATTCGTTAGTTGGAGAAAATTAAAGATCAGTGCATTGATGCAGCTGTCACTCTTGTTATTCCTTTTAATGGTTTCAAGTAACAAATCCTTCATTCGCAGCTTTACAAGGAACTTTCTTGTCCTTTAGATGGTGAGCGAAATTATTTTGGCATATAAATATTTAGTAGGAATTATTTGGAATTCTTGGCATTTTTTTGAAAGATCTATGGAAATTTTTTAGTTGTATCTGATTTATCAATATGTCTATTTTCCATATGCATCATTTATACTGAATAAGGGTGCCCATATACAATTTTTGTTTCAGGAATTGCGTACACAAGGCACAGAACAGGGTGGAGGCCCGGAGGGTGGAGATCTGCAGTGAGTGAGAGTTTACTTGTTTTTGAGATTAGCTGATTGAAGGTGATGTGGCATGTGGAAACTTTTTAGAAACTTGGCATTATGTGATTAATGTTGTGTGTGGAAACTTTTTAGAAACTTGGTGTTATGTGATTAATGTTATATATGTTTGGAAACTTTTTTTTGGAATGTGATGATGATGATGTTATATGTGAATTTTGATTGTATAGAGATGTTTTTTGGTTTTAGTTTTGATGTACAGTGAATTATTTAAGATTTTTTGTTTTTTTAAAAATAAAAAATATTAGCCACAGAAATTTCGTGGCTAATACTTATTAGCCACAATATTTCTGTATGAACTAGCCGTGACTAATTACAAATAGCCACGGATATTCCCTGGCTAATACAATAGTGGCCACCGACATTTAGTGGCTAATACGTATTAGCCACAGTTATAAATTCTGTGGCAAGATTATTTTAGCCACGTATAGTCGTGGCAAATTATTTTATTCGCAAAGGATATTCCGTGGTTAATAGTGATATGCCAAGGAAAACGTTTCTGTGGCGGAAGTATAATAGCCACAGTTCTTTTGTGGCAAAAAAAATTTTTAGCCAGGGTAAAACCGTGGCTAATGATCTTTAGCCACGGAAAACCAATCACGGAATTACATATAATAGCCACAGTTCTTCCGTGGCAAACAGTTTTTATTAGCCACAGATTGTCATGGCTAATTAGAATTAGCCACGGCATAATAGCCACGGAATGCCGTGGCTAGTATTCCGTGGCTAATTCTTATTAGCCACGGAAATTCTTTCATTAGTGACGGAAATTTTCTCTTTTATGACGCCATTTTTTGCCACGGACTATTAGCCACGGAATTTCTGAAAAGCCGTGGCTAATGTGTTTTAGCCACGGAATTCATAGTATTAGCCACTGATTTGGCCGTGGCTAATGTTAAGTTTTCCAATAGTGAACAAAATACCATGCATGCTTGAAAATGTTTGGTCATGACATATTATACTGCTTAGAGAATGAGTTGTGAACATTGGTTTCATTTCTGTGAACTTAGTATATTGCATGATAAACTATGATGTGATATAACTCTAATCTATTTTTATTGCTTATCAAGTTCATTTTATTTATTGAAATCCACGTTATTTCAATTTGAGCGATATTTAATTATTTGGGGTGCATATGTGTTCTAATTTCATATTGACGCATGTTCACGAGATCTTGGATATCTTGGGTTCTTGTATTTTTCTGAATTTAAGATTGAACCACTTGTCTCCATTTACACATCACTGCCTCACATCTTCATTGTATCCCACTCCCGTGTTAGCTTCTTACTAGTCTTCCTCGAGGACGAGTAAGAGGTAAGCTTGGGGGATTTTGATGTGTCATTATATTCCACATTTTATCGATGAGATTACACGTCAAAATGATTACTCAATTACATATTTCATACGTTTTTATGCTATTATTTGGAATAATATGACTTTCGGAGCGTTTATGTCCATTTCAGGGATTTGGACAATATTGGAGCAAATTGGAGTCGATAAGACGATCGGCGACGTGAGAGCACCAATGAGACTCATGATGACATGCTCAAGGTGTCAAAGAAGAATACTGGAGCAAGGAAGGGGCAAGAGAGAAGGTCGCGTGATCGAGCTATGATGCGGCGAAGGAATCGAGTGACCCGAAGTGCTGAAAACAGGACAGCCATCCACTATTTCTAACTCTGCTATTACCTAGGATTTTGCACTATTTTTCTGATATTTTTTCCAAGTAGTATACTTCAAGACAGTTCCAACGCCACCAAGAACGCACAAATTGGAGGTCAGATGAGCCCTGGGGAATTTTTGCAAGTTGATGGTGTAGTGCTAAAATTGTTCTTAGCAGCCTATTCGGTCGAGTAGCACTCTACTCGGCCCGAGTCGTGCACTACACGGTCAGAATGCTGTTTTTGGTGTTTGACTCGACCGAGCAATCTTCTACTTGGTCCGAGCAACCTCCTACTTGGCCTGAGTCATGTGCAAATGAGGTTGAAGTGCGTTTTTAGTCCCCAATCAATCGGGTAACCTCCTACACAGTCCGAGCAACTTTCTACTCGGCCCGAGTAACCTCCTACTCGACCGAGCAGCACTGAATCAGCCCGGGTTAGCAGAGCGAAGTATTTGGGGGCTTTGATTCTCTGTAAAACTCGGACCGAGCAACCTACTACTCGGTCTGAGCTGCCGAACGACTCGACCGAGCAGCTTTACGCTCGGACCAAGTCACTCTGGGCCCATTTCTTGTCCTGCGCCCGGATTTTTGGAGTGGGTTTTTTTAGCGAGGGTTTTCTGTAGGAGAAAGGAGGCGGCGGCCTGGGGGACTCCATTCGGAGCCTTTACGGAGAATTTTAGATTAGATTTTTAGGAGATTTTTGTATACTTTTCTAGAGAGAATTTTTAGATCTTTGTTAAACTTTTGTGGAGACGATCTTTTGGGGAGTTTGGCTATGCCCTAGGCCCCTCCTTTGTATCAAGATAAGTATTTTCCCCTTTTAATTATATTACTATTTCTTTGTGATTTATTATTGTTTATCCATTCTTGATGCATGCAATGAATTCTTTGTGCGTTATATTATCTATTGATATTGCTATGCTTGGGTAATCTTTTCTAGGGCTAAGGGATTAGCCCATGGATCTTAGGACTTAGTTGCAAAGTTGGGATTTTTATGATGTGTTGGGTATAAAAGGGGTTGTATTTTGGTTGATCTAGTAAGATCCCTAGGAGAATTCGTACTGAGATCGTGCCCACGGTCGGTGGAATCGATTGGCTTAAGGAATATCCTACGGATCTAATTAGGGAGTTAGTGAATTCAACCAAGGCTCGTGACCATGCCCGGCTCGTGCCTTGAGGTGATCCATCGATGAACTATATAACTAATTGACGGCTACCGCCATTGCGTCAATAAGAGCCACCAAAATACCTCGAAGCTTTAACCCACGAGAGTGGTACGAACTGAGAGCATTCGAACCACGAGAGTGGTAATATTATTGTAGATCCTTAATGCACGTATCGTGTGCGCTTATCACGAGAGCGAGGTTAATGCGATACGTTAGATTCATGGTGTTTAGATGCATGAATTCACTTTCTAGATGCTACAAATCCCTAATTAAACCAATGCAACGTATGAGTCCTAGCCTAGCGTCGACTTCCGACGGTCCTAGTGGCGAGCCCTAAGCCCTAATCTTTTGTATTTTATTTATTTCTTTCTTTGTGTGGAACCCTGTGTTTGCAACGTTGAGTGACACAACCTTCGCATCCATCACCATTACGACCCTCCACACTCCACATCCACCAATAAACCCGCAAGTCTAACTCAACCTAGGAGTAGATAGGTAGTATAGCACCGCTTCCCCATGTTCGATACCCGCTTGCCAC
This sequence comes from Scilla litardierei, assembly GCA_030789695.1. NCBI lineage: Eukaryota > Viridiplantae > Streptophyta > Magnoliopsida > Asparagales > Asparagaceae > Scilla > Scilla litardierei. Next base: position 76,249,695 of record CM061133.1, on the reverse strand, counting down.
TATACCGTGCGCTTGCGATAAACAACATCGTTTCGAAGTTGATTCCGGACGCATCACCAACTTACACCGATGTAAGTGGTCTCCAATGCATCGATGTACGTTGGGCATATTACGCTCGACGAATATCCCCAATCTTCCTGGCGCCCGCAGTGGCGTTTGGGGATTAGACCTACATTGGAAAAGATCTTAATCGATGCCCGTTGGTGGTCAGTCACACCGATAGTATGGATCGTTGTAGGGATTGGATCCCCGGATTGGTCCCGACTTTTGGTCGGCGGCTAATCCGATCACTCTAAAGGGAGGGGGTCAAACCTACAATGATAACAATCTTCCCAATGTACCCCTGATCTCAATTATCCCAGCAATTAAATCAATCAATTAGTTCAACCCATAGCCCCTATCCAATGGGGTTCATCTCATTGCCCTAGATGAAAGCTACTCACTATCCATTACAATAGAAGGTGTTTCTAGCAATGGGTAGGCATCCAAAGCCTTGGATTAAAATAGAATAGCAGTAGATGATAAAAACAAAACAATAGTAACACGGGGAGAAAATTTCTATTAAGCAAAGATAGAGTATTACACTAATAAGCAACTAGAACAGCAAAACTAACAAAATTAGAGAGTTTAGAATCCTTACAAACTTTCCCAAAACCCTAGGAAATAACAAAAAATAGCTAAACAAGGATTCCTCTCGCAGGAGGATGAAGGGGTTCTTATATATGCGTGCCCAAAAGACCAAAATAACCCCCAGTTTCACCCTAGCTGCCACAGAGAAACAGTCTGACGCGACCGCGTCGTCGTTCCCTAGCGTGAATAGTGGATTGGGGGTTCAGCGACGCGGTCGCGTCAATAGAGACACGGCCGCATCGAAAACGGTTAAGCGGCCACGTCGTCTTTTGCTGCGGCTGTGTCGTTTTGCTCACATTTTTTTAAAAGGGGGAATCACACAAAAATACCCTAACGTTTGGGGCCTCTTTCATATTAATACCCTGAACTTTTAAGTCATACAAACCAGTACCTTTTTTGGTTTTTTGTTTAATTTATACCCGTTTTGCCCTTTACCCTATTCAAAAAAATAATACCCTAACGTTTGGGGTATCTTCAAAAAATACCCCTGTGATTTGGGTTTTAGTGGGATTTGAGTATTTTTTTGAAAGATACCCCCAAACGTTAGGGTATTATTTTTCTGAATAGGGTAAAGGGCAAAACGGGTATAAATTAAACAAAAAACCAAAAAAGGTATTGTTCTGTATGACTTAAAAGTTCAGGGTATTAATATAAAAGAGGCCCCAAACGTTGGGGTATTTTTGTATGATTTCCTCTTTTTTAAATTCACGACCGCGTCATCTTCTTCCGTGTGGGCCGTGAAAGTCTCTGATCTTCAATCTTTTCTTCACACTTTACGTCTTTTGACGCAGCTGTTTGGTGGTAATTGACGCAGCCGTATAGATGTTGCTTCTTGGGCAGTTTGACAAGGCCGTGTGGGATATAATGACACGGCCGTGTGGGTCTCAATTCTTAACCAAATCTTCTCCTTTGTGCCAATTGATTCCCTGGCTTCGCTCTTTTCGCCTCTTTGCGCTAAGATCTTGCCATATGGTCCCTAATCGGCATATATTTCCTGCAAAGCACGTACAAAAATGGGGGAAATAGAGAGGAATGGAGAATCAAACGATGTAAAACATGCATGAAAAAGAGGGAAGAACTATTTACAATAAACACTCATCAGTGGCGTACGACTATAAGGGGTGGCAGAAGGAAGAGTAAGGGTATGCGGGTTCTTTGAGGGGCTGGAGGAAGGTGGTGACTGGCAGTAGAGTGCAGGTCGCCGGCTGTGGGTTGCCATGAGTTTGAGGAGGTTGAGGGGGTATCGGGGTTTGTTTGGGGGGTTCAACTGAGGAGGAAGAAGGTGGCAGAGGCCGTTGGCGGTGTTGGAAGGCTGAGGGGGAGGCGTTGGAGTGTGGTGACATCGGTGGAGGGAGGAGGTTGGGGTCGTGGGTCTTGTGGACTAGCGTCGGGGCTTGGGCAGTCGTCCGGTGGTGTTTTCGTGAGTTGAGGGGTCGTCATGATTGCTGAGGTGGTCGTCGAAGGTGGAGGGGGCTAGAGTTGGATGACGTGGTGGTGAGGGGAAGAAAAATAGGCCGTGGGCTTTTTACGTTTAGTGTTTGAGGGAAGGCAGAGAGAGATTGGGGGAGGTATAGGAAGCTGCGTGGGTTTTATTTGTGTTTTGTTTTGATTTCTCGTTCAGTTTGGTTTTGTGAAGTAAGGAGAATGTGAGTTGCGTAAAAATAGAAAGAACTTGGGAGAATCATGCACGAATCGTGGGGATAAAATCGGATCCAACAACTTGATTTGATGAGTTAATCAATTAAGATTGGTCGGTTAAGATCTGTTTTAGATAATCCATTTGATTAAAATATTCAGAATTATTAGGATTAGATTTGTTAAGATTTATTAGTTTAAATCTAATATAGAAAATCTAACTAGTTAAGATATTTAGATTTATTGGTTAGGGTTTGATCTAGGAAATCAATTTTGATAAGATATTATGATTATTTATGATTTCGCCCATCGACTCGACGTTATCCCAAAATTATAAGGAAAATACCAGAGCAATCGTGAAGTTGAGAGGATCGCAAATATGGGGTCCGATCACGCGTTCGAGTTATGAAAATTAACAAATAAAATCAAATAGTAATTACTCAAATAAATCAATTTATTAATAATATACGTACAAAATACGTACGATAGAAACAGGTCGTTACAATAGTCGACTATCTAGGTTGATAGCCGACTATCTGGGTAGATAGTCGACTATCAACCAAAATAGCCGACTCTCTGGGTTAACTTTCAGCATTTTTGGGAACACGATTTCAAATTTTGTGAGCCGTTAACTAGTCGTTTGAGGAGACTTTTGAGCTGATTTTGTTCTATTCTTTGCTCTATAAATAGCCAAGCCTTCAGAGGGGTTTAGATATAAATATTATTCTTTTTAAAATTATTCTATCTTTCAAAAGTTCTCAAAGCTCTCTAAAATTTGAAAGTCTTATTAGGTAATTAATTTAAATTGTTTTGTGCTCAATTTTCAGATATTTTTCTTTATTATTTCTGGCCTTACTCAAACTTGATTTGATCTCCATAGCTTATAGCTTTTATTTTGAGATTCAAATTTCAAATTTTTATTTTTTTGATCTTTGTGTTCTTCATTTATATTCTTTCAAAGATCAAATCTTGATTATTGATTTCTAAAGCCCAAGTGCACATATTTTAGAGAATCAATTTCAAGTTACTTCTATTGATCATTTTTGTGCTTACTTAAATCTTTTAATTTGATCAAAAGAATTTTTTATCTCTTTTAGCCACAATATTCACACACACATATATAGGCTATTGGAAGCATTATGCTATCATTTATTTTATATTTTGTGAAGCTTTTGAAGAAGGTTTGAAGTTGTAATTCATGTGTGAAGGAAAGTGTGCGTTGTACTTGAAATTCCTAGTTGGGTTGTAAATAGGTGTTGGTCGCAGGTGGAGCTAGGTAGTTGTACGAAGTCCCATTTGTTGTGTTGAGGCAAGTTTACGCTCGGATGAGAGCTAGCGGATCGGTTGCTGGACGTAGTCCAAGGTTGGGCCAAACCAGGGTAAAAACTGGTGTGTTTGCACTGTGCCTGATTCTCTATCTCTCATCTCATACTTACTTGTAACTTTTTATTTCCGATGTACCAATTTCTTTATAAGTTTGTAAGATTGTGTTGATTAAGGACAAATTGAGGTAACTCTGATTTGAGACTTAGACAACAAATAGAAGAGTTTAATTTACGCGAAGAATTTTATTACTTTACTCACAACACTATTCAACCGACCCTTCTAGTGTTGTCTGCCATCCACGGGATCCCATACTAAGCATAAATGGACAAAAAAACAAAAAGAATTAGAGATAAAAATGAAGAGGTTATGGACATTATAAGTGATTTCTTAAATAATGAATTTCTTCTTCATGTGTCAGAAGCTACAATGGCATATCAAATGTGACACATATTAGCAGAGCAAGAGAAGTGCACCTCCGAGGGTTTATCTTCTAAAGAAGGAAGAGAGGATTCACACTCGTGCTACACGGCACAAGCAAAGGATGAGGTAAACTCTACCTCTAGTGATTTTCTTATTAAATATAATAATTTGCTTGAGCAAAATGAATCCTTGAAGCATGATCATGATAGATTACAAATTGAGCATAATATTTTGTTAGCTGGTCATGATTGTTTAAAAGTTAAGCATGATAGTTTATTGCATGTGCATAGTATTTATATTGCAAAATTGAATGACGCGAATCTATTAATTGATAAGCTTAGAATTGAGAACAATTTGCTCTTGAATGATTGCAAATCCATTAATGTTCATATTGATATGCTTTATAATGATATATCTCTATGTAAATTGAAGCATGAGGAGTTGATGCTTAAGTGTGATAATGTTAGTGATACTTCTTCATGCAAGCATGATTCTATTTCTAATTATATTTGTAACGACCGGTATTTTCTGATACACTAGAACTGAGTTCCATTTATGAATGTCCTTATTAATATACCTGATGTATTGATCTCATTAATATGCTTGTTAGTTAGCTTATTAATCATGTTATTAATGTTTTGAGATTTAAAATTCAAAAATTTTAAAATTCAAATATTTTCGAAATTCAAATGTTAATTTGTTTAAAAACTTTTTTTAAAAACCTAATTAAACCTATGGCTATTTTAGAAGTATTTACTTCATCAAAACCATTATTCCTCTAATTATTTATATCATTCAAACTTTCCTTTTTATCTCTTGCTCTTAATTTCCCCTAATTACTAATATGCTACAAACATGCCGAAATAACTTAGCTCTTAATTCCCTAATAAATATTTTTTAAAGCAAATCTTTTTTAAATTTCAAAAACTTTCCTAATTAACTTTTACTATTAATTTTCCCTAATCAATCCTATTTAAAACAAATCAAATGTGAGTATTACTAAATCAATTTTAATTTAAAATACTTTCTTTTTTTCATTTCCTATTTTACTCTTTCCTATTCTAATACCAACCCTCAACCTAACATTAGGACTCACACACGCAACACACTCAGTCCTTATCTCTCCACAAACCCAAAACAAAAACCCAACAACCTATTCTCTTTCTCACCAAAAGAACCCCAGGTTATAACCCATGCCGCACACACAACAGACCACCCTCTCTAAAACCTTAGAAGCAAACCCAGACCCCTACTTCTGCAACCCTCGGAGCTCCTACAATAATAGAGACCTTAGGCAGCCTCTCTATACAAACCCCATGCTGTCATAAGAAAACCTGTTTCACTCTCACCAAAACCCTATTCTAAAGAACCCTAGCCTCCAACAACCCTACCATAAACCTAGCAGACCCTAGCTCTAAACCTCCGGCGCCCCCACTTTCACCTCCGACGAGCGACCAGCTCCACCGCCCGTGCCCATCCGACCTCCAAGCCCGCCACCTCCTTCCTCCCCTCTTCTACTCGACAACCACCAAGCACTAACATCTCCCCGCAGCCAACCTCTTCCACCTCCCTCGCCCTAACCCTCAACCCCTCACCGGCGCTCACCTCCACCTGCAAGCAACGCCGCGCCCCTCACCCTTCCTCCAAGCCCCGACACCCACAAACACCCCTCCTCCCTGCGCCTGTCCACCATCTCCCAAGAGCTCGACGCCCTGCAACCCTACGTCTGACCTCCTCCCATATCCGACCAGCCGCCATTACCGCCGCTTGTAGTCACGAAGGCCGCCGTCCGACAGTCTTCCTCCAAATTCAACACACAACGAGAAAGAGAAGCACGTAAAGAGGTTAGTTGCTGCTGTTAGTTATTACATTAGGGTTTGTATGCAATTATTTTACAGTTAATGATAAGTTAGAGGTTAGTTTGCTGTTAATTTAATTATTAAGGGTTAGTTTAGTTAGTGATTAGTTTTTATAAAAACTGTGTTAATTAGTTAGTTAACTGCTAGGGTTAGTTTATATAATCGTTAGTTTGCAGTCTGATAGCAATTAGTTGATTAGGGTTAACTGTTAGGGTTAATGGTTATATATATATATTATTATTATTATTATTATTATTATTATTATTATAACCTTTCATTTATATGTTAGTAAGTTAATAAATATGTTAGTTCCAGAAACTGTGCAATACCTTCATAAATTAGTTTTTTTTTAAATAACAGTATGTTATAATGCCCTGATTTCATAATGTATGTAACTGTATCAATAATTATTATTTGATGTCATTATATATTTTCAGTTGCTATTCATAACCAATATAGGTGTTAGATCATAACAGTATAATAATACCCAGTTTGTATATATAGACAGTATACAGTTTTTATAAAAACGAGATAACTAGTATATTTTTAAGAGATAAACCGTAAGTTTAAATACATTAATTTTCTTTTAAACTGATATCGGAACCGAATAACGCAGAAAACGTCCGCGCCTTCCGTACAAACTCGTCGACACCAAAATCACCAGAAACAGGCAAGCGTGCAAATTTAATACTTGTTTTTATTTGAATGTTACTCCTTTAGACTTGAATTGTGATATCATGTACACAAAATAGTCATAAGACACATTGACACTAAAACCCATAAACGCACCTTTGTGAATTGCTGCACTTGAATCGTGTGTGTGTGTGTGTGTGTGTGTGTGTGTGTGTGTGTGTGTGTTTGTGGACAACATTAAGAAAAGTGAAACACTTTGTTACGACATGAAATGCATAAATAATGAAATGAATAACTGATAATCATAGAACATGATAGCCGGTTTTGGCTAAATCATAGAAGTTACATGCCGTTGGCTCATAGATGTTACATGGCGTTGGCTCATAGTTGGCTTCTCTCGTCGGTCACATGTGACTAGTCTGGCTCGTGTTCCAGTAGGGGTGACTAGTCTGGCTCGTGTTCCAGTATATGGCGGTTTAGCATTCTGGCTCGTGGTCCAAAAAGAACACGTAGGTGGGGTTGGGTTCCCGGGCACTAGTCGGTAGTAAAATGGTCGCCTTCGGGGCACTTGAAGGTGGATTCACGTATTAGCCATCTAATGACGGGGACCTTAGTCACGGACTTGCACACATAATTAAGCAACTTGAAAAAATGTTGTTAACATTATAGAACTGATGTTACTTTATTGAACTGCCATGTTTCTTTTCATAATAGAACCGACATGCTAGTGTAAATCTTATAATTTCTTTAACTGCCATATATAATCTTTGCATATCTTGCCAATGGTCACCTTTTAACCATAACTTGCCAGGACCCTTACTGACATACATTCCATGTTGTTTGAATGTATGCCAGGTCTTGAGACAGAGTACCAGGAGGATGAGCCGCTAGATCAGAGTGATCAGCTGGATCAGGGGTCGTCGGCCCATAGGTTCTCCCCACGGTGGACTAGTCCTGAGATTCTGCTGTTGCTGCTTAGATTTTTATTTTTGTTATTCTATTGGGTGTGTACCCACTTTTGTAGACTCTGTTGTTGGCCATGCTTGGGGCCTTACTTTATTTGTGTACTTTCCTCTCTGGAAGTTGGCAAAATTTTAATTATCTCTATTTTTCCGATTGCATGAAAGAATCTTCATTTGGTTGTTATTCACAGACGGTTATTGGGCTCAAGCTTCACCGCTTCAGCCCATGCAGACCCACTTAAGTCCTCGCTCCCAAGTATAATAGGAAGCGGGGCGTGACAGGTTTTTGTGGTGGCCCATGTAGGTCATGCATTTGCAAAATTAAGAACAATAAAACTACTATCAATAGCCAAAACGTCTAGAATTACCTTGTACACAAAACTTTACCCGAGTTCCTTGTCTCAACATGGTAGGGAGACCCAACATCAGAATTATAGGAAGGTTTAGTTAGACACCCTTGCTTGTTAGTTAGACACCCTTACCAAGGTTTAGTATTATCACCTTAGGAGTCACCTTAGTGGTTTCTCGCCCAGCTCTGACCATGTTAGATTTTGGAGTTTCTTTTAGTCGTTCGCTCGGACCTATCAGATTTCAGGCTCAGCCGAACGAAGTAATTCTCGCATCTATGCAAGTCGAACCGGAGAAGCCTGCAGTGGTTCAAGACTTCGAAGATGTATTTCTGGAAGATATTTCTGGATTGCCGGCGGACAGAGCTTTGGAGTTCAGTATCGACCTGAAGCTGAATACTCAGCCAGTCTCGAAGGCACCTTACCATATGGCTCCAGCAGAACTTGAGGAGCTACGGAAGCAGTTAGACGACCTGTTGCAGAAAGGATTTATTCATCCCAGCGTGTCTCCCTGGGGTGAACATGTACTGCTGGTTAAGAAGAAGGATGGATCGAGGAGAATGTGCGTGGATTATCGGGAGCTGAGCAATGTTAAAGTGAAGAATAAGTACTCGTTACCTCGCATAGATGATATCTTCGATCAACTCGGTGGATCGAGAGTTTTCTCGAAGTTGGATCTCAGTAGTGGATACCATCAGGTGAAGGTCAAGAATGATGATATCTACAAGACGGCCTTCCAGACTAAGTATGGACACTACAAGTTCATTGTCATGCCATTCGGTGTGACCAACGCTCCTGCAGTATTCATGAATATCATAAATCTCATATTCTACGAGTTTCTGGATAAATTCGTAGTGATATTCATCGATGACATATTGATCTACTCGAAGAGTGAAGAGGAGCACGCTGAGCACTTGCCGATTTGTTTGGAGACACTTCGATGTCACCAATAGTATGCCAAGTACAGCAAGTGCGAGTTCTGGCTGGACCGTATCACATTCCTTGGACATGTAGTATCGGGTGATGGTATCTCAGTTGACCCCGAGAAAGTTGCTTTAGTGAGAGATTGGACTACCTCTCGGTCGACATCGGACATCATGAGTTTCCTAGGATTGGCGGGTTACTACCGACGATTCATCGAGGAATTCTCGAAGATAGTCAAGCCCATGACTCGATTGACGAGGGGACGTCAAGTTTATTTGGTCAGACTCTTGCAAGTAGGCTTTTGAGATATTGAAAGCAAGGCTGATGTCAGCACCAGTCCTGGCTATACCAGATAGGACTGGAACTCGAGACCTTCTGTGATGCATCAGGCGAAGGCCTTGGATATGTCCTGCGCCAGAATGGTCGCGTGATCGTATATGTTTCTCGTCAATTGAAGATTCACGAGAGAAACTATCTGGATCACGATTTGGAGCGAACCGCTGTCATCTTTGCCCTGAAGATTAGGAAACATTTCTCTCTGGTCAAAGTTTGTGATATATTTCCACTCAGGGAGAGTCGAGTAAGAGGCAGAACCAAGCTTATGGTATAGGAATAGTAGATCCATTAGTTTTTTGTGATGTTCGTAGTGTATATATAGATAGTGTGTGTAGACCTATGTGTGTGGATCTCTGTGTCCCACACATATATGAGTGAGCATACCCTTAGTATATTAGTATATTATGGTTGTCTATTGTGTGGTATATGCATATGCGGTGATATATGTGATATGTATATATAGCTGTATATAGGGTAGTAAGTCTTATACATATACATATGTGTGTGGATAGCTATACCACTATAGGAATATCTGTGCGTATTAGAATTAGTGTTCGACTAACTACTAGGAGTGTATGTATTTTGGATGTGCTTGTCAATGTTTGTAATCGTATGTTAATAAGGTTATGTACATGTTAGGTGTAACGTACATGATAGTAGGTGTGCTTATAGGTGGGCGTACATGTCTATTATATGATCTATGTGTATGGACGTGTGCTCATACGTGGGTATGTAAATGCTTAGCTATATGTATATATATACCTATAGTATGAATATGTGTGACTTACATATAGTAGTAGAATTATAATATTGTATTACTTTCTTTACGCGATGATGTATGTGCATGTGTATACCAGGAGGTATACGTAATTGTATGATTGTAACTACATATGGATGAGTATATGTAATAGTATATTAGCTCTATGTAAATTACTATAGTTTTGTATACTTGGGTGAACATATAGTATGTATGTCTAAGTTTTGTGTAGATATAAGATAGGTGTGTAATAGTGTAAGTGCGGATATGTATATAATGTGTATGTATGTATTTATACGTATGTGACTATATGATGTATGTGTAAGTGTATGAATGTGAGTGATACATTGTTTTCATAATACAGGTATGCATGGGGTGGAGCGCTCTCAACGTCTAGGTCTGGTCATACTTAAGTTGGTCATACACAAGAAAGTCAGAGGACGGACTTCATTTTAAGGTGGGTAGCTTGTAGTGGCCCTATTGCCGTATAAGTAGGACATGTCCATTTTGTGTATGGTGTAATATATGGTGTGCATATAAGTGTGTAGTGATGCGTGTTATGTAGCGTGTATAATGTATTACGTATGGGTAGAGTGGTTATACTATTGTGGCATTATTTGGTTGAATATGAATGTGCTAGTATTGAGTGATGTGTTTATATGACGGGTAAAACAATACGATTGGGGATTCTGATTGTGTAAATATGGTAGTGCAATATATATTAGTAATAATGTGAGTGTGCAAGATGATGTCACACTTGCAGTTAGTAAGTTGATGTGTGCGAATAGTAAAGTACTACTATTGGTTTAATTATAATGTTGGTTTTGATTGTATTGTATAATTGTATTATATGAATGGTGCTATGCTTAATGGTGATATATTAGTATTAATATTGATATATAATTAGTGATGTATGGGTGAGTGTTAATATTATTATAAGTATGATTGTTAACTAGTGTTAGTAGTAGTACTACTACATCTATTATTATTAGTGTTAGTAATTGAGCGTTTATGTGTAATGGCAAGATTGTTATTTATGGATAGTGTATGAGCATAGTAGAGAGTGTGGTGCGTGTATATTGGTAGAGAAAGTGCGCGAGCACCATCCTCACTTATTCCCCGCATCTTAGTTAATAAGAATTCCGAGGACAGAATTTTTTTAAGGTGGGCAGAATGTAACGACCGGTATTTTCGGATACACTAGAACTGAGTTCCATTTATGAATGTCCTCACTAATATACCTTGATGTATTGATCTCATTAATATGCTTGTTAGTTAGCTTATTAATCATGTTATTAATGTTTTGAGATATAAATTCAAAAGTTTTAAAATTCAAATATTTTCGAAATTCAAATGTTAATTTGTTTAAAAACTTTCTTTTTAAAACCTAATTAAACCTTGGCTATTTTAGAAGTATTTACTTCATCAAAACCATTATTCCTCTAATTATTTATATCATTCAAAATTTCCTTTTTATCTCTTGCTCTTAATTTCCCCTAATTACTAATATGCTTCAAACCTACCTAAATAACTTAGCTCTTAATTCCCTAATAAATATTTTTTAAAGCAGATCTTTTTTAAATTTCAAAAACTTTCCTAATTAACTTTTACTATTAATTTTTCCTAATCAATCCTATTTAAAACAAATCAAATATGAGTATTACTAAATCAGTTTTATTTTAAAATACTTTCTTTTTTTCCTTTCCTATTTTACTCTTACCTATTCTAATACCAACCCTTAACCTTACATTAGGACTCTCACACACAACACACTCAGTCCCTATCTCTCCACAAACCCAAAACAAAAACCCAACAACCTATTCTCTTTCTCACCATAAGAACTCCAGGTTATTAATCGCTCCAAAATGTAACCCAAGAGCACAACCTAGTATGGCGCAAATGCACGGAGATAAATCCCCGGCAACGGCGCCAAAAACATGATCGCGCCCCGGATACACGTCCCTGGGCGGCGACGATCGTAGTCTTACTACAAGTGCACGGTGTAGCAGCGAGCGGGTATCGAACACAGGGAGGCCTAATAACAGTGTCTTCTTCGAATCACCTGGCTATAGGGGAAGTCGGGAGAATGTTCGCAATGTGCGGTCACAGTCGTTTAAATGTATAAAGGAATTAACAAATTAATAAAGACGCTTAGGGGATAGGGAATCCCCGCTACTTGCCGTATCTCATCATTGTGACTCGTAGGTTTCACAATTGCTAGACTTGAAATTTGGGTGAACTAGTTGCAACTAAATGTGGAACCAAGCTCACGCTCTCGCGCTATTGCCGGTCTATAGCCAACCTAGGGTAGGGTCCAATCTCTTGCAAACCCCAACCTAGGCAAACTAGCGTGAAGAACAACATCATCGTTCAATCGTATCTCGAGCCCACTCTCGTGCAAACTCGAGCTACGACCAAGGTTGGGATAGTTCCTACCCATCCAATCTCTTGCAAACGTGTATTGGTATAGAATTGCAATCGAAAAACCCTAGTTTCGGTCCAATCTCTTGCAAACCGATTCCGGAGGAATTCAATTGCAACCCAATTCGAATATCTAGGGCTTCCTATCGAATTGGGATCCAATCTCTTGCAAATCCCAATCGATATGAATCCCTAGCTATTCGTATTATAGCAATCCCAAACTAACCCTAATCAATCCTAGCAATAGTTTCACCAATTCATCACAATTTCGAAATTGGGCTCGTAGGGTTCATCCCTACGCCCTAAGATGATGAACTACTTACAATTCATAATAGAATGCAATAGAAATTCACAAATAAAATCAATGGAATTCATAGCAATATTCAAAATATCAACAAAAATTGAGTTTTTGAGGGAGAGAGATACAAACCAATGAAGAACAAGATAACATCCAACAAAATCTCACTTTTCTCTCCTTCCTTAAAGCTAAATCTAATCCCTAAAAAGTTAATCTAAAAAGCTGCAAAAAGTTCTGAAAAAGCTCTCCTAAACTAGGTTAAAAACTGGGGTTAAATACCCCCCAAAATCGCCCAAAAAACCCTGACAAAAATGCCTTTGCGCAGCCTCAAATCCGCAGTTTTCGCTACAGGCAGCGCGGCTCACTCGGCTGAGTGACAAATGTCACTCGGCCGAGTGACGAACCCTGTACAAAAACAGAGAGTTGGGGGTCTCGGGGGTCGTCTCCTCGGAGGTCACTCGGGCGGACGGTCTTTCGTCACTCGGGCGGACGTCGGTTGTCACTCGGGCGGACCGTCTTTCTCCACTCGGCCGAGTCAGTCATCGGGACTGACAGACGAAAAACCAGAGAGTTCGGTCTCTTTTGTTGCCGTCGTCTTGGCTCCACTCGGGCGATGGGTGACTCGGTGCTCGGCCGAGTGCACGCTGATATTGCTCTGTTACGTGTCCGATCTGGCCGGCCGAGCGGGCTTCCTATGGTCGGCCGAGTGACTCCTTCACTCGGCCGAGTGAAGTGCTAAAAATGCCCAAACTTCATATCTTCGCCTCCTCGTCGCTCCTACGACGTTCTTTCTCCTTCCACTCCTCTCCAACAGCAAAATACCCCCCAAGAGAGTCGTCGCTGACACTCCGTAGTGGGTGTATCTCAGAATCACTCCAAATCGCTCCAAATCTCCTGAAATACGACAAAAACAACAAATCGTGAAAAGAATCGCAATATTGCCGAATAAACGTGAAAAGCACGATTTGAGCAATCTAAATGGCATGCAAACATGCAGAAAAAGGTGTAAAATACGGAGTGATCAAAATCCCCCAAGCTTACCTCTTACTCGTCCTCGAGGAAGATAAGTAAAAAGCGAACCCGGTGGATAAAGATAAAGAAAATGGCGGAAAGGCGGAAAACGGAAAACGAAAAACAAAATAGAAAACGAAGAGGGAAGTTGCTAGATCATTTTCTCAGGACGTGGGTTTTGCTTACTCATATAGCATGCATTGAATATAAAACACATGTCAAAGACTTTTATTTTGATACCATAGTATAATGATGCATTTGAAATAGAAAACCCAAGAATACCAATATAGCATGAAAAATGGAATAATTCTAAGATTAACATCGTCTGAGGCATCTAAAGCGGTATACAATATCGTAGATCACACACTTTTCAATTGAATGCTTTCTATAAGGAGTATAAGAGATATCACACGATAGAGTAGTAAGAATAGAAAAAGTGCGGTTTTCATGAAATGAATGCTAAGCGTAGATTTCTGGATTTCGTGACACTTTAGCAATCTCACCGAGTGTAAAATATTACTTAGCCTAGGTTGTCATGCACTGTCTAGTAGTCACTCTCTCACACATCATTGGATTCTCTCGCCCAAGCTTATCTATAAGCGTGGCGGCATATATAAAATGATATTTACATCCCCGTTTTTATGAAGCTCCAAAAGTCAAAAATAAAACAAAAGAGGGAAGGAAGAGACAAAGTATATGAGATGGGATCGTTTTCGAACTACTTTTCTCTTTTCTTTTCTTATTCTCAAATCTTTTTCTCTCTCTCTTTTTTTCAATAGCATATATACACAATGATCCCAAATCAAAGAGAAGGATATACAAGTATTTTTTTCTTTGGATTTTGGGGAAGTTGGAGCATGTGATTTTAATAACGGGGAATGCCAATAATAGAATCGCTAAGGGGAGATTCACCAATGAATTTAAAATAGAGAAATAATGTTCAAGATATGTTGAGAAAGAAATAAATGTATCTCTCAGTTCACTCTATAGGACGTGCATGACAACTTCAGCAGTGCAATATAATCCACTCAGTTTAATCTCAAAAAGTAAACTAATCCAGATTTATCAAAGCTAGCAAACATTTGAATCAACCCGAAGTGAAGCGTACAAATCATGCAAATAGAAGTGATGTGAGAAAGGAAATCAGTACTCCAGATATAAGCATCAATGCGTGAATCTTGGTGTGTTTTCTACGATAGCATACATATGAATTATCAGACATCAGCTAATAATAGAATTTCATCCATTTTCATACAGCAAAAGAGAGTGGGTTACTATTTCTAAATGCAAAGCAGAACATAGCATATGATATCAGAAATAAGAGGCTATGACATGACAAGTATAGCATGCATATAGAGAAAAGCTAACACCACGTCGTCATCATCACAGAAAAGTCATCTCTAGCAAAAGATGAAAGGAATAAGGATAAACGAAAATAAAACTATTTACAATGCAACACACAAGAAAAATAAGAAAAACGTGATGCATGGTAAAAAATGAAAAAGTGATGAAAAAGTGAGTGATAAAGTGGAAAAACGTGGGAAAACTAAAAATAAAGGTGACAAAAGCAAAAAGTGTGAGAACTCACTCCCCCAAGCTAAAGGGCACAGTGTCCTCAATGTGCGAAGTGTGGCACACCGAGAGACGTGTAATGGGAGGGGGGGTGGGGATGCATGCATGAGAAAAAGAAATAAAAACAACAAAATGAAAAATATGATGTGAATGTGATGCATGCAAGGATAAGAGTGATGCAGATATGTGTGTGTCACCAAAAATACTCTCCCTCACTCCCGAAAAAAAAGATATAGAATGATATGATCAAAATGTGGACAAAAATAGTGATGGGAGGAGGGGGTGGGCAAAAATCAGCAGGACCAAGCAGAGAGTGGGCAGCATAACGATAAAAAATATCGATGGCATCAAGGGTGTGCCTAAGCTGGTGGTGTTGCGCCATCTCCGTCCTGAGGCGGAGGTGGGGGTGGTGGGCGTGGCACAGTCTGTTGGGTGGGTGGTGGTCGTGGCAGTCGCTCGAGGATCTGGGTCAGGCAAAAGTGAATGCCGGGAAGTAGCTCGAGGCGGTGCTGCATGGCGGTGACTGTGGAAGACAGAGCCTTAAAATCACCCCGCAGTCCACTCATCGCCCCCTCAAGAGTGCGAACGCTCTGAACTAAGGCGTCAGGGGGTGGTGGAGCGGAGGGACAGACAGGTCTAGGCTGAGCTGGTCGGGGCTGTCTAATACATGCAGTGTAGGTGATCGGGATAGCAGGCATGGGTCGAAAGGGTGATGTGCTCACTAGTGGATGCCCAGCCTTAGTGCGAGGCTGGGATGCAGGCTGGTGTGAGGTGGAAGCAGCAGCAGTGGGAGTGGAAGACAAAATCGGTGACGAGGCAGCGAGAGAGGTCAGTGACACAGACGTGGGAACAAACGTCACGACACTCTCGGATAGGACGGCAGCCGTGGAGACAGAAAGGTCAACCGCTGGGGAGGAAGTGTGGGGTCCAAAAGGTGAAACCCCAGCAGAGATCATACTGGCCATGGTCTCCACGACAGCAGTGAAAGAAGGCTCGCCGCTCTCAAGTATGGTGGGTGGACGCTCGGGTAGCAGAGAGGTGAGTGGCTCAACCGACAAGGGCACAACAGTGGTGGTGGTAGTGGTAGACGTGGTGGGCGTAGGCTCAGCAAGTGTACTCCCGACACTGGCAGAAGTGGGGACAGAAGTGTCGGGAGCGGCAAGAAGTGCAGGCTCAGGCTGAGGGAACACAGGGTCAACTGGTGGTGCAGGGTGTGCAGGTGGTGCAGGCTCAGCTCCCTCGGCCTCTAGTACGTAGGCGGCGGGGATCAGGAGATCCATCGCCGGAAGCCAGTCATCGTGTGCTGGTCCTATGTGTGTCCGAGCGGGGCTCGGAAGGATCATGTAGTCAGCACCGTATGGACCGTGCAACCATACCCAGTGCCGCTGGCCGTGCGGATGAAGCATCTTCATCCGGGCCATGACGTCTATCGATATTGCAGTGGGGCCCGAAGGTCGACGCAGGTCGGCCGGTAGGTCCTCGCCGGTCATCAGAGCTAGCAGGGTGATCAGGCCGCCGCAACATATCGGGGAGCGAGCGCCCACCGATACGATGATGCTGTCCAAAAACCAGCTAGCGACGTCAATCTCAACGGCGGGGACCATCGTGACACCATCCCTATCAATAACTCTGGAGCGAGTCATCGTGTAGAGCATATAGAGCTCAGGCGTCGACATCGTCCCAGGCTCGTACCTCGCTAGAAAGGTGGTCGTCATAAGGCGCTGTGCTATGCGGAGGCAGGGGTGGACTATGGCCGAGGCCTTGGCCCTACTAGGGTCAAAGGCCTGAGGCAAACCTGTGATCCTGGGCCAGAAGGCGTGTGAATCGAAGGATGGGGGAGGGATGTATGTGGGGGCGTAGGCTCGGTTGGGTGTGGGGACTGCGGGCCACTGAAAGAACGCTCGAAGCATATCGAGAGTGATCTGACACTCTCGATCCATAAGTTAGAAGGAGCATCCCTCAGCGGTCCGGGCGATCGAGCTGAGCACCTCGAGTGTCGGACGGACGTAGGTGTCCGCCGACAGAGAAAGAAAGTCTCGCCAACCCACGTTGTCGTACAACGTGAGCAGGCCCTCGAGTACCCCCAGGCGGTCTAGGTCAGCAAGGTGTGCAAACCTGGAGGGCACTATCGAGCGCTGGGTGATACGCTCAAAAGCGACGCGATGTGCGTCGTCTCGGAACGTAATACCCAGCGGCCCGACGATAGGAGCCGGTGGTGGATGTGGGTGTGGGGGCTCGGCTGGAAGTGGCTGTGGGTGGACTGGATCGGCAGGCTGTGGCTGTGTGGGGTGAGGTGGTGTAGGCGAAGGAGAGTCCTCCATCTCGTGGGAGGGGCCGGTCTCATCCGGCCGCTTCCGATTGGCGGAAGCTCTCCTAGTGTGTGGCCGTGTTCGGGGCGGCATGTGTGCCCCGAGTGATCACCCAACAAGTAAAACGTGCGGCGTGATAAAATAAATGGAACGATGGTACCTGAACACGCCACGAGAGCAAAACAGCGGATGCGTGCGAAGACGCCTACTCCACAAGGCCAAAAGCGCACCCCGGAAGCTCCCCTAAGCTCCCCTAAGCTCCCCAAGATTGCCTACATATCAAACAACGATATCAGCGTGTAAAATTCAAAATACATGGGGGGTTAGGGGTATAATAGATAGATAATGAAATTTATTTGGGGTAGGGGCTCGATAGGTGCACGGATCATCAAAAAATAGGAGAAAATGGAGAAAACGGGCGAAATTGGGGTTACCGGAGGTTGGCCGACGGCGAGAGAGTCGCCGGCGGTGAGGATGGTCGGCGGTCGGCGCTTGGCGGTCGGGCGAGTGGGAGGTCGCAGCGGGCGAGGGAGCAGCGGTTGCAAGCGGTTCGGGCGATTTTTGGGGGATTTTGACGTTTCGAATTCCGCGCCGAACCGCTGCGCCTTATATAAGTGAAGTTACGACTCGGTCGAGTGACTAAGTCACTCGGCCGAGTGATCGTAACGAAAATGTTTATAAAATTTCTCCCTCCGCTTACGACTCGGCCGAGTGGAAGAAGTCCATTCGGCCGAGTGGCACAAGCTACTCGGCAATTTTCGCCCTAGGAGCGTATCAGTTTCACTCGGTCGAGTGAATATATATACTCGGCCGAGTGGCAATTTATACTGAAATCGAAAAAAAGAACAGAGAGTTGGGTGCAGCAGACTTCCCTCGTTGGTGCGCCACTCGGGCGGACGATGTTAGTGGCTCGGCCGAGTGAATATGGTACTCGGCCTAGTGAGACTCTGTTTTTTGCTGTGATGCTCCGATTTGGCTCTAATCTCTGTTTTTCTTCCTCCAACTATTTTCTTCCTTCTCCTAAGCTTCAAGCGTGTTCCTGGAGCGATCTTCTTCGCCTTAGTCATCCTCCATATGATAGATATCCCGTTCTCCTCTCCTGTCAAAGAAAATAGGACCCGTTGTCTAAATTTTTCGGGCAAAAGACTCAAAAACACTAATAAAGTCTAAAACGAAAATAAAAACCAAAATAGAAAAATTGCGATAACCGTCGGGTTGCCTCCCGACAAGCGCTCGTTTAAGGTATTGAGCTCGACCCCTTTTGATTTTCAATTAACGCTTGATGTTGGGTGCATACGAAATGCACCCGTCGAACTTGCTTGGAAGACCACTAGGATTTGGATCATGGTGGTATGAGGTCTTCCTCATCCCCCCTTCATCATGGGCAATGTTGGGGGGTGGCTCCCCCAAGCTAGAGCTTGCTCCAGTCTTCCTCTTTGCCGGTGACACCGATCTTCGTATCGGTGGAGCTTTCTTCGGAGTCCTCAACTTCGAGAGCTTGCAGAGCTCCCGTATCCTAGCGACATCAGCGTCTCCATCATCAATTGCCATGGAGATATCGGGGGAGTGCTCCATCTTCTCTTCCTCGGCCAAATCTAGGCCTTCTTCGGAGCTATCTTCGTGGGGTGCGCCGATGGAATGGGGGATCGCCTCTTCAATGACCTCATCAAGGAGGTCCATGTAATCAAGCTCCTCGTGACACAGCATGTGCTTCATTGCCTTCGGTATATGAAGCTCTACTTCGATGTTGCTGACGTTCAAGGTAAGGGTCCCCTCCCGCACATCGACGATGACATCGGCGGTGGCGAGGAATGGGCGTCCGAGTATGAGTGATGTATCGCCCTCCTCCTTGATGTCCATTATCACGAAATCGCATGGCAAACATATGCCCCCCGGAACTTGGAGTGGGATGTCCTCCGCGATCCTGACCGGTCTTGTAATCCTCCCGTCCGCTAGTTGAATCCGCATGTCGGTAGGCTTTAAATCTGTGCCGGTATTCAACTTCCGGAACATGGAGAGAGGCATGAGGCTAACACTAGCCCCCAAGTCCACCAATGATTTTTGTAGGGGGACGCCGCCTAGAGTGCAAGGAATTCGGAAACTCCCCAGATCTTTAAATTTGGCGGGCTCCTTCTCTCTCTTTGTGAACCAAGTCCCTTCCTTAGCTAGCATTATCTTCTCCTTCCTCTTCCTTCCCGTGATCAAGTCTTTTAAGAACTTGGCATAAGATGGGATTTCCACTAAAGCGTCGAGGAAGGGGATATTAAGGTTCACCCCTCTCAAATACTCGAGAAACTTGGCTAGCCGTTTCTCCATCTTGGCTCTAGCTAGCCGTTGAGGGAAGGGCACCGGTGGCATAAATCGGCGCTCATCGATAAGCTCCTCCATTCTAGATTTTTCTCCTTCTTGCGGCTCCTTCTCCTTTTCAACTTCAATTGTTGGCTCGCTCTCTTGTAGATTCTCCACCACGGGCTCCTTGACTCGAGTCATGGGGGGAGTGGTATCATTCCCTCCTCTTGTAGTAACCGCAACGACCGCATTGATATGGCCGGTGTTGCCCCGTGGATTCGGCTCGGGTTGAGCCGGCAATTGTTGATTGTTTTTACAGAGCAACGCAAGTTGCTCCCCAATTTGAGCGACGATGGTGGCGAGCGAATCTTGTCCCGCCTTCAATGTGGCATTGATCTTTCGTTGTTCCGCCATAAACTCATCCACCTTAGCTTCAAAATCCGGACGTGGTTGAGCTTGCGGTGGGTTGGGATTTCTCCACCCTTGATTATACCCGGGTGGCCTATAAGGTCCCACTTGTTGCCTCGGTGGGAAATTTTGTTGCGGTGGCCCCCTTTGTGGATAATTCGGTTGTGGTGGTGGTGGAGCCCGAGCTTGAGGAGGTTGTTGTAGCAGGGGGTTCAATGCTCCATCATTATTGGCATATGAGAAACCCGGATGGTTTCTAGCGGCCGGATTGGCCCAATATCCAGAATTCCCCGTGACGTATTGAACTTGCTCCAAAGCTCCTTCTCCTTGCTCTCCACCTACATATATGGATTGGGATTGGTCTTGCCAATCGCTCATATGATTTGTCGGCATGGATGTAGAAGGGGCTCCTTGAGGTTCCGTAATGAATTTCTCCAATCTCTCCACAACCTTGTGGAGAGAATCAAACTTGCTAGAAAGCTCCGCCACGGCCTTGGCCTCATAGATACTTGTGGGCTTCAAGGAGGATTAAGAATGTCCTCGCTCGTCCCCCCATTATTGGTTGTTCGAGGCCATCTCCTCAAGCAAGGACGTAGCTTCATCGGGAGTCTTCGACAAAATGGCTCCATTTGCCGTGGCATCAATAATCTGCTTCGTCCCCGGTTGGAGTCCATTGTAAAAGCTATGGAGAAGCTCCCAATCCTCAATGCTATGATGAGGGCACTGATGTTGCAAGTCCTTGAAGCGCTCCCATGCTTCGTAGAGAGGCCCTTGAGGTCCTTGCTTGAATGACATGAGAGCACTTCTAATCTTCACCGTCTTGGAGGGCGGGTAAAATTTGTCGACGAAGGCACTCGCCAACTCATCCCAAGTGGTGAAGATTCCTTCAGCTTGCGTCCTTAACCAATATAATGCCTTGTCCTTTAGTGTGAAAGGGAAGAGGCACAGTCTGATAGCATCCACAGAGACGTCCGGCATTTGGAAGGTGGCGCACTTTGATATGAAGAGCTGGATGTGGTAGTGAGGGTTTTCATGGGAGTTCCCATGAAAAAGGATCTTATTGCATAAGGACCACCAATCCGGTCTTCAACTCAAAATTCTTGTCGGCCGCCAACTCCGGCATGGCAATGGACGAGGTCGTGGAAGAAGTCTTAGGCCGAAGCTTATCTCTTATGGAAATAATCCTCGCCATTCGCGCCGCTAATTCTTCTGGGGTATCAGGATGGGTCATAACATTTCCTTCCGTATCGGGTCTCCTCTCCGCTCGGATCCTCCTCAATGTACGCTCGATCTCCGGATCGTATAGTATCTCTTCGGGGTTCGCCGAGGATCTCGTGTACATTCAAGGGGAAACAGAGTTTCAAAGAAATAGTTAGCACAACGGAAGGGTAAAATAAAAATAGAAATAATAGAACGAAAAGAAAAATAGCTTGGTTATAGGAATCAAACACTATTGCCGTCCCCGGCAACGGCGCCAAAAACTTGATCGTGCCCCGGATACACGTCCCTGGGTGGCGACGATCGTAGTCTTACCGCAAGCGCACGGTGTAGCGGTGAGCAGGTATCGAACATAGGGAGGCCTAATAACAGTGTCTTCTTCGAATCACCTGGCTATAGGGGAAGTCGGGAGAATGTTCGCAATGTGCGGTCACAGTCGTTTAAATGTATAAAGGAATTAACAAATTAATAAAGACGCTTAGGGGATAGGGAATCCCCGCTACTTTCCGTATCTCATCATTGTGACTCGTAGGTTTCACAATAGCTAGACTTGAAATTTGGGTGAACTAGTTGCAACTAAATGTGGAACCAAGCTCACACTCTCGCACTATTGCCGGTCTATAGCCAACCTAGGGTAGGGTCCAATCTCTTGCAAACCCTAACCTAGGCAAACTAGCGTGAAGAACAACATCATCATTCAATCGTATCTCGAGCCCACTCTCGTGCAAACTCGAGCTACGACCAAGGTTGGGATAGTTCCTACCCATCCAATCTCTTGCAAATGGGTATTGGTATAGAATTGCAATCGAAAAACCCTAGTTTTGGTCCAATCTCTTGCAAACCGATTCCGGAGGAATTCAATTGCAACCCAATTCGAATATCTAGGGCTTCCTATCGAATTGGGATCAAATCTCTTGCAAATCCCAATCGATATGAATCCCTAGCTATTCGTATTATAGCAATCCCAAACTAACCCTAATCAATCCTAGCAATAGTTTCACCAATTCATCACAATTTCGAAATTGGGCTCGTAGGGTTCATCCCTACGCCTTAAGACGATGAACTACTCACAATTCATAATAGAATGCAATAGAAATTCACAAATAAAATCAATGGAATTCATAGCAATATTCAAAATATCAACAAAAATTGAGTTTTTGAGGGAGAGAGATACAAACCAATGAAGAACAAGATAGCATCCAACAAAATCTCACTTTTCTCTCCTCCCTTAAAGCTAAATCTAATCCCTAAAAAGTTAATCTAAAAAGCTGCAAAAAGTTCTGAAAAAGCTCTCCTAAACTAGGTTAAAACCTGGGGTTAAATACCCCCCAAAATCGTCCAAAAAACCCTGACGAAAATGCCCCTGCGCAGCCTCAAATCCGCAGTTTTCGCTACTGGCAGCGCGGCTCACTCGGCTGAGTGACAAATGTCACTCGGCCGAGTGACGAACCCTGTACAAAAACAGAGAGTTGGGGGTCTCGGGGGTCGTCTCCTCGGAGGTCACTCGGGCGGACGGTCTTTCGTCACTCGGGCGGACGTCGGTTGTCACTCGGGCAGACCGTCTTTCTCCACTCGGCCGAGTCAGTCATCGGGATTGACAGACGAAAAAACAGAGAGTTCGGTCTCTTTTGTTGCCGTCGTCTTGGCTCCACTCGGGCGATGGGTGACTCGGTGCTCGGTAAAGTGCACGCTGATATTGCTCTGTTACGTGTCCGATCTGGCCGGCCGAGCGGGCTTCCTATGGTCGGCCGAGTGACTCCTTCACTCGGCCGAGTGAAGTGCTAAAAATGCCCAAACTTCATATCTTCGCCTCCTCGTCGCTCCTACGACGTTCTTTCTCCTTCCACTCCTCTCCAACAGCAAAATACCCCCCAAGAGAGTCGTCGCTGACACTCCAGAGTGGGTGTATCTCAGAATCACTCCAAATCGCTCTAAATCTCATGAAATACGACAAAAACAACAAATCGTGAAAAGCATCGCAATATTGCCGAATAAACGTGAAAAACACGATTTGAGCGATCTAAATGGCATGCAAACATGCAGAAAAAAGGTGTAAAATACGGAGTGATCAAAATCCCCCAAGCTTACCTCTTACTCGTCCTCGAGGAAGATAAGTAAAAAAGCGAACCCGGTGGATAAAGATAAAGAAAACGGCGGAAAGGCGGAAAACAGAAAACGAAAAACAAAATAGAAAACGAAGAGGGAAGTTGCTAGATCATTTTCTCAGGACGTGGGTTTTGCTTACTCATATAGCATGCATTGAATATAAAACACATGTCAAAGACTTTTATTTTGATACCATAGTATAATGATGCATTTGAAATAGAAAACCCAAGAATACCAATATAGCATGAAAAATGGAATAATTCTAAGATTAACATCGTCTGAGGCATCTAAAGCGGTATACAATATCGTAGATCACACACTTTTCAATTGAATGCTTTCTATAAGGAGTATAAGAGATATCACACAATAGAGTAGTAAGAATAGAAAAAGTGCGGTTTTCATGAAATGAATGCTAAGCATAGATTTCTGGATTTCGTGAAACTTTAGCAATCTCACCGAGTGTAAAATATTACTTAGCCGAGGTTGTCATGCACCGTCAAGTAGTCACTCTCTCACACATCATTGGATTCTCTCCCCCAAGCTTATCTATAAGCGTGGCGGCATATATAAAACGATATTTACATCCCCATTTTTATGAAGCTCCAAAAGTCAAGAATAAAACAAAAGAGGGAAGGAAGAGACAAAGTATATGAGATGGGATCGTTTTCGAACTACTTTTCTCTTTTCTTTTCTTATTCTCAAATCTTTTTCTCTCTCTTTTTTTCAATAGCATATATACACAATGATCCCAAATCAAAGAGAAGGATATACAAGTATTTTTTTCTTTAGATTTTGGGGAATTTGGAGCATGTGATTTTAATAACGGGGGAATGCCAATAATAGAATCGCTAAGGGGAGATTCACCAATGAATTTAAAATAGAGAAATAATGTTCAAGATATGTGGAGAAAGAAATAAATGTATCTCTCAGTTCACTCTATAGGACGTGCATGACAACTTCAGCAGGGCAATATAATCCACTCAGTTTAATCTCAAAAAGTAAACTAATCCAGATTTATCAAAGCTAGCAAACATTTGAATCAACCCGAAGTGAAGCGTACAAATCATGCAAATAGAAGTGATGTGAGAAAGGAAATCAATACTCCAGATATAAGCTTCAATGCGTGAATCTTGGTGTGTTTTCTACGATAGCATACATATGAATTATCAGACATCAGCTAATAATATAATTTCATCCATTTTCATACAACAAAAGAGAGTGGGTTACTATTTCTAAATGCAAAGCAGAACATAGCATATGATATCAGAAATAAGAGGCTATGACATGACAAGTATAGCATGCATATAGAGAAAAGCTAACACCACGTCATCATCATCACAGAAAAGTCATCTCTAGCAAAAGATGAAAGGAATAAGGATAAACGAAAATAAAACTATTTACAATGCAACACACAAGAAAAATAAGAAAAACGTGATGCATGGTAAAAAATTAAAAAGTGATGAAAAAGTGAGTGATAAAGTGGAAAAACGTGGGAAAACTAAAAATAAAGGTGACAAAAGCAAAAAGTGTGAGAACTCAGGGAGACAGAGACGTGTATCCGGGGAGGCAATAGTGTTTGATTCCTATAACCTAGCTATTTTTCTTTTCGTTCTATTATTTCTATTTTTATTTTACCCTTCCGTTGTGCTAACTATTTCTTTGAAACTCTGTTTTCCCTTGCATGTACACGAGATCCTCGGCGAACCCCGAAGAGATACTATACGATCCGGAGATCGAGCGTACATTGAGGAGGATCTGAGCGGAGAGGAGACCCGATACGGAAGGAAATTTTATGACCCATCCTGAGACCCCAGAAGAATTAGCGGCGCGAATGGCGAGGATTATTTCCATAAGAGATAGGCTTCGGCCTAAGACTTCTTCCACGACCTCGTCCATAGCCATACCAGAGTTGGCGGCCGACAAGAATTTTGAGTTGAAGAACGGATTGGTGGTCCTTATGCAACAAGATCCTTTTCATGGGAACTCCCATGAAAACCCTCACTACCACATCCAGCTCTTCCTATCAAAGTGCGCCACCTTCCAAATTCCGGGCGTCTCTGTGGATGCTATCAGACTACGCCTCTTCCCTTTCACACTAAAGGACAAGGCATTATATTGGTTGAGGACGCAAGCTGAAGGAATCTTCACCACTTGGGATGAGTTGGCGAGTGCCTTCGTCGACAAATTTTACCCGCCCTCCAAGACGGTGAAGATTAGAAGTGCTCTCATGTCCTTCAAGCAAGGACCTCAAGAGACTCTCTACGAAGCATGGAAGCGCTTCAAGGACTTGCAACATCAGTGCCCTCATTATAGCATTGAGGATTGGGAGCTTGTCCATAGCTTTTACAATGGACTCCAACCGGGGACGAAGCCGATTATTGATGCCACGACAAATGGAGCCATTTTGTCGAAGACTCCCGATGAAGCTATGTCCTTTCTGTTGGATCCTGTGGATGGCAAGCAACACTAGAAGGGGGGGTTGAATAGTGTTGATCAAATACTAAAACTTTTTCGCTCAACGATATTAACACAAATAAATTCCTTCTAACATTGCCTAAGAAACCAAGTAGAGTGATCTATGCTTGGTTCTTAATCAACAATATAATTAAAAATGCACAGCGAAATTTCACAGCAGGTAGTCGACTCCTTATGAGCAGTAGTCGACTCCCAGAGAATATGTTAGGACAAATAAGATTATAAATATGAATTTCAGCGTATATAGATAAAATTGATCTTTGCTGTAAATACAAGATATGAATGAAAAGATAATCAAACACAGAAAATGCAAACGCAAAGACAAGGATTTTATCCTGGTTCCCCGCAACCCGGGTACGTCCAGTCCCCGACCAATCCGGTACGAGATTTCCACTATCTGCCTTGGCAAATACAAGCACCTAACTTCACTTGTTAGGATTTCCAACGACCTAGCCTTGACCAGGATTTCCGAACGCAACACCTAGACTTGTCTAGGGTTTTACCCTCGCCTCACAAACCGAGGACTTTCCAACTGGCAACAACTAGACTTGTCTAGTGTTCCAACAATTAACACAATGAGAGATTTGTTCAATACTCTACAATAAATGATAGAGATTGAAAATACACCCGATTCTATAGCCAATCAAAAGATAGACAATTGTGTAGTGGCTTAATAGAATGATAGTCTAGATCACACAAAGATAGTTCTTTGTGATCTAGAGCTTTTTCAAAAATCCTTCAAATAAAATTAAAGAGAAATAATAGAGAGGATTTTGAAAAACAATTTAGCCAACAAAATAATAATATGATCTTCAAAAGAATTGGGAAAATATTGCAAGATCAAAAACTGAAATTAAAATTGGCTAGAGAAGAAATGAGAGAGCTTTGATTCACGAGAGCTTTTACGAATATTGATTTTTCAATCTTGTATTTTTCACAAAAGAATTAAGCTCTATTTATAGGGAAAAACTGAGATTTGAATTCCAAATTTGGTTTGACTTTTGTCCCAAAAATTTCGGAGTAAATTGCTCAAAAGATTTTAAAATTCAAATTCAAAACGTCTGAAAATTTCCAGCAGGTAGTCGACTCCCTCTATAGGTAGTCGACTCCCAGAGGAGTCTAGGAAATTTTCGTCCCTGACAAGTAGTCGACTCCCTACTTTTGGTAGTCGACTCCCAGAGGAGTTTTTCCTATTGTTCTAGTCGAAAGTGTAGTTAACTCCAGGGTGCGTGGAGTTTCACTACGAGAATTATGAAGTGACTAGAAAAGCTCTTTAAAAACTATTTTTGAAGATAGTTAAAAATTGTTTTCGAAATCATTTGTGTGTGTGTGTTGTCTATTTGATATGGCTTTGACAAATATCCTAAAAGACACGACACACTCACACTAGACTCTGAACATGTCTTCGGCAGTTTAGTCAACTTAATGATGCTTTGATGATCTTCTCTTTGAGCTTCTTGTTTTGTTTGAGCTTGAGCTTCATCACTTGAGTTTAGTCATGTTCGTCTTTGTCGTGGAGTATTGATGCGTGCTTCTTGGAGTATTAGTAGAGCTTCACGAAATCTGTATACTTAAAGTGTAGTGTAGTTAGTACACTAAGCATTCATTTGGTGTGCTCATCATCAAAATCACTTGGGGGTTGAATTCAATTTCCATCACTCTCCCCCTTTTTGATGATGACACCCAAATGCAAAATTTGAAGCAAGACATGAATATGAATAATATTTCAAGTGTACTTACTCCCCCTGCTTTGATGCGGTTCTCCCCCTGCATCGAAGCTATTAGAAATACAATTCACATTTTTGCATTATATATTTTTCTCCCCCTTGTCATCAACAAAAAGATATTATAGCTGAGCATTATTCAATTCTTTTTCTCCAACAATACCCAATTCTCGACGAAGTCTCGAGAATGTATCCTTTTGTAAGGGTTTTGTTAGAATATCAGCAACTTGAAACTCAGAGGAAACAAATTTAAGTTCAACATCCTTTTTGGCACAATGATCATCAATAAATCTGTGTCTTATATCAATATGTTTTGTTCTAGGATGAAGAACCGAATTTTTAGTGAGATTTATGGTGCTTTTATTATCACAATAAATTACACATGTAGATGTATTAACACCATAATCGACGAGGACTTGTTTCATCCAAAGTATTTGAGCACAGGCAAGTCCAGCAGCTATATACTCTGCCTCAGTGGTAGATAGTGAAACGGAACTTTGCTTTTTGCTAAACCACGAAACAAGGGAATGTCCAAGGAAATGACATGTTCCACTTGTGCTTTTTCTTGTGGCTTTACAACCAGCATAATCTGCGTCACTAAATGAAGTTAAATCGAATGTGCTTCCTTTGGGATAGAAGAGTCCAAAGTCAGATGTGGTTTTAAGATATCTAAATATGTATTTTACTGTTTTAAGGTGTGATTCCCTAGGATCACATTGAAATCTAGCACATGCACAAACACTAAACATGATGTCTGGTCTGCTGGCAGTTAAGTAGAGTAACGAACCGACCATACCTCTATATGTTTTCTGATCAACCTTCTTACCTGTTTCGTCTTTGTCTAAGGAAGTGGACGTTGCCATTGGTATGTTCTTTCCTGATGCAGTTTCCATTCCGAATCTTTTGATCAAGTCTCTTGCGTACTTTGTTTGATGAATAAAGGTTCCTTCTTTTCCTTGTTTGATTTGTAATCCGAGAAAGTATGTTAGTTCCCCCATGTGGCTCATTTCAAATTCTTCCTGCATTAACTTGGCAAACTCTTGGCAAAGATCATCATTAGTAGATCCAAAAATGATGTCATCTACATAGATTTGGATAAGAATGATATCATTATGATCTTTCTTAACAAATAAGGTTGTATCTATTTTTCCAACAGTATAACTTGAGTCACTTAAAAATTTTCTTAGTCTTTCATACCAAGCTCTTGGAGCTTGTTTTAGCCCATATAATGCTTTGTTTAACTTGTAAACAAATCCTGTTTTCTTATCATGTTCAAATCCAGGAGGTTGTTCAACGTAGACTTCCTCCTTTATGAATCCGTTTAGGAAAGCGCTTTTTACATCCATTTGATAAAGTTTAAAATTCTTATATGATGCAAATGCGAGTAACATCCTAATGGATTCTAGTTTAGCAACAGGAGCAAAGGTTTCATCGAAGTCTATACCTTCCTCTTGAGAGTAACCCTGTGCTACTAACCTTGCTTTATTCCTTATCACATTTCCATCTTCATCTAGTTTGTTGCGGTATACCCATTTAGTACCGATAACGGGACGATCTTCCGGTCTAGGCACTAACTCCCATACTTGATTGCGTTCAAATTGTAGAAGTTCTTCTTGCATAGCCTCGATCCATGCTTCATCTGCAAAAGCTTCTTCTACCTTTTTCGGCTCAATGTTAGAAACAAATGCAACATGTGTTAAGTGTTCTATTTGAGATCTAGTTCTAATTCCTGCATCCATGTCACCTAAGACTTGTGTGTGTGGGTGATGTGTGACTTCAGGAAATGGTTTAGGCAAAGAACTAGGGATATCATTGAGAAATTCATTATTAGGAGTGCGTGCAATGAGCATGCTATCATCATCATCATGAGCATTGTTATGAGGTAAAGATTCATCAAATGTTACATGTAGAGTTTCAACAATAGTCTCGGAACTTTTATTGTAAATTCTATATGCCTTACTACGTAAAGAGTAACCGATAAATATGCCTTCATCCGCCTTGGAGTCAAACTTATCTAAGTTGTCTTTAGTATTCAGAATATAGCATTTACAACCAAAAACTCTGAAGTAAGATACTTTTGGAATTCGTTGGAGCAATAATTCATACGGGGTCTTTTCAAAAGGTTTTCTAATTAAAACTTTATTTTGAATATAGCACGCGGTTGCTACAGCTTCCGCCCAAAATTTCTTTGGAAGGTTGCTTTCACACAACATTGTTCGTGCACACTCTTGGAGTGTTCTGTTTTTCCTTTCAACTACTGTAACGACCACTTTTCGTTGTACGTTGTTCGTGCACGTGCTTTTGACCGTGCACGTGTACGTTTTAGGCTTTGCTTGTTTGTGAACACTTTTGTGTGATATGCCATTGTGAATGTCTCTGAGAGTATTAAATTGTGGCGCTAAATTGGAGCGACATTTCACGGGTCGTTCTCCCACGATTTGATCTTATTTGAAGAGACGTCACGACTTTCACTTTTGTCGCTAGACCTTTTTATTTTTAATTTCGTTTCTCAAAGTCGTAATTGTGATCCGTCTTCTCTGTCTTCTTTCTCCCGTCGTCTCGGTCACCCCAGTATTTATTTCACAATTTTTGTGCTTCGTTTGACCTACTTTCACTTTTTGCCCAACCTGTTACCGGTTTAGCCCTAAGTGTCATTGGTTACTTTCCCTAATATTAGTAATATAAAAATATTCATCCAAAATTTACTTTGACCTGGACTTGCCCACCTTGGCCCCACACACACACACACGAAAGAGGGAGTGGGAGAGAGAGGCCTATTGTTATCTAGATGATAATATTTAAAACTTCTTTTATAATAAATCATGTAGACCCTAACCTAGACCTAGGCTAACCTTATCCACCCACGTGAGACACAGACCCTAGTACTAGTGTGAACCCCTGCCTCTATATTACAATAGGACCCTAGGGTTTATTTTTTTGCTTTCTCCCAGCCAACATTTAGTAGCCGCCGGCCCTAGG
The DNA here is from genome assembly GCA_030789695.1 of Scilla litardierei. Lineage (NCBI taxonomy): Eukaryota > Viridiplantae > Streptophyta > Magnoliopsida > Asparagales > Asparagaceae > Scilla > Scilla litardierei. The sequence goes on along the minus strand of CM061133.1, from coordinate 76,219,056 downwards.
CATCCATTTCCCCCCTTTATTAAACAAACCCTAACAGTCTGAGCCCCTCACGTGTTTGCATCCCCCACTTTAAATATTAGCCTAGGGTTGTTTACATCTCATTTTCCATGCGCAGCCGCCCCCCTATACTTCGTTCTCGCAACTCTCCAAGCGCCCAACTTCTCTTCACCTCGCCTTCTCCCCTTCGCACGCAGCAACCACGAAGATCGCCGCCGCTCGTTCATACCCACACATCGCACGCCTCAGCATCGAACGCCCTGCTTCGCGCTCCCCTCCCCTGCGCAACGACCCGTCGCTGCGGCTCTCCGGCGTCGCATGACGGCCTCCACATCGCTGTCAACCCTCGCCACTGCCTCCCCCGCCACTAGCTCCGCCGTGACCGCTGTTTCTCCGCCTACAAGCCGCCAGAAAGCCGCAGCCACCGTCAGCAGGCCGCAGCTTTGATTCCTGGCGTCGCATCGCCACTCAAGCCGCGGTGGCGCTGCCCCGTGACGTGCAGACCCCCTTCGTGCTCAGCCCCAAACAGCCCCGATCCGGCGTTCTCCGGCCAAGCGCTGCCGCCGTAGTTGAGCCCCTCTCACCATCCCCCTGACCTCGACACCGGCGCCTCCTCGCTCTCCCACCTGCAACCAAGGTAGGCAGAGCTATCAAAGGTTAGTTGTTTAGTTGATTTAGTTAGTCCTCATTAGTTAAGGTTATAGATATTATAATTATTATATTTGTGGTGATTATATGTTATGATCAATAAGAGTTATCTGTGCATCACAGATTGTTAGGGTAGAGGCTATAGAAATATACATTAGGAATTAGACTTGTATATATATTTATATATAGTTACTTGTATCAGGTTTTAGTAAACTGTGTGTATATGTGTAAACCATGCTCATGATCAATTAGTCTTTAATGTTACATTTTAAGTTAGAAATTTATGACAGAATTTATATTTTTGTATTGGTATAAGCTATTAATGATACCGGTGGGTGTTTAACCTGGTGTTACTTGTGGTATATCTTGTACTAGCATCTTAGCACTACTAGCGGGTCTCTAACATTATGAAGGATGCGACACCCATCTTGGGGTAGCAAATTTAGTTAAATTAGTCAATAAATGTTCTAAGGCTTATCATGAATGCTAGTCCGTAATTACGAACTCATTCCGTGCACATATCTTATTGACAGAGAACCCGTCATTCCGTACCGATCGCGAAACCGGAATCCAACCCCTGGCGTCGCTACCCGACGCCAGTGTAGCTTTCGCGTCGTGTTGAGGTAACGTTCTGCACTTTTAGGACCCCCAACCCAACCCTGTTAAACAAGATAAAAATCGGCATTCTGATTATTTGACTAATCACTAATGAAGATAATTTAAATTGGGACTGTAGGCTGGTGGACTTATGCACATAGGTTGTTTGTGGCCTGTGGACTTTTGGGCAGTGTTTTTTTCAGACGTCAGATTTACAGGCAAGTGAAACTTGCCAACTCCTGTGTAGGGCCATGTTTTTAGGCCACTTCCTTGTTTTCAGCATAAAAGAGACTAGTCAGTGAAATGATAGCTGGCTAGACGCTTACTTGATCTAGTTTGACAACGAAACTAGATCCGTCACCTAATTGATCTAGCTTGACAACGAAGCTAGATCCAACCCTTTAAACTTGTTGTTCATGCATACTAAACTGTCACGTTTACTTTCCTTACCTGTACGCACTTTTAACTGCCATGCATTGCATCTTACATGTCATCCAAATTGATTGTTGCATCGTAGCACACGCTACAAAATACTTGTACAAATCCGTGTTTCCGTGTTCCTGGCTAGGTGCACCCCTAGGCCATACTTGTTTAAAACACTTCCTGGCCAGTGATCCAGAAGCGAGCATTCCAAGTTCGGGGGTAAGGCCCTGGCTCGATACACGTGGAGGGGTAGGGATAAACGGTTACTTGAGCTTAGGAGTGGCCTGATCAGCCCTCTAGCCAAAAGACGGAATCCCTGTGCACGAGGTGCTTACTTTTCTTGTCTTGTACTTGTCTTGTGAATGATTCATGCAATACTTGTCATCCATGCCATGTTTAAATGCCATGCTCGTACCTTACTTTACTTTACTTTACCTTACCTGTTGCACTCATACTTTAAACTGTCATGTCATTGCATTCATGCTAGAACTGCTAGGTTGCTTTACCTACTTTCAGTTTCCTTGCACAAGTCTCTTGTAGACTTGCTGACATGTGCCCCTTGCTCTTTTGGGTGTCACATGTTAGACCCTGAGTCAGAGACCGTTGCTGAGTACGTGATGTGTTGCTGACGCTGAGTCTGAGTCCATGACTGCCCAGGAGGATTTTGGTGGGCACCGGTGACCATTCTTTGAGTCTTTGTTGAGCTTTATTTTGTTTTAGGCCTTTTGTTAGTTGTTGGTGCGTAGCACCTTTGTTTGTACGCTGTACTTTTGATGGCCATGTTTAGGCCTTTAGGCTCTCTTTTATTTCAGCCTGGTGGCTTTTCTGCGATGTTGAGATTTATTATTATTGATATTCTGAGATTATTCTTGTGTCTCATTTAATTATTATTATCTTGTTTCGCTCGCATTGCAAGGACTTGTAGTTTTAAATTTGATTGACGCTTATCGGACTTGCAGCTTTGTAGCTTCAAGTCTGAGCGGACCTTCTCACGCTTCGCCTCCATATTTTTGGGAAGCGGGGCGTGACAGGTTTTGTTGGTGGCCCATGCAGGTCAATCTTGCAATTGCGACTTAACGGAACAACGATAATAACGGAATGTCCATTAAATAAATTGCAACATCCGAGTCAGAAGCCCTAAGTTTAGTCGTTTTCTTAGGACACTAGGAGTAAGAAGTCTTAGTTAGACGCCTGTGTTTGCTAGTTAGAGGCCCCTGATTGTTAGTTAGACCCCCTTCTAGCAATTGATTTAATCTTCGTATGAGTTACCTTAGTGGTTATTGCCTAACCCTGACCATATTAGACCTCTAAAATTTCCTTTTGTCGTTCGTTTGGGTTCATCGATTTCGGACCAAGCTGAACGCATTTCATTACCGTCTAGCTCCTTAGAAAGTCTTAGCGCTTAGTTCTTAATTCTTAGTTGGTCGATCGTAGGAGTTCCCCGTAGATTTTCCTGATTTATATCCTAGGCGTATGAATGTTTTGATCATCCGACCAATTTCCTTGCCTCGATTCACGAGATCGCCTCATGACGATCGTCGTCAATTTTCAAACATCTCCATTGCAAAACCTGAACCTTCTGAAAGTAGTTTTCAATCTTCTCTTCCACTAAGTTTAACTTTGTTCAAAATTTTAATATACCTATATTTCATCCTCCTTCATTGATTTAAGTTTTTAAAAACGTTTGTCGAAATTTTGAACTCTAGCTTATAATATTTTTCCAGCTTATATTTTTCGTACCTATGTAAATGTGTTGTCCCCTCGTATATTAATTTTATTCTGGACAGTACTTTTTGCTTTGCCCAATTCGATTATAATTTTCCTTCTTATTTGTGTTATACGAATGATACGTCGTGTTTACTTTAATATGCTTTCAAGACACATGGAATTTCAGCTTTCAGCAAGTTGGACTTTGCTCGTCATTTTCGCTACTTCAGATTTTTGCAAAATTACTATTTTCATAACCACTTCCTGATTTAGACCCTCCATGATTTGATTTTAAAGACTTGCTATTCGATCTTGATAATTCTTATACTAAGTCGTTAATATTATTATTTTTCCGTGCACCATACCTACTTTCAATTATTTTTATATCCGTACTAGACTTGTTGTGCTCGTATATTAAGAACCTTGTGTAAATCAGTTTCTCATTTCTGGCAAACCCTGGTTCTCTAAAAAGTAGTTTCAATGTTGGTTATTTTAAATTTTCCATAGCCTAAAAGTTTTGAAAGCATTTAATATGAGTTTAAATTCTTCCGTTACTTGATTTCATTCTTTGACTTTCAAAAAAAAACTTTTGACAACATTGTATTAAATTACTAACGTATAAGATTTCTAAAACCTCGTCCTTAATACTCGTGTAAATGATTTTACTTCCTTTTACATTGATTTTATATAAACCAATAAAACATTTTCTCTTATTATGAATATTCGACTCAAACTTGTTTCAACTCGCTTTATCGATCTTCAAATATTTTATACAGATGAGGAATTCCAAATTTTTTTTGAAGTACAACAGTTTTCAATTTTGCGTATTTTAGCTCATGCTATTTACCCTATTTTCTTTTTCCCCTCCTATATAAGCATCACTACATCTCCTCTTCCTTCAACCTAAACATCACCATTGAGTCAATGTTTCGTCTAACCAAGCTGTCTCCTTGTATTCGTCCTATCTGAACTCGTGCTTATTGATCCTTCCCTCGTCACGCTCTCGACCTCTCTTTATTGCTTAGGCCTTAGTGTCCTTCAAGGTCTGTGTCAACCCTTAATTGTTAGTAGGCCCTTGGACCTTGTGAGGTAGTCGTAGTGCACGTACCTAAGTTGTGTACGTGGGCTTGAATGAGAATTCCCATAGTATATTGGTGCTTGCCTATTGTGTGATATATATATATATATATATATATATATACATACTCGGAGTTATTCGTGATATTATGAAGTTGTCGTGGGTTAGGAGTTATAGATTTTTGTGTGGATAGCTATACTATACTAGGGATGCCGGTGTGTATTAGAGTTAGCGTTGAAATATCTAAGTTGTGTATGTAGTTAGAGATACTTATAATGGTTGAAATAAATGATTGGTAAAGCTATGTGTATGTTAGTAGTGATAATAATAAGAGTACGTATGGTTAAGAGGGTAGGCCTATTATGTGATCTATATGTTAGCACGTATGAGTGTGTGCTCGTATGTGGCTATGTATTGTGTTTAGACGTAAGTAGTTATGTTTTGTTGCCTGAGTATATAGGTGATATACATATGGAAGTAGGAGTATAATTTTGATTGGTATTGCTTGCTTTTCGGGATGTTGCATGCGTGCATACCGTGAGGTATACACAACTATTGCACATCTTAATTATGTATGTGTGAATGTGTTAGTATACTAATTATAGGTAGTATGCTATGGTATGAATATATGTACTACATGTGTGTGACTATACGATGAATACGTATGCATGTATTAGGGAGTGTATTATAATTATACGTGTGCTGATGTCTGTATTAGTATTATTATGGTATATAGAGTGATTGAACTATGTAAGTATTACCTAGCTAAATATTAAGTGTGACTGACTTATGTTGTGCATATGGTTGTATTGGTAGACATATATATAAATATTGGAGTGATATTGGTATAGGTATGAATGCCGTGTTACGTATATAGAATATTCTGATGTATGTATTGAGTGGGTATACTCTAAGTATATTGAATGTATGCCTGAAGTTTGAATATAGCGATGTTTAATGCATGTATAGTGATAGGAGTGGTTGTGTCTGGTTGTGTTACGCACATGATTGTGGGTCGCTACACCAGTATATAGTTATAGGTGTTGGTCTTGTGGTATAGCTAATTACTAAGGACTTGCTCGTGTGAACATATGTGTACTAGCTAAAACTAGGTGTGTATGTGTGCTAGTTATATAATGGTATGATTGGTGTATGTAAATGAAATGTTAGCGTGTATGGGTGTGCACCATGAACGGGTAAGTATGTGCTTAGTTATAGGTATTGATGACTATGATATATGTGGCGTGTCGTAAATACAGTTATAGGACCGTACGTGATGTGAATATATGGTGGACTATTTGCATGTATTTGAATGACTATATATTGTGAAACTATAGTAGTGGTGAATATATATATATATATATATATATATATATATATATATATATATATATATATATATATATATATATATATATATATATATATATATATATATATATATATATATATATATATAGTGAAACTTGACTTAATTATGGTATGGTGTGACTGCATGTGTTGATGTGTTTGGTGTTGGATGCATACTAGGGATTATTAGAGGGTAGTATACCCTTGATGTTTGTGCATATGTAGCTACATATAGGTAGAGCAATGATTGTATTGGCTAAGTGTGAGACTATCCTTATAGGAGTATCTGAAATATTGTTTTGTGATTAAGTAGGTAGTAGTTATATAAGGGATGTATGTTTATATACCTGATTGAAATACATGTATGAAGTTGACGGACTATAATAGGTATTAATGTATAATGTACGTGAATGTATATATATACGTGTTGGTAGTGTTAATGTTTGACTACTTAGTGCATATATAAGCACTTGTAATGACTATACCTGGTTGAATTATTATGTGACTTGATTGGGGTAGTTACTAGAGTGACTAGCTATATTAGAAAGTCCGAGGACGGACTTTATTCTAAGGTGGCAAGGATGTAACGACCACTTTTCGTTGTACGTTGTTCGTGCACGTGCTTTTGACCGTGCACGTGTATGTTTTAGGCTTTGTTTGTTTGTGAACACTTTTGTGTGATATGCCGTTGTGAATGTCTCTGAGAGTATTAAATTGTGGCGCTAAATTGGAGCGACATTTCACGGGTCGTTCTCCCACGATTTGATCTTATTTGAAGAGACGTCACGACGTTCACTTTTGTCGCTAGACCTTTTTATTTTTAATTTCGTTTCTCAAAGTCGTAATTGTGATCCGTCTTCTCTGTCTTCTTTCGCCCGTCGTCTCGGTCACCCCAGTATTTATTTCACAATTTTTGTGCTTCGTTTGACCTACTTTCACTTTTTGCCCAACCTGTTACCGGTTTAGCCCTAAGTGTCATTGGTTACTTTCCCTAATATTAGTAATATAAAAATATTCATCCAAAATTTACTTTGACCTGGACTTGCCCACCTTGGCCCCACACACACACACACGCAAGAGAGAGTGGGAGAGAGAGGCCTATTGTTATCTAGATGATAATATTTAAAACTTCTTTTATAATAAATCATGTAGACCCTAACCTAGACCTAGGCTAACCTTATCCACCCACGTGAGACACAGACCCTAGTACTAGTGTGAACCCCTGCCTCTATATTACAATAGGACCCTAGGGTTTATTTTTTTGCTTTCTCCCAGCCAACATTTAGTAGCCGCCGGCCCTAGGCATCCATTTCCCCCCTTTATTAAACAAACCCTAACAGTCGGAGCCCCTCACGTGTTTGCATCCCCCACTTTAAATATTAGCCTAGGGTTGTTTACATCTCATTTTCCATGCGCAGCCGCCCCCCTATACTTCGTTCTCGCAACTCTCCAAGCGCCCAACTGCTCTTCACCTCGCCTTCTCCCCTTCGCACGCAGCAACCACGAAGATCGCCGCCGCTCATTCATACCCACGCATCGCACGCCTCAGCATCGAGCGCCCTGCTTCGCGTTCCCCTCCCCTGCGCAACGACCCGTCGCTGCGGCTCTCCGGCATCGCACGGCGGCCTCCACATCGCTGTCAACCCTCGCCACTGCCTCCCCCTCCACTAGCTCCGCCGTGACCGCTGTTTCTCTGCCTACAAGCCGCCAGAAAGCCGTAGCCACCGTCAGCAGGCCGCAGCTTTGATTCCTGGCGTCGCATCGCCACTCAAGCCGTGGTGGCGCTGCCCCGTGACGTGCAGACCCCCTTCGTGCTCAGCCCCAAACAGCCCCGATCCGGCGTTCTCCGGCCAAGCGCTGCCGCCGTAGTTGAGCCCCTCTCACCATCCCCCTGACCTCGACACCGGCGCCTCCTCGCTCTCCCACCTGCAACCAAGGTAGGCAGAGCTATCAAAGGTTAGTTGTTTAGTTGATTTGGTTAGTCCTCATTAGTTAAGGTTATAGATATTATAATTATTATATTTGTGGTGATTATATGTTATGATCAATAAGAGTTATCTGTGCATCACAGATTGTTAGGGTAGAGGCTATAGAAATATACATTAGGAATTAGACTTGTATATATATTTATATATAGTTACTTGTATCAGGTTTTAGTAAACTGTGTGTATATGTGTAAACCATGCTCATGATCAATTAGTCTTTAATGTTACATTTTAAGTTAGAAATTTATGACAGAATTTATATTTTTGTATTGGTATAAGCTATTAATGATACCGATGGGTGTTTAACCTGGTGTTACTTGTGGTATATCTTGTACTAGCATCTTAGCACTACTAGCGGGTCTCTAACATTATGAAGGATGCGACACCCATCTTGGGGTAGCAAATTTAGTTAAATTAGTCAATAAACGTTCTAAGGCTTATCATGAATGCTAGTCTGTAATTACGAACTCATTCCGTGCACATATCTTATTGACAGAGAACCCGTCATTCCGTACCGATCGCGAAACCAGAATCCAACCCCTGGCGTCGCTACCCGACGCCAGTGTAGCTTTCGCGTCGTGTTGAGGTAACGTTCTGCACTTTTAGGACCCCCAACCCAACCCTGTTAAACAAGATAAAAATCGGCATTCTGATTATTTGACTAATCACTAATGAAGATAATTTAAATTGGGACTGTAGGCTGGTGGACTTATGCACATAGGTTGTTTGTGGCCTGTGGACTTTTGGTCAGTGTTTTTTTCAGACGTCAGATTTGCAGGCAAGTGAAACTTGCCAACTCCTGTGTAGGGCCATGTTTTTAGGCCACTTCCTTGTTTTCAGCGTAAAAGAGACTAGTCAGTGAAATGATAGCTGGCTAGACGCTTACTTGATCTAGTTTGACAACGAAACTAGATCCGTCACCTAATTGATCTAGCTTGACAACGAAGCTAGATCCAACCCTTTAAACTTGTTGTTCATGCATACTAAACTGTCACGTTTACTTTCCTTACCTGTACGCACTTTTAACTGCCATGCATTGCATCTTACATGTCATCCAAATTGATTGTTGCATCGTAGCACACGCTACAAAATACTTGTACAAATCCGTGTTTCCGTGTTCCTGGCTAGGTGCACCCATAGGCCATACTTGTTTAAAACACTTCCTGGCCAGTGATCCAGAAGCGAGCATTCCAAGTTCGGGGGTAAGGCCCTGGCTCGATACACGTGGAGGGGTAGGGATAAACGGTTACTTGAGCTTAGGAGTGGCCTGATCAGCCCTCTAGCCAAAAGACGGAATCCCTGTGCACGAGGTGCTTACTTTTCTTGTCTTGTACTTGTCTTGTGAATGATTCATGCAATACTTGTCATCCATGCCATGTTTAAATGCCATGCTCGTACCTTACTTTACTTTACTTTACCTTACCTGTTGCACTCATACTTTAAACTGCCATGTCATTGCATTCATGCTAGAACTGCTAGGTTGCTTTACCTACTTTCAGTTTCCTTGCACAAGTCTCTTGTAGACTTGCTGACATGTGCCCCTTGCTCTTTTGGGTGTCACATGTTAGACCCTGAGTCAGAGACCGTTGCTGAGTACGTGATGTGTTGCTGACGCTGAGTCTGAGTCCATGACTGCCCAGGAGGATTTTGGTGGGCACCGGTGACCATTCTTTGAGTCTTTGTTGAGCTTTATTTTGTTTTAGGCCTTTTGTTAGTTGTTGGTGTGTAGCACCTTTGTTTGTACGCTGTACTTTTGTTGGCCATGTTTAGGCCTTTAGGCTCTCTTTTATTTCAGCCTGGTGGCTTTTCTGCGATGTTGAGATTTATTATTATGGATATTCTGAGATTATTCTTGTGTCTCATTTAATTATTATTATCTTGTTTCGCTCGCATTGCAAGGACCTGCAGTTTTAAATTTGATTGACGCTTATCGGACTTGCAGCTTTGTAGCTTCAAGTCTGAGCGGACCTTCTCACGCTTCGCCTCCATATTTTTGGGAAACGGGGCGTGACAACTACCCCATTTTGAGGAGCAGCTCTGGGAAAAGCAAAAGTGTGAGAAATACCTTGTTCTTCACAAAATGATATAAAATGTTCATTTTCAAATTCTCCACCGTGATCACTTCTTAAGGAAATAATTTTCATGGAATATAAACGTTCAATTCTTTTGAAAAATATTTCGAATTCACGGAAGGCATCATTCTTATGAGTTAAGAATAATACCCACGTATATCGAGTAAAATCATCAATTATGACAAATACGTATCTAGAGTTGCATAATGATGGAGTTCTAGTTGGGCCAAACAAGTCCATATGGAGTAGTTCAAGTGGTCCATTAGAACTAAGAGCTCCAATATTTTTAAATGAACTCTTATGCATTTTGCCAAATTGACATGAGTCACATATTTTATCTAATTTAAAACTTATCTTAGGAAGTCCTTGCACCAACTCTTTCCTAGAAATCTTATCCATGTTTTTGATGTTCACATGGCCAAAGCGTCTATGCCAAAGCAGTGGATCGTTTGTTGAAACAATTAAGCATACATTTGATTCATACTCATTTTGTCTGAGTACATAGATATTTTCTACTCGCTTACCTTTAACAAGGATATTTTTCATATCTTTGTCATAGACTAAGCATGAGTCAAGAGTAAATATAACTTTCATACCTTTGTCGCATAGTTGGCTTATGCTTAAAAGATTATGCTTTAATCCTTTCACCAAGCTTACATCTTTGATGAGAAATTTTGAGTGACTGCCGATATTGCCAATTCCGACAATTTTACCTTTCTTGTTGTCACCAAAAGTCACGGTTCCGCCATCATACATTTTTAGATTACTAAGTAATTTTGCGTTCCACGTCATGTGTGCCGAGCATCCACTATCCATTATCCATATGTCCTGAAATAAAATAATCTCTACACGTTTGGTACCCACTTCTAATTGGGTCCGAAATGTTAGAAATAAAATTTATTTACTTATCTTTTTAAACGTTTGGGTATCAGAATAATATACATGAAACATGTGGATACCCTAATTTAAAAAAGAGTTTTACTTGTTTGGAACCCAAATTCGATGCGAATTTGATTTCCTATGAACAAATGAGTCTTTATGGGATCTATGCATACTGCTAGTCAAATTATGAATATAAGCATTTTTATCATGCAGGCCTAAGTGTTTAGGCACCCATATCATGTTATTTCTAGCAGTGTGTATGTTTTGAGGTTTGTGTACAAAATGTGGTTTTTGATGTGTATTGTGTACACTATTTTTGTGTGCCTTATGTGTAGCATGTAGATCATGTGAGGCGTGAGATGCGTTATGGTATCTAACATTTTTCCCATACATGAAAGCATACTTTTTAACATTGGCATGCACAACATTTACATTTCTACCCATATCTTTAGATATAGAAGCTTGAGTATGAGTAGATTTATTAACAGCATTTCTAGGAGTATAAGAGCAAGAAGAAGTAGAATTATTCTTGATACAATCAAATTTTGCAATTAGTTCTTCATGCTTTATATGACTAGAAGCAATAATACTTTCAAGTGAATCTATCTTATCATTTAGACAGGAAACATACAGAGCATGTTCATTTTTCAATAAGTTATTATCAATCAATAATGCATCATATTTTGCCTTTAAGGAATTATGATTATTCAATGAAATATTACTACAATCATTTTTCAAAGTATTATAATCATCCAGCAAACTATCATATTTCTTGTATAGGTCATCATGATCATTATTCAAAGCTTTGTACTTGTTATTTACACTTTTGTATTTCTTATTCAATCTCTCAAATTCTCTATACAAATTTTCATATGCACTAGCAATGTCAAAATCATCTTCATCGTCAGAACTAGATTCACATACCTTTTCCTGATTATCTTGACAAGCCATCATGCACATATGATTTTTGGATTGCTCTTCCTCTTCTTCGTTGGTGTTGATGGTGTCAAAAGTCCGTTTATCTTCAACAATCTTCTTTTCATACTTTTCATCGTTGGATTTGATTGTCTCTATGGGTGTTTGAATTTCTTTTGACTTTGATCTGAATCTCTCATCCAATAAGTTGAGGATTTGGTGTTCGGTTTCAGCCCTTTCTACAAGATCTAACATTTCATTAGTTAAACCAGTATAGAGTAAATGCATTACCTTTATGTTTCTGAAGTAGGATTCTTCTTGGTCCGGATTCCATTGATTTTGAGGAGTGGTTGGAATCTCATATCGTTCACCGAGAGATCTTGAGTAGCTTAGATCTTGTGCTTCCAAGAAGATCTCCATTCTCCTTCTCCATTGGGAATAAAAGTTGCCGTCAAAGATTGGAGGAGCATGGGTGTTGTAGACGTTTGTTGATGCCATCGTTTTAACCTTGCTTTGATACCAAGTGTTGGATCCTGTGGATGGCAAGCAACACTAGAAGGGGGGGTTGAATAGTGTTGATCAAATACTAAAACTTTTCCGCTCAACGATATTAACACAAATAAATTCCTTCTAACGTTGCCTAAGAAGCCAAGTAGAGTGATCTACGCTTGGTTCTTAATCAACAATATAATTAAAAATGCACAGCGAAATTTCACAGCAGGTAGTCGACTCCTTATGAGCAGTAGTCGACTCCCAGAGAATATGTTAGGACAAATAAGATTATAAATATGAATTTCAGTGTATATAGATAAAATTGATCTTTGCTGTAAATAGAAGATATGAATGAAAAGATAATCAAACACAGAAAATGCAAACGCAAAGACAAGGATTTTATCCTGGTTCCCCGCAACCCGGGTACGTCCAGTCCCCGACCAATCCGGTACGAGATTTCCACTATCTGCCTTGGCAAATACAAGCACCTAACTTCACTTGTTAGGATTTCCAACGACCTAGCCTTGACCAGGATTTCCGAACGCAACACCTAGACTTGTCTAGGGTTTTACCCTCGCCTCACAAACCGAGGACTTTCCAACTGGCAACAACTAGACTTGTCTAGTGTTCCAACAATTAACACAATGAGAGATTTGTTCAATACTCTACAATAAATGATAGAGATTGAAAATACACCCGATTCTATAGCCAATCAAAAGATAGACAATTGTGTAGTGGCTTAATAGAATGATAGTCTAGATCACACAAAGATAGTTCTTTGTGATCTAGAGCTTTTTCAAAAATCCTTCAAATAAAATTAAAGAGAAATAATAGAGAGGATTTTGAAAAACAATTTAGCCAACAAAATAATAATATGATCTTCAAAAGAATTGGGAAAATATTGCAAGATCAAAAACTGAAATTAAAATTGGCTAGAGAAGAAATGAGAGAGCTTTGATTCACGAGAGCTTTTACGAATTTTGATTTTTCAATCTTGTATTTTTCACAAAAGAATTAAGCTCTATTTATAGGGAAAAACTGAGATTTGAATTCCAAATTTGGTTTGACTTTTGTCCCAAAAATTTCGGAGTAAATTGCTCAAAAGATTTTAAAATTCAAATTCAAAACGTCTAAAAATTTCCAGCAGGTAGTCGACTCCCTCTATAGATAGTCGACTCCCAGAGGAGTCTAGGAAATTTTCGTCCCTGACAAGTAGTCGACTCCCTACTTTTGGTAGTCGACTCCCAGAGGAGTTTTTCCTGTTGTTCTAGTCGAAAGTGTAGTTAACTCCAGGGTGCGTGGAGTTTCACTACGAGAATTATGAAGTGACTAGAAAAGCTCTTTAAAAACTATTTTTGAAGATAGTTAAAAATTGTTTTCGAAATCATTTGTGTGTGTGTGTTGTCTATTTGATATGGCTTTGACAAATATCCTAAAAGACAAGACACACTCACACTAGACTCTGAACATGTCTTCGGCAGTTTAGTCAACTTGATGATGCTTTGATGAGCTTCTCTTTGAGCTTCTTGTTTTGTTTGAGCTTGAGCTTCATCACTTGAGTTTAGTCATGTTCGTCTTTGTCGTGGAGTATTGATGCGTGCTTCTTGGAGTATTAGTAGAGCTTCACAAAATCTGTATACTTAAAGTGTAGTGTAGTTAGTACACTAAGCATTCATTTGGTGTGCTCATCATCAAAATCACTTGGGGGTGGAATTCAATTTCCATCACTTTCTTGAGGAGATGGCCTCGAACAACCAAAAATGGGGAGACGAGCGAGGACATTCTTCATCCTCCTTGAAGCCCATAAGTATCTATGAGGCCAAGGCCGTGGCGGAGCTTTCTAGCAAGTTTGATTCTCTCCACAAGGTTGTGGAGAGATTGGAGAAATTCATTACGGAACCTCAAGGAGCCCCTTCTACATCCATGCCGACAAATCATATGAGCGATTGGCAAGACCAATCCTAATCCATATATGTAGGTGGAGAGCAAGGAGAAGGAGCTTTGGAGCAAGTTCAATACGTCGCGGGGAATTCTGGATATTGGGCCAATCCGGCCGCTAGAAACCATCCGGGTTTCTCATATGCCAATAATGATGGAGCATTGAACCCCCCGCCATAACAACCTCCTCAAGCTCGGGCTCCACCACCACCACAACCGAATTATTCACAAAGGGGGCCATCGCAACAAAATTTCCCACCGAGGCAACAAGTGGGACCTTATAGGCCACACGGGTATAATCAAGGGTGGAGAAATCCCAACCCACCGCAAGCTCAACCACGTCCGGATTTTGAAGCTAAGGTGGATGAGTTTATGGCGGAACAATGAAAGATCAATGCCACATTGAAGGCGGGACAAGATTCGCTCGCCACCGTCGTCGCTCAAATTGGGGAGCAACTTGCGTTGCTCTGTAAAAACAATCAACAATTGCCGGCTCAACCCGAGCCGAATCCACGGGGCAACACCGGCATATCAATTCGGTCGTTGCGGTTACTACAAGAGGAGGGAAGGATACCACTCCCCCCATGACTCGAGTCAAGGAGCCCGTGGTGGAGAATCTACAAGAGAGCGAGCCGACAATTGAAGTTGAAAAGGAGAAGGAGCCGCAAGAAGGAGAAAAATCTAGAATGGAGGAGCTTATCGATGAGCGCCGATTTATGCCACCGGTGCCCTTCCCTCAACGGCTAGCTAGAGCCAAGATGGAGAAACGGCTAGCCAAGTTTCTCGAGTATTTGAGAGGGGTGAGCCTTAATATCCCCTTCCTCGACGCTTTAGTGAAAATCCCATCTTATGCCAAGTTCTTAAAAGACTTGATCACGGGAAGGAAGAGGAAGGAGAAGATAATGCTAGCAGAGGAAGGGACTTGGTTCACAAAGAGAGAGAAGAAGCCCGACAAATTTAAAGATCCGGGAGTTTCCGAATTCCTTGCACTCTAGGCGGCGTCCCCCTACAAAAAGCATTGGTGGACTTGGGGGCTAGTGTTAGCCTCATGCCTCTCTCCATGTTCCGGAAGTTGAATACCGGCACGGATTTAAAGCCTACCGACATGCGGATTCAACTAGCGGACGGGAGGATTACAAGACCGGTCGGGATCGCGGAGGACATCCCACTCCAAGTTCCGGGGGGCATATGTTTGCCATGCGATTTCGTGATAATGGACATCAAGGAGGAGGGCGATACATCACTCATACTCGGACGCCCATTCCTCGCCACCGCCGGTGTCATCGTCGATGTGCGGGAGGGGACCCTTACCTTGAACGTCGGCAACATCGAAGTAGAGCTTCATATACCGAAGGCAATGAAGCACATGTCGTGTCACGAGGAGCTTGATTACATGGACCTCCTTGATGAGGTCATTGAAGAGGTGATCCCCCATTCCATCGGCGCACCCCACGAAGATAGCTCCGAAGAAGGCCTAGATTTGGCCGAGGAAGAGAAGATGGAGCACTCCCCCGATATCTCCATGGCAATTGATGATGGCGACGCTGATGTCTCTAGGATACGGGAGCTCTGCAAGCTCTCGAAGTTGAGGACTCTGAAGAAAGCTCCACCGATACGAAGATCGGTGTTACCGGCAAAGAGGAAGACCGGAGCAAGCTCTAGCTTGGGGGAGCCACCCCCAACATTGCCCATGACGAAGGGGGGCTGAGGAAGACCTCATACCACCATGATCCAAATCCTAGTGGTCTTCCAAGCAAGTTCGACGGGTGCATTTCGTATGCACCCAACATCAAGCGTTAATTGAAAATCAAATGGGGTCGAGCTCAAGACCTTAAATGAGCGCTTGTCGGGAGGCAACCCGACGGTTATCTCAATTTTTCTATTTTGGTTTTTATTTTCGTTTTAGACTTTATTAGTGTTTTTGTGTCTTTTGCCCGAAAAATTTAGACAACGGGTCCTATTTTCTTTGACAGGAGAGGAGAACGAGATATCTATCATATGGAGGATGACTAAGGCGAAGAAGATCGCTCCAGGAATGTGCTCGAAGCTTAGGAGAAGGAAGAAATTAGTTGGAGGAAGAAAAACAGAGATTAGAGCCAAATCGGAGCATCACAGCAGAAAACAGAGTCTCACTCGGCCGAGTACCATATTCACTCGGCCGAGCCACTAACGTCGTCCGCCCGAGTGGCGCACCAACGAGGGAAGTCTGCTGCACCCAACTCTCTGTTCTTTTTTTCGATTTCAGTATAAATTGCCACTCGACCGAGTATTATATTCACTCGGCCGAGTGAAACTGATACGCTCGTAGGGCGAAAATTGCCGAGTAGCTTGTGCCAATCGGCCAAATGGACTTCTTCCACTCGGCCGAGGGTGGCAAATCCCCTCGGCCGAATCGTAAGCGGAGGGAGAAATTTTATAAACATTTTCGTTATGATCACTCGACCGAGTCGTAACTTCACTTATATAAGGGGCAGCGGTTCGGCGCGGAATTCGAAACGTCAAAATCCCCCAAAAATCGCCCGAACCGCTTGCGACCGCTGATCCCTCGCCTGCTGCGACCTCCCACTCACCCGACCGCCGGCGGCCGAGCGCCGAGCGCCGACCGCCGACCATCCTCACCGCCGGCGACTCCCTCGCCGTCGGCCAACCTCCGGTAACCCCAATTTCGCCCGTTTTCTCCATTTTCTCCTATTTTTTGATGATCCGTGCACCTATCGAGCCCCTACCCTAAATTAATTTCACTATCTATCTATTATACCCCTAACCCCCATGTATTTTGAATTTTACACGCTGATATCGTTGTTTGATGTGTAGGCAATCTTGGGGAGCTTAGGGGAGCTTAGGGGAGCTTCCGGGGCGCGCTTTTGGCCTTGTGGAGTAGGCGTCTTCGCACGCATCCGCTGTTTTGCTCTCGCAGCGTGTTCAGGTACCATCGTTCCATTTATTTTAGCACGCTGCACGTTTTACTTGTTGGGTGATCAATCGGGGCACACATGCCGCCCCAAACACGGCCACGCACTAGGAGAGCTTCCGCCAAGCGGAAGCGGTCGGATGAGCCCGGCCCCTCCCACGAGATGGAGGACTCTCCTCCGCCTACACCACATCACCCCACACAGACACAGCCTGCTGATCCAGTCCACCCACAGCCACTTCCAGCCGAGCCCCCACACCCACAGCCACCACCGGCTCCTATCGTTGGGCCGCTGGGTATTACGTTCCGAGACGACGCACATCGCGTCGCTTTTGAGTGTATCACCCAGCGCTCGATAGTGCCCTCCAGATTCGCACACCTTGCTGACCTAGACCGCCTGGGGGTACTCGAGGGCCTGCTCACATTGTACGACAACGTGGGTTGGCGAGACTTTCTTTCTGTGTCAGCGGACACCTACGTCCGTCCGACACTCGAGGTGCTCAGCTCGATCGCCCGGACCGCTGAGGGATGCTCCATCCGACTTATGGATCGAGAGTGTCAGATCACTCTCGATATGCTTCGAGCATTCTTTCAGTGGCCCGCAGTCCCCACACCGGACCGAGCCTACGCCCCCACACACATCCCTCCCCCGTCCTTCGATTCACACGCCTTCTGGGCCAGGATCACAGGTTTGCCTCAGGCCTTTGACCCTAGTAGGGCCAAGGCCTCGGCCATAGTCCACCCCTGCCTCCGCATAGCACAGTGCCTTATGGCGACCACCTTTCTAGCGAGGTACGAGCCTGGTACGATGTCGATGCCTGAGCTCTATATGCTCTACACGATGACTCGCCCCAGAGTTCTTGATAGGGATGGTGTCACGATGGTCCCCGCCGTTGAGATTGACGTCGCTAGCTGGTTTTTGGACCGCATCATCGTATCGGTGGGCGCTCGCTCCCCGCTATGTTACGACGGCCTGATCACCCTGCTAGCTCTGATGACCGGCGAGGACCTACCGGCCAACCTGCGTCGACCTTCGGGCCCCATTGCATTATCGATAGACGTCATGGCCCGAATGAAGATGCTTCGTCCGCACAGCCAGTGGCACTGGGTATGGTTGCACGGTCCGTACGGTGCTGACTACATGATCCTTCCAAGCCCCGCTCGGACACACATAGGACCAACACACGACGACTGGCTTCCGGTGATGTATCTCCTGATCCCCGCCGCCTACATACTAGAGGCCGAGGGAGCTGAGCCTGCACCACCTGCACACCCTGCACCGCCAGTTGACCCTGTGTTCCCTCAGCCTGAGCCTGCACTTCTTGCCGCTCCCGACACTTATGTCCCCACTTCTGCCAGTGTTGGGAGTACACTTGCTGAGCCTACGCCCACCACGTCTACCACTACCACCACCACTGCTGTGCCCTTATCGGTTGAGCCACTCACCTCTCTGCTACCCGAGCGTCCACCCACCATACTTGAGAGCGGCGAGCCTTCTTTCGCTGCTGTCGTGGAGACCATGGCCAGTATGATCTCCACTGGGGTTTCACCTTTTGGACCCCACACTTCCTCCCCAGCGGTTGACCTTTCTGTCTCCACGGCTGCCGTCCTATCCGAGAGTGTCGTGACGTCTATTCCCACGTCTGTGTCACTGACCTCTCTCGCTGCCTCGTCACCGATTTTGTCTTCCACTCCCACTGCTGCTGCTTCCACCTCACACCAGCCTGCGTCCCAGCCTCGTATTGAGGCTGGGCATCCACTAGTGAGCACAGCACCCTTTCGACCCATGCCTGCTATCCCAATCACCTACACTGCACGTATTAGACAGCCCCGACCAGCTCATCCTAGACCTGTCCGTCCCTCTGCTCCACCACCCCCTGGCACCTTAGTTCAGAGCGTTCGTGCTCTTGAGGGGGGCGATGAGTGGACTGCGGGGCAATTTTAGGCCTCTGTCTTCCACAGTCACCGCAATGCAGCACCGCCTCGAGCTACTTCCCGGCATTCACTTTTGCCTGACCCAGATCCTCGAGCGACTGCCACGACCACCACCCACCCAGCAGACTTTGCCACACCCACCACCCCCACCACCACCCACCCAGCAGACTGTCACCCAGCCACCACCAGCCCCACCTCCGCCTCAGGACGGAGATGGCGCAGCACCACCAGCTTAGGCACATTCTTGATGCCATCGATATTTTTTGTCGTTATGCTGCCCACTCTCTGCTTGGTCCTACTGATTTTTGCCCACCCCCTCCTCCCATCACTATTTTTGTCCACATTTTGATCATATCATTCTATATCTTTTTTTTCGGGAGTGAGGGAGAGTATTTTTGGTGACACACACATATCTGCATCACTCTTATCCTTGCATGCATCACATTCACATCATATTTTTCATTTTGTTGTTTTTATTTCTTTTTCTCATGCATGCATCCCCACCCCCCATTACACGTCTCTCGGTGTGCCACACTTCGCACATTGAGGACACTGTGCCCTTTAGCTTGGGGGAGTGAGTTCTCACACTTTTTGCTTTTGTCACCTTTATTTTTAGTTTTCCCACGGTTTTCCACTTTATCACTCACTTTTTCATCACTTTTTCATTTTTTACCATGCATCACGTTTTTCTTATTTTTCTTGTGTATTGCATTGTAAATAGTTTTATTTTCGTTTATCCTTATTCCTTTCTATTGGAAGCAACGATCTAGGATATGATCTAGGATCTTAGTTTGATGATGACAAACGTGTCGGTATATCTAATGTGTGTGCTCAGTATGTTTCAGGCTTGGCAAAATGATATACTTTCGATATTTGGTGGATTTGCTATTCGTATAGCACATTGGGAGAGATGAAGTGTTTGTGCACAAAGAAGTGTGACTTGGTCAATGAAGAGCAAAATTTGGACTTGGTCCAATATGGGATGAGATGGGATGAGATGGGCTTGATCAAATCCTATCCCAACCATTGTTTTGAAAACCCTAGTTCTATCACATATATATATATGGGGCAATCAAGGATTAATTGGCGTGCGGCAAACAAAGGAAATTAAGAGGGGCTACACTTTTCTTTGCGGCAATTAAAAAAAATAGAGGGATACAAAAATTTTCCTACGGCAAGCAAAAGCTAAATTCTCAAAGAACTTAACCCACAATCCCTCATATTATATCAAAGCCTCATCATCACCCTTCCACAGCACGCAAGATTGCTACACGTTGTACAAGCTTTCGGGTCATCTGCATCACGATCTATTTTAACCAAGGCTTCATCAACATCGGAGCGCCATCGCTGCGTAGGATCGCCCTCGTTCTGTTTATGCAAGCAACGTTCCAAAATCGACATCTCCTACCCATCGACATCGACAACATCGCTTGAAGACGACAGTGAAGTTGAAGAAGCACTCGCCGACAAGAGCTCAAAGAGGAGAAGCGCTGCCTGAGATCCACGCTTCTCCCAACGACCACTGCCTCGCCTGACGTCCAAGCTGCAAGCCAAAGAGAGGAGCGCCGGAGCTCGTTGCCGAAGACGAAGCAGCGTCGCCGCCCCTTGCTGCTGTTCTCATTGAAGATCGCCGCCGCACGAAGACGACACCGTCACCCAGTGGAGCGAGTCCGTCGCTGTCGAGTTCGAGTTGCCTCGCCGTCTCTGTATCGCAGTAGAAGCCGTCCACCACAGTCGAACCCCAACGCACACCGTCGCTGTCGAACCCTGCCACCGCCGCCTGACACCGTCGACGTCACGCTACTGTCGGAGAAGACGAACGCCCAGAGATCGCGGTTCGACGTCGCAGCTAGCCACGTTCCTGTTGTCACCGAGTCGAAGAAGAGATTGCCGCTATCGCCGTAGAAGCTCACCGCCGTCCGCTGCCGTCGCCACGAAGTTGCCTCCAAAGAACTCGCTGATGATCGATGACGCCATCGCCTTCTCGAGAGGAAGCCGCCATCGCCGTTCAAGTTGTCGCCGCCACCCTCGAGCTCGTCACCGAGCGCTGCTGCATCGCCGTCGTTACGAAACCGCCGCCGAGTTGACGTCGCCGTTCAAACCCATCGCTGCACGCTTTAAACAAAGATCGAACGGCTGCAGATCGAGTGTATAAGGAATCAACGGTCGAGATTGTTTGATGCATGCGTAAATCGAAAACCCGCATCAAGACTTTGCATGCTGACGTGGCCATCAAATCTGATCAAACGCAAAGCAATCAACGGTGGAAAGTGATAGTTTGGGTTTACATCAACGGCTGAGATCCACGCATCAAAGAGAAACGAAGGGAATTGTTTAAAAGCTGCTGACATGTTTTAAGTGAACTGCTATACGCACAGACCGTCACCTATTATTCCTAAACTGAAGGTGCTACGCGCACAGACCGTCAGATTACTAAGGGCTTTGCTGTGCGCACCGACCGAGCTTAATTGATTTTGAACTGAGATTACTTTACACACAGACCAGTGTGCTATTTGAGATCCAGGAGTCAGATTGAGACACTGTTTGCGTCAGATTGGAGCTGACGACGTGCTGATTGACAGAGACGCCTACACAGACACAAACTGAGCATTTCTAAACCTTAAACTCCTTTATTTGTGTCTTAGTGTAACGTTCTCTGTAGGGGAAACTTTTACCTATTTTTCTGTGACTATTTTGGGACTTGTCTAGTTGGGACTAGACAAGTGGGACCCAGCTAGTTTGGGACTAGCTGGTAGAAAGCTTTGCTAGGATTGATAGTGAGAGGAAACACTGTGTGTGGGGTACTGAGAGTCTGGCGAGTGTAGAGACGTAGAGGGTGCTCTGAGCATGCTCTAACTTGTGACTTTGTACCTATTGCACTATTCAATCTAGTATTTGCTTTGGGGGCTGGAGTAGGTCGTTGGGACGACCGAACCAGGGTAAATCTGTTGTGTACTCTGTGTCTGCATTTAGTTACTCTGGTTGTGCTATAACTGCGTGTGATTATTCGTGGGTTGCACTAATTATTTTTATAAGCCTATTCACCCCCCCCTCTAGGCTAGGATCCAGATCCAACAAGTTGTATCAGAGCCAGTTTAGTAGATCTAGCCTAGTTTGACCATGGACCACATTGATAGTGCTTTTACTGAGGGTCAGTCTATTTCCCGACCACCTAGATTTAATGGAGGAGATTATGCTTACTGGAAAAATCGTATGAAAATCTATCTTATTTCTATTTATTATAAAGCTTGGCAAATTGTTGAAAAAGGATATAAATCACCTGTTATCAAAATTGAAAATACTAAGATGCCTAAACCTGATGATAAGTGGGATGATAATGATTGGAAGCTTTATTCTTTAAATGCTAAAGCTATGAATGCTCTTATTTGTGCATTAGATAAATCTGAATTCAATCGTATCTCACATTGTCTAACTGCGCAGGAAATATGGCATACTTTGGAGGTGACGCATGAGGGAACGTCACAGGTGAAGGAGTCTAGACTTGCACTTCTGAGCACGGAATACGAGGGATTTTGCATGCTACCATCAGAGACGATATCAGAAATGTTTACGAGGTTCACCAACATTGTCTACAAGTCTAGTTCGCTCGGTAAGCCATATTCTAGCCTTGAGCAGGTGAGGAAGATATTAAGAGCTCTGCCAAGCTCTTTCAGGCCTAAAGTCACTGCCATCCAAGAAGCGAAAGATTTGTCACAGATGAGGGTGGATGACTTAATAGGTAATTTAATGTCCCACGAGCTTGAATTGCAAAATATTGATGAAAGGGAGAAACCCGAGGAAAAAGAGAAAGCTACCAAGCCACTTGCTCTGAAAGCTGACGAAAGTAAAGATGATGATGATGACATAGCGCTAATGGTCAGAAATTTCAGAAAGTTTGTCCAGACCAAGCAAGGAAGAGTAGAAATGGCACCCAGGTTTAATCGCTCTAACTTTTTTCAGTCTTCTAAGCAAAATTATGATCAGAATACTACTAATAGAATGACTTGTTTTAAATGCAAGAAAAGAGGACATCGAATGAGGGATTGCCCACATGAGACAGCTCAGGTAGCTAAAGAAAAGGGAAAATCCAAGGTGCTTACTTGGGACATGGATAGCGAAGCTGAGAGCGAGGAGGAGGAACACGAATCCCATTCATGCATGGCATTGATGGGAATACACGATGAGGTAATTTCTGGTAGTAAAACTGAACTCCTTACTCTTTGTAAAGAAATGCTAGATAAAATAGTAGAGCTTGAATCCACTATAGATGATTATCAAAATGAGAACTTTGAAATGCAACAATCTGAATATGAAATGTCTAAAGAGATTGAAAAACTCAAAATTGATATTGTTGCACGTGACTCTACTATTGATATTCTGAAAAAGGAAAAATCCAGTTTTAATGATGAAGCACCTTGTCTCTCTTGCCCTTCCTTAATGAATAATATTGGCATGCTTAAACTTGATTTGATTAAGCTCGAAACTGAAAAAGACTATGTGATTAGAGAGCTTAATGATAAATTTTGCATGTTGGATAATGATTTTAAAAGAAAAATGATTGAATTTGAAAAGAAGGAAGAGGAAAACAAGAGAGCTTTTATAAGTAAATGCACATTGCTTGTGGAAGAAAATAAATTGTTGAAATCCAAAGTCTCTAATCTTGAAGTGGCCATTAAGAAATTCTCTATGGGAAAATAATCGTTAGATACTATTTTAGAGAATCAATTATATGGCAATAATAGAAGAGGACTTGGATTTGGTTCGAAAAACGTTGAAAAGTCAAAATTCAAGAAATTCAACAATGCACCATCTATTGCGAAGAACTTATATGCAAAGTGCTTTACTTGTGATAGTGTAGGCCATACTTCATACTATTGTAAATTTAGGAACACAAATATCAAATTTAAACAAGTGTGGGTTCCTAAAACAATATTGGCTAACATTAGTGGACCTTGTTGGATTCCAAGGTCACACTTAACACCTTTCATGTAGGTGTGATGGAGTTTTGGCAAGGAGCGATAAATTCAATATCTCATTCTTTTAGCTCCTTCGTCAAAAAGCGACGAGAAGGTATAATTTTCACTTCTTTGCACTTCATTGCATACCTTCATATATTTTTTTTGGTATGCTTGTTTTTATTTTGTTTTGTGTGCTTGCATGCATGATTTTTAATGTTTTTATTTCTGAAAAAAAACAAAAAAAAATTGAAAAACAAAAATCCAAAAAAAATTGTGCTTATTGAGTATCCTCTTATGAATCTCTTAAGTGGTACTTTATGAATGATCAAATCTATCACTTGTAGAAGTCAATTCATTATTGTTTTAGCTACATGAACATGATGTTATTCTTTTTAGTAGCCATGACATGTCTAATAAGTTTTAAACTTGACTTCTACACCTACATTTGCACTTTCACGATATTTGACGTTTTAGTGCTTTTGGAGATTCTTTTGAAGAATAATGGAAAGTGAATGTAGGAATGATTAATTTCTGAATTTTCTAAGGGATATGATGTGTTTAGCCATGAATTAAAATTGAGCACAAAAGAATGAAAAAAACGATATTTGCTCCGTATGAAAAATGGATACACTTCATGGCTAAAACACAACCCACGAGTATCCAACTTGTGCTTCATGGGTAATCATTAGCGTTGGTGTATATAACTCGTCAAGCAATGCCTCCCCACATTTAAAAGTCCTTTTTAGGCTATGGTTTGGGGTTCGGTAACTTGAACTCATCTTTGATGAGGTGGGAAAAATCAATCCTAGCGATATTCATGAAAATTGGAAAATGTGAATTGATTTGGTTGAATATCTGAATTTGAATCTCCTCTTGCACTTTATTGTCTATATCATTTCACTTACACAAAGGTGGAGAAGTCTTGGTATGAAATTCTATGAACTTGACTTGTCTATTATTTGGAATACTCATGCAAATTGCACTATATATCTAATAATGATTTATTTTTGCATGGAATATTTTTGTGACTTCATTAACCCACTTTTGGTGATTACAAAGGGGGAGAAAGGAAAAGATTTTGACAGCTTGATGTTGATATTATTTGTAACTATTTGTTGACGGTGATATTATTTGTTGAAGGGGGAGCTTGAAATATACTTAACCATTTGTTGAAGGGGGAGCTTGAGAGAAGGGGGAGCATGCTATTGTATTTGTTATTGGTTTGTGCATGCTCTTATGAATGAGAGAGGCTCTTGGCCTCCCCTCCTTCATTACCCACTCATTAGTCCCATTACTATGGGTAATGGGGACTCTTGGTCTCCTTGAGGCTCTTCATCTTCCCTTACTAAATTAATATATAGAGAACCATGGTCTATGGCCATGGTTACTCATTCTATCTCTAAGAATTTCTATTACTAATTTCCTCTTGAGTTTGATCACTCTCTAACACGTTATCAGCACGTGTTCTTCCTTGAGCAAGAATCCAAGCCTAAAATCCCCACCAAAGCGCGCAAGGAATCTTTGGTTGCTGCGGCGATTCATTGGAGCGTTGCGGCATTCCCAAAGCATTCGGGAGCTCGGATCTTTCTTTCTACGGATCTTTTCTACGGTCGTCCCTAGATCATCGATCTAGAGGTATACTTCTTATTCCCGTAGATTACAACGGACTATACATAAAAATTTTACCATGTTTGCATACAAGTAAAAATTAAAATAATACAAAGAAAAATTTGTTTTTACAAAGTAATTTCTTCATATTGCCATGAAATTTTTTTTTCCCACGGACTGAAGCCGTCAAACACAAAATGGATGCATGACATCAACGCAATATGGCAACGTAATGTTGTATGCTGCTTGTTGCTACTGCAGCTCGGAATAATTGATGTGTATCAAATTACAAACGTTGAGCCCTTATGGGTCTGTATGTCTTGTACCAGTCTGGACTAATGGAACTTGATCTTATACTAGCTTTTAAGCCGAAGTAATTGAAACCCTTTCGTTTTACATGTCCATTTGAATTCATCTAGCATTAATTGAAAGCTTTAAAATATATTTAAAGACTAGTGGATGCTTTATTAAAATAAAATAGTTGTATCTAAACTATTAATAAGGCCCGAGTCCTCTAAACAAGAGCCCATCCATGCAAATATGTGGCCTCGAGCTAACTTCAAGATGAGCCAATGGCAACCTTTATTTTTTTAACAGTATCCAAAATCTATAATTGAACAGCAAATAAATACAATCTCTGCATTGTTTTGGAACACGGTCTATTATCATTGTATCAACCATGTGTTATGAATGGGCTTCAAGCCCATAAAATTACAAATTTATTTTTTAAAAGCTAAAACTCTAATTTGGCCCGAAGCCAAAATTTAGAGGCAAATGATTATGCGTAACTGCGGAATAGGCCACAAGCCCATTTTTTGGCCCGAAGCCACAAAATAATTTATAAATTCGGCATTTGAAATATGAGAAATATGTGTATTTTTCTTTAACGGGATATAAAATTGGCATATTTAAACTCGGAGAAAACTTTGTAAAATCACAATTAATATATATAGTCCATGTTGAAAGATTTATTTAAACATCGCTCTTGAAAATTATTATCTATGGTTTACTAGGATTCTATTTTTCAAAATATAACTATCTTAAAGATCCTGAGACCGCTCTGCCGTTAGTCAACTAACCTAACGGTGTATGACGTTTCCACGTGGTCTACGAGATAATTATATTTTCTAGTTTCCTTTACCATATGTTATGCTTGAGATATATGCGTGGTTGTTTATTTTTATGCCTGTAGCATATTTAGAACTGCGTGGATGTTTAAATAAGTAAAAATGTGTCTTTCGGGATCGGCCATTGTATACCTATTTACATTCCTTGCACTATTATTTTCTTTTGAGAGAATTTGTAAGTGAGGAAATTTGTATAAAAAGCCAAAGCTCGGTGCAACAGCATATGAAGACGAATGTTCAAAATGCAGATATAGGGACCCACCTTGGGTTTCCGAAGTTGTATTTTTCTTTTCTTTTATGGACTGTAAACGAACTTTGGACTGTGTACTTTTTTTGGGTATCTGGCCGATCCCCGCATTTTTACTTGTTTACTTCTTTATGCATGAATTTTAAATTTATTTTAATTCATGCTTATCTTTAATTGCATAGATAAATGGCTAAATTGGCAAGCGTCGATTTCGAGATGCTAGATGCAGCTGGCAAGAATTACTTGAGCTGGCGAGTGGACCTGAAGTTCCACTTGCGCTCCATGGCGCTCTTGCACTCCATACTGGCCCCCGCAGTGGCCCAATCATCGATTCCCGCAGCATCCGATGCATCTGTTAGCAAGGCCCCAGAAGTGGCCCCGTCAGCTAGCAGTACCTCTACCACTGTCTCTGACATGGATAAGGTGAAAGCCATTATCTATATCAGACGACACATAGATCGGACCCTGAAAGCCGAATACTTGACGGTAGAGGACCATCTGGAGTTATGGACAGCATTAGAGGCACGCTATAGACATCAAATTGATGTCATACTCCCGCGTGCCAGATATGAGTGGGAGAATCTCCGACTTCAGGACTACAAGTCCGTTGTTGAGTATAACTCAGCACTTCACAACATCACCTCACGCCTGAAGTTGTGTGGTGAAGAAGTCTCGGAGCACCGCATGTTAGAAAAGACATTTACCTCGTTTCACGAGAAAGATGCGATCCTCATGCAACATTATCGTGAACGCAACTTCACGAAGTTCTCTGACTTGCTCTCTTGCCTCCTGAGGGCAGAACAGAATAGAGACCTATTACTGGCCACTCACAACCTGCGCCCGGCAGGTGCAGCTCCTACCCCTGAAGCCCACAACGTTCACCCCCAGAAGTGGAAGAACAATAAGAGGGGCAGAAAGAACACGGGAAAGGCCGCCATGAAACCAGCAAATGCTCTTTCCCAGAACAAAAACTACAAAGGGAAGAAAAACTTCACATGGAAGTGTAAGAACACTGATGCAGTGTCACTTCCTAAGAAGAACTGGGAGGATAAATGCCATAGATGCGGCATGACTGGCCACTGGTCCAGAAACTGCCGCACTCCTCGCCACCTCCAGGATCTATACCAGGCGAGCCAGAAGTCTTTACCTGAAACAAACTTGGCGGCTGTTCAGCCGCCAACAATGTTTACTGCAAAAGACTTCGAGAACGACGACCTTCTCGATTGAGCAGCATCTTTTATCTATGCTTTTAGAATTCAATGTATCTTCATCTTTATTTGCTTAAGTACGAACTTTTATTTTCGAATGAATGTTTACATTTTCGCTCAAATAAAATTTCGTTTTTGCTTATATAGATGATGTCTGAGTGCCTAGTGGACAGTGCCTCAACGCACACAATCCTTCGCGATCATTGCTATTTTAATAGCGTAAATAAATATGACGGTCCTGTTATCACAATTTCAGGACTGTCCCAAATAATCGAAGGATCTGGTGAAGCAATTATATTGCTCCCAAATAACACAAGACTTCAAATAAAAAATGAATTATTCTCTCCTAAATCAAATAGGAATCTCGTAAGTTTCAAAGATTTCCGTTTAAACGGATATCACTTAGAAACCAGAGATGAAAATACGGTTGAATATCTGTATGTAACTCGTCAGAAAGATGACCGGAAGATCATCTGCGAACGATTCAAGGGACTCCCGTCGGGCCTCTACCAAACATACATTCAACCAATAGAAGCCAATATGACTGAGCACCAGACGTGCCAATCCTTTCCAGAGTTCGAACTCTGGCACAATAGACTTGGTCACCCTGGAACAGCAATGATGCGATGCATCATCTCTGAATCCCGTGGACACAAATTGAAGAACTTGAAGATCTTCAAAAGGGTGAATTTCCATGTCTCCCTTGTTTCAAGGGAAAACTTATAACGAGACCATCCCTCCTGAAAGTGGGATTAGAGTCTCCTGGCTTCCTTGAGAGAATTCATGGTGACATTTGCGGGCCTATTCACCCCTCAAGTGGCCCATTTCGGTACTTCATGGTACTGATTGATGCATCAACCAAATGGTCTTATGTGTGCCTCTTGTCCACACGCAACCTAGCTTTTCCAAAGCTATTGGCACAAATAATAAGGTTGCGTGCTCATTTCCCCGATAACCAAATCAAGAAACTACGTCTTGATAATGCGGGAGAATTTACTTCACAAGTCTTCGAAGACTATTACCGGGCAACGGGTATTGAAGTTGAACATCCTGTAGCACATGTTCACACCCAAAACGGATTAGCTGAGTCCCTTATAAAGAGACTCCAATGGATTGCACGTCCATTGCTTATGCAATCCAAGTTGCATGTGGATGCTTGGGGGCATGCTATTTTACATGCAGCATCACTTATTAGGATAAGACCCTCTGGAGGTCATACTTTATCCCCGATGCAACTAGCATATGGCGCACCTCCGGATATCTCTCATTTGAGAGTGTTTGGTTGTGCGGTATATGTCCCAAGCACCACCTCAGAGGACCAAAATGGGTCCTCAGCGTCGTCTAGGTATATATATTGGGTTTGATTTGCCCTCTATTATAAGATACCTTGAACCCCTGACGGGTGACGCATTCAAGGCACGTTTTGCTGACTGTGAATTTAATGAGAAATTTTTTCCTAAACTGGGCACACAGTCTAAGAAGCCAGAAGCTTCTGAGACAATTAGTTGGGACCAGAAGTCTTTGTCCCTATATGATCCGCGTACTAATCTGTGTGAAGATGAGATCCTGAAGATCCTTCACATCCAGAATACAGTACATCTTTTGCTGGATAAATTCACGGACAACCAGAAGATTGTCCGATCACACGTCCCTGCTGCCAATACGCCAGCTAGGATTGACATCCCCATAGATGGATGCAATCCACCGGCAGCAGAATTGGCTGTACCTCAAATGAAAAGAGGACGCCCACCAGGTTCAAAAGATAAAGTTCCTCGAAAGAGGAAGACTCCTGGAGATACTAAGATTATCCCCCCACAGGATGCTGAGCTCAGACCGGCTACTTCTCCTCTCCTGATTTCCCCAGCAGAGGAAACAATAGGAGAAACATCATTAAATTTTGTACGTACTGGAGAAGTACTGGACAGAAATAGCATAGTCGTCGACGAAGATTTTGCGTTCGATATTGCCGTTCACGTCACTGAATATGACGATGACGTCGAACCACGATCTCCGGCGGAATGTAAACACCGAGATGATTGGCCAAAGTGGGACGAGGCAATAAGAGTAGAGCTAGACTCACTCTTGAAACGCAAAGTCTTTGGACCAGTAGTCCAAACACCAGTAGGTGTAAAGCCTGTGGGATATAAGTGGGTTTTCATAAGAAAAAGAGATGAAAATAATGTGATCGTTCGCTATAAGGCACGCCTTGTAGCCCAGGGATTTACCCAAAGACCGGGGATTGATTACGAAGATACGTATTCTCCAGTCATGGATTCGATCACATTCCGATTTTTAATAAGCCTAACTTCTCTGGAAAGCCTAGAAATGCAGCTCATGGACGTTGTGACTGCATATCTATGTGGCGATATAGATAAAAATATCTACATGAGACTTCCTGATGGGTTTAATCTACCCCCAGAGATGAAAGAGATACCTCGGGACGTATTCTCTGTAAGGCTACATAGATCACTATATGGTCTAAAACAATTGGGAAAGATGTGGTATAACAGACTTAGTGATTTCCTTGCACAGCAAGGATTCACGAATAATGAAGTCTGCCCGTGTATCTTTATCAAAAGAACGGGAACAGGATTCGTCATCATAGCTGTATATGTAGATGACTTAAATCTCATAGGATCTCCTGCAGAGATCAAAGAGATATCTGAAAGCCTTAAACATACTTTTGAAATGAAAGACCTAGGCAAAACAAAGTATTGTCTTGGCTTACAGATAGAACACCTAAGAGGTGGAATCCTATTACACCAATCTAATTATACAAAGAAACTTCTACGCAAGTTTCATATGGATAAATGTCATCCTTTAGGTACTCCTATGATCGTAAGATCACTAGACGTACATAAGGACCCCTTCCAGCCACTGGAAGAGGGGGAGGAGATACTGGGTCCTGAAGTACCCTACCTCAGTGCCATTGGAGCACTTCTATATCTGGCTAACTGTACGCGTCCCGATATAGCGTTTACAGTTAATCTTTTAGCCAGACACAGTGCAGCGCCCACAAAGCGCCACTGGAATGGAGTAAAACATCTTCTGCGATACCTCCAGGGTTCCATTGATCTTGGACTTTACTACCAGAGAGGTGCCTCCCCCAAATTATTTGGTTATGCTGATGCAGGTTATCTCTCAGATCCGCACACGGCAAAATCCCAAACAGGTTTTGTTTTTACCTGCGGAGGTACTGCTATCTCCTGGAGATCGGTAAAGCAAACCACAACAGCTACATCATCCAACCATTCGGAGCTCATTGCGATCCATGAAGCAAGCAGAGAGTGCTATTGGCTACGATCCGTCGTCCAACACATTCTTCAATCTACTGGCCTGAAGACCGGTGATTTGGAGCCTACCGTCCTGTTTGAAGACAACGCTGCATGCATTGCTCAACTTCAAAAGGGCTACATCAAGGGCGACAGGACGAAGCACATATCTCCCACGTTTTTCTGGACACATGAGCTAAAGGAGGACAAGCAGATCGAAGTTCAGCAGATACAGTCCTGCAACAACTTAGCTGATCTTTTTACTAAGTCTTTGCCCAAATGTATTTTTGTAAAGCTTGTAACGAACATTGGTATGCGACAATTGAAAGACCTACAAGCCTGAAGCTTGTACGGATCAGGGGGAGTAACCTGTGGGTTGCACTCTTTTCCCTTAAGCTGTTGGGTTTTTCCCATTGGGTTTTCCATAGCTAAGGTTTTAACGAGGCAAACACACTTACTCTAGATCCAGAAGCATCCACCCCTCTTTGCCTCAGATACTGAGACCAAAGTGATGAATGGGTAAGGGGGAGTGTTATGAATGAGAGAGGCTCTTGGCCTCCCCTCCTTCATTACCCACTCATTGGTCCCATTACTATGGGTAATGGGGACTCTTGGTCTCCTTGAGGCTCTTCATCTTCCCTTACTAAATTAATATATAGAGAACCATGGCCTATGGCCATGGTTACTCATTCTATCTCTAAGAATTCCTATTACTAATTTCCTCTTGAGTTTGATCACTCTCTAACACATGCCATGTTGTAGTGCTTGAATATTCATCTCATGATTCATAATGCATTACACCCTTCAACACACTTCACACACTCATTTCTATTGATCGAATCTTTTGTGGGTTTGTCATCACCAAAAGGGGGAGATTGTTGGAAGCAACGATCTAGGATACGATCTAGGATCTTAGTTTGATGATGACAAACATGTCGGTATATCTAATGTGTGTGCTCAGTATGTTTCAGGCTTGGCAAAATGATATACTTTCGATATTTGGCGGATTTGCTATTCGTATAGCACATTGGGAGAGATGAAGTGTTTGTGCACAAAGAAGTGTGACTTGGTCAATGAAGAACAAAATTTGGACTTGGTCCAATATGGGATGAGATGGGATGAGATGGGCTTGATCAAATCATATCCCAACCATTGTTTTGAAAACCCTAGTTCTATCACATATATATATGGGGCAATCAAGGATTAATTGGCGTGCGACAAACAAAGGAAATTGAGAGGGGCTACACTTTTCTTTGCGGCAATTAAAAAAAATAGAGGGATACAAAAATTTTCCTACGGCAAGCAAAAGCTAAATTCTCAAAGAACTTAACCCACAATCCCTCATATTATATCAAAGACTCATCATCACCCTTCCACAGCACGCAAGATTGCTACACGTTGTACAAGCTTTCGGGTCATCTGTGTCACGATCTATTTTAACCAAGGCTTCATCAACATCGGAGCGCCATCGCTGCGTAGGATCACCCTCGTTCTGTTTATGCAAGCAGCGTTCCAAAACCGACATCTCCTACCCATCGACATCGACAACATCGCTTGAAGACGACAGTGAAGTTGCAGAAGCACTCGCCGACAAGAGCTCGAAGAGGAGAAGCGCCGCCTGAGATCCACGCTGCTCACGACGACCACTGCCTCGCCTGACGTCCAAGCTGCAAGCCGAAGAGAGGAGCGCCGGAGCTCGATGCCGAAGACGAAGCAGCGTCGCCGCCCCTTGCTGCTGTTCTCATTGAAGATCGCCGTCGCACGAAGACGACGCCGTCACCCAGTGGAGCGAGTCCGCCGCTGTCGAGTTCGAGTTGCCTCGCCGTCGCCGTATCGCAGTAGAGGCCGTCCACCGCAGTCGAACCCCAATGCACACCGTCGCTATCGAACACTACCACCGTCGCCTGACGCCGTCGACGTCACGCTACTGTCGGAGAAGACGAACGCCCAGAGATCGCCGTTCAACATCGCAGCTAGCCACGTTCCTGTTATCACCGAGTCGAAGAAGAGATTGCCGCTGCCGCCGTAGAAGCTCGCCGCCGTCCGCTGCCGTCGCCACGAAGTTTCCTCCAAAGAACTCGCTGTTGATCGACGACGCCATCGCCTTCTCGAGAGGAAGCCGCCATCGCCGTTCAAGTTGTCGCCGCCACCCTCGAGCTCGTCACCGAGCGCTGCTGCATCGCCTTCGTTACGAAACCGCCGCCGAGTTGACGTCGCCGTTCAAACCCATCGATGCACGCTTTAAACAAAGATCGAACGGCTGCAGATCGAGTGTATAAGGAATCAACGGTCGAGATTGTTTGATGCATGCGTAAATCGAAAACCCGCATCAAGACTTTGCATGCTGATGTGGCCATCAAATCTGATCAAACGCAAAGCAATCAACGACGGAAAGTGATAGTTTGGATTTACATCAACGGCTGAGATCCACGCATCAAAGAGAAACGAAGGGAATTGTTTAAAAGCTGCTGACATGTTTTAAGTGAACTGCTATACGCACAGACCATCACCTATTATTCCTAAACTGAAGGTGCTACGCGGACAGACCGTCAGATTACTAAGGGCTTTGCTGTGCGCACCGACCGAGCTTAATTGATTTTGAACTGAGATTACTTTACACACAGACCAGTGTGCTATTTGAGATCCAGGAGTCAGATTGAGACACCGTTTGTGTCAGATTGGAGCTGACGACGTGCTGATTGACAGAGACGCCTACACAGACACAAACTGAGCATTTCTAAACCCTAAACTCCTTTATTTGTGTCTTAGTGTAACGTTCTCTGTAGGGGAAATTTTTACCTATTTTTCTGTGACTATTTTGGGACTTGTCTAGTTGGGACTAGACAAGTGGGACCCAGCTAGTTTGGGACTAGCTGATAGAAAGCTTTCCTAGGATTGATAGTGAGAGAAAACACTGTGTGTGTGGTACTGAGAGTCTGGCGAGTGTAGAGACGTAGAGGGTGCTCTGAGCGTGCTCTAACTTGTGACTTTGTACCTATTGCACTATTCAATCTAGTATTTGCTTTGGGGACTGGAGTAGGTCGTTGGGACGACCGAACCAGGGTAAATCTGCTGTGTACTCTGTGTCTGCATTTTAGTTACTCTGGTTGTGCTATAACTGCGTGTGATTATTCGTGGGTTGCACGAATTATTTTTATAAGCCTATTCACCCCCCTCTAGGCTAGGATCCAGATCCAACACTTTCATCTTTTGCTAGAGATGACTTTTCTGTGATGATGATGACGTGGTGTTAGCTTTTCTCTATATGCATGCTATACTTGTCATGTCATAGCCTCTTATTTCTGATATCATATGCTATGTTCTGCTTTGCATTTAGAAATAGTAACCCACTCTCTTTTGCTATATGAAAATGGATGAAATTATATTATTAGCTGATGTCTGATAATTCATATGTATGCTATCGTAGAAAACACACCAAGATTCACGCATTGAAGCTTATATCTGGAGTTTTGATTTCCTTTCTTACATCACTTCTATTTGCATGATTTGTACGCTTCACTTCGGGTTGATTCAAATGTTTGCTAGCTTTGATAAATCTGGATTAGTTTACTTTTTGATATTAAACTCAGTGGATTATATTGCCCTGCTGAAGTTGTCATGCACGTCCTATAGAGTGAACTGAGAGATACATTTATTTCTTTCTCCACATATCTTGAACATTATTTCTCTATTTTAAATTCATTGGTGAATCTCCCCTTAGCGATTCTATTATTGGCATTCCCCCGTTATTAAAATCACATGCTCCAAATTCCCCAAAATCCAAAGAAAAAAATACTTGTATATCCTTCTCTTTGATTTGGGATCATTGTGTATATATGCTATTGAAAAGAAAAAAAAAGAGAAAAAGATTTGAGAATAAGAAAAGAAAAGAGAAAAGTAGTTCGAAAACGATCCTATCTCATATACTTTGTCTCTTCATTCCCTCTTTTGTTTTATTTTTGACTTTTGGAGCTTCATAAAAATGGGGATGTAAATATCGTTTTATATATGCCGCCACGCTTATAGATAAGCTTGGGGGAGTGAATCCAATGATGTGTGAGAGAGTGACTACTTGACGGTGCATGACAACCTCGGCTAAGTAATATTTTACACTCGGTGAGATTGCTAAAGTTTCACGAAATCCAGAAATCTACGATTAGCATTCTTTTCATGAAAACCGCACTTT
This sequence comes from Scilla litardierei, assembly GCA_030789695.1. Lineage (NCBI taxonomy): Eukaryota > Viridiplantae > Streptophyta > Magnoliopsida > Asparagales > Asparagaceae > Scilla > Scilla litardierei. The sequence continues at coordinate 76,183,520 of CM061133.1, read as the reverse complement.
TTCTATTCTTACTACTCTATCGTGTGATATCTCTTATACTCCTTATAGAAAGCATTCAATTGAAAAGTGTGTGATCTACGATATTGTATACCGCTTTAGTGCTTCAGACGATGTTAATCTTAGAATTATTCCATTTTTCATGCTATATTGGTATTCTTGGGTTTTCTATTTCAAATGCATCATTATATTATGGTATCAAAATAAAAGTCTTTGACATGTGTTTTATATTCAATGCATGCTATATGAGTAAGCAAAACCCACGTCCTGAGAAAATGATCTAGCAACTTCCCTCTTCGTTTTCTATTTTGTTTTTCGTTTTCCGTTTTCCGCCTTTCCGCCGTTTTCTTTATCTTTATCCACCGGGTTTGCTTTTTACTTATCTTCCTCGAGGACGAGTAAGAGGTAATCTTGGGGGATTTTGATCACTCCGTATTTTACACCTTTTTTCTGCATGTTTGCATGCCATTTAGATCGCTCAAATCGTGTTTTTCATGTTTATTCGGCAATAGTGCGATGCTTTTCACGATTTGTTGTTTTTGACGTATTTCAGGAGATTTGGAGCGATTTGGAGTGATTCTGAGATACACCCACTCCGGAGTGTCAGCGACGACTCTCTTGGGGGGTATTTTGCTGTTGGAGAGGAGTGGAAGGAGAAAGAACGTCGTAGGAGCGACGAGGAGGCGAAGGTATGAAGTTTGGGCATTTTTAGCACTTCACTCAGCCGAGTGAAGGAGTCACTCGGCCGACCATAGGAAGCCCGCTCGGTAGGCCAGATCGGACACGCAACAGAGCAATATCAGCGTGCACTCGGCCGAGCATCACCATGCAACTCGGCCGAGCACCGAGTCACCCATCGCCCGAGTGGAGCCAAGACGACGGCAACAAAAGAGACCGAAATCTCTGTTTTTTCGTCTGTCAGTCCCGATGACTGACTCAGCCGACTGGAGAAAGACGGTCCGCCCGAGTGACAACCGACGTCCGCCCGAGTGACGAAAGACCGTCCGCCCGAGTGACCTCCGAGGAGACGACCCCCGAGACCCCCAACTCTCTGTTTTTGTACAGGGTTCGTCACTCGGCCGAGTGACATTTGTCACTCGGCCGAGTAAGCCGCGCTGCCTGTAGCGAAAACTGCGGATTTGAGGCTGCGCAGGGGCATTTTCGTCAGGGTTTTTTGGGCGATTTTGGGGGGTATTTAACCCCAGTTTTAAACCTAGTTTAGGAGAGCTTTTTCAGAACTTTTTGCAGCTTTTTAGATTAACTTTTTAGGGATTTGATTTAGCTTTAAGGGAGGAGAGAAAAGTGAGATTTTGTTGGATGCTATCTTGTTCTTCATTGGTTTGTATCTCTCTCCCTCAAAAACTCAATTTTTGTTGATATTTTGAATATTGCTATGAATTCCATTGATTTTATTTGTGAATTTCTATTGCATTCTATTATGAATTGTGAGTAGTTCATCGTCTTAGGGCGTAGGGATGAACCCTACGAGCCCAATTTCGAAATTGTGATGAATTGGTGAAACTATTGCTAGGATTGATTAGGGTTAGTTTGGGATTGCTATAATACGAATAGCTAGGGATTCATATCGATTGGGATTTGCTAGAGATTGGATCCCAATTCGATAGGAAGCCCTAGATATTCGAATTGGGTTGCAATTGAATTCCTCCGGAATCGGTTTGCAAGAGATTGGACTGAAACCAGGGTTTTTCGATTGCAATTCTATACCAATACCCGTTTGCAAGAGAATGGATTGGTAGGAACTATCCCAACCTTGGTCGTAGCTCGAGTTTGCACGAGAGTGGGCTCGAGATATGATTGAACGATGATGTTGTTCTTCACGCTAGTTTGCCTAGGTTAGGGTTTGCAAGAGATTGGACCCTACCCTAGGTTGGCTATAGACCGGCAATAGCGCGAGAGCATGAGCTTGGTTCCACATTGCAACTAGTTCACCCAAATTTCAAGTCTAACAATTGTGAAACCTACGAGTCACAATGATGAGATACGGCAAGTAGCGGTGATTCCCTATCCCCTAAGCAATGATGAGAATGTTCGTAATGTGCGGTCACAGTCGTTTAAATGTATAAAGGAATTAACAAATTAATAAAGACGCTTAGGGGATAGGGAATCCCCGCTACTTGCCGTATCTCATCATTGTGACTCGTAGGTTTCACAATTGCTAGACTTGAAATTTGGGTGAACTAGTTGCAACTAAATGTGGAACCAAGCTCATGATCTCGCGCTATTGCCGGTCTATAGCCAACCTAGGGTAGGGTCCAATCTCTTGCAAACCCTAACCTAGGCAAACTAGCGTGAAGAACAACATCATCGTTCAATCGTATCTCGAGCCCACTCTCGTGCAAACTCGAGCTACGACCAAGGTTAGGATAGTTCCTACCCATCCAATCTCTTGCAAACGGGTATTGGTATAGAATTGTAATCGAAAAACCCTAGTTTCGGTCCAATCTCTTGCAAACCGATTCCGGAGGAATTCAATTGCAACCCAATTCGAATATCTAGGGCTTCCTATCGAATTGGGATCCAATCTCTAGCAAATCCCAATCGATATGAATCCCTAGCTATTCGTATTATAGCAATCCCAAACTAACCCTAATCAATCCTAGCAATAGTTTCACCAATTCATCACAATTTCGAAATTGGGCTCGTAGGGTTCATCCCTACGCTCTAAGACGATGAACTACTCACAATTCATAATATAATGCAATAGAAATTCACAAATAAAATCAATGGAATTCATATCAATATTCAAAATATCAACAAAAATTGAGTTTTTGAGGGAGAGAGATACAAACCAATGAAGAACAAGATAGCATCCAACAAAATCTCACTTTTCTCTCCTTCCTTAAAGCTAAATCTAATCCCTAAAAAGTTAATCTAAAAAGCTGCAAAAAGTTCTGAAAAAGCTCTCCTAAACTAGGTTAAAAACTGGGGTTAAATACCCCCCAAAATCGCCCAAAAAACCCTGACGAAAATGCCCCTGCGCAGCCTCAAATCCGCAGTTTTCGCTACAGGCAGCGCGGCTCACTCGGCCGAGTGAAAAATGTCACTCCGCCGAGTGACGAACCCTGTACAAAAACAGAGAGTTGGGGGTCTCGGGGGTCGTCTCCTCGGAGGTCACTCGGGCGGACGGTCTTTCGTCACTCGGGCGGACGTCGGTTGTCACTCGGGCGGACCGTCTTTCTCCACTCGGCCGAGTCAGTCATCGGGACTGACAGACGAAAAAACAGAGAGTTCGGTCTCTTTTGTTGCCGTCGTCTTGGCTCCACTCGGGCGATGGGTGACTCCGTGCTCGGCCGAGTTGCATGGTGATGCTCGGCCGAGTGCACGCTGATATTGCTCTGTTGCGTGTCCGATATGACCGGCCGAGCGGGCTTCCTATGGTCGGCTGAGTGACTCCTTCACTCGGCCGAGTGAAGTGCTAAAAATGCCCAAACTTCATATCTTCGCCTCCTCGTCGCTCCTACGACGTTATTTCTCCTTCCACTCCTCTCCAACATCAAAATACCCCCCAAGAGAGTCGTCGCTGACACTTCGGAGTGGGTGTATCTCAGAATCACTCCAAATCGCTCCAAATCTCCTGAAATACGACAAAAACAACAAATCGTGAAAAGCATCGCAATATTGCCGAATAAACGTGAAAAACACGATTTGAGCAATCTAAATGGCATGCAAACATGCAGAAAAAAGGTGTAAAATACGGAGTGATCAGTTATAACCCATGCCGCACACACAACATACCACCCCCTCTAAAACCCTAGAAGCAAACCCAGACCCCTACTTCTGCAACCCTCGAAGCTCCTACAAAAATAGAGACCCTAGGCAGCCTCTCTATACAAACCCCAGGCTATCACAAGAAACCCTATTTCACTCTCGCCGAAACCCTATTCTAAAGAACCCTAGCCTCCAACAACCCTACCATAAACCTAGCAGCCCCTAGCTCTAAACCTCCGGCTGTCACGACCCCCTCCCTGGGATACGCAGGGAGGCAGGGTACGCGACGAGAAATAAAACGTATCTACAGGTCCACTGTGCATTGCTGAGAATAGTGCATGTAGTATTCAACAAACAGCAAACAACAAACACAGAACGACACAAATTCACAGAGAAATACTGAAAGCCAAACACTGAACAATTTCATATACATATCAAATATCCCATTGCATCAATTCATGTAGTACAAGCATCTCTCACCCCAAAAGAAAACCCAAAGTACACATAGCTCTCCCCTCACCCCTCACCACCTAATCTAAGCTCCAGCTCCCAATAACGGCCCTCCAACCTCAACCTCAGCTCCACCAACCATCCCATGGAATCACACCTGAAAAAGTCAACGGTGCACGTCAACGCGTGACCCAGTAGGAATGCCAACTCCCTCTAGTCTGCTATTATTAAAATGCAACTAATTTACATGCATTCATTATTCAATAATGGTATGTATGCCATAAGACATGATATGATAACATAATGGAATGAACATAAAAGTATACATGAAAGCTACAATAAGTAACATGTTATAGCACAATGCGAATGTAACATAACTTAAACATAAAGGCAAGGAAAGGAATACATTTACACAATTTAACAATCCCATAAAAGAAAGGAACAACGGATACAACAGACAATGTGTATAACGAAGGCATACGACATAAAAGAGCTATAAGTAAAGAAACCACAAATAGACAAGATTTACCAATGCTACAAAGTAATGAAAGTTATATGGTAGTGATTTGGACCCTAAGTAGTGGGTAGACCCTCTTGGGACTGGACCTCACCCCATGTTGGGGTGGAACATGCAAACTCTCCGAGACACGCTCTTACTAAAGGAGCCATGTTTTTCCCTTATTTCCCCTTCACATTTTCTCCAATTCTCCTCATTTCCGCCACTCCCCGCCACTCGGGCATGAACAGGAGGGCCACCAACCACCACAACTGTCCATCACCTCATGTTTTTCCCACAACTTAGTGGCCCCCAATCCCCGTGTCACCCTCCTTTAAGAGGACTTACTCATTTCTTAGCATTTCAATTAAAAATTACTGGGTAACAAAAGGAATCACATAGCAACCACCATTTTCACCTCCTCTCATTCCAACACATAAAACCTTTCCAACCACAACATTCGCCACATAGTTCTCATTTCCAGCACATATGATTCCAACACATGTAATTGTACAACTTCACCATTGATTACAACATGAAATTAATTAAGCATGAGCCAACAAAACATATGCCAACATCCCTTAATCAAATAGGAAATTAGTTAAACAAAAAGCAAGATGACATCCTCTTCTAGCAACATGAAACTAATAGCATGGAACCAATAGCATGAAACTAATAGCAACATGAGACTAATAGCAACATGAAAATGTTAATAAACATTTCACTGCAACATAAGACTAATAACCATTTCACCTCGACATTTCCACAAACACCTGAGGGGGTATTGTTAACATGGTTACTAACGCACTATAATATCATTACCAAATAGCATCATGAAGCTTCCTTTTAGTTAATGACAACATTCATTGATGATAGTAACAGAACTAATCATAACACATCGCTTGGAACACTAGAAATCACTTCAGCTTGCTGGAAATTGCATAACAGTCAGATTTAATAGCAGTTTACTCCATATTGTTGTATGGAACATAACAATGCAATGTAGGTAGTTTTGGATTCACAGATAAAATTTCAGGCAATAATATTAAGAAGGTGATTTATAGTGAATTATTTGGTGAAGTCTGTCAAATCTGTTTTCCAGACAGATTTTAGAGTATGTAAGGATTTGTATTTTTGGGCTTGTTTTAGCCAGAAGTTCGAAAATTATACACTATGATAAAATTCTAGACAAACTTGTTAACTTTCCAACAAGACCAAGAACAGCAAATTCCATAGAGTGTGCAGGTAATAAACTTCGTTTTTCTAAACTGTGTCCAGTTTGACAGAATTTCAGACAAGATGTGAAAATTGAATTTTTAACCTAACTTCCAGTTTGAATTGGAAAACGTTGTGAACATGAAAATTGTTAAGGACATCAATGTGTACAACATATAAAATTTCTAAAGCATTCCTAATAGCCAGTTAAGCACAGAACTTAGTCAAAGTTTCAGCTTTTCAGGATAAAATTTTCAGCATCAAGAACAAAAGTGTTCCATGAAGATTAATCGTGTATTAAGCTCAAAATTAAGCATGTAACATCAAAATATCAACATAAGCATTTGAACTTGATAAAGACTATAACTTGGATGAGAAAGAGAGCAACTTGCATGAAAAGACTCCAATCTTGCAAATAACACAATAAAGATTACAACTTTCCCATTGATTTAACAAATGGGGTGGACTAACAACACAAAGACATCATCTTTTTTCATAAATCCCCAATAAAGATAGCATCTTGACAAGTATTACACTATAAATTAACAAGAAGCTAAATTAACAAGAAGTTACTTCATCAACAAATTAACTTGGAACTAAATTTAACATCCCACATTCACAAAAAGGCTATCTTTAATTAAGAGATGCAATTCTACAACAAGGTGAGATTTATGATGCAACATGACATGCAAATAACACACTAAGGAAGTTGGTTTCCTACCTCTTCAAAATTGGATGACTCCTCCTTCCTCCTCCTTCCTCCTTTTCCTCTCTCCTTTCTCTCTCATTTCTTCTTCTTTTTCTTTCTTTCTTTCTTCTCCCCTCTTTTTTTCTTCCTCTAAAAATTTCGGCCCCCCTTAATGAAAACAAAAACAAAATGAAGGGGGGATATTTTTGGGAGCGTGTAGAAAGAAGACGAAGTGGGTAGAAGGGTGTAGAAAAGTGTAGGTTTATTTAATTAAGAAGTTATCTCTTAAACCTTCATTATGTACAAGTTTGCCATTCCTCCCAAAGGTTCTTGTATTGACATGTGGCATGGTAGTAATAGCAAAAGATAAAATATCTAATTATTTAGTTAATTAGTATGGCTTTCTAATGACATACAAGATCTCTTTAGAAAATATCTCTTATAAGTCCCTTTATTTACAAGTTTACCATTCTCTGCATGCTTCCTCTTCCTATACACACAATCCATTCTTAATTCTATGTGGGCCATTCCTTTACACCTCTTTCTACTATACATACACACGTCCCACCATTTACAATATTGCCACTCACTAATAATAATGAAACAACAACAATAATAAAAATAACAATATTAGCACACTACCATTAATTCTTGCAACAACAATACCATTAACACCATAATAATATTAGCACACTATTATTATCATCAATAACATGTCACCTCTACTATACAAGGCCTTTAAACATAATCAACCCAACAATACTAGTACTAACAATAATAGATAGGCCATAACATATATGGCATATGGGCCATTACACCGGGGCCTCCACTTCCACCTCCGACCAGCGACCAGCTCCACCGCCCGTGCGCATCCGACCTCCAAGCCCGCTACCTCCTTCCTCCCCTCTTCTACTCGACAACCACCAAGCCCTAACATCTCCCCGTCGCCAGCCTCTTCCACCTCCCTCACCCTAACCCTCAACCCCTCACCAGCGCTCACCTCCACCTGCAAGCAACGTCGTGCCCCTCATCCTTCCTCCAAGCCCCAGCACCCAAAAACACCCCTTCTCCTTGCACCTGTCCACCATCTCCCAAGAGCTCGATGCCCTGCAACCCTACGTCCGACCTCCTCTCATATCCGACCAACCGCCATTACCGCAGCCTGCAGTTACGAAGGCCGCCGTCCGACAGTCTTCCTCCACCTGCAACACACAACGAGAAAGAGAAGCACGTAAACAGGTTAGTTGCTGCTGTTAGTTATTACATTAGGGTTTGTATGCAGTTATTTTACAGTTAATGATAAGTTAGAGGTTAGTATGCTGTTAGTTTAATTGTTAAGGGTTAGTTTAGTTAGTGATTAGTTTTTATAAAAATTGTGTTAACTAGTTAGTTAACTGCTAGGGTTAGTTTATTTAATCGTTAGTTTGCAGTTTGATAGTAATTAGTTGATTAGGTTAACTGTTACGGTTAATTGTTATATATATTATTATAACCGTTCATTTATATGTTAGTAAGTTAATAAATATGTTAGTTCCAGAAACTGTGCAATACCTTCATAAATTAGTTTTTTTTAAAATAACAGTATGTTATAATGTCCTGATTTCATAATGTATGTAACTGTATCAATAATTATTATTTGATGTCACTATATATTTTCAGTTGCTATTCATAACCAATATAGGTGTTAGATCATAACAGTATAATAATACCTAGTTTGTATATATAGACAGTATAAAGTTTTTATAAAAACTAGATAACTAGTATATTTTTAAGAGATAAACCGTAAGTTTAAATACATTAATTTTCTTTTAAACTGATATCAGAACCGAACAATGCAGAAAACGTCTGCGCCTTCGGGACGAACTCGTACCAAAATCACCGAAAACAGACAAGCATGCAAATTTAATACTTATTTTTATTTGAATGTTACTCCTTTAGACTTGAACTGTGAGATCTTGTACACAAATTATCCATAAGACACATTGACACTAAAACCCGTAAACACACCTTTGTGAATTGCTGAACTTGAATCGTGCGCGCGCGTGCGTGCGTGTGTTTGTGTGTGTGTGTGTGGACACCATTAAGAAAAGTGAAACACTTTGTTACGACATGAAATGTACAGATAATGAAATGAATAACTAATAATCATAGAACATGATAGCCAGTTTTGGCTAAATAATAGAAGTTACATGGCCTCATATGTTACATGCCGTTGGCTCATAATTGGCTACTTTCGTCGGTCACATGTGACTAGTCTGGCTCGTGTTTCAGTAGGGTCACATGTGACTAGTCTGGCTCGTGTTCCAGTATATGACGGTTTAGCATTCTGGCTCGTGGTCCAAAAAGAACACGTGGGTGGGGTTGGGTTCCCGGGCAATAGCCGGTAGTAAACGGGTCGCCTTCCAGGGCACTTGAAGGTGGATTCACTTACTAGCCGTCTAAAGACGGTGACCTTAGTCACGGACTTGCACACACAATTAAGCAACTTGAAAAATATTGTTAACATTATAGAACTGCTGTTACTTTATTAAACTGCCATGGTTTCTTTCATAATAGAACTGCCATGCTAGTGTAAATCTTATAACTGTGTTAACTGCCATATATAATCTTTGCATATCTTGCCTAGGGTCGCCTTTTAACCATAACTTGCCAGGACCCTTACTGACATACATTCCATGTTGTTTGAATGTATGTTAGGTCTTGAGAAAGAGTACCGAGAGGACGAGCTGCTAGATCAGTGTGATCTGTTGGATCGAGGGTACGTCGACCCATAGGTTCTCCCCACGGTGAACTAGTCCCGATATTCTGTTGTTGATGCATAAAGTTTTATTTATGTTATTCTGTTGGTTGTGTACCCACTTTTGTAGACTCTGTTGTTGGCCATGCTTGTGGCCTTACTTTCTTTGTGTACTTTCCTCCCTGGATGTCGGCTAAATTTTAATTATCTCTGTTGTTCTGATTGCATGCAAGAATCTGCGTTTATAACGACCACTTTTCGTTGTACTTTGTTCGTGCACGTGCTTTTGGCCGTGCACGTGTTTATTTTAGACTTTATTTGCTTGTGAACACTTTTGTGTGATATGCCGTTGTGAACGTCTCTGAGAGTATTAAATAGTGGCACTAATTTGGAAAGACGTTTCTCGAGTCGTTTTCCCACAATTTAACCTTATTCGATGAGACGTGGCGATTTTCACTTTTGGCGGGAGACGTTTCTATTTTTAATTTCGTCGTCCGACGTCGAAATTGAGATCCGTCTTTTTAGTTAGCTCACTTTCGTCATCATGATCACCCCGATATTTATTTTATAATTTTTGGAGTTTATTTGACCACTTTTATATTTTTAACAATGTTTATAATATTTTTAATAATTAATTTTTAAATTATTTTCGGCCAAATAAAATTTATTTGAGTTTTAAACGTATTAAAGAATTTTTGAGCCAATTTCCAGCTCATTTGGACCGCATCAAATCCTTGTGTGAGTTGGAGAAGTTGAGATTTAAATTTTAAATATTTTCGAACTTCTAATCCTATTAGATTTAGCCCTAGACCAAGTCAACCCATCTACACTATATAAACAACCCCTAGGAAGACCTATTTTCGCAAGAAAATAACCCTAGCTGCTTCCAAACTCAAATTTGATGTTGCGACGATTCGTCGCAACGTTGCGACGAACAACTGCCACACGACCGAGAAAACCAAGGCCGTTCCCCCGCTCCGACCGCTAGCCGCCCTCGCACCAAGCCCCGTCCGCATCGCAGCACAGCCGCCCCCTCCGTTCGTCCACAACGACCGAGAGAAGCCCTCGGTCTGACCGAGAGCTTGGCCCGCTCACGCCGCATCCCCGCACCGCACCGACCCCCGCTTCTGTCGCCCGCCTCCGCTCGTGTCTGACCGAGCGGGTCGCCCGCACCGATCGACGTTGCAACGTTGCAACGTTGCAACGTTGCAACCCCCGCATCCAAGGCGCCTGACCGAGCCCCTCCTCCGCACCGACCGAGAGGAGGCCCCGCACCAAGCACGCCCCCGCACCGCTGCACACCCCCAAGCGTTGCAACCCCGCATCCCTAGTGCCCGACCGACGGATCTCCCCGCACCGAGGTTGTACGACCGAGAGCCACTCGTCGCAACCCCGCACCCGTCGCACCACTTGCTACCGTGGGCCCCCCAAGTTCTCCAGAGGTATTGTGGGTCCCCCATAGGTCCCTAGGACTACTGTGGGCCCCACCTAGGTGCTTTCTTTTCGAGGATCCACCGCGTACGACGTTGCGACACGTCGTAGCCCGTCGTCGCACGTGCTAGGTTTGGAATCTGAAATCGTTGCTCCAGTTGATTGCTCTGAAATTTCCAGCGAGGAATCTAATTGGAATCTGGACTTGGAGCGCGATATTATTATTCCAACCCCCGGCGTCGCTACCCGACGCCGATGTAGCTTTCGCGTCGTGTTGAGGTAACGCTTTGCACCCCTAGGACCCCCAACCCAATTGCATGCTAATCAAGACTAAAATCAGTATTTTTAAAGTATTTTAAATGTTTTAGAATTCACTAACCAAGATTAATAACACGGATGTAGGCCGGTAGACTTGTGCACGTAGGATTATTGTGATTTTGGACTCGTTGGACGGTGTTGCTCAGACGTGATACTTGCAGGCAAGTGAAACTTGCCAACTCTTATGTATGGCCATGTTTTTAGGACACTTCCTTGCTTTTAGCGTAAAAGAGACTAGTCAGTGAAATGATAGCTGACTAGACGCCTACTTGATCTAGTTTGACAACGAAACTAGATCCGTCACCTAAATGATCTAGCTTGACAACGAAGCTAGATCCAACTCTTTAAACTTGTTGATCATGCATACTAAACTGTCATGTTTACTTTCCTTACCTGTACGCTTTACTACTTGCCATGTCATGTCATCCATGCATTGAATGTCGCATTCGTAGCACACGCTACATACTTGTACTTGCTTGTCCCGGGCTAGGTGCACCCCTATGCCAACATGAAAAACACTTCCTGGCTCGTGGTCCAGAAGCGAGCATTCTCGTTCTGGGGTAAGGCCCTGGCTCGATACACGTGGAGGGGTAGGGTTGAGCGACCACTCAGCGTAGAAGTGTGCCCGTACAGCCTCTTCAGCTGTAAGGCGTGAACTCTGTGCACGACTTGAAAAGTGACTTGTGATTGTTAGTAGTTTACTACTCTTGCCATGCCATGCTAGTTGTCCTCTTGTACTTGCTTTACTTTACTTGTTGCACTCATACTTTAAACTGCCATGTCATTGCATCATGCTAGAATTGCTAGGTTGCTTTTACTTGTACCTTCAGTTTCCTTGCACAAGTCTTTTAGACTTGCTGACATGTGCCCCTTGCTCTTTTGGGTGTCACATGTTAGACCCTGAGCCAGAGACAGTTGTTGAGGACGAGGTGTTTGCTGACGCTGAGCCTGAGCCTACATTCGTCGAGGAGTTCGAGGACATCGGAGACCAGTCTTAGTGACTGTGGAGTTGCTTTTACTTTAGGTTGTTGTTAGTTGTCGGTGCTTGCACCATTACTTTGTTTTCGTACCTTGTACTTTTGTTGGCCATGCTGGGGCCTCTTTTAGACTCTTTTATTTTTAGCCTGGTGGCTTTTCTGCGATGTTGGAATTTATTATTATGGATATTCTGATATTTATCTTTGTCTCTTTTTCCTTATTATTATCTTTGTTTCGTTTCGCGTTGCAAGGACCTGCAGTTTAAATTTGATTGACGCTTATCGGACTTGCAGCTTTGTAGCTTCAAGTCTGAGCGGACCTCCTCACGCTTCACCTCCACGTTTTTGGAAAGCGGGGCGTGACAGGTTTTGTTGGTGGCCCATGCAGGTCCCTCTTGCAATTTCAAATTAACGGAACAACGATAATAACAGAATGTCCATTAAATAAATTGCAACATCCAAGTCATTAAGCTATTTGAGTCTAATTTGTTTGTTCGTTTTCTATGTCATTAGATGGCTGGACGACGACAGACCCGATCTGGTAGTGGGCCCAATCGTGCTGAGGAGCCGGATAGAGAGCCCACCAATGCTGAGATCATGAGAATGATGCATCAGATGATGCAGGTGCAGCAGGGCATGCTCCAGAACACCCAGAGTGCCCCTCGCTTCGAGTCAGGAGCGAAGCAGTTTCGGGAGCTGGGCCCGACCTACTTTGATGGATCTGAGGGACCGTTGGCTGCCGAGGAGTGGATCAGAAATACCGAGGATAATCTGAAGATGTCGAAGGTCAACCCGGCTGGATGGGTTGATCTGGTGAAGAAGCAGCTTAAGGATAATGCCCGTAACTGGTGGGATGCAGAGGAGGAGCTGTTGACGACACCGATACCTTGGGCTACTTTCAAGTCTCGGTTCGATGAGGAGTACTTCCTGAAGGCTGCCAGGAGGGAGATGTTGCAGCGCTTCATTGAGCTGAAGAAGGAGAATCTGACGGTGGACCAGTACCACCAGGAGTTTACTAGGCTGAGTCGCTTCGTGCCGAAGATGGTGGAGGATGCTGAGGAGAAGGCTCAGAGGTTTCTGCCGGGCCTTTCCCTAGACTTGCAGAGCCTGATGTCTACGACGGATATGGAGTCATATCAGAAGTTGCTGGTAGCTGCTCGGAGACAGGAGAGGATTGCGAAGCTGAAGAGAGGACAGATTTCTGGAGCTGGGAAGAGGCCTATGGAGCATGCCAGAGGAGTGGCTAGGCCTGGGTTCAAGCCTACCCAGCCAGTGCAGTTCAAGAGGCCTGGTGGGCCTACTGTGAAGACTTGCCATTTCTGCGGCAAGACTGGCCACATCAAAGAGCAGTGCAGGAAATTTCTGGGGCAGTGCATGATCTGTGGAGATGCTACTCACGTAGCGAGGGATTGTCAGCATGCGAACCAGTTGAGGAGATGACTTGATGGAGCACAGCTACAGAGGGGACCAGTTGCAGCCCAGCCCTTGCAGCAGAGAGCACCTGTACCTGCTGGACGTGGAGTGCATCTTCTTCCACAGAAGCAGGCGTATCAGCAGGCTGTTCAGCCAAGGAGGCAGGCTTACTTGATGACTGCTGTGGAGAGTGAGGCTGTGGATGAGGTTATCGCAGGTAACCCTCTGTCTAGTTGTTCTTTCCTTAGTTAGTTTTGATTGTTAGATTATGTTTGAATTGATTGCATATGATTGTTTGTAGAATAGGGTTTGATTGTTAGTCTGTTTGTTAGGTGTGATTTTGGTTTGCACATTTCCTGCACGAGCCCTCTTTGATTCTGGTGCATCGATGTGCATTATATCCCTGAGCTTCGTGGAGAAGCATTCCTTGACGACTTCCCCTCTTCCCAAGAGCTGGAACATCGTTACAGGAAATGGCGTAATCTCGGTGCATCGTGGGTGCAATTCTTGCCCTTTGGTGGTTTGTGGACATGAGCTTTACGCTGATTTTATTGTCCACGACATCATCAATTACGATGCAGTGCTTGGAATGGATTGGCTAGCGATTTTCTATGCTACGATCGATTGTCGGAGGAAGAAGGTGGTGTTCGAGATCCCAGGACATCCGGTGTTTGAGTTCAGTCGAGGTAGCAGTTCGCTTGGTCCTGTCAGGTTTCAGGCCAGACCGGTGGAGATCGTTGCTATGCAGATGGAGCAGAGTAGACCAGCTATGGTACGTGAGTTCGACGACGTCTTCCCCGAGGAGATGTCTGGACTGCCACCCGATCGAGCTCTCGATTTTTCGATCGACCTTGTTCCGGGAGCGCAGCCTATTTCGAAGGCGCCATATCGTATGGCACTAGCAGAGTTGGAAGAGTTGCGTAGACAGCTGGATGATCTTGTGCAGAAGGGTTACATCAATCATAGTGTGTCTCCGTGGGGAGCACCGGTGTTGCTGGTGAAGAAGAAGGATGGTTCGCGTCGCATGTGTGTGGATTACCGGGAGCTGAATGTTGTGACTATCAAGAATAAATATCCCTTGCCTCGTATAGATGACATCTTTGATCAGCTTGGAGGATCGAGGGTGTTCTCTAAATTGGATTTGAGGAGTGGTTACCATCAGCTTAAGGTGAAGAAGGACGACATCCCGAAGACAGCATTCAGGACTAAGTATGGTCACTACGAGTTCGTGGTTATGCCCTTCGGCGTAACCAATGCGCCCACAGTTTTTATGAACCTGATGAATCTGATCTTCTACGACTTTCTAGACAAGTTCGTCGTCATCTTCATTGACGATATTCTGATCTATTCGAAGTCGGAGGAAGAGCATGCATCGCACTTGAGGACAGTGTTGGAGATCTTGAGGAAGCATCGTTTGTATGCGAAGTATTCCAAGTGCGAGTTTTGGCTGGATAGAGTTGCTTTTCTCGGGCATGTGGTGTCTGGTGATGGAATTTCTGTGGACCCCGAGAAGATTGTGGCTATCAGAGAGTGGCCGGTTCCGCAGTCAGCGTCTGAGATCCGGAGTTTCCTTGGGCTTGCAGGCTATTACCGACGTTTCATTAAGGACTTTTCCCGGATTGCTGAGCCGATGACCAGACTGACACGGAAGGATGTACCATATGTTTGGTCTGATGATTGCGAGGAGGCTTTTGGTGTCCTGAAGGAGAGGTTGACGACTGCCCCTGTACTTGCTGTGCCTGATCGGAGTGGAGGATTCGAGATCTTTTGCGATGCTTCTGGCAAGGGTCTTGGATGCGTGTTGCATCAGCATGGGCATGTGGTTGCGTATGCTTCTCATCAGCTGAAGGCTCATGAGAAGAATTACCCGACACATGATTTAGAGTTGGCTGCTGTCGTGTTTGCGCTCAAGATTTGGAGGCACTTCCTACTGAGTGAGAAAGTGAAGATCTTCACTGATCACAAAAGCTTGAAGTATATCTTTACGTAGAAGGAGCTCAACATGCGACAGCGCCGATGGTTGGAGCTCATGGCTGACTATGAGATTGATTTGCAGTACCACCCTGGCAAGGTGAATGTGGTTCCGGATGCGCTGAGCAGACTTCCAGCGGTGATGATGTTGACCTCGCAGTGGAGATTACAGCAGGATTTTTGCGAGTCTGGTATCGAGATTATTCTTCCTGGAGAGACTTCCTCGTTGATGAGCATGCAGATACAGTCGACGATCGTGGATAGGATCAAGGCTGGACAGGCTGGAGATGCTAAGCTGGTGAAGATTCGGGAGCAGGTGGAAGCCAGTCTGCGGACTGATTTTTTGATACACGAGGACGGATCGTTGAGATTTGGAGCCAGGTTGTGTGTGCCAGCTGGAGATATCAGAGAGGAATTATTGGTGGAGGCACACAGTTCGCCATATTCTGTGCATCCCGGTGGCACCAAGATGTACAAGGATCTTCGCCTGAATTTTTGGTGGCATGGTATGAAGAGGAGTGTGGCTCGGAGTGTAGCCAAGTGTTTGGTTTACCAACAAGTAAAGACGGAGCATCAGCGTACGGCAGGGTTGCTACAACCGCTTCTGATTCCGGAGTGGAAGTGGCAGCACATCACTATGGATTTCGTGACTGGACTACCTCGGAGTCCGAAGCGGAATGACGCGATTTGGGTGATCGTAGACCGATTGACCAAATCCACGCACTTTATTCCCTTCCAAGTAGGACAGTCTACTGAGACGCTAGCGAGGAGATATATGGAGGTAAATTCTTTTACACTCCGATTTTATTTCCTTTTCCTAGTTTAGATAGTGATGTAACGCGAATCGTGCAGGAGATCGTACGACTTCACGGAGTCCCCGTGAGTATCGTGTCGGACAGAGACACAAGATTCACATCTCAGTTTTGGCAGAGTCTGCAAAAGAGCTTGGGTACGAGTCTGAGTTTCAGCACGGCGTACCACCCGCAGACGGATACCGAGAGGACGATTCAGATTTTGGAGGACATGCTGAGAGCGTGCATGTTGGACTTCAAGGGATCTTGGGAGGATCATCTCCATCACGTTGAGTTTGCCTACAATAACAGCTACCAGGCGAGTATTGGAATGGCGCCTTTTGCCGCGCTATATGGAAAGAAATGTCGATCGCCACTGAGCTGGGATGACATTAGAGATCGGGAGCTGTTAGGACCGGAGATGATCGTGGAGGCCGTGGATGTTGTGAGGAACATCCGGGAGAAGCTGAGGATTGCGCAGGACCGTTTCAAGCATTGGGCCGATGCTAAACGGAGGCCTTTGGAGTTTCAGCCGGGCGATCATGTCTTTCTGAAGATTTCTCCGAACCGCGGAGTTATTCGATTTGGCAAGAGAGGCAAGCTGAGCCCGAGGTTCATTGGATCGTTCGATGTTCTGGAGAGAGTTGAAGCTATGGCTTATCGCTTGGCGTTGCCACCGTCGCTGGTGGGAGTTCACGATGTATTTCACGTATCTCAGTTACGTCGATACGTTAGTGATCCATCCCATGCTGTGGATTTCTCGGCGATTACGGTTCGTCCGGATCTGTCTTATGATCAGCAGCCAGTTGAGATTCTGGATCGTCGACAGAAGCAGCTGAGGAATAAGACCGTCGACTTGGTTCGAGTGCAGTGGTGTCACGGTTCGCGTCGTGTTGAGGTAACGCTTTGCACACCTAGGACCCCCAACCCAATTGCATGCTAATCAAGACTAAAATCAGTATTTTTAAAGTATTTTAAATGTTTTAGAATTCACTAATCAAGATTAATAAAACGGATGTAGGCCGGTGGACTTGTGCACGTAGGATTATTGTGATTTCGGACTCGTTGGACGGTGTTACTCAGACGTGATACTTGCAGGCAAGTGAAACTTGCCAACTCTTGTGTAGGGCCATGTTTTTAGGCTACTTCCTTGCTTTTAGCGTAAAAGAGACTAGTCAGTGAAATGATAGCTGACTAGACGCCTACTTGATCTAGTTTGACAACGAAACTAGATCCGTCACCTAAATGATCTAGCTTGACAACGAAGCTAGATCCAACTCTTTAAACTTGTTGATTATGCATACTAAACTGTCATGTTTACTTTCCTTACCTGTACGCTTTACTACTTGCCATGTCATGTCATCCATGCATTGAATGTCGCATTCGTAGCACACGCTACATACTTGTACTTGCTTGTCCCGGGCTAGGTGCACCCCTATGCCAACATGAAAAACACTTCCTGGCTCGTGGTCCAGAAGCGAGCATTCCTGTTCGGGGGTAAGGCCCTGGCCCGATACACGTGCAGGGGTAGGGTTGAGCGACCACTCAGCGTAGAAGTGTGCCCGTACAGCCTCTTCAGCTGTAAGGCGTGAACTCTGTGCACGACTTGAAAAGTGACTTGTGATTGTTAGTAGTTTACTACTCTTGCCATGCCATGCTAGTTGTCCTCTTGTACTTGCTTTACTTTACTTGTTGCACTCATACTTTAAACTGCCATGTCATTGCATCATGCTAGAATTGCTAGGTTGCTTTTACTTGTACCTTCAGTTTCCTTGCACAAGTCTTTTAGACTTGCTGACATGTGCCCCTTACTCTTTTGGGTGTCACATGTTAGACCCTGAGCCAGAGACAGTTGTTGAGGACGAGGTGTTTGCTGACGCTGAGCCTGAGCCTACATTCGTCGAGGAGTTCGAGGACACCGGAGACCAGTCTTAGTGACTGTGGAGTTGCTTTTACTTTAGGTTGCTGTTAGTTGTCGGTGCTTGCACCATTACTTTGTTTTCGTACCTTGTACTTTTGTTGGCCATGCTGGGGCCTCTTTTAGACTCTTTTATTTTTAGCCTGGTGGCTTTTCTGCGATGTTGGAATTTATTATTATGGATATTCTGAGATTTATCTTTGTCTCTTTTTCCTTATTATTATCTTTGTTTCGTTTCGCGTTGCAAGGACCTGCAGTTTAAATTTGATTGACGCTTATCGGACTTGCAGCTTTGTATCTTCAAGTCTGAGCGGACCTCCTCACGCTTCGCCTCCACGTTTTTGGGAAGCGGGGCGTGACATCGTTTGGTTGTTATTCACCGACGCTTATTAGGCTCAAGCTTCACTGCTCCAGCCCATGCAGACCCGCTCGCGTCCTCGCTTCCAAGTATAATGGGAAGCGAGGCGTAACAATATTGTTAGAAATCATAGAAAGCATTTGCATGCTAGAAATGATTATGCTTATATGTACACATCTTTTTCATGCACCAATAAGAATGTTAAATCCATCTCGTCTAATTCTTTTATTCATTAGCTGGATTGTGCTAAGCATGTGCATATGCATTCTTATGTTAGAAATAATTTTATGCCTAAGCATAGAGTGCATGATATGGTATGTGTTCCTAAGAATTTGAGTTTGATTGATAGAAATACATATATCCATAATAGTGTGATGAACATGCATGATTCTAGAAATTCTTTGCATGCTAGAAAAACAAATCCTACTTGGCTTTGTATTCCTATTGGATGATACACATGATTGAACTCCTTGACCAACCCCAATGGATCCTAAATGAAAAGGATACCAAGCTTCTGAATTATTATTTTCAGGTGACCTACAATTTAGGGGAAGCATATAATGTTTTGATGACATTCTCAAGTTTGAATGGGAAAATGATGTCATTATTTTTTGTATTCCCACCTTTTTGATATGACATGGGGGTGAAGGAAATGAAAGAATTGAGGCATTAACGAACTCAAGGGTTCATCAATTCAAGGGGAGTATGCACAAGCCAAGGGAGTAAGAAAAATTTAAATTAATATTTTCATTCATTTTATTCCTATGTTTATCATCATCAAAAAGGGGAAGATTGTTGGTAAATGGATTCCCTAACTTATGATTTGATGATGATCAAACACTATTTATTGGTCTAAAAATTTCATCTAAGTGTTATATGATATTTAGACCAAGCAAATTGCTCAAGATTGCTCAAGCTTAGAGAATGAAGATCTCAAAACATATCTTGACAAGTGAAGCTATGAAACCAAGGCATCAAGCAAAGTGGAAGTCTAGGCAAGAGCATAGAGCTTGAAGGATGCAATAAATCATGAATGAAGAATTTTTATTTTTGCACATGGTGTAATTTTATTTTCTTGCCTTATATTGATTGTAAAGCTTTGAAGATGTCATACACACACTTAGGATAATCCACATAATATTCCATATCATTCATAGGTGAAAACCCTAGAGTAGCATATGTTGGATATGGACGCCATATATACACCCATGAGGGGATGTATGAGGGCCTATGGACCTCAGATGTCACGTGCACGAAAGCGTGCACGAAGGGAACCTTTTCTCGTGTGAAAAGGACCACTCGATAAGTGGAAAAATTCACTTTATAAGTGCATAAAGGCACTTGATAAGTGAATGAAGAAGAGGATAAGTAAATGTGCTAATATAGGCTAATAAGCTTATATTTAGTTATTTCCTACAATAACTACCCCTAAAGCCTATAAATAGGACCCAAGGGTAAGGCATTTACACTAATCTAACCATGCCATAAGTTTGCATAAGGCAACTTGTGTTCTTCTTCTCCCTTCCATTAAAATCCTCTTCTAAATAGAGATTTAGACGGTGAAACGCTGCTTCGATCCTCCGTGACGAAGTACTGACCGTTGTGGCGAATCCGAGGGCGAAGTTCAGAGATTACGGTGCCATGTACACAAGCGTAAGTCTCTCCTCTTCATTCGATCCTAACATCGTTGTTTTGACAGGATCCAACATTGGTATCAGAGCCATACGGGTTCGCCCCAGTCTAACCGTCGCCCCGGTCTAACCGATGAACGAGGCGTTGTCTTTTTTCACGAATGAGTTTCCTACCATTATGGATATGGTAGGAGCGCATCGTAACGGAGAGAACGCAGAAGTTGTTCTTTTCACGTTAGGGTCTTCTGCCATTACGAATATGGCAGGAACTCTCCGTGACGGGAAGAACTGACCGTTCATATCGCCAAACTCGCACTCCTCATGGATGTTGAGTCTCCATTCAATAGGGAATGAGTGCTCTCTTCATGTAGAGCGTGTAGTTTGCGAACTTGAAAGTATGTTATTTTTTCGGCATACGGCCATTGAAGTATAACTACTTTCTCGACGAACAGGTGTCTCATCGGAGAAGAAGATGGCGGTTGCAAATTCTCATCGGAGAAGAAGATCCCTTTGGTGCATGATCGCTATGGCCATATGGGCCATGGAGGCTATGCATCCCCCCTCTCCATGCGGAGGGGGTTGGCTACGGCCAATAACAACCACGGCCACCCCTCCGGTGGGGGTGTGCGGCCAACCCCATGCAAGGGGGAGGCCGGCCATGGCCATATGGGCCAAGGCCGGCCATGGCCAAGGGGCCATGGCTGGCCCTCGCCGACCTCGGCCAGGGCCAGGGGGCCCTGGCCAGGGCCTGGCCAGCCCTGGCAGTGGCCAGGGCCAGGCAGAGGACTGCCCTGGACTCTGCCAGGGCCACTGCCGGCCCTGGCCTCGGCCAGTGCCGAGCCCCGGTTGACCCTGTATTTGGGGGGGGACTTGCATGGATGGGGACATGCATGGCCAGCCCATACGGGGCCGACGGCAGTTCTCTGCGGCAAATTACCCTGCAAAAGGGGAGCGCATGGATCCATACGGGAGCCGGCGACGGTGGCTTGCAGAAAAATCCCCTCAGGAGAGATCCGGCCTTGGCACGGCTACGGGTCAACCCCAGCAATGGCCAGGGATTGCCGAATATTTCGCTAGTATCATAAGGGTACTAGGCTGAAATATAAAATTTTTTAAAAAATACGTTTTCAAAAATGTTTTTCCGCTGCAAAGTACTATAAGAGTACTGCTATTTGATAAAGTGATGGGGAAATATTGAAATTTGTTCTAGATGGTGATTGGGATCATCATGACTTTTCCTATTCTAGAACAACATCTTCAATATTTTTCGAAAGTAACTTATCAAATATAATAATATCGTTCCAAGTGGGATTTTTCCAAGTGGGAGTGATATTAAACTAGTCTGAAAATTTCCACATTTGATTGATTCAGCATCTCAATGGATCATGATTCGACCAGTGGTCTTTTGGACTAGTTTGTGGGACACCTCAGCTTAGTCTGGGGGTAGTGAACCATGGACTAGCCATTTCCCTGGTCGGTCCGCTGGCCGAGACTAATGAATCATGAAAATGTAACAATATGATGACTATGTATATGAAATTAGTGCAATGTTTTTGATCAAACCTTTCTTTTCATATCTTTTGCAGCATTTTAAAGCTAAAATGTCTTCCGCTTCAAAGAACATCGTCGCTGAGTTAAACAGAGGTGAAAAACTCAACGACGATAATTACAAATTATGGTCCATTAAAATACAGTATATTCTAGAGGAGCAAGAAGTGCTCGAAACTCTAAAGAACATAATGATTGAACCCGAGTTGGGCACTACAGTCCAACACAGATGAGACAAGGAAGCTTTTGATGCTTGGTCTCGGAAGAACAAGATAGCTCGCATTACGTTATTGTCCAGTATGGCCGATGACATAATGCGCATCTTCCGAGAGCATGACCTAGCCATGGACATATGGTCCAAGCTAGAAGAGAAGTTTGGTGGCACCTCGGTGTCCAAACTTCGTTCTTTAACTATAAGATTCGATTCATACAAGAAACGTCCAAATCATTCCATGGGAAAGCATCTGCGACATATGGCGAATCTCATCTCAGAGTTAAAGGATGCAGGTCATGTGCTCACTGATGAGCAACAAATCCAAGCAGTCATACGTTCCCTACCAAATGGGTGGGACCAAATGAAGATGCATCTCACTCATAATGAGAGCATCAAGAACTTCAGCGATGTTTCAAAGCACCTCGAGTTAGAGGAAGAGCGGCTTGCGGCTGCCAAGCCAAGTGCAGAAGTGCACATGGTTGCTAGTTCCTCACATGGAGGAAAGAAACGGAAAAATCGTTCGAAGTTTGCTGATGAACGTAACAAGCAACCAGAGTCTACCAAGAAACCCAAACATAAGGGTGGGCACAAGAAATGGAACAAGAAGAAGGACTTGAAGAAGATCAAGTGTTTCAAGTGCAACAAGTTAGGTCACTTTGCTCGATCGTGTACGAGTGGAGGTGACGAGGTAACTTGTAATAATACAAGTTACATATGTGTTTCTAATTCAATATTTCTTGTAGAATCTAATCCTTTTTGGATAATTAATTCAGGTGCCACCGACCACATAGCAAGGAACAGACGGTCCTTCGTGGAGTATCACCGGATACCCCAAGGAACGAAGTGGATCTATGTAGGAAACAACACACGTGTTGAAGTGAAAGGCGTTGGGACGTGCAAGCTCGTCTTAGATAACGGCCGCACTATCCTACTTCATGATGTTCTCTTCCTCCGGATATTCGAAGGAATATTATTTCTGTGGTCATTTTAATGGGTCTTGGTTATAGTTGGTTTTTTCATGATTGTAAAGTGGACTTGTTTTGTAATAATTCTTTAATTGGTACTGGGTATATTTTCAAAGGATTTATTGTATTAAATACAATGTATGACTCCTCATTTTGTAATGAAAATTTCATTATTGCAAATTCTTCGACTTATGAGTCAGATATAATTTGTTGGCACGCAAGGCTTGGTCACATTGGACCAACGCATATGGATAGACTTGCCAAACGTGGCCTTCTATCCAATGTTTCAAAGGTCGATATGTCGACCTACGAACATTACCTTGTAGGGAAATCTTGTTGCAAGCCGTTTGGAACCTGCACAAGGGCCGAGGTTCCATTACAGCTCATCCATTCGGACATATGTGGTCCGATGAATGTCAAGACAAGTCGTGGGAAGTCCTATTTCATCACTTTTATTGATGACTTCACCCGATTCGGACATATCTATTTGATATCCCACAAAAGTGAAGCATTAACCTGCTTTAAAAACTATATGAGTTTAGTGGAAAATCAATTAGATCGCAAGATTAAGGTCTTGCGAACCGATAGAGGCGGTGAATATCAATCAACAAGTTTTAAAGAACTTTGTGATGAAAAGGGCATAGTTCATCATGTAACTATGCCTTATACTCCGCAACAAAATGGTGTTGCAGAAAGGAGGAATAGGACTTTAATGGAAATGGTCCGTTCAATGATGGCGCAAGCTAACTTGCCAATCACTTTTTGGGGTGATGCATTATTGACGGCCGCTTTCATCTTGAACCGCGTACCCTTGAAATCAGTTAGCTCCACTCCTTACGAGTTGTGGAACCAAAGGTCTCCTGACTTAAACATTTTGAAACCTTGGGGGTGTGCATCCTATGCACATATTTCCTCCCATAAGTATGGCAAACTTGGGCCATGGGGAAGGAAATGTATCTTTATACGATACGCAGAAAACTCCAAAGGTTATGTTTTCATTGGTCAGGAAGACAATGGAGGTCTAATTGAATTCGAGTCGAGGGATGTCACTTTCTTGGAAAACGAGTTTCCAAGACAAGGCGAGATAAGTCAGGACTTATCTCTATTTGAGATTAATGATCAAGAAGGAATACCTCATTCGAGTGGGAGAATTCTTGGTGAAGACGAAAATACGTTTCTACCTTCACCAATGGATGATACGAATGATGCTAATCCTATTCCATACGGGAATAATGATCCAAGTGGGAGCAATTCTAACGACATTCCAAGTGGGAGTGATATTAGAATTGATCTAAATTCAAGTCAACAAGGACTTGAAGAATCTCAAATACGACGTAGTAGTCGTACAAGGTTAGCTCCTCTAAGATTTGAGGATGAATTTCCGCAAACCTTTATGACTTTACTACAAGTAGATGACGAGCCTGCTACTTTCAAACAGGACGTATCATGCCCTGCAAAAGACAAATGGATGGAAGCGATGAAGGAGGAGTTAGAATCCATGAAAGTTAACCAAGTCTGGGACTTGGTTGATTTACCCAGAGGACGTAGAGCTATTGGGAATAAATGGGTTCTCAAGATCAAGCATAAGGCTGATGGCTCTATAGACAGATATAAAGCTCGCCTTGTCGCGAAAGGTTTTACACAACAGGAAGGGATAGACTACGAAGAGACCTTCTCACCTGTTGTTCGTTTTACCTCGATTCGCCTGATTCTGGCTATGGTAGCTTGATTAAACCTCGAATTACATCAAATGGATGTAAAGACTGCCTTTCTCAATGGAGAATTGGACGAGGAGATCTATATGGAACAACCAACAGGGTTCGTAAAAGAAGGAAACGAACGTTTGTAAACTTCGTAAGTCCATATATGGTCTTAAACAATCCTCGAGGCAATGGTATATACGATTTCAAGAAGTTGTCTTATCAAATGGTTTTACCATGCTTGATGATGATAACTGTGTATATATCAAGAGGATTAAAAGCAAGTATGTTATTATGTCTCTATACGTAGATGCCATTTTAATAGCCGGAAATGACAAGGGCTTTGTGATGGATATCAAGGCTTGGCTTTCATCAGTTTTTGAGATGAAAGACATGGGAGAAGCCGCATATATCCTTGGAGTTAAGATTTCAAGGAATCGTTCGAAGAAACTTCTTTCTCTTTCACAAGAGACTTATATAAAGAAGGTTCTAGAACGTTTTAATATGCAGGACTGCAAGTCCATTGATACTCATATAAGCAAATGCGATAATTTATGTCTGAAATCGTGTCCAAAGAACCAAAAGGAAAAGAAAATTATGGAAAAAGTTCCATATTCCAGTGCAGTTGGTAGTCTTATGTATGCTATGATATGTACAAGACCGGACATCTGTTTTGCCGTTGGAATGGTAAGTCGTTACCAATCCAATCCAGGGCAAGTACACTGAAAAGCGGTTAAGAGGATAATGCGGTATCTTAAAGGAACTGCGGACTATGCTTTATGCTATCAAGGAGATGCCTTGAGGCTCGAATGCTACACTGATGCTGATTGGGCGAGTGATCTCGATGAGCGATGATCGACCTCAGGATATGTTTTTCTACTCGGATCTGGTGCAATATCCTGGAGTAGCAAGAAACAATCCTGCATCGCACTTTCAACTATGGAAGCCGAGTTTGTAGCATTTAGCATGGTAGTCCAAGAGGCTGTTTGGCTTAGGAAATTCTTAGACAGGCTAATTGATGCAAGTGACTCAGGTGATGTACCAATACACAATGACAGTCAAGCATCTATAGCCTATGTCAAAGATCCAAAATTCCATTGTAAGCCCAAACACATTGATATCAGCTACAAATTTGCAAAAGACTATGATAAGACCAAGAAGGTAGACATAAGGTACATATCTATGCATGAGATGATAGCGGATCCGATTACGAAGGCGATCCCCAGAGATGTGTTTTACAAACACTTATCATCTCAAGGATTGCATAAGAGTTGAGTTGTACCAATGTAAATCCCCATATCTGTAAAAGATCAAATTTAATAAAAGAATAAGTTCTTTTCAACATTGCATATGAGTTTCTAGAAAATGTTTGTGTACATTTTAAAATCTCAGTTATATTTTCTAGCATGTCGAACAGATTGAGGTTGGCTCTCTCACATGAGCAACCACCTTTATTATATCAGACGGATAAAATAAAGATGAGACCTGTTTAAAATCAAAATCGTCAGACGGATGATTTAGAGTCATGACTTAAACAAAATGGTTGTATGAAAGATCTGCATCATATGGATGCTTACAAAAGATCTAAGAGGATTCTTAAATCCTATCTGTCTTATGCGGGATGTGGGTCCAGAAGATTATTTGAGTAGTAAAAGGGACTCAAAATCAGACATTGTGGTGTCTGATCATCATCCTTACAACATCATTAAGATATACGCTCCCTGGGAAAGGAGTGATGTTGTAATACGTATTCATACTACGTATGCATTTGACCATTGGGTTAGAATAGTAATTGTGTTTACTATTATGTGAGACCTTGTGGACTCTAATTGGTTCCTTTAGATTTGACTGGATGATTGCTATCTTAACATGTTGCTTATGGACTATGGTCAATTCGGTCCGGCGGAGCATGTTAGAAAAGCAAGTCAAGTCAAGATCGAAAGGATCGCAAGAAGAGAAAGATAATTTCATATTCACATTTGGACTTTAGAGATTCAAAGCTGGCCAGCCAATTGTAATCCAGATGGGATTCAATTGTTGAATATAAGGTATAAGAAATGTGAAGAAATAATCTAGGGTAAAGCATGCGTTGATCTACTCAACTTTGCACCTCGAGGAGTGTTGTGTATCTCTAACAAGTGCACAACAACGGACTCTATGTGCATGACGGTCACACAGTCTATTTCTCGGTATGATAAACAGAAGAGCTAAAGGAAAATATGTTTCCTTACAATCCCCTCAAGTGTGAGTGGGAGATGTTGGATATGGATGACATATATACACCCATGAGGGGATGTATGAGGGCCTATGGACCTCAGATGTCACGTGCACGAAAGCGTGCACGAAGGGAACCTTTTCTCGTGTGAAAAGGACCACTCGATAAGTGGAAAAATTCACTTTATAAGTGCATAAAGGCACTTGATAAGTGAATGAAGAAGAGGATAAGTAAATGTGCTAATATAGGCTAATAAGCTTATATTTAGTTATTTCCTACAATAACTACCCCTAAAGCCTATAAATAGGACCCAAGGGTAAGGCATTTACACTAATCTAACCATGCCATAAGTTTGCATAAGGCAACTTGTGTTCTTCTTCTCCCTTCCATTAAAATCCTCTTCTAAATAGAGATTTAGACGGTGAAACGCTGCTTCGATCCTCCGTGACGAAGTACTGACCGTTGTGGCGAATCCGAGGGCGAAGTTCAGAGATTACGGTGCCGCGTACGCAAGCGTAAGTCTCTCCTCTTCATTCGATCCTAACATCGTTGTTTTGACAGGATCCAACAGCATAGCCCCAAACCCACGTTTCAGGATTATAACCGACTAATTTTTCTTTTTAGTCGACTAATTTAAATGGATATACTAGTGCGGTGTTTTGCCTGGTAAAACAGTCGACAGAAAAAGGATTGGCAGTCGGCTGCCAGTGTTGGAACAGCCGACTGCCAAGCCTTCAGCAGTCGACAGTCCTACCCAGGTTTGCCCTTGCTTAAATCCGTTTTTATATCCGTTGATATGGGATTTTTGGTTATTTTCTAGAACCCATTTATGTGCCTATAGATTGGGGTTTCATGACTAGTTTTAGAGAGTTCTTTGAGCCATATGTTTGCTTTCGCAAGAGTAGTCAAATTTATACAGCAAGTGCTTGGTGTAGTTGTAGCGCTAACGGATCGTCCACTGGGAGGCGAAGGTTGCGTATTTTTTTTAATTCAATGTTTATTATCTACGCATATCGATCGCAATAAGAATGCAAATACTTAATGAGAATCTCAAATATGGGAAAGCTCTAGAGCCGGGTATCATCGCTATTGAATTAAAACCAGGATTAACTTGGGTTGATCGGTTGTTGAAATCATGAGATAGGGCAAGTTGTCTAACCTAAGGATGTTCTCCTCCCCCCACTTCCATGATGCTATGAAAGGATAGTTCCTTATGTTATCACCTACACCCAATTTCTGTGATGCTATGATATGTCTACCTACCCTATGCCCAAG
Source organism: Scilla litardierei (assembly GCA_030789695.1). Lineage (NCBI taxonomy): Eukaryota > Viridiplantae > Streptophyta > Magnoliopsida > Asparagales > Asparagaceae > Scilla > Scilla litardierei. The sequence goes on along the minus strand of CM061133.1, from coordinate 76,155,483 downwards.
CCAACTTTCGTTGGTCATCGACATGCGATATGTACATTACACTCGACAAATGTCCCCAATCTTCCTCCATGCCACTTATGTGGATAGGATTCGGATCTATGCTAGGAGGGCTATAATCCACGCCCAACTCTCATTGGGACATGGATATGATATATTGGTGTAGGATTGAAACCCCTAGATTAGCCTTAGCTTCCGCTAGTGGCTAACCTATTAATCCATGAAAGAGTATATCAATTTTCACCAAGAATAATCATCCTAGCATACCCTTAATCACCAATCATGCATCAATCAATCAATATTATATCAATCTATAGCAACATTACAATTGGGCTCAACCCATGGCCCTAGATGATGACTACTTAGATCCATCAAAAGAATAACAATTAGATCAATAGATGATGCATTTCAACAGTGGAGAAGAGATAAAATAGATATCAAATCAGTGCACAATGAAAGAAAACAAAGGAAACTATATTCAAACTAAAATCCAAAACCAAGATTATAAGGACAACGAGAATTAAAGATTATTACAGAAAGAATTAAAACAAGTACACCTGAGGAATTCTCTGAAACCCCTTAAAAAGTCTGCAAAAAGGTGTCCTCCCCATTGGAGGAAGAAGACATGTATTTATATCCCAGAAAATCCAATAAAAATTCCAAATCTTCCCCTTGGTGGTGCTGAGAGATGTGTATGCCCTCGAGATAATTTTTCTCCATGTATATGTACAAACATCTTGTTTGAAATAATAGTAAGCTGTTTGGTAAGAATTTACCTGAGTTAATAATAATGTAGTCTACATTAGAACTTAGGTAAAGTCCTGAGACTTGATGTGAGGTCAAACAAGTATCGAGATGAGGATCTCGATCATGGAGAATTGATTGACCGTTTGTAGAGTAAGTCTAAAATCGTTCGTGGTTGTAGATGTTTCAAGAAAAGGATGTCGATACATCGGATTGACCATTATGTATTTGTCTTCACCATGGAGTGGTGATGATGATCTCATAGTCGTTCAACTTGGTGAAATCGGAGAAGAGACACAGGTGCTCATTGGAGAATGAGTTTACTGAATGACCCAACAAGAGTTATCATATGGTTAACATTAACTAATCTATCAGTGATAACTCTCAGTGATGATAGGTAAGTTGGTCCACAGAATTGAGGTCATTGTACGAACATGTACATGAATGGTGTCACTTAGATCCCTTACCTAGCTTCGAGGTAAGGCCTGTCGAAAGGTCTTTAGTTGGGTGACACTTGAAGCGTACGAGGAGAGTAATGACCAAGAGAGGATTCGTCTCTTCCATTAATGGGGATTTAGTGTCTCACGTGATAGTTCGATCTTTAGTTAAAACTCCGGCCAAAGTATGTTGGAAGAAGTCCAACATTATTTGACGAAATATCGATGGAGACTAACCAGTTTTGAGCCATTGGGGGTGACAGTTGACCATACCCTAGTGATTTTCATTACAGACACCGTCAGAGTGATCACGACGACACTTTAGTCAATGGGTCAATCACGTAATTATGATGCCGAAACAAGGACAACACATGCTGCTCATGGTCACTATCGTCTAGGGGTTTCGAGCCCCAACCTGTAGTATGGTCAGTCTATATGGTCTCACACCAAGTAGTATTTGCTTATTAGTAATAGGAAGTATTAATGAGGGGTGCACTTAGGTGTATGAGAATAATTAAAGTCACAAATGGTTTGTGAGAATAATCTAAATAGTTAAAAGGGGATTATAATATGTCATAAAGTGTTTATGTACATATGATGCATAGAAATGAAGAGAGGATTTTTCTACGAAAGTTGGGGGAAAAACAGCGCTCAAATTGGAGTCCAAACGGACGCTCAAACGGATATTTAAAAGAGTTTTTAATATCAAAAAGTAAAAAAGGAAAATAGCAAAAAAAAGGCAAACCCCGCTTGAGAACTGGCCCGGCACATTGGGCCAGGCCATTCACTGGCGCCCGCTTGCGAGCGCCAGCATCGCCTAGCAGTAGACGCGTGCCTGATATGTGCTCGGGCTGAGGGTGCATGCCAGCCAGCACCGGCTGGCTGGTGCAGGGCAGGTGGGGTCCACGTGGTGGGCCCCACGTCTAGGGTTTCGAACCCTGTGTTTGTTTTTAACGGCTGGGTTTGTTTTGAAAATAAGATTTTTGGCAAAATTTGTACACATGTTTGAGGGGTCAAACGAAGTCGGAATTGTGTCTTGTTTATTTCTATGCGTTCACCATTCAATGCTCTTCGATTTGATATATGATATCACTTGCGAAGCTCAACGGTGAGGAAGGATAAATTCGTTAAATTTTGGCCTTAGTATAAAGCAAACTAAATTAATTTTCACCCTCTAAATTGATTATTCCCACATTGCTCGAGAGACGAGGAAGGGGGGCTGGCTATCTATATAAATAGGGGTTAAGCCTCCCCTTTAAACCTACACCAAGTCTTCGTTTCGGGTAGCTTCAAAAAGTTTTGAGACGGCCGAACTTAGACTAATAATTATTCCCTCCTAAAATTCTTCCGTTCCTCCGTTCGAGTCCTAGCAAAACAGTGAAGAGGTTTGGATCGGATCCAAAGTCTTAGACACGGGTCCTGCTCAAGTGAAACTTTCTTCAACAAGTAGTTGGCTCAGAGGCGCGGTGTTGGCTTGCTTCGGATGGTCTTGGAAGCGCGGTGTCGACTCGCTTCAGAGATAATGACATGTTGCTGAAAACGACGCTTCGGGCGGTAGTGAAGTGACGGTTATGTCTTTTATTTATGCTTTCATATATGTTGCAGCAGTTTAGATCTATCTTTGGGGTTGGTCACACCGACATCAAGTAGTAGATTTTCCTGGCTAGGTTGAATGAAATCCTTGTGGCTGTCATTAAATAGTTTAATGAATTTTATTTAGCTGCCTTTTGTGCTTCTATCATTCGTACGACGTAGGACGGGCATAGATTTTATGCCCTGAGGATTCATCAAAACCCAACATTGGTATCAGATCAATGTTTACTTTGATCTAATTTCTGCAAATGATATAATAGCAGAGATGTTTATTAGAAACATGATAATAATATGATTATTTAGATTTAATAATTATGTGATAATTATAAAATATGTTGCAACTTTAATTTATGAAATAAAATTTTAAGTTGCTTGTTTCTATGCTAATAATTATGAGATAATTATTAAAAATTGTTGTAACTTAATTTTATTAGATAATTCTAAGTTGCAAGTGTTCATGCTAAAAAATTTATGTGATAAAACTTTTAGTAGTTTTAATGGTTATTTAATTTCTTCTTCATTATGTGATAACGCAAGAAAACCTTTTAGGTTAGCCATTAAAAGCTTTCTAAAAATTATAAGATAATTTTTAGATGGATGTGCAATGATTTAAACTTTTTTTAAAATATCTAATACATGATTAGGATAGCACCCTAAAAAACCATTCCTTATAGTTGATAAGGACATTAATAAAAGTTATTAAGCAATTCTAATAATTTTGGATTTTAAGATTAAGTAGTTGATAGGATTAACCAGTTTTAATGAAGCCATATTAAGTCGATGTTACACATACAAATAATTAGTATCCTTAAAGGATCATGAACCAGTGTGTAGCGTTTTTGTGACTAGTGTTGTGGATCACCTCAGCTCGACTGGGGTTAGTGATTCTGGCCTAGCCAAATCCACTGGCTGTGTTCCGCTGGACCACAAGGATGTGAATTATTATTATGTGAAACCATCGATTACATTTAGTCCAATACGTTAAAAATATTCTTCAAGATTAATAGTAGCCCTCCTTGTTTTGGAGTTTGGCAACTATAGGTTCTGTGTTATAGTTGTTGAGCACACTCAAGCTATGTCATAGCTACCTTATGGAAACCAACTTCTAATTACATGTGATGTAGTCTCAACTTAACCCAAACTGTCGCATCGTGCATACACCGAGCACTGGATTAAGTTAGGCTAGACACAAAAACAAGGGTCTGACTAGACTAGTCATTATGATTTGAATGAGCACACTCATGATTATAAGTGGCTAGGGGTAAAAACTGATAAGGGAATCACATATGATGTGATTGATGAAGAGTCTTCTGTCAATCGTAGAGTTAAGCAATATGTTGAGGACACTCAAGGTTATGAAGCGCAGTATGGTTGGGTCCCTTTCCCACTAATTTTAATTTAATTATTAAAATCGTTCATTATTATGGCTTTAAATGATCGCAAAATAGTGGGAGGATACAGTTAGATAGAAACCATTCTATCAATATTTAAAATTGAACATATGCTAAACTATGGTAGTTCTATGTTTATCGCAAAATAGTGGGCGGATACAGTTAGATAGAAACCATTCTATCAATATTTAAAATTGAACATATGCTAAACTATGGTAGTTCTATGTTTACCGGAAGGAATCCAAATCATAATATCCTAAGAGAATATGCTAAATGGTTGAGAAGATTAATTAAGGAATATCAAGTCAAATTCTATTTTATAGACTAAACTATGCTCTCACTGACATTGAAGTGTCCTTCTTAACACTGGCTTAAGAACACTGACTTCCTTGAAGCCCTAGATCCAACAAAATTCAATCCGCAAGGTTTGAAACTTCGTGCAAACTATTTGGCTCGAAGATAAGTGCATGAGCAGTACAAGACCATGTATCTAAACCGGATCTTGAGACAAGCAACTTGTTGAGCACACTCAAGGTTGTAAAGCACAAGCGTTAGATACATGAGATGATTGCATAGCTAATATTTGTGTTGGGACGTGTAATGTCTAAATGTGATTTAGAAAAGAAGAAGGCATTCATGAAAGATGATTGAGAAAAAAAGTTTTAAGAAAAGACAATAGTTGGAAGAACTGAAAATGCGACATATTTCATGCCACAGTTTCAGAATAATTGTTATACAAAAGGAAAATATTGTCCTAATTGTTGGAAAAGGAGCAAGTGTTGTTTCTTGGATAAATAGGGGACGTTTAATACATTTTGGCGAATGTCGTCACCTTGATTCTGAAGCATTGTTTCGGTGTGAATGTTTTGTATAACGATATTGTATTAGGTGTTAATACACGAATGCACAAGTTACAGAAAACTTATCTATGGTAAAATAGACTAAGCCATACCGAAGAGACTAGGCTTGACAAATGACATAAAGAGTGTCTATTGACCTCTCGTATTATGAGTCGAAAGCCACTTGTGAGTCTTGTCTCAAAGGTACGATGGCAGAAACTCCTTCTATAAGAAAGTGGGAGAATGAGTTGGAGAACTCATGGTCTCGTACATATGGATGTATCCAGACTCACGTCTAAATTAGCTAGGATATGATATTCTTATTTTATTAGGACATGTGTTCTTGATGAAACACAAGTCTGATAAAGAACGCAATGGTAGAAGTATTTGAGCTACTTTGATCAGATCGAAGAGGCGAATACTTAGCTATGTAATCTTGCGTAATTAAAAGAAAATGAGATTTTCTCTCAGTTAAGTCTCTTAACACATCAGTGTGTTGGAGAGCATGCATCGCACTCTGCTAGACATGGTGCGATACATGTCAAGTGACTTTGAGTTACAATCCTCTTTCTGGGTTAAGCCCCAAATAATAATGCCTAGGTTCTTGATAAGATTATGTGAGGACCTTATAAATATGATATTCCTGAAATCAATCGTTAGGAAGTCATAGGATTACTTGAGCCTCGTGAGACAAAGGATTCGAGTAAAACATCATAGTTGATGATGGCCTAGTCAACTTCCAGGATGCCATTCGGAGTAGGGACTCTGAAAAATAGCTTGATGCGATCCGAAAAAGGTCATTGCATGTAAATAAGGTATGGAGCATAGAAAACATGCCCAAAGGAAGTGTTCTCTTTGGCTGCAAGTGAATCTTCAAGACATAAGATTGGTGCTGATGGAAAATAGTGAAGTACACGTTATGCGGGTTGAAAATGATTATCATCATAACTCCCATAAACAGATTGTGATGAAACTTTCTCACCAACAGCTGTGTATAGATGTATTCGAATCAGACTCGATGTCAATGCTAATGATGACCATGAAAACTGGGATACGTATGCAAAATCTGTTTTCCAAATATGATTTGGAAGAACAAAATTATAGGGTTTTCAAGGTCAGTGGGAGCAAATAGAAGGCATGTGATGCATCACGGATATGGAACATATGTTTTGATAACGTGGATAACAGTTTGACACTTTGTCAGAAACGATAATGAACTGTTCAGATGACCAGTGACTATTTTGGATAATTATATCTAGCCTCAAGTGAGGATGATAAGCTGGATGAGATCCAGTCAAAACAAGCGTTATGGTTTCCAAGAGAACTAAAGAACGATTTGGATGAGATTCAAATTTACGATCTAGCAAGAACATAGAACCTCTTAAGTCTATTCAGAAGGCGGTTTAGCAAATTCATCTCACGAAGGCTCTACTACATGAAGTTTAGAGAGACTTATGTGTAAATGCGGTATAAGATACCGTGATAAATGGGCCTGAGTGCAAGTGGGAGATGTTGAGAGATGTGTATGCCCTCGAGGCAATTTATCTCTGTGTATATGTACAAACATCTTGTTCGAAATAAAAGTAAGCTATTTGGTAAGAATTTACCTAAGTTAATAATAATGTAGTCTACATTAGAACTTTGGTAAAGTCCTTGGACTTGATGCGAGGTCAAACAAGTATCGAGATGAGGATCTCGATCATGGAGAATTGCTTGACCGTTTGTAGAATAAGTCTAAAATCGTTTGTGGTCGTAGATATTTCGAGAAAAGGATATCGATACATCGGATAGACCATTGTGTCTTTGTCTTCACCATGGAGTGGTGACGATGATCTCATGGTCGTTCGACTTGGCAAAGTCGGAAACGAGACACATGTGCTCATTGGAGAATGAGTTTACTGAACAACCCAACGAGAGTTATCAAATGGTTAACATTAACTAATATGTCAGTGATAATTCTTAGGGATGATATGCAAGTTGGTCCTTAGACTTGAGGTCATTATACGAACCTGTATGTGAACGGTGTCACTTAGATCACTGACCTAGCTTCAAGGAAAGGCCTGTCGAAAGGTCTTTATTTGGGTGACACTTGAAGTGTGCGATGAGAGTAATGACCAAGAGAGGATTCGTCTCTCCCGTTAATGGGGTGTTAGTGTCGCACATGTTAGTTCGGTCTTTAGTAAAAACTCTAGCCAGAGTATATTGGAAGAAGTCCAACATTATTTGACTAAAGATCGATGGAGACTAACCGGTTTCGAGCTATTGGCGTTAACAGTTGACTATACCCTACGCTTGGCTAAGAGACATTGTTATAAAGAAGTGATTAAAACTATGGTTTTCATCACGGACACATTCATAGTGATCTTGACGACACTTTAGTCAATGGGTCAATCACGTAATTATGATGCTGAAACATGGACGACAGTTGCTGCTCGTGGCCACTGTTGTCAGGGGTTTCGAGCCCTAACCTGTAGTAGGTCAGGTTGTAGAGTCTCACACTGAGTAGGATTTGCATCTTAATAATAGGAAGTATAAAGGAGGAGTGCACTCGAGTGTACAGGAATAATTATAGTCATAAATGGTTTGTGAATGGAGATTATAATATGTCATAAAGTGTTTATGGACATATGATGCATATAAATGAAGAGAGGATTTTTCTACGAAAGTTGGGGAAAAAACTGCCCTCAAATAGAAGTCCAAACGGACGCTCAAAAGGATATTTAAAGGAGTTTTAAATATCAAAAAGTAAAAAAGGAAATCAGCAAAAAAGGCAAAGCCCGCTTGAGAACTAGCCCAACCCAATGCACTGGCACCCAGCAGCGGGTGCACGCCTGGCATGTGCCTGGGCTGGGGGTGCATGCCACCCAGCACCAGCTGGTGGGCACAGGGTAGGTGGGGCCCACGCGGTGGGCCCCATGTCTAGGGTTTCGAACCCTGCGTTTGTTTTTTTAACGGCTAGGTTTGTTTTGAAAATAAGATTTTTTTGAAAACTTTGTACACATGTTTGAGGGGTCAAACGAACTCAGAATTGAGCCTTGTTTGTTTCTATGCGTTCACTGTTCAATGCTCTTCGATTTGATATATGATATCACTTGCGAAGCTCAACGGTGAGGAATGAAAATTCGTTAAAGTTTGGCCTTAGTGTAAGGCAAACTAAATTAATTTTCACCCTCTAAATTGATTATTCCCACATCGCTCGAGAGACGAGGAAGGGGGGCCAGCTATATAAATAGGGATTGAGCCTCCCCTTTGAATCTACACCAAGTCTTCGTTCCTGGTAGCTCCAAAAAGTTTTGAGCACACTCGAACTTAGACTAATACTTATTCCCTCCTAAAATTCTTCCGTTCCTCCGTTTGAGTCCTAGCAAAATGGAGAAGAGGTTTGGATCGGATCCAAAGTCTTAGACGAGGGTCCTGCTCAAGCGAAACTTTCTTCGCAAGTAGTTGGCTCGGAGGCGCGGTGTTGGCTCGCTTCGGGTGGTCTTGGAGGCGCAGTGCGACTCGCTTCGGAGATAAAGACAGGTTGCTGAAAATGACGATTCGCGTGGTAGCGAAGTGACGGGTATGTCTTTCATTTATGCTTTCATATATGTTGCAGTAGTTTAGATCTATCTTTGGGGTTTGTAACACCCACGCCAAGATAGTAGATTTTCCTGGCTAGGGTTAATGAAATCCTTGTGGTTGTCATTAAATAGTTTAATGAATTTTATTCAGCTGACTTTTGTGCTTCTATTGTCTGCCCGACGTAGGATGGGCGTAGATTTTATGCCCTGAGGGTCTATCAAAACCCAACATGCAGTGCCCAAAATCACCCAGAAAACACTAGAGTTAAAAAATCATTACTCTATTTAATATCGATGTGACCGTGTGGAATTCCATGTGACCACGTTGTTCTGTGGTTCAGCCCTTCATAATCTCCTCCTAAACGGTCGCATGGGCAACCATTTGGGGCCTTCAACTACTCGGTGTGATGCAGTCACGTCGCCTGGTTACGCGACTGTTGGATGGGTTCTTTCTCCCCTTGGCTTCATAGTCGACACAAACGCGTGGAATTGTCCATGCAACCATGTTAATCTTTATCCTCAGCTACTCTGGGATGTCCTTGTGATGCGACCACGTGGATCTGCCACGTGGACGTGTATTCCATGCTTCCTCCTTCATTTCCCTTGGCTATTTGACTCCCATTTGCTTCGTGTTTCATTCCGAGGCTTTTGTTTCCGCTCTAAGGATCCTTCATTTGTACCTAAAATATGCACAAGAGGCCCAAGAGTAAAAAATAAACTAAAAAGTGGGAGAAATGATATGGAACTGTGATGAAGTGGCATGATATGCATAGGAATAAAACATGAAAAATATATATAATGAGGACTCATCAAAATCCCCCAAGATAAACTCTTCCTTGTCCTCAAGGAAGACATGAAAGATTGGAGATTGGAGATATGCAAGGTAGCACACAAATGATGGCATGGTTTTAAGAATTTCACAACATTGAGCATATATACATGGGTGAATGGAAATTTCAGATTCATGGAAATTATAAGCATGCCCACTCCCTTCCATCAACTAAAACATAATCTAAGGAAGTTGTTTCTAGCACAAAATGACAAGTAATAAACCCAATAATGATCATGCTCAAGTCTTAAAATATTTCCTTTAACCCGCTACTAGGTCGAATGAATGTGAATCAAAACTATGTAAAAGGTCGGATGGAAGGATTAGTATCGCATAACGGTCTATGTGTCTATCGAGGAAGTGGCTCTTATAACACGTCGTCGTTCCTTGACTCGAGAAATTGCTAATCTTATTCATGCTTCAATTTTCAACATTTCTAGGATGCTAATTGGTTTGTGTAAGGAGCGTTGGGTTGTTGACTCCCAGGTCAGATGACCTTAGGGAATCAGGCCACCAAGAAGGACCCCTCAGATATACTAGCTCTAACCAACTACAATCCTTATTCATATGCACTCCCCCAAGCTAAACTTTTTGGCACGAGTCCACAATGCTTCCAGAGGCACAGGGATCCGGTTACTTAGTGTAGTTGGGAGAACGATGCATATTTTATTCTTTTTCTATACACATACATTTTCCCTCTTTTTTCTCTTTTCTTTTTCTTCTTTTTTTGAAAGCATGAATTGGTTAAGCAATATCACTCCTCAGTACTAGGTGAATATGTCGTTATTCAAGTCCTGAAATATTATATGCCATTATTCTTAACTAATGCTTCCACGATCCATGCATAAAGTGGTTTCCAAGAAAAATTCAACCTAGGCCGGTTTCGAGTACTTCTATCATAGGGACTATGAACATGAGCATAATAGGCATATTAAATGAGATCTAAAACTAAAAACATAGCCTACTCATATGTTCTAATTGATATCGCGGAATCGAGCGTCAAAAGATAGAACCTGAAAATCCATTCGATAAAGAAAATCCATGAATATAAAGTCTCGATCCTAGGAAATTCTTGAAACATCGATATATACAAATGTATGCATGAGATGTAATGATGCACGAGATGCAAATACAAAGTGTTTTTGTCTTTGTTTTTGTTTTGAATGCATATATAAGAGAAAAAGAAGAGGTGATGCATGAAAAAAAAGGAAACGGGAAATGATGGAGAGAATATGTACATAGGGCATAAGAATATTAAAATGTAGATGTAAATATAAACATAGACATGGAATGCGCATCCCCCAAGATGGAGCTGAGTTTTGTCCTCAATGCGAGATAGGCGGTGAAATCGTGAGGAAATATGTTGGGGGGAGAGGTGATGGTGAATCTCCCCCAATATAGGACAAAAATATGCACTAAAAGTGATAATGAAGTGGAAATGAGGCTACGTCAGGGGGTGGGGGTGGGGGTGGGGTGTGAGGAGTAAACAAGGTATAGCTTGGGCGTAGTTGCCCTGGGAAAAATGTCACCAATAGACGATGTCGAACTGTGAGTGTAAGCTATAAAGTGTGGTCCTAACACCATCCATGGAAGATCTTAGCTCACGAATAATCTCCTCCACAAGTGTAATACGCTCCTCGAGAGAAGGATGAGGATGAGCAAAAGTGCTAGTACCCTCGCCACGATGACGAGGTCTCCGTGTGGTACGATGTGTTGGTGGAGGAGGAGGTGGGACTCCAGGTGTGGCAGGGATAACAGGATCCTGAGCTGAGATGGATTGTGCATATGCATCAGGAGCATAAGCTGGATCAGGGGAATGCCTACTGCAAGGCTCCCTCAACACGAAAGTGCTCAGGGCTGGACAATATGGTATACAGGGTGTGTGAAGGCCCATGTAGCCAAGCAAGTCTCTTGCCTGTAATGGGTTTGATCATGTGCATGATTGTCAGGACGAAGAGATCGAGTGATATAAGGTCACAGATGTAGGGGGTGGCATCGGAAATCTAGAGAGAAATGGGAGGGGGCTTGGCAATAATAGTGATAAATCCTCCACAACTGATCTTGGCATTGGGGCTACTGAGAGTGTGAAAGAGCATATGACCTAGCTAAGAACTGGCATGGAAAAGAATGCGAGGTGATGTGCTGACATCCTCATGAACAATGTGGGGCTGGGTCATAGCCCACAAAAATAGGAGCTCATTCTGCGAAACCTGGCCTGTCTCCTCCCTACAGAAAATAGAGTTTGCAATGATATGATGTGCCAGGTGAAGGCAGGGATGTATAATAAATGAGGCCTTCGCTCTAGTGATAGGGAATGGCATGAGGCCAGTAATATGTTTCCAAAAGTATTGATATTGAATTCGTCAGGGAACGGGCTGTTACGCTTAAGGGAGTCTCACACTATGGCATGGGGACAGCGGAGAAGGGTGCTCAAGGTGTCATAAGATATGGAATAATCATTGTTCATCAATCTAAATGCAAACCCTAGGGGCTGGTGTCGAAGTAAACTAAGAAACTCTACGGTGAGTCTCTTGTAGGTGTGTGCCTCACAAGCTAAAAAATCATCACACACTATGTTCGAGAATAGGGTTTGGACACCCTTGACAAGTCCTAGAGAATCAAGAGTAGGAATTCTCGGGAACTTGGTTGGGATAATGACTCATCAAGCTAGGGAGATAAAGGTATCGCGTTGATGCTCATCTTTGAACGTAATTCCCATGGTGTCAAATTAGGGTGGTGGGATGGGTGGTGGTGGTGGTGGTACAGATGTGGAGGGCTCATCAGATGAAGTGCATGCACATGTGGCCATCCCTCGTGATTACCATGGGGATGGTGCAGTACACTTCGTGCGATTGGTTTGTGGAGGCATGGTGATAATGTGGATGTGAATGCAAATGATGTGCATGGTGATCAGCAAGTGTCAATTAAGCGACTCCCACACAAAATTATGAAAACAGCAAAGATTTGAGATATTGGGCAAAAATATGAAAATGGAGACATGGAGTGAGTTTACCCAATCGAGTGACGATCCTTGCACTGTGGTGTTGCTCCAAGATCTAACTCAAAGCTCCTAAGCCGTAGTTGCAGATGCGTCGTCAGAATCCTCCAGAAAAACCTACCCTCGATGGTCGTTTAGAGTTAGGGTTCGGTCAAGTCAACAGAGATGGTGGAGGTGAAAATGAGGCTGTAGGAGGTGATTTCAGAAGAGGGGAGGCAGTTTGGGAGTCTCGGTTTCTCAGAGGTGAAGGGAATTGGGAGAGATGGAGTCAAAACGGCTAAGAAAAGAAGCATAGCCCGATCATGTGGGGGTTTTGGGGTTTTATATGATCACGATGTAGTAGAGTGATGCGGTCGTGTCGCTGCTATCTCAACTACATCGTTATGAGATTTTGGAGGCTTTGGGGCTTGGCGGTCGCGTCACAATTTTCACGCGATCGTGTGAATTTGAGAAAATCAGTTGAAATTTTGGCCTTGGAGATTTTGGGTTGACACGATCACCTCGGGATTCACGTGACCATATGGATATTGACCCAGATAGTCATTACCCGTCACACGACCGCGTCGTAGGTCCTACGCGGTCGCTTCGATTTGCATCTCCTTAGCTTGTTTTGGCTCCACTTTGGCTTCTTCCGATGCAGCCGCGTATGATATCCCACTCAGTCGTGTCATATGCTCTTCTATGCTGCTTTCGGGCTTCGTTTATCCCCCTCCCATATGGCTGCTTGGGGTATCCCATGCGGTTCAACGCTTCTCTCCTGTAATGAAATTAAAACTTTGGTTAATTCTAGGGATTTGAGGATTTTATTGAATTGAAATGGACGATCTAACTAAAAGAAAAATAAAGATAAGAACTAAAACAAGTTTAGAACTTAGGTCGCCTCCCAAGAAGCGCTCGTTTATAGTCTTGAGCTCGACTCCATGTTATGTCAACATGGTGGCCCCAGGATAGAGAGCAATAAATGAACTCTCATTCCATATTGCTTCCTTGTTGTTTCTAACATAGACTTGCACAACGCTTCTATTCTTTTCTCATCGGGATCAAGTGGTGGTGTCCATGAGATTTCTTCGTCATCTTTCTCCGATGACACTTCATCAACTATTCTTACTACGGCCACGGTCTCCACTTGCACATCATACTTGTGATCTCCAGATAAAAACTTTTCCATCAAGCTTAAAAACATGTCTTCCAAAGTCATTTCTTCTACTACTTGCTCTAGGAGGTCCACATTGTGGTAGTGGTCTTCTTCTAAAAATTTCATCATTGATCGTTGAAGGTCGAATTCCACTTTGTCCTTGCCTACATTCAAAGAGAAATTTCCTCCCTTCACATCAATCAAGACCCCCGCCATAGCCAAGAATGGATGGCCAAGTATAATCGGTGTGCGGGTGTCTTCCGGCATATCCTTGATGAAGAAGTCACATAGAACTAATATCTTTCCTACTTGTATCGGGATATCCTCAATAATGCCCAAGGGGTACTTGATTGATCGATCAGCAAGTTGCAAGAACATGTTGGTAGGCTTCAGCTCTCCCATCCCTAGCTTCTTACTTATTGATAAGGGCATCAAGATAACGCTCACTCCTAGGCCACAAAGTGCCCTCTTGATGGTTACATTCCCAACGGAGCATGTGATTGAAAATCTTCTGGGATCTTCCAAGTTTTCCATCATCTATCTTTGCAGAATTTCGCTACATTCCACTAAGAGCATAACTTTCTCCCTCTTGCCTCTCCTGGTAAGTAGATCCTTAAGAACTTGGCATATGAGGGAATCTTTGAAATAGCATCACGGAAGGGGATTGTAATATGGAGTTGCTTCAATAAATCCAAAAATCTCTTGTACTTCTCCTCTATCCTGGCTTTAGCCAACCTTGATGGGTAAGGTACCTTGGGGATGTAAGCTCTCATGGGGTCAACTTAGGTATCCTTATCCTCAACCTTGATGGGTAAGGTACCTTGGGAACATAAGCTCTCATGTGGTCAACTGGGGTATCCTTATCCTCATTCTATACTTCCTTCTCCCTGATGATTACTTTGGTGGGGGTGTTGGCTCGTACTCATGCTCTTCTTCAACAGTCATGTGAGGTTCCATTTCAGGTCTAACCTCCTCCTCCTCAGCATTTGGAATGGTAGGCCCTTCAGTCTACCTTCCACTTCTCAATGTGATAGCATTCACATGGCCTCTTGGGTAGGGCTCAGATTGCACTGGCATCCGTCCTTATGGCCTAGTGATCTGTGCCACTTGTTGTGCCAATTGTGCTAACTGGGTCTCCTCTACTTTTTTTACTTGAAGCAAGCTGATGCATGGTGGATGTGAGCTACTGAATGGATGTTTGGAAGAATTTTTTCTTCTGCTCCTGCATGAAAATAAATGTTTCCATCAGCGTCTCCAAGTTAGATTTAATAGGGGAAGGGGGTGGAAATTGATTCGGTGGCCTTTAGTTAAAAAAATTTTGTGGAACGTAAGGTTGTTGGGGTTCCTACGGGAATGGTGGTTAAGGCTGTGGTCCTGAACTCCTGTAAGAAAAATTGGGGTTATTCCTCCATCCCGAATAGTAGGTATTGGAGTATGGATTGCCCGGTTGCCTTGCATTATTTCCATATAGCGCATTCTCTTGTTCTATTGTCATCCCTTGTGGTGGCATGTAAATAGATGTGAATTCAATACTAGGGTGTACCGGCACACCACAAAGCTCATACAATGCCACCATGGGCAGGTTAGTAGCACCGATTCCAAGTATAGATAATTGTTTAGTTAAAGCATCAAATTTAGAAGATAACATGGTGACAACATCAAACTCAAATTTACCTCCTTTCCTTGAGGTTGCTCTTTCATTGCTCCAATGATAATTATTGGAGGCCATCTCCTCCAATATCTTATTTGCTTCAGCTGGAGTCTTACTCATGATCGCCCCATTAGTGATGACGTTAATATACATCTTCACCTCTCGTGCTATCCCATTGTAGAAGGTTTGGATAAGGAGCCAATCCGGGACTCCATGGGGTGGGCACTGCCTTTCAAGGTCAGTGAATCTATCCCACGCTTCATATAAAGATTCTTGGTCAAGCTGGGAGAAAGAGGTGATTTCATTCCTCATTTTCACGGTTTTATTTGGAGGAAAGCACTTAGTAAAAAAACACAAGACAAATCATCCCAAGAGGTAAAGGTGACATGGTCATGGCTCCTGAGCCACTCCTTCTCCTTATCCCTTAAAGAGAAGGGAAGAGTCTTAGCCTAATGCATCGTCAGAGACGCCATTCATCTTAAGCACATCGCATTTCTCCAGGAAAATATTGAGATGCTCATTGGGATTTTCCATGGGAGATCCTCCATATTGATCTTTTTAAATGAAGCTAATAAATGACGACTTGAGCTTGAAATTGTTGGCATTTACAGGTGGGCGAGCGACGCTTGACGTTAATCCATTGAAAGGCATTGAAAAATCCAACACGGACTTGGTAGGTGGTGGAGTAGGAAATTCTTCTGCCATTGCTTCTTGTGCTAATCTCCTACTCCTCTCAGCGTTGCACCAGCGTGCCCTAGCTTCGATCTCAGGATTCAAGGAAAGTAGGCCATCAACACCCTATGACCTCCTGTGCATACACAACGTGCAAAATTCAAAGAAGACATTAGTAGCACAATAATAATAATAAAGAAAGCAAAATAAAAATAAAATGTGTAGTCTAACAACTATGAACTAAACCAATATCAAGTCGTTGCCTCCCCGACAACAATGCCAGAAAACTTGTTTGGTTTCGCAAGAGTAGTCAAATTTATACAGTAAGTGCATGGTGTAGTTGTAGCACTAACGGGTCGTCCACTGGGAGGCGAAGGTTGAGTATTGGTTTAATTCAATGTTTATTAACTGCGCGGATCGATCACAATAAGAATGCAAATACTAAATGAGAATATCAAATATGGGAAAGCTCTAGAGCCAGGTATCATTGCTATTGAATTTAAACTAGGGTTAACTTGGGTTGATCCGTTGTTGAAATCATGAGATAGGGCGAGGTTATCTAACCTAATGATGTTCTCATATCCCCCACTTCTGTGATGCTATGATAGGATAGTCCCTTATGTTATCACCTACCCCCCACTTCTGTGATGCAATGATAAGTCTACCTACCCCATGCCTAAGACAACTTCTGTTGGTCATCGACATGCGGTAGATGCATTACACTCGACAAATGTCCACAATCTTCCTCCACGCCACCTCTGTGGATAGGATTCAGATCTATGCTAGGAGGGATATAATCCATGCCCAACTCTTGTTGGCGACATGGATAGTATAGATTGGTGTAGAGATTGAAAACCTATATTAGCCATAGCTTCCACTAGCGACTAACCTATTAATCCATGAAGGAGGAGATCAATTTTCACCAATAATAATCATCCTAGCATACCCCTAATCACCAATCATGCATCCACCAATCAACATTATATCAATCCATAGCAAAATTACAATAGGGCTCAACCCATGACACTAGATGATGACTACTCACGATCCATCAATAGAAACACAATTAGATTCAATAGATGATTCATTTCAACAATGGAGAAGAGATAAAATATATATATCAAATCAGTGCACAATGAAAGAAAACAAAGGAAACTAAACTTAAACTAAAATCCAAAACCAAGATTACAGGAACAAAGGGAATTAAAGATTGTTGCAGAAAGAATTAAAACAAGTACACCTAAGGAATTCTCTGAAAACCCTAAAAAGGTCTGCAAAAAGGCGTCCTCCTAATTGGAGGAAGAAGATATGTATTTATATCCTAGAAAATCCCACAAAAATCCCAAATCTACTCCTTGGCGGCGCCCGAAATCACCCTGAAAACCCTAATTGATGCGGCTACATCGAATTCGAAGCAGCCAAATCGACCGCAGAGTCGATAAATCATTACTCTGTTTAATATCGATGCAACCGTATGGAAATCCACGCGACCACGTTGTTTTGTGGTTCAGCCCTTCAGAATCTCCTTCTAAACGGTCATGTGGCAACCATTTGGGGCCTTCAGCTCCTCGGTGTGACGCGATCACGTTGTCTGGTTATACGACCGCGTGTATGGCTTCTTTCTCCCCTTGGCTTCATGGTCGACGTGATCGCGCGGAATAGTCCACGCGATCGCATCGATCTTTGTTCTCAGTGATGTGACCACATGGATCTACCACGTGGATCTACCATGTGGACATGTGTGCCATGCTTCCTCTTTCATTTCCATTGGCTATTTGACTCATGTTTGCTTCACGTTTTGTTCCGACCCTTTTGCTTCCGCTCTAGGGTCCTAAAAACCTTCATTTATACATGTAATATGCACAAGAGACCCAAGAGTAAAAAGAAACTAAAAAGTGGGAGAAATGATATGGAACAGCGATGAAGTGACGTGATATGCATACGAATATAACATGAAATATATATATATATATATATATATATATATATATATATATATATATATATATATATATATATATATATAAATAAGAAAATGGAGCCTGGAAGCGGTTACTGAAATGCAGAGCCTGGTCGTGGAAGCTGATCTCGCGGGTTGTGGTGGACGGGAATGCGACACTATTCTGGGTAGACCCATGGCTTGAATGCGGACCGCTATTGGACATCTTCTCGGTTTCGCCTGGTTGCGCAGGCCGCCTGGTCTCCGACTACTGGGGTGCGCACGGGTGGATCCAAGATCCCGCCCTTGCTCCCTTTCGACACTTGATGCAGAAGATCTCGCTAAAGCCGGGAGTTGATGGTTGGAGATGGGTTCCCAGTGAGAAGTTCAGCTTTAAAGAAGCGTGGGAGGGAGTCCGTACACGAGCCCAACCTTTCCCTCTTCACAAACTAATCGGGTATCCTCACTACATCCCTAAAATGTCTTTGACCCACCTTAGAGCTTTGAGGGGTAAATTACTTACTACTGACAAATACTGCCGCTGGAACCAACTGGCATCTTCCTCTTGCTTATTATGTAATGAAGATATTGAGGAAAACGTGGATCACCTATTCTTTACTTGCAGATGCAGTGGGTATATTTTGCGCAGAGCTTTGCTGAAACTGAAAGCCCCTATGTTAACCGATCTTACCATACGGGAGGTGGGGAAAAATTTCCTATCCAGATATGGGGATAAGGGAGTATTGAGTCTGTTGGCTAGAACTTGTCTTTCATCTATGGTGTGGCACTTATGGAGGGAAAGAAATAGGAGGGTGTTTGAGAATGAAATGAGATGCCAGACAACGCTCTTTGAGGAGATGGCAGCGGATGTGAGGGTGGCCTTGTACCACCAGGACCCCACTTCGGCTGAGGAGTCTGAAATCTTTGGTAACTGGGGTTTCATAGACAACGGCTAGTTGGCCTTATTCTGGTGTATTTTGTAAATTTGATTCTGAGTATGGTTGGATAGGCAACTGGTTGGGAGTGACGGCGCTTGTGCCCTATCCTCTCTCTAGTTGGCCCACCCTCCCATATGAAGGATGCTGTATTTTGTGAATTATCAATAAGATTCTAATGCTTACTTTAAAAAAAAGAAAATGGAGCCCGTGATTTATGGAGCAGCGACTTGGGGCGATCAGGGCGATCCACGGGCTTTTGACGGCGGCGGCACATCATCAGCAAGGGTTGAAGGTGAGACTTCGGGCCTCGGCAAGGGTAAGACAACGCTCCAGCCTTCGGTGAAGGTGAATTTTAAGGCACCTCTACTTGGAGAAGGATCTGGAAACGGTGGCTTCGGATCAGATCCAGCTCCTTCGGTGAAGGCGGCTGATAAGTCTGGCATCAACAATGTGGGAAAAGGAAGGCTGAGCGATCAGAATGATGGGTGGACTGTTGTCGACCGCAAAAGGAGGATTGTGTCTTCAAGGCCTGTTGGAGGACCTAACACAGGGCGAGGTGGCGATCGTGTTCTGCGAGGTGATGTTAACATCAGGGGTCGGGGCTTTCCACGGAATTCAGTGAATGGCCCCCAACTGTTTGAGAAAAAGCCTCACAGGCCAAAGCAGGAACTTAAGATCGACACTATGGCATCGAAGCAAACTTGGGCAGACGTTTGCGCTAACATTCGAAAGTATGACTCGGATATGGGGATGACCTATGTCCCGCCAATGGTGAAGGAGGATGGTGTTGAAATAGCGATGGTGGCCAAGTCGGCTCTGGAAACGGGCGCGGAGCAATGGAAATTTACACTGGTTGGGTATGTTTTGGGGGATATCCCATTTTATGGGCAGATTCGAGCCTGGGTGGACCGACTCTGGCACTTAAAAAAGGGCGTGAAAATTTACAGTCGGGAAAACGGATTTTTCTGTTTCAAATTTGAAGATGGAGAGGAGTGTGAAAAGATTCTACATGGAGGTCCCTGGATGTTTGATGGGAGATTGGTAGTGCTGCAACGCTGGAATTCAGCTCTAAACATGAACGAGATATTCTCTCGTCGGTCCCAGTTTGGATTCAACTCCATGGAATACCATTGGGTATGTGGACGCTCGAGATCATGAACTCTATTGCGTCTGTCATTGGTAAGCCAATTTGCTTGGATAAACTAACGGCAAAAAAGGAACGCCTGTCCTATGCGAGGTGCCTCGTGGAAATACATGCGAAAAAACCAATTAGCAATTCAGTTACGGTCTGCACGGAGGATGGACCAACTATTGAAATTGGGGTTACATTGGAGGGGGAACCACCAAGGTGCTCGAATTGTGTTTGCTTGGCCACTCGGATAAACAATGCCCAGATCTAGTAACGCTCACTTCAATCCAAAAGTCAAAGCCTGATGAAGATGGTGGCAAGCCAGAGGAAGAGGGTGGCATTGTTAGTGCGGGTGCGACCGGCGTTGCTACATTGGCCAATGCTCAGCTGGCCATAGATTCTGTTGTCTCACCTCAAGACTATGGGGCAACGGGGAATAGAGGAACACCTACCAGCTCAGTGAACTTAAATGAAGATAGAGGGGAGAAGCCAGATTACGCAGGGGTTTTGACTGTTGATCCGGGGAGTGGTATACCCAATGTTCAGGAACAAAGGGTGGGCTCAGTCGCTGAGGAGATTGAGGATATTGTTACAGGCCATAGCTTCGCAGGTCACTCTGGTGTCCAGAGTCATTTCAAGTGTGCTTTGCCGAATCAGACTTCAGAAGTAGGTATTGGTCACGTAACTCTTGATGGTGACATCACTGTGGGATCAGACCACCATGCCCTACCCTCTATACTTGATGACAGTCACTCCTGTGAGATTGACAATATCCCAAAGGAGCTCTCTAGGGAAAATCCTAGATGGGAATTGGAGGAACAGGCTGATCTGTTAGAGGGAGTTCATGGAAATTTGCCAGGGAAGAAGTTAGATTCGAATGCTGAGATGGCCGGCACAAGGAAAAGCTCCAGGCTTAGAGGGAGCAGCTCTAAACCCATAAAAATCTGCCCATGACTGTGTTTATTTGGAATACTAGAGGTCTTAATAACCCCATTCGTCGTAGAGATCTTCGGGATAGAATTAGCAAAATAAAGCCGTCTGTGATAATTCTGCTAGAGACCAAGCTAAAGCCACCGTTGGGTGTTAATAATTCTGTGTTTCCTAAATGCTGGGAAATTGTAGAAAACTTCAGTATTTCTTCGGGAGGAAGGATACTTATGGGGTTTGAGCCTGATGTCTGGAAGGCTTCTTTGATCTCGGCCTCTGCTCAACATATCACAGTAAACTGTGCTAATGCCGGGGGGTTTTCATGCTATATTATAGGTGTGTATGCCCGTAACACCATAGTGGAAAGGAAAGAGTTGTGGGACATGCTCGAGAGGGATTCTCTGAGGATTAATAATTTGGCGTGGTTGTTGGGGGGGAGACTTTAATAGTGTACTCTTTGCTAAAGACAAAGTGGGGGGGGCAGGAAGCTTGAAGAGAAGATGGTCAAAGATTACGCTGAATTCATTGACAGGAGCTGTCTGCAGGAGCTGAAATGTACTGGGAGCACGATGAGCTGGTGTAATAATCGCATCGGTGATGACCGCATTGCTGCTCGCCTGGATCGTGTTTTTTGTAACGTAAATTGGATTTCCCAGCTTCCAGACTCTTATGTTGATTATCTGGACCCCAACACGAGCGACCATTCTCCTATGGTGGTAAATCTAGATCAACAGGTACATTCTGGCCCAAAGCCTTTCAAATTCTATAATTTTTGGACCAAGTGCCCAGGGTTTTATAATATTGTCGAAGATAGCTGGACTTGCAAATTCACGGGCACCCCCATGTACATCCTCACGCAAAAGCTTAAGACTCTAAAGGATAGCCTGCGGCTTTAGGCTGCGAATTACAATGCTTCAAGAATGGTCCAGGTTTGCCGAACTAATCTGGAGGCTATTCGGCAAACCCCAGACCTGCACTTTAACCACTCAAGCCAAATTAAAGAGCATGCTGCATTAAAGGAGCTTGCAATTGCAATGGGACTGGAAGAGGATATGTTCCGTCAAAAGAGTAGGCAAGACTGGTTGGGACTTGGCGATAGAAACACGAAATTCTTTTACACCGCTATGAAGGCTAGGTCCCATCATAATAATTTGAACCACTTATTGAAAAGAAATGGTCAGGTCAGTGACTCTGCGGCTACCCTAAAGAATGAAGCTGTTAAATTTTATGAAGCCCTATGTACTCAGCAGGATTATAAGACAACTTTTCCAATTCTAACGCCAAAAAGAGTCCTGACTTCTGATGGTGCTATGTGGTTGAGCAGAAGTATTTCTGATGAGGAAATAAAGCTTGCTGTTTTTCAGATTGGAGCAGACAAGGCGCCAGGACCAGATGGGTTTAATGGTCATTTCTTCCAAACCAGCTGGCATATTATTGGTGAAGATGTTGTTAAAGCTGTAAAGTCCTTTTTTAGGTCACGCAGACTACTTAAGAAGGTAAATCACACAAATCTTACTCTGGTACCTAAAAATGCCAATGCCATGTGGCTTGGTGACTATAGACCCATTGCCTATTGTAATGTCTTGTATAATATTATTAGCAAGATTATTTGCAACAGAATCAAGGTGGTAATTCATGAGCTGATATCGCCTAATCAGGCTGCTTTTCTGAAAGGAAGACTACTGTCAGATTCCACTCTCATTGCCCATGAACAGATTAGAGATTTCAGCAATCCAATGGGGGGAAGAGCTTGCTTGAAATTGGACCTGAGGAAGGCTTTTGACAGCGTGAACCGAGACTTTATTTATTACTTTCTCTCCCAGCTGGGGTTCCCTAACCTGTTTATTGAATGGATCAAAGAATGCTTATCAACTACCTCTTACTCTATAATGGTCAATGGGTCTCCTGAGGGTTATTTTACGGGCAATAGGGGTATTCGGCAAGGTGACCCTCTCTCCCCCTATTTGTTCGTTATTGTCATGGAAGCATTCTCTATTTTAATGGCCAAATCAATTAATAGAGGCAAGATTCTTCCTTTGAAGCGCAGATGCACCATCTCACACCTACTTTTTGCAGACGACTTACTTGTGTTTTGCAGTGCAAATAAGAAATCTTTTTTGGGCATCAAATATCTCCTGGAGGAATTCAATGGTTATACGGGTCTTTGTGTCAACTGGGACAAAAGCAGCGCTATTTTCAGCAAGGGTGCAAAGCACAAGTCCATGTTATCTGATCTTCTGGGCATTAAACATGCAACCACTATCACCACCTACCTGGGCCTCACTTTATCTTCGAAATACACAAAGTCCCCCCTCTACAGCAGGCTAGTGGACAAATGCAAGAAACGCCTTTCGGGATGGTCTTCCTTTATGTTGTCTATTGCGGGGAAGATCGAGCTTGTCAGAACAGTGATTTATGGCATGGTTGCCTTTTGGATGCAGGCTTACCGTATTCCTCTCACCATCCTGAGGACGATCGCTTCGGCTTGCAGGCGTTTCATCTGGGGTTCTTCGCGTGTGTGGTCATGGGATGACATCTGCAAACCGAAAAAAGAAGGTGGAGTGGGCATCAGGCGACTAGAAGACCTTGATGTCGCTTCCAGAATTAGACTGACTTGGTGCTTCCTTACCTCCAATACCCTTTGGGCGCAACACATGAGAAACAAATATGCATCGGGCGGTGGATTTTTTGCGGTTTCAGGATCAGTTGCCCAATCGGGCACATGGAAACGTATGCTTGCTTGTAGGAATGTAGCCCAAAAGCTAATCAAAAGGAGGGTGAAAGATGGTCGCTCAACACTGTTCTGGCACGACAATTGGCTTGACTGTGGTCCTCTAAAATCCTTGTTTAATGTGCCTCAAAGTTCATCTATGAGGAAAGTAAGTGACTACTGGGCTCTCGGCAAGTGGGTGAATGAAGCAGAAATCGGCCAAGTGTTGCCCCTCCTACAGAACATCCATCTTCGGCCTGGCAATGACACTTGGACCTGGCTTTCTCAACCTGGGAAGCAGCCGCAACCTGTAGCTGAGGCATTAGGGGACGGGTTCAACTTCAGGGAAGCCTGGGAGATGGCACGGCAAAAGGGTTCTCCATTTCCCTACTACAAGATTGTTTGGTATACCAATCATATACCAAAAATGACAATTGCGTTACTTAGAGCATTTAGAGGAAAGCTCCTCACCAGAGACCTGATTAGCAAATGGGGCTTCAATACCCCTACAAGCTGCGTGTTATGCGAGGATGGAATTACGGAGGATGTTGGTCACCTTTTCTTCGGTTGCACTTACTCCAGGTATATATTGAAACGGGATTTGTTGAAATTAAACATCAAAAATCACATCGAACCAAACCTTATCAATGTGGGAAATTACTATCTAGCGCATTTCAGCAACAAGAGGGTCCTAAGTTTGCTAGCTAAACATGCCTTAGCGGCCACGGTATGGCATGTTTGGAGGGAACGAAACAGGAGAATATTTGAGAACACAAAGAAATGCAAAACCGCTCTTTTCGAGGAGATTGCAGCAGATATTCGAGTGGCAATGAGAGGTCAAAATCCGGAAGATCAAGATGATGCACATGTTTTCGCCAACTGGGAGTTCAGAGACATTGGTTAATCTCCTCTATATGTTATCTGTATTCCAAATTTTTTGTATTATTTCTGTATATTACATAGTACATGTAGACTGAGGGATCATTAGTGGGGAGTGACGGCGCCTGTGCCCTCTCCTCCCTCTACTGAAACCAAGCCTATATGTAACTATGGTGTATTCTGTGTGCAGTTTTTAATAAACAACGCTAATTCTCCATATATATATATATATATATATATATATATATATAATGAGCACTCATCACCATATTTTGTGAAAAAATATATATGAAAAAGAAGAAGAAAAAGAGATAAAAAATCCCAAAGTCCTACCCACACACACACACACACACTCACTCACTCACTCACTCACTTTGTGATCATAATTAAGGCATAAGAAAGTGTGTTTTTGAGCTTTAATTTGTAAACTTCATTAGAGATGAAGTTCCCTCAAGAGTTGAGGCAAGTATTGCTCTCAATGAGAGGTTGATATAAGAAAGCCCTATTGGGAAGAGGCAAGTGTAACTATTTGTAGAAATAGTGGATTTGAGCCGAGTGGGACTCGGGTGTTGCTGGAGTACGATACAGCGGCAAGTGGGACTTGCGTATCCGAACCAGGGTACATTCTGTGCTAGCATTTAGTTTGCTCTCTATCTCTCAATCTCTTTGTATCTCTTTATCTTGCATAATTAGTTCGTTCCCTCTATGCATGTTTATATTGCAAGGTTATTTGTTGATTAGAACTATATTTGGTAACTCCATTTGTAGTTCTAGGTAGATTTATTAAAGGAAATTTTTTAATATTTCTTGAGATACTAATCACCCCCCCCCCCTCTAGTATCTATTGACCATCCACATGATCCCAACACTGTTGATTTCTAGAAATTGTAGAAGATGGCTCCGAGCTCTGAAAAATCTGTAAAATAGCCGTTGGACTCAGAAAATGGACATCTTCACCAAAAAAATAAGAGAAGACAAAAGCAAGCCATAGAATGATTTTTTGTGCATAAATAGATGATAAACCCTTAAATTAGATAATATTGTCAAAATACACCTATCCGGGCCAAAATGAACACAATATATGCACAAAATGTACATAAATGGAGGGATAAATATGCAATATTCTATGCGAATCAATGTTGTTGGAGTAGTTACAATACATTGGAAGGTATTCATAAGAAAGTGCAGTGCTTGAACACATGTACTCCGACAAAGTCAAACTCGGAAACTATTTGTATGTGCCATCTTGTTGCATGTATATAATTTTTTTAATTAAAAATATGACACACACACACACACACATTAACAGTCTTGTGGCAAATTTAAATATATAGGTATGGTCGTGGGAAAGATTGCATATTGGATAGCTAATAACTTGGTGACTGGTATTGGATTGCACTATCCTCTTAGGATGCAGGTGGAACATGCCCCGAACTTTTAGGGAAAATCTACACCGAAACCTTGATTTCTATATAAACTAGCTTGACATGTTAGAGATCACAAATGTATGAATTTCTGAATTTGATAGCGTTAGTTGAAATATTTATATATACAAATTTTGTCCTCTACTAATTTATGTTTGAGATTCATGTCTATTAGGTTATTTGGTAGTTATATATTGGTTGATTAGAGATTCTTCCTGCTTTATGCGTGGTAAATCCCAATATCTGGCATGTGAGGGTACCCATATTCTATTGGGAGGTCGTGGAGATGCATGAACCAGGTCGTGTTTTATGGGAATTCGGTCTCTCATAACACATCTCAATTGAGGTCCTAGTCATGTCGATGAAGATCGGTATAAAACTTGCACAATGGCCGCAAGTCACTGGTGATCCTTTAGACCTATGGATGAACAGAGAGGATCATGTGGTTAATTATGGAGATGTAGTATCATTAGATGATTATATGGAATGGTATTGGGGGATCACGTGACATGGAATATTTAGTAGGCAGGAGCCCCCGTTCTCATACATACCCAGTGGTCCCACTGAGCGACAAATGGAAAGTAGTATCTTCATGGTCAATTTTATGTGGTTACGTTGTAATTGTTGTATCTTATATGAATGTTGCTTCTTTGTTTTCCAGGCCGACACATTTTTTGATGTCGAAGAGATTGTTGTAGCATGCATATCAATACCAAACCAACCTAATAGTGCCAAGTCTCTATTTAGGGCAATTCAACATAGGATCCAAGGCGTGATGCATCGTACACGCCACCTTTTAGAAAACATTGAGACGAGTCAGACGCAACAATTTTATATGAGCAAATCAACTCGACAAGTGAATGTTGGGGATGACGTCGGCCCGACTCAGCCGCCACAAAAACAAGCTTATAGGGAAAGTGACACCACAACCCAACAAGCAAGGATTATAATGTATGCTTGTCGTTCTCGATCAACTGTCCAATGAAGAAATGACGATGAAGCGGGATCGTTTCGAGGGCCCAGAAGGACTGCTCGTTGATAGTTGATGTGATCATAGATGACGTATTATGTATTGAATTAAATTAGTATGTATATAAACTTGTACTGAAACTATATGTACATTTTACATTGGTAATGGAAAGGATATAATATTTGCGATGGTTTGTGATGAATTTCTCCTTTGGGTCTTGGCATGAAGCTTTATGTTGTTGGTGTGGTTGTTGGCTTGGGGCAGTGGTTGGTGGGGCTGTTTGTTATTGGATGGGGTTTGTTGGCTTGGCCATGGTGTTGGGGTTCTCTTGCTATTGGTTGTTTAGCCATGGAGTTTTTATAGGTGTTGATGTTTTGGCTTACTGTTTGTGGCTTGCTAATGGCGGCTTGCAGTTTGGGGATGTGGTGTTGGTTTGACTTGTGTTTGTGTTGGTTGCAGGCTTGTCCTGGGGTTCTGTTTAGTTAGTCATGTGGTTCCTTTGGTGTTGGATTACTTTTGGGTTGGCTTATTGGATTGGCTGGGTTTTAGGTGTTGACTTGAGGTTGGATGTGAATTTGGGAGTTGGTGATTGCTTGATGTTTAGTGTTTCTTGTAGAATAGATTGCTAAAGTAGCAGCTGTAGCAAAATAGATGCTGCTCAGTTTTGGGAGCTGATTCTCCCAGAACGCAGCTACAGCTGCAGCTGAGTTTTGTGAAAATCAGTTCAAATTGACTTGGGTTGCCAACTGAAGTGCGTTTATATTTTATATGTTCACGCATGTCTTCTCCGTAATTTCCCATCGTTTTTCGTTGTTTCGAATCCGTTCCTTTGTGTTTTTTAGTTCCTTTTTACTTTCGTTGTGTTTGTGTGCTTTTGCAGGATATTGCTAGCGCAGAGGACATACAAGGCCAACATCATGAGTCTCCAGTGCAACGGGAGGTGTCACACGAGACCCTGAGAGCCCATCGTCAAGATAAACCATGTATCAGCTCTCAACCGATCGGGTTGATAGATCCACCCGATCGGTTCATGTGGCCGTATCAGTCCCGAGGAAGAGGCAACTCCACCCGATCGGTTCAGTGATCGGGTGGATGTGACACAGAACGCTGTTTTGAGAGCCAAATTTCGCCCGATCGGTAGACTTGTCAACCGATTGGGTCACCTGTAGTTGCTGCTTACCATGCTCGAGAATTCGAAGACTCACCCGATCGATTCAGCGATCGGGTGAGATTTATTAGAAGCTGAAGAACAAATTTTCCATCGTTTCACCCGATCGGGTGAAGTCTCATCCGATCGGGCAAACGTCTATTTTTGTCTTTTAGTGGAAATATTCCCTGGCATCTTGCCAAATTGTATAAATATAGCTAGGTTTTTCTAGAAATGTAATCCCCATTTTAAAGCTGTTTTTAGGGATTTTTGGCTACTCTGAATTAAACTCTATTTGTAAGTTCTTTGATCGTTCTTATATTTTAATATTGCATTTATACTTCTATTTGCTAGGGTAATCTATTGCATGATTTACATTCTTATGGCTATAACCTGTTTTATTGCATTTCATGCCATGAATAGTGAGTAGTGCTTCAATCTGGGACATTGGTGGAAGCCCCTTCGTGGGTTCTCCCTAGAACGGCCATAGGACTATGGATCCGATAGGATCTAGGGATTTTGATGGTTACGCGGGGGCGTTTCATTGTCATCGGCAGGAGAAAGACCGCCTTTAACCGTCGGGCCAAGTGGAAATAAAATGGGAGTTTGATTCTCTAGCCACAGCTCACCCCCCCAGCGTAGACATTGATTCCTCGCGCGTGGGAACGGCTTGGATGAAATGTCGGGAGCAATCGTTACGAGCTTAGTGCTCCCGGAGTCGGGCGATGTTGGACATGGGAATGCCCACCATCCGAACCTGGGTAGACCTAGCGTTTCATCCTGGGCATCGACTGGAATATCGGGCCCATGGGACGCTAGGTACCACTATTAGAGGCAACGTCTCACCGCTAAACCCTAAAATCCGATCACATTCCAATCCTTCAGTCGTAATAGTGAGAACTAATGATAGGGCGGAAGCCAAAGTCCTAGGTTACCTTTTTTATCTCTTACATCTTTTTCATTAGTTTACTATCGTGACATCCAACCAGAGATTAGGCTAGCTCATCCACTGGGCTGATCTGGTTCCCAAATGTTTCCAAGCACAATACACGCCTCCCCGTGATCTACCCCCAAGCCACACTTCGATACCGTGCGCTTGCAGTTTACAAATTCTAATCCTAGTATCCCCGTCCCGATTTGAGTGCCAAACAGACAGGCGGTTACCAACCCTGGCCAATTTCAACTGATTGATT
This sequence comes from Scilla litardierei, assembly GCA_030789695.1. NCBI lineage: Eukaryota > Viridiplantae > Streptophyta > Magnoliopsida > Asparagales > Asparagaceae > Scilla > Scilla litardierei. The sequence continues at coordinate 76,126,378 of CM061133.1, read as the reverse complement.
ACAGAACCCAACTGCTGTTGAGAACTCCTGAAAATTAGCAGCAATAGGAGTCGACTACTGGCTATGAGAGTCGACTCTCCTGCATATAGGACTTGACTCTCAGCCAAATCCAGTACCTATTTGGGGTAGCCTAAGCCATAGAAGTTGACTATAGTTCATTAAGGAGTCGACCTCATTACTCCCTCCCTTAATTCGAATACACATCGCCATCCCACACCATTAATCACACATATCGCATATATCGCATATATCCATTAGAAATAGAATTTTTCATGTGTGACTTTACAATCACCATGAAGTCACACATTAAAAATTCTAATTTTGGAGATACATTGTAGCTAATTGGGACACTAGTAAGATGTTCTCATGGAGAAGATCCATATGCTTCATTCTGCTATTGTGACAAAAATCTATCAAAAAACTGGCCGTTGGCCTTCTTTATAAACCAGCACAAACAACTTCATAATTAAAATTTTATTTTAATATGTTATATGAAAAATATATAATTAGGGCATAACTATGATGTTGGGTGTGCACATTTAAAAAGGGCAACCGATCCGTTTTTGACAGAATTTTGTCACAATATTAGCCGGTAGCGTCTGGACATTCTACATTAGAACATCAGTATCCGAGTTCCAATTAGCTACAATATATCCCCCAACAAAAAATAGAATTTTTAAGTGTGACTATACAATCGACAAAAAGTCACACATTAAAAATTCTATTTATTTGGAGATATATTATAGCTAATTGGGGCTCGAATACATATGTTTTCATGGAGAACATACAGACGCTTCCGTATGATATTGTGAAAAATTTTGCCAAAACTCGATCGTTCGCCATTTTTAAACATGCACACCCAACATCATAATTATGCACTAATTATATATTCTTCAAATGACATATTAAAATAAAAAATTTCACCTACATCATATGCTACCCCAGGTTGTAATGATGATTCTCCTGCGCTTTACGTGTAGGATCAGGGGATAGTTTGATATGAGAAGAATATGATTAGAAGAAGAAGACGGTGTTTGTAACATGAGAATAGTGGAAGAAGACTTCATAGTGTGTGTTAGGAGAATAAGAGGAGAAGAACTTGGGTTTTAGATATGGGAGTGAAGATGGCTGTAGCTCAGCCATTTATAGACCAATTGGTTGGTGTTGCCAACCCCGACCAATTGGTGCACACTCATGACTCAACAGGGAGTCACGGGAGCCCATGACACAACAGTTTGTCTCGTTATTTAACAACTGTCAAATTTGGCCTGGCTTGGCTACCCTGGTCATTGGAGCACTCCCGTGACTCATTAGTTTTTCCTGTGAAATTTGGTCGACGTTGCTAACCCCGGCCATTTGGTGTAGAGACAAGGCAACTGTAGCAGCTACTGTAGCTCTATCTGTTGAGACAGAGCTGCATCTTTGTTTACGAATTTAGCAGAGAGAATTGTTGCTGCTACTGCTTATGATATGTCATTTACACACCACACCACATATCTCACATAAATTTCATACATTATATAGATAACATGTATTACATTAAATAAGTTGAAGGCAATTTATTTCATCAACTACGGGAAATTGATTTCATCAGGAAATACATAAACTATGGGAAATTGAATCTGTTAAATTGAATTTATCAAAAATATATAAAACATAGAGTCCATCACATAATATCCCATATGTTCTCAAAATTTACACTCACATCACAAGCTACTATAAAGTACATCAAAATATCAAAATTGTTCTTCATTCCAAAGACATAAAATCCAACATTGCGTTGAGTGACACTGGTTTCGTTGGGATTCTTGAATTGACACCATATATATATTCCTTCCAATAAGGTGAATATCCAACATTGCATCAGGAACAGGAACCGCATCCTCCATGAGATAAAGTACTACAATATTGGATTAAAACACAAGTAGTATCTCAAGGAATATAAAATTCACGAATTGTAAAATGAACATATGCTGTTGTGTGGGAAGGATTTCGGTAACATGACTTGTAATGTATGAGCTGATGACAAGTACTACATCTATTCTACCTGCTGCCCTCACATGGAATATCCATGGCCCCATGAATTTGAGTCGATTAAGGCCGACCTGGAGGTCTTCTTTTCTCATAAGGAGTTAACCTTGGACCATCCCAACCCTTCCAATGAAGTGAATTGGGTATGGGGTGAAATTCTGTGGTATACGAACAGCGATATGTTATCACTCTATGGAATGGTAAATAAAATGGCCAATATGATATGTTGGCACCATATTCCTGTATTGATATTTGCGACGATCACTTGGGCATATGGCATTTGCTGAAGCATAGGAATATTACAAGTACATGTGCAATGTTTCCTTGGATCGTCACGGTATAAGTGAGGCCTTCCTTATCCACCACATGTCATTCATAATCAGCAAATTGTATAATGCAGAAACTCTGGGCTTCTTCCACACATGAACCAAGAAGTTTCTCTGTTTTTGGTGTGAAATTTGTTGTCTACCCATGTTTGTCAAGCCAATGATGGTAGTAATATATGTTTAATATGTAAAATGTTCTTGCAATAAACGCTTGTATCGATAGCGCTCTAGCTCCTTTGAGAACCCCATTGAAACTCTCAGAAAAATTGGTTGTCATGATACAATGGCATTTCACACCATCTTCATACATAGCCCACCTCCTCGTCTCCCTATGCAAGCCTGCATTAAGCCACTCATCTGCTGCAACGGACTCTTCTCTGATCTTTTCCCAATACACATTGTATGTAAGCAAGTCTGATGCATTACCAGCCAACCATAAGTTCCTTTCTAATCTAAGTGTTCGATATCCATTTGACTTGAAATTTGTGATGATATGTTGAAGACAATAACTATGGTGTCTACTTCTAGGTCATTGCTCTCTTAGTGCTCTTGGAATACCTTTCATTCTATAAGAAATAAAGGTAATCGTTTGGTTTCTATAAGCACTGGGTATCAATACATACATACAGTTGAAAACCCAATTTTTCTAGGTTTGCAGCCGATACAACAGCAAATGCCAATAGAAGAAGCCCACCATTTGCACCACTCATGTGGCCACTAGTAAACAACTAACATATTTTCCATACAAATGTGTACCATCAATACTAAGGACCAACCAACAATGCTTGAAACATTCAATTAAAGGTCCAAATGCCCAAAACACACATGTAAGCTATGCCACTCCTGAATCGATAGTTTTCGATGTAATATTTTAGACAGTTCAACTATTGCTTTCTGCAATGGCCTCTAAATACTAAGGGATCCTTTGGTATGACTCCTCCAATCACCAAATATTCTTGCTAATGACTTTCATATTGCTTGTCATGCTTTGTAATATGATATTCTTATCCTTAACATAATGGTATGGCATCATGGATTTCTGCAGATGTCAAATCCAGCTTTGTCTTCACCATTGACATTATCTTTTTACTTAAAAAATTACTCATGGCTAGAACATGACCCATATTCAGCATGTGATTATTGCATGTATGTTCCCCACCTACATTTGTAATCTTGAACTTCCCATTTGTTTTTTCCTAACAGATGCATGAATCTACCACAGACAATTCCTGCTTTCCTTGTCTTTTGTTTGAGGATTCATCCTGTTATTTAGTCTACATATCACCTTATATCTTGTGGGGGTTGACCTATGTGGTTTGTATGTAACATTGTGCTTGATGACCCATTCTGTAATTGCTTGAACCAATTCGGTCTTTGTAGCATATATATCCCTAATTTTGAACCCTTCCCTATCGTTGTGATTCATGGCTCTTCCATATTAGTTTCTAGAGTATTCCTCATTAATGTTGCATTGACCCACTGATCCACTTCCACTTCATCTGGCAAAGGCTCTTCAAATGCGACATATGTATTGACAACAACCAATTGTTCTACCATTCTGTATCAGCTGGGTTATCATCTATGGCATATTGCATACTATCCTCCCTTGTACCATGATGGTCTTCATCATTATCAATGCCATCACTTTTTTATTAGGCATATCATCCACCTGTTATGCCATAGAAGTCGATGCTCCGATATGTGTTCATCTGCTAACATCTTCCTGAAATCGACATTGCATGTACATTGAGCATGTTACTTACCCTCAATAATACAGAATTTCATTGCCCTATCCGGTAACATTTAATCTACTTTGGATATATGAGAACATGTGATTTTTAAAAACTTGCATTTTCATTTTATCAATGTCACATAAAAATACAATATATATGCACATTTTTGATACTTACACATCTATATTCTCTTCCTCTTTTGGTAGTACGAACACCCTTCTCCCATCATGTTCACTGTGTAATAATACTCTTGATTTGGAGATGAAGACATAAACCCTGCCGAGTTGTTCTCCAAATCGAGCATACGAGTGAATGTGCCACGTGCTTCACACACTTGGGAGTTGATTATTGCATCCTTTACCATATTAATTTCCACTGACCATTGTACTTACCAAAATTTGAATATATTCTCCATATATTTGTCATCTGCGATAATCACAGTCGTACTCTTGTGCTCCGTTGTCAACTAATTGCACCTAGTTTCAAAGTATACTCTGTAAGGATCGTCTTACCCTAGCAATACAAACAACAACACACTAGAGGGGGTGTGAATAGTGTAATGGCACAAATTGCGTATTTAAAAATTAAATTGCAAATGCGGAATTATAAATACAAGAGGAATTTAAACACCACAAAAATCCAAACACAAATACAAGATATTACCCTGGCTCCCCAAACTTGGGTACGTCCAGCCACACCAATATCCACTATAATTCTCACACAGAGAAGTTAATACAATCTCATACAGAGATACCTCACACAGAGGATTTGGATTCTCACACAGAGAAATCCTTGTTTCCACACAGAAAGACTTATGCTCTCACACAGAGAGACTCAAAGTTTCACACGGAGAGATCTCAACCAACCCTCATACAGAAGGTTATACTCTCACACATAGAGTAACTAGCTCTTACACAGAAAGCTAGGGTTTGAAGAAAATAACAAAGTAAAACAAATACTCTTACATATGCATTGAGATGAACTTACTCATTAATGAATGCAAGGCATGGAAGAGGTGCTCCAAGTGATGAGATTAGCTTGAAAGAACTTGGATGGTTTCCCTTGAGCTTGACTTCAATGCATGAAGGAGAGAATGAGCTCTAAGAGGGAAAAGAGAGAGTTTGGGAGTGGCTTAATCAAGCTCGAAAGATTTGCAATAGCATCAAGAAGTTCCAACGAACTCAGCCCTCTCATATATATAGGAACCATATATGAACTCTCAAAACCCAAGGAAATAGCCAAAAACAAAAGGCTGCAACGGCTAGAATCTGAGCAAAAATGTCATCGGCAGTCGACTGATGAACAAATGACAGTCGATTGTTCAACGGCTAAATAATTTCCAACGGCTATAATCTGAGCCACGATAGTCGACTGATGAAGACAATACAGTCAACTGTATACATGATAGGCGCCTGTAAATCCTTTAGCAGGCGACTGATGAAGACAATACTGTCGACTGTATACATGATAGGTACCTGTAAATCCTTCAGCAGGCGACTACTGCATGGGATGGAAAATAATAGAGAGATGCAACTCACGCATTGTTTGCAGGTAGGCGACTGATGGTCAGTATACAGGCGACTGTAAATACTGAACCAGTCGGCTGACTAGCAAACTGGGATGAAGCCCAGATAATGCATGTTGTGCACAGTCGACTGTAGAACAATTCACAGGCGACTGTTGGAAGACAGGCGAATGTAAATTGACCGTCAGTTGACCGTTCTAAAAGCTCAAGTATGAGTCAATAAAATGTTAACTTGAGCAGTGCACTACAGTCGACAGTAGAATGCTCGACAGGCGACTGGAATAACCCAGTTGACTGTAAAACCTTCATCTGGCGACTGTTGGAGAGCCAGAGACTCCAATTGAGTTTTGGGCCAGATGGGTCTATCGGGTTGGATTCTATGATAATCCTAAGGCTCACTAAGATGGTTAAATGAATATGCATGAATGAGTAGACCAGCTATCAAGGCATTACATTAAACCTAGACTCAAAAAGGAGAAAAGCAATAAATGAAATATTACATGGATTACATTGCTTTCCTTAGAGTCTAAGGCTTCAATCTTGATGCCTTGATGCTCCCCATCATCTCCAAGCTTTGGCACCCCCTTGAGTCCAAGCTTTGGCATTGCTCCTCTTGATGTCCATCCTTACATCAAGTGTTTAGTCTCCAAAGATGATAATCTTGAAATGTTAACTATGCGACTAAAACAAGAGAGTCATTAGCAACAACATAATGTTGTGATCATCATCAAAATAACATTAGTATGAAACACCAATACTCAACAATCTCCCCCTTTTTGATGATGACACACATGCTAATGAGCTCCCCCTACTTATATGCATCAATTGTAAAATGAGATACACAATTGTAATTACTCATTATACCAAATGAAATAATGACAAACCATGGTGACATATAATAGGTATGGATTACATAAACCAATTGCAATAAGAATATAACATGCTCACATGAATGATTTACAAAATCCCACATATCTCTCTCCATAGATATAACTCTCCCCAAATGCATATGTATGAAATACAATATTTACATAATGCATATATCTCTCCCCCTTGTTATCGTCAAAAAGGTGGACATCAAAAATATCCCCCTTGTCATCCTAATTAAAGATGTGACAATATGCAAGAGTAAAGAAATGTATGATACCAAATTGTAAAAATTTAGTAGGTATCAACCAATATCCCATGCTCCCCCTAGATCATAGAAATGGTCAAATTTTTTACTTCTACGATCTAATACCAATTGTAAAGAAAGAGATAACCGATCTCTAACAATTGAGATAATACCAATTATAGAAAAAGAATTTTGAAAGATAATCTTATTTACCAGTTGTTAATCATAATTGGAGCCATGGGCCTAAAGTGTACCAAAGCAATAAATATGGAAAAATCAAGCTTCATTGATACACAATGACATTGCCAAAACAGAATATAGCATGAAATATGTTGGCAATATCCAAGGGGTTGAGTTTGAGACCAAAACTAATCAATTGAGAAATGACACCAATTGTGAAGCAATGATCCCAAAGACATCCCGAAATGAGAGTCAAAAATATGTTTTAAAAATATTTTAAACATACAACACATTAACTCGCTCATTGTCATACATATGGATAAATGAATGCATCCATGACAATGTATTTCGCAAGGTCCCCATTTTCATGAAAAGTAAATTTGAAAACATTTTCAAAATCATGAAACACACACAAACAATGGGTATGCTAAAAATAAACATTTAAGCACAATACACATGCAATATGTTTATGTGTGAGGAACCTAAACATTAGGAAAGCAAACCCAAGAGGAGTTTGATTTCCTAATGTAATCATATGAGGTGATCACATCCCTAACTAGAGAGATGATGTAACTATCCCTCTCTTGCACACTACACTTACTGGGAATCCATAAACTCAAGGATTTCCTAGGCAAGGGTTTTGCCTTTGCAAGAGGGATGGATGTGGCATGCTTATGTGTGTAAAATATTTTCTTAGCATGCATTAAGTGAGGATTTTGCTCCTTAGCAAAAAATGAAGGATTTTCATTTTTTTCTCACCACCTTGTGATTTACATGCTTCTTGTTGGTGTTATTGTTCTACAAGAAAGCATGGTTATTCTTCTTAGGTGTTTTTGCAATATTTCTTGTATTTGCAGCAAAAAAAGAATTAGAGGTGGGTTTGGTAACCACCTTTGGAGTGTATCCCAAACCTCCTCTATGGTTTGTCGGATGTTTTTTTTCAAGCAAACCGTGGATTGAATCTCTAGCATGAACATAGCTAATAAGCTTTTGAGATTCCTCTTCGCATTTCAACGTAAGTTATTGAATACGAGTTTCTAAGCTAAGGTTTTGAGCTACTAAATTATCATTGGTTATGCTCAAATCCTTAACTTGAGAGAGAAGTGTGTCTCTCTTACTAGTGTCACAAATATGCATATCATTATTGTTTACACTAGAAGATTCTAAAGCATGCACCCTACTCATAGCATTATTAAATTTTGCTTTCAATTTATCATCTGAGTTGATGCACTTACTTGCCACGTTGGAGGCTACATTGAAACGATACTCAAGCTCCTCATATGATAGCTTTGGCTCCTCCTCTTCTTCACCATTGCTTTCCTCCTTGCTAGAGATTGACGAAGACTATTCCCCATTATCCATGAAGCGCCTTTCTTCGTTGGAGTTGAGCCATGCCTCTACCTCTTCATCGCTTGATCTTGAGGAGATTGATAAAGAATCATCAAAAGCTGTGAAGCACAAGTGAGCTCGCTCCTTGTCATCCTCTTCTTCATCACTTGATGTGTCCTCATTGGAATCATCAAACATGCTGACAAGCCCCTTCTTTTGGTTCTTGAATTTGGACTTGCCTTTCCAATGTTTCTTCCCTTTTCCTTTGTAATTTTCTTTGTCGGGCTTGGAAGGGCATTCGGTAGAAATATGACCTTTTCCTCTACAATTGAAACAAATAGAATTGTTAGACTTGGAGGCAAATTTTGACAAAGATTTATCTTGCTTGCCCTTAAGGAATGCCTTGAATTGCTTGTCAAGCTCGATGTAATCATCATCGCTAACATCATCTTCTCCATCATCTTCACTCGGAGCTTCCCGATGGAATTTATTTCTCCACTCGATTGGCTCCTTCTCGGCATGGAATGCAACCCTCTTTTGCTTTTCGGGCTTCATTGGTTGAATCTCTTTCTTATGTTGAAGCTTTACTTCATATGCCATAAGATTCCTAATGCACTCCTCAACGGTGTATTTGGACATGTCATTTGACTCCAAAATTCCGTTGGCCTTTGACTCCCATTGAGATGTAAGCGAGTCTAAGATCTTCTCCACTCGATCCTCTTGGGAAATCACCTTCCCAAGTCCCTCCAAAGCGTTCACGATGTCTGTGAACCTTGTGAACACTTCTGAGATGCTTTCTCCTTCCTGCATCTTAAACATTTATATTTAGATCTAAACACACTTTGTTTAGATTTCTTTACCTTGGATGTCCCTTCAAAAGTAATCTCCAAGATATGCCAAATTTCGTTGGCCGATTTGCATATGGAGATGTGGTTGAACTCATTCGGAGTGCGGGTGCAATGGAATGCAATCATAGCCCTCGCAATGAATTTGATAGAGTCCTTCTCTGCCTTTGTCCTTGAGGCTGCGGGTATAGTAGGCTTCTCAAAGGGCGACTCCGTGATGTCCCAAAGGTCTTGACCCTCCAAGTAGAGCATCATCCTGATCTTCCAACTTGGGTAGTTGTTTCCATTGAAGAGCGGGGGTCGAAAGGTTGATAGACCTTCTTCATGAGACATGGATGAAGCGTTGCATGCCATCGTTTTTGTATGCTTCAACCTTGCTCTGATACCAATTGTAAGGATCGTCTTACCCTTGCAATACTAACAACAACACACTAGTGGGGGTGAATAGTGTAATGGCACAAATAGCGTGTTTAAAAATTAAACTTGAAAATGCGGAATTATAAATGCAAGATGAATTTAAACACCACAAAAATCCAAATGCAAACACAAGATATTTGTAGGATCCTGTCAAAACAACGACATTAGGATCGAATAATAAAGTAGAGACTTACGCTTGCGTACGCGGCACCGTAATCTCCGAACTTTGCCCTCGGATTCACCACAACGGTCGATACTTCATCACGGAGGATCGAAGCAGAGTTTCACCGCCTAAATCTCTATTTAGAAGAGGATTTTAATGGAAGGGAGAAGAAGAACATAAGATGCCTTATGCAAACTTATGGCATGGAAAGTGTAGTATGAATGCCTTACCCTTGGGTCCTATTTATAGGCTTTAGTGGTAGTTATTGTAGGAAATAACTAAATATAAGCTTATTAGCCTATATTAGCACATTCATTTATCCTCTTCTTCATTCACTTATCAAGTGCCTTTATGCACTTATAAAGTGACTTTTTCCACTTATCGAGTGGCTTTTTCCACTTATCGAGTGGTCCTTTTCACACGAGAAAAGGTTCCATTCGTGCACGCTTTCGTGCACGCGACATCTGAGGTCTGTATACCCTCATACATCCCCTCATGGGTGTATTCATGTCGTCCATATCCAACATCTCCCACTCACACTTGAGGGGATTGTAAGGAAACATCTTTCCATTAACTCTTCTGTTTATCATACCGAGAAATAGGCTGTGTGACCGTCATGCACATAGAGTCCGCTGTTGTGCACTTGTTAGAGATACATAACACCCCTCGAGGTGCAAAGTTAAGTAGATCAACGCATGCTTTACCCTAGATTATTTCTTCACATTTCTTATACTTTATATTCAACAATTGAATCCCATCTGGATTACAATTGGCTGGCCAGCTTATGAATCTTTAAAGTCCAAATGTGAATATGAAATTATTCGTCCTCTTCTTGCGATCCTTTCGATCTTGACTTGACTTGATTTTCTAACATGCCCCGCCGGACCGAATTGACCATAGTCCATAAGTAACATGCTAAGATAGCAATCACCCAGTCAAATCTAAAGGAACCAATTAGAGTCCATAAGGGTAACGAGTTAAGACCCATGTGGTCTTTGGGTCTCACATAATAGTAAACAAAATTTACTATTCTAACCCAATGGTCAAATGCATATGTAGTATGAATACGTATTACAACATCACTCCTTTCCCAGGGAGCGTATGTCTTAATGATGTTGTAAGGATGATGATCAGACACCACAATGTCTGATTTTGAGTCCCTTTTACTACTCAAATCATCTTCTGGACCCACATCCCGCATAAGACAGATAGGATTTAATAATCCTATTAGATCTTTTGTAAGCATCCATATGATGCAGATCTTTCATACGACCATTTTGTTTAAGTCATGACTCTAAATCATCCTTCTGACGATTTTGACTTTAAACAGGTCTCATCTTTATTTTATCCGTCTGATATAATAAAGGCGGTTGCTCATGTGAGAAAGCCAACCTCAATCTGTCCGACATACTAGAAAATTAGCTGAGATTTTAAAAAATGTATACAAACATTTTCAAGAAATTCATATGCAATGTTAAAAAGAACTTATTCTTTTATTAAATTTGATCTTTTACAGACATGGAAATTTACATTTGTACAACTCAGCTCTTACGCAACCCTTGAGATGATAAGTGTTTGTAAAATACATCTCTGGGGATCGCCTTCGTAAGCGGATCCGCTATCATCTCATGCGTAGATATGTACCTTATGTCTACCTTCTTGGTCTTATCATAGTCTTTTGCAAATTTGTAGCGGATATCTATGTGTTTGGTCTTACAATGGAATTTAGGATCTTTGACATAGGCTATAGATGCTTGACTGTCGCTGTGTATAGGTACAGCACCTGAGTCACTTGCATCAATTAGCCTATCTAAGAACTTCCTAAGCCAAACAGCCTCTTGGACTGCCATGCTAAATGCTACAAACTCGGCTTCCATAGTTTAAAGTGTGATGCAGGATTGTTTCTTGCTACTCCAGGATATTGCACCAGATCCGAGTAGAAAAACATATCTTGAGGTCGATCGCCGCTCATCGAGATCACCCGCCCAATCAGCATCAGTGTAGCCTTCGAGCCTCAAGGCATCTCCTTGATAGCATAAAGCATAGTTTGCAGTTCCTTTAAGATACCGCATTATCCTCTTAACCGCTTTCCAGTGCACTTGCCCTGGGTTGGATTGGTAACGACTTACCATTCCAACGACAAAACAGATGTCTGGTCTTGTACACATCATAGCGTACATAAGACTACCAACTGCACTGGAATATGGAACTTTTTCCAAAATTTCCTTTTCCTTTTGGTTCTTTGGACATGATTTCAGACATAAATTGTCGCATTTGCTTATAGGAGTATCAATGAACTTGCAGTCCTGCATATTAAAACGTTCTAGAACCTTCTTTATATAAGTCTCTTGTGAAAGAGAAAGAAGTTTCTTCGAACGATTCCTTGAAATCTTAACTCCAAGGATATATGCGGCTTCTCACATGTCTTTCATCTCAAAAACTGATGAAAGCCAAGCCTTGATATCCATCACAAAGCCCTTGTCATTTCCGGTTATTAAAATGTCATCTACATATAGAGACATAATAACGTACTTGCTCTTAATCCTCTTGATATATACACAGTTAACTTCATCAAGCATGGAAAACCCATTTGATAAGACAACCTCTTGAAATCGTATATACCATTGCCTCGAGGATTGTTTAAGACCATATATGGACTTACGAAGTTTACAAACCTTATGTTCGTTTCCTTCTTTTACAAACCCTGTTGGTTGTTCCATATAGATCTCCTCGTCCAATTCTCCATTGAGAAAGGCAGTCTTTACATCCATCTGATGTAATTCGAGGTCTAAGCAAGCTACCATAGCCAGAATCAGGAGAATCGAGATAAAACGAACAACAGGTGAGAAGGTCTCTTCATAGTCTATCCCTTCCTGTTGCGTAAAACCTTTCGCGACAAGGCGAACTTTATATCTGTCTATAGAGCCGTCAGCCTTATGCTTGATCTTGAGAACCCATTTGTTCCCAATAGCTCTACGTCCTCTGGGTAAGTCAACTAAGTCCCAGACTTGGTTAACTTTCATGGATTCCAACTCTTCCTTCATCGCTTCCATCCATTTGTCTTTCGCAGGGCATGATACGGCCTGTTTGAAAGTAGCAGGCTCGTCATCATCCTGTAGTAAAGTCATAAAGGTTTGCGGAAATTCATCCTCAAATCTTAGAGGAGCCAACCTTGTACGATTACTACGTCGTATTTGAGATTCTTCAAGTCCTTGTTGACTCGAATTTAGATCATTTCTAACATCACTCCCACTTGGAATGTCGTTAGAAATGCTCCCACTTGGATCATTATTCCCATATGGAATAGGATTTGCGTCATTCGTATCATCCATTGGTGAAGTTTGAAACGTATTTTCGTCTTCACCAAGAATTCTCCCACTCGAATGAGGTAATCCTTCTTGATCATTAATCTCAAATAGAGATAAGTCCTGACTTATCTCGCCCTGTCTTGGAAACTCGTTTTCCAAGAAAGTGACATCCCTCGACTCAAATTCAATTAGACCTCCATTGTCTTCCTGACTAACGAAAACATAACCTTTAGAGTTTTCTGTGTATCGTATAAAGATACATTTCCTTCCCCTTGGCCCAAGTTTGCCATACTTATGGGAGGAAATATGTGCGTAGGATGCACATCCCCAAGGTTTTAAAATGTTTAAGTCAGGAGACTTTTGGTTCCATAACTCATAAGGAGTGGAGCTAACTGATTTCGAGGGTACGCGGTACAAAATGAAAGTGGCCGTTAATAATGCATCACCCCAAAAGGTGATTGGTAAGTTAGCTTGCGCCATCATTGAACGGATCATTTCCATTAAAGTCATATTCCTCCTTTCAGCAACACCATTTTGTTGAGGAGTATAAGGCATAGTTACCTGATGTACTATGCCCTTTTCATCACATAGTTCCTTAAAACTTGTTGATTGATATTCACCGCCCATATCGGTTCGCAAAACCTTAATCTTGCGATCTAATTGATTCTCCACCAAACACATATAGTTTTTAAAGCAGGTTAATTCTTCACTTTTGTGGGATATCAAATAGATATGACCGAATCGGGTGAAGTCATCAATAAAAGTGATGAAATAGGACTTCCCGCGTCTTGTCTTGACATTCATCGGACCACATATGTCCGAATGGATGAGCTGTAATGGAACCTCGGCCCTTGTGCCGGTTCCAAACGGCTTGCGACAAGATTTCCCTACAAGGCAATGTTCGCAAGTCGACATTTCAACCTTTGAAACATTGGATAGAAGGCCACGTTTGGCAAGTCTATCCACACGCGTTGGTCCAATATGACCAAGCCTTGCGTGCCAACAAATTATATCTGACTCATAAGTCGAAGAATTTGCGACAAGGAAATTTTCATTACTAAATGAAGAGTCATACATTGTATTTAATACAATAAATCCTTTAAATACATACCCAGAACCAATAAGAGTATTATTACAAAACAAGTCCACTTTACAATTTTGAAAAAACCAGCTATAACCAAGACCCATTAACACGACCACAGATATAATATTCCTTCGAATATCTGGAGCGAAGAGGACATCATGTAGTAAGAGAGTGCGGCTGTTGTCCAAGACTAGCTTGCAAGTCCCAACGCCTTTCACTTCAACACGTGTGTTGTTTCCTACATAAATCCACTTTGATCCTTGGGGTATCCGGTGATACTCCACGAAGGACCGTCTGTCCCTTGCTATGTGGTCGGTGGCACCTGAATCAATTATCCAAAATGGATTAGATTCCACAAGAAATATTGAACTAGAAACACATATGTAACTAGCATAATTACAAGTTACCTCGTCGCTTCCACTCGTACACGAACGAGCATAGTGACCGAGTTTGTTGCACTTGAAGCACTTGATCTTCTTCAAGTCTTTCTTCTTGTGCCATTTCTTGTGCCATTTCTTGTGCCCACCCTTATGTTTGGGTTTCTTGGTAGACTCAGGTTGCTTATTACGTTCATTAGTAAACTTCGAACGATCTTTCTGTTTCTTTTCCCCGTGTGAGGAACTAGCAACCATGTGCACTTCTGCACTTGGCTTGGCGGCCGCAAGCCGCTCTTCCTCTAACTCGAGGTTCTTAGAAACGTCACTGAAGTTCTTGAAGCTCTCATTGTGAGTGAGATGCATCTTCATTTGGTCCCACCCATTTGGTAGGGAACATATGACTGCTTGGATTTGTTGCTCATCAGTGAGCACATGACCTGCATCCTTTAACTCTGAGATAAGATTCACCATATGTCGCAAATGTTTCCCCATGGAATGATCTGGACGTTTCTTGTATGAATCAAATCTTATAGTTAAGGCACGAAGTTTAGACACCGATGTGCCACCAAACTTCTCCTCTAGCTTGGACCATATGTCCATGGGTAGGTCATGCTCTCAGAAGATGCGCATTATGTCATATGCCATACTGGACAATAATGTAATGCGGGCTATCTTGTTCTTCCGAGACCAAGCATCAAAAGCTTCCTTGTCTCGTCTGTGTTGGGCCGTAGTGCCCAACTCAGGTTCAATCATTACGTTCTTCAGAGTTTCGAGCACTTCTTGCTCCTCTAGAACGTATTGTATCTTAATGGACCATAGTTTGTAATTATCGCCGTTGAGTTTTTCACCTCTGTTTAACTCAGCGACTATATTCTTTGAAGAGGAAGACATTTTACTTTTAAAATGCTGCAAAAGACACAAAACCGAAGGTTTGATCAAAAACATTGCATTAAAAGTTCTTAAAATATAATTCCCACTTGAAATGATAATAGAATATCCCATTTGGATAGTTCTAATTTCAACTCCCACTTGGAATGATATTTACAATTTGATAAGTTACTTTCGAAAAATATTGAAGATGTTACTCTAGAATCGGAAAGGTCACTACGTTTCCAATCACCATCTAGAGTAACTTTCAATATTTCTCCCTCACTTATCAAACGATAGTACTCTTATAGTACTTCACAGTGGAATAGCGTTTTTGAAAACGTATTTTTCAAAAGCAAAAATGATATTTCAACTTAGTACCCTTATGATACTAGCGAAATATACGGTAATCCCTGGCCATTTGCCAGGATGAGTCGTAGCCGTACCAAGGCCGGATCCCCCCTTGGGGATTTTTCTGCAAGCCATAGTCGTCGGCTCCCATATAGATCCATGCGCTCCCCTTCTGTAAGGGAATTTGCCGTAGATAACTGCCGTCGGCCCTGCATGGACCGGTCATGCATGTCACATTCATGCAAGCTCCCCCCCCCGCAAATACAGGGTCAACCGGGGCTCGATCGGGGCTCAGCACTGGCCGAGACCGGGGCCAAAAGTGGCCGAACACTGGCATCGGCCAGTGCCGACAGGCCTTGGCCTGGCCCTGGCCACTGCCAGGGCCGGCCGTGGCCCTGGCAGCGGCCAGGCCCTGGCCTCTGCCAGGCCCTGGCCTCTGCCAGGCCCTGGCCTCTGCCAGGGCCGGCCAGGCCACTGGCCTGGCCCTGGCCCCCGACCAGGCCCTGGACTGAGGCCAGGGCCGGCCGGGCCCTGGCCCCCCCGGCCAGGGCCGGCCGGGCCCTGGCCTGAGGCCAGGGTGCCAGCCCTGGCCTCTGCCAGGGCCGGCAGGGCCCTGGCCCTGGCCTGG
Source organism: Scilla litardierei (assembly GCA_030789695.1). NCBI lineage: Eukaryota > Viridiplantae > Streptophyta > Magnoliopsida > Asparagales > Asparagaceae > Scilla > Scilla litardierei. The sequence goes on along the minus strand of CM061133.1, from coordinate 76,110,100 downwards.
CCCTGGCCAGGGCCCCCTGGCCCTGGCCGAGGCCGGCCAGGGTCTGGCCCTGGCCGAGGCCAGGGCGCCGGCCCTGGCCCCTGCCAGGGCCGGCCAGGCCTGGCCCTGGCCCTGGCCGGCCAGGGCCGGCCTGGCCCTGGCCAGCTAGTGCTGGCCCTGCCTTGGCCGGCCATGGCCCAGCCATGGCCTTTTGGCCTTGGCCAGCCATGGCCCATATGGCCATGGCCGGCCACCCCATTCAATGGGGTTGGCCGCACACCCCCGGAGGGGTGGCCGTGGTGGTTTTTGGCCGTAGCCAACCACCTCCGCATGGGGAGGGGGAATGCATTGCCTCCATGCACAAAAATTGTCATCTTCTCCGTTGAGAAAAACCACCATTTTCTTCTCCGATGAGACACCCGTTCGTCGAGAAAGTAGTTATTCTCTGATGGCCGTGTGTCAAAATGAAAAATAACATAATCTAAAGTTCGTAAACTACACGCTCCACATGAAGAGAGTTCACATTCCCTATTGAATGGAGACTCAGCATCCATGAAGAGTGCGAGCTTGGCGATATGAACGGTCGGTTCTTCCCGTCACGGAGAGTTCCTGCCATATCCGTAATGACAGAAGACCCTAACATGAAAATAACAACCGCTGCGTTATCTCCGTCATGAAGCATTCCTACCATATCCATAATGGTAGGATACCCATTCGTGAAAAAGACAACGCCTCGTTCATCAGTTCGACAGGGCAACGGTTTGACCGGGGCGAACCCGTATGGCTCTGATACCAATGTAGGATCCTGTCAAAACAACGACATTAGGATCGAATAATAAAGTAGAGACTTACGCTTGCGTACACGGCACCGTAATCTCCGAACTTTGCCCTCGGATTCGCCACAACGGTCGATACTTCGTCACGGAGGATCGAAGCAGAGTTTCACCGCCTAAATCTCTATTTAGAAGAGGATTTTAATGGAAGGGAGAAGAAGAACATAAGATGCCTCATGCAAACTTATGGCATGGAAAGTGTGGTATGAATGCCTTACCCTTGGGTCCTATTTATAGGCTTTAGTGGTAGTTATTGTAGGAAATAACTAAATATAAGCTTATTAGCCTATATTAGCACATTCATTTATCCTCTTCTTCATTCACTTATCAAGTGCCTTTATGCACTTATAAAGTGACTTTTTCCACTTATTGAGTGGCTTTTTCCACTTATCGAGTGGTCCTTTTCACACGAGAAAAGATTCCCTTCGTGCACGCTTTCGTGCACGCGACATCTGAGGTCTGTATACCCTCATACATCCCCTCATGGGTGTATTCATGTCGTCCATATCCAACAATATTACCCTGGTTCCCCAAATTTGGATACGTCCAGCCACACCAATATCCACTATAATTCTCACACAGAGAAGTTAATACAATATCATACAGAGATACCTCACACAGAGGATTTGGATTCTCACACAGAGAAATCTTTGCTTTCACTCAGAAAGACTTATGCTCTCACACAGAGAGACTCAAAGTCTCACACAGAGATATCTCATCCAACCCTCACACAGAAGGTTATACTCTCACACAGAGAGTAACTATCTCTCACACAGAAAGCTAGGGTTTGAAGGAAATAACAAAGTAAAACAAATACTCTTACCTATGCCTTGAGATGAACTTACTTGTTAATGAATGCAAGGCATGGAAGAGGAGCTACAAGTAATGAGATTAGATTGAAAGCACTTGGATGGTTTCCCTTGAGCTTGACTTCAATGCAAGAAGGAGAGAATGAGCTCTAAGAGGGAAAAGAGAGAGTTTGAGAGTTGCTTAATAAATCTCTAAAGATTTGCAATAGCATCAAGAAGTTCCAATGAACTCAGCCCTCTCATATATATAGGAAATCTATATAAACTCTCAAAACCCAAGAAAATAGCCAAAAACAAAAAGCTGCAATGGCTTGAATCTGGGCAAAAACGTCATCAACAGTCGACTGATGAACAAATGACAATCGGCTGTCCAACGGCTAAATAATTCCCTACGGCTATGATCTGAGACACGACAGTCGACTAATGAAGACAATACAGTCGACTGTATACCGGATAGCACCTGTAAATCCTTCAGCAGGTGACTGCTGCAGAGGATGGAAATTAACAGAGAGATGCAACTTACGCACTGTTTGTAGACAGATGACTGATGGCCAATATACATGTGACCGACCAATGGACAAGCGACTGTAAATACTGACTTGTCGACTGACTAGCAAACTGGGATGAAGACCAGATAATGTAAGTTGCGCACAGTCGACTGTAGAACAATTCACAGGCGACTGTTGGAAGACAGGCGACTGTAAATTGACCGTCAGTCGACTGTTCCAAAAGCTCAAGTATGAGTCAATAAAATGTTGACTTGAGCAGTGCACCACAGTCAACTGTAGAAGGCTCGACAGGCGACTGGAATAACCTAGTCGATGTAAAACCTTCATCAGGCAACTGTTGGAGAGCCAGAGACTTCAATTGAGTCTTTAGGCAAGATGATCCTATTGGGTTGGATTCTATGATAATCCTAAGGCTCACTAAGATGGTTAAATGCATATGCATGAATGAGTAGACCATCTATCAAGGCATTACATTAAACCTAGACTCAAAAAGGAGAAAAGAAATAAATGAAATATTACATAGATTACATTGCTTTCCTTAGAGTCTATGACTTCAATCTTGATGCCTTGATGCTCCCATCATCTCCAAGATTTGGCACCCCTTGAGTCCAAGCTTTGGCCTTGCTCCTCTTGATGTCCATCCTTACATCAAGTGTTTAGTCTCCAAAAATGATATTCTTGAAATGTTAACTATGCGACTAAAACAAGAGAGCCATTAGCAACAACATAACGTTGTGATCATCATCAAAATAACATTGGTATGAAACACCAATGCTCAACATACTCATGTCGTCTGACCTTTGTGGCCTTGTATATCTGATCTACTAGTTGGCCATACATTGACGGTATCCTCTTTGTAATGGGCTTTACGGCCCCCATGAAATATCTCGGTTCGTTATTTTCACCAATCATTAAATATACATATTTATTACAGGTCACAAAAATCCACTCACTAACTATTGTTCTAATATACAAAAAACTCCTTCATAATTATTCACTAAGGCTATATTTGGTTAGTGGGAAAAGGAAAGAAAAGGAGAGAAAATAAGAAGGAAAATGAATTTCCATTGTTTGGTTGAAAAGAAAAGTGAAAAGAAAATGAAAATGGAGGAAAATAAATATTGAAACTTTTCTTTCAAGTTTTCCTCCTCTTGACCCTATGAAAATGATGGAAAATTGAGCAAAGCTAATTACTCTCTCTTATGAGCTTATTGGCTACGGAACCTGTAGCCTTGTATTTATAGAATAAGTTTATATAATAGGTGGATACCCAATACACAAATGGGTACCATACTGGCCTACAAAAGCCTGCTCATAACACTTCCCCTTATCCATCCATTGTTGTAGGCTTGGTATATGAATACTTCTGGGTTCATAGGGCTTATCTGACTATGGGGATATGGATACTTCTGGATCCTAAGTTAAGGGGTCTTACCTCGTTAAAACCATTGGCTATGGAAAACCCAGTGGAAAAACCAATAGCTAAGGGAAAAGAGTACAAGTCTCCTTGACTTCTCTTGATCGGTGGATATCATCAGGGGGTGGATACTTACGGATCCAGAGTTGATGTGGTTGCCTCGTTAAAACCTTTGGCTACAGAAAACCCAATGGGAAAAATCGACAGCTAAGGGAAAAAGAGTACAACACAACATTAACTCCCCCAGTTGTGTACAAGCTTCAGGCTTGTATATCTTTCAACTGTCTCATCCCAAACCCTATTACAAGTTTTCTAAAGGTACAACGAGGTAATGCTTTAGTAAATAGATCTGCCATGTTGTTGCAAGACTGGATCTGTTGGATGTCAATCTATTTGTCTTCTTTTTGTTCATGCGTCCAGAAGAGCTTGGGGGAAATGTGCTTCATCCTGTCACCTTTGATGTAGCCACCTCGTAGTTGAGTTATGCAGGTTGCATTGTCTTCGTACATGGTGGTTGGTTTAAGATCCCCCGTCTTCAGGCTGATTGTCACTAGGATGTGGTGGATGACAGAACGAAACCAGAAGCATTCTCTGCTGGCTTCGTGGATCGCAATGAGTTCGGAGTGGTTGGATGAGGTTGCTGTTGAGGTCTGCTTCACTGATCTCCATGAGATGGCTGTTCCACCGTAGGTGAATACGAAGCCGTTCTGGGACTTTGCGATTTGAGGGTCAGACCTGTATCCAGCATATGCAAAACCAACTAAGTTGGAGGATACGCATTTCTTGTAGTATAGTCCCAAGTCAACTGACCCTTGGAGGTAGTGCAGAAGGTGCTTCACTCTGTTCCAGTGGCGCTTTGTGGGTGCTGAACTGTATCTGGCTAGTAGGTTAACTACGAACGCTACATCAGGACGTGTGCAGTTTGCCAGATAAAGGAGTGCTCCAATTGCACTTAAGTAGTGTACTTCGGGACCCAGTGCTTCCTCCCCCTCTTCCAGCGACCGGAAGGTGTCCGTATCCACATCCATTGATCTGACGACCATTGGTGCACTCAGCGGGTGGCATTTGTCCATAAGAAAGTTTTTCAGCACTTTTCTTGTGTAGGTGGATTGATGTAACAGGATTCCTCCGCTGAGGTGTTCGATTTGTAAGCCAAGGCAGAATTTGGTTTTGCCAAGGTCTTTCATCTCAAAAGTCTGTGTAAGTCTCTTGGATATCTCAGTTATCTCTTTAGGAGATCCAATGAGGTTTAAGTCGTCTACATAGATGGCAATTATTACGAATCATGTTTCCTTTTCTCTTATAAAGATGCAAGGGCAGACTTCATTGGTTATGAATCCTTGTTGCACGAGGAATTCACTGAGTCTGTTATACCACATTCTTCCTGATTGTTTCAGACCATACAATGATCTTGGGAGTTTGACAGAATATACGTCCCGAGGTCTTTCTGTCATTTTTTTTGAAAGTTTATACCCGTCTGGAAGTCTCATATAGATGTCCTTGTCTATATTGCCATATAGGTATGCAGTCACAACGTCCATGAGCTGGATATCCATGCCTTTCGTAGATGTTAGGCTAATTATGAACCAGAAAGTGATCGCATCCATGACCGGAGAATATGTATCATCATAGTCTATTCCTGGTCGTTGGGAAAAGCCTTATGCAATAAGGCGCGCTTTGTAGCGTACGATCTTATTATTTTCGTTTCTCTTTCTTACGAATACCCATTTATATCCCACAGGTTTAACACCCTTTGGTGTTAGGACTACAGATCCAAAAAATTTGCGTTTCGAGAGTGAGTCCAGCTCTACTCCTATTGCCTCGTTTCACTTTGGTCAATCCTCTCTGCGTTTATATTCTGCTAGAGAGCATGGATCGATATCATCGTCATATTCAGTGACGTGATTAAAAATAATGAACGCGAAGTTATCATCGTCATATTCAGCGACGTTTGGTGAAGGAAGCCCTTTCGCGTCGCGATTCATCCGTCGGCAGAGGTTCGGCTCAGCTGTGAGCGTGCCGATAATGTGTTATGAGCTTATTGGCTACTGAACCTATAGCCATGTATTTATAGAATAATTTTACATAAGGGGTGGATACCCAATACACAAATGGGTACCATGCGGGCCTACAAAAGCCCGCTCATAACACTCTCACATTAATGCATTTATGTTTTTAACAAATATAATTATTTGATGTTGTTAAAGAATTCATGAATAATTCATGAATGATTTCAAAAATTATGAAAATTTCGTAAATTTTTCAAAAAAAAGTACGAATCATTAGCAAAATTTTATTTATGAATTATTTAATGCTCGTGAATTATTTAAAATTTACGAATTTTTCAAATAACATGTGAATAATTCGCAAAATTTTAAAAATAAATCATGAACATTTAATATATTTTTATTCTTGAACGTTTTTGAAAAATCAGCAAATAATTCACAAAGTTTTCTAAAATTCGTGAATATTCGCGTGTTGCTTGGAAAATTTGTGCATTATGCACGAGTGTTTCAATTAGCTTGCGAATTATTTCTAACTTTTTCATATAATTTGTAAATTATTCACGTACTATTTAATAACAAATTATTTACAAATCAAGATATTTGTAGGTTTAATGAATTATTCTTTACGATTCGTAAATTATTTGCTAACTTCACGAATTATTCGAAACAGCTAACAATTTTCTAATTTAATATGAGATTAAAAATTATTTGACTCCATACTTTATATTTGAAAAATGAAATAAACTAACAATAGGTACTAACATTTATTGATGATATATTCGTAAATTATTTTAAATAATTAAGTTACAGTAATATTATCATTTTATATGAAGCCAAACTATTACCGAATTTGATGGAATTATTTATGAAAATTTTGACTAAACATGTTACTCATGAATTAAATCCTGTTTAGCGAAAACATCTCTTAAATTTTTTTCATTTTCAATTAGCAACCTAATAGAAGAAATTTTCTTATTTTCCTTTTAACTTTCTTCATTTTCAATTAGCAACCAAACATAAAAAATCCCATTTAATTTTCTTTTTCTTTCATTTTCTATTTTCTTTTCTTTTCACTTTCTTTCATACATTTTCTCTTGAACCAAACATAGTCTAAGTATATCTTTCCATCATCTTTAGGAAAAAATCATAATAATTTCATTTATACACTTCAAAGACCACATTACAATGTTTTGAAATTGAAAATTTTGACCAATATCTCATAATAATCTTTCATATAGAGAGCGATGGAAAATCATTACAATGAAGGGTAACGAAGCTAGATCCGGTTATTTCGGGTCTTCTTCGACGAGTAACATGTCTGATCCAATGATTTTTAACTTCAATGGGTTGATTTATTTTTTTTGCTTGGGTTGGATAGGGTTTTTTCAACAAGAGCTCTGGAAAAATTGGGGTTTTTGTGTAAGTCGCAGAAGAGGGCTAGTAGGCAGCCCTATATGTGTAAATTGGTAGGGTTTGCCAATCCCGGCCAATTGCTATTGTGTAGTGACTCCACAAGGCCAATTGGCTAGGCCCCTGACTTACGACCAATTTGGCCAATGTTGCCAAAGCGAAATTTGCCTAGTCAACGCCGACTTAGCACATTGGTCGCCGAGGTGGCGAAAGTTTGGCTATTTCGCTAATTATTTTTTCGATTATTTCTCTAATTATTTTTAATTTTTTGCTTTTTCTCAAAAATTTTCCTTATGAATTTAAATGGTTTGGACCCGGGTCGCCTTGGGTCATATTCCCGTGATCATGCTCGATTGGGATATTTTCCTGTTTTCCATGCACAAAAGACACGAGTCTTTGCATGTTTAGAGATGGGTTATCTTAAATACATATGATACACGTCATGAAATTTTAACAAATAATAATACAATATTAATTATATATAAATAATTCCTTACATTTATTTATTTTGTTTCAATCAATTTTGACTCTTTAGTTTTACATATATACTCTAAGAAGAGGTTTTGGATAATATCCAAATCCGAATAGTATATGTTGGATTCGAACACAAATAGTATATATAGTATTTGAGTAGATATATGATCATTGGTATATTAGATCTAAAAATTTGATTTGGATGTGGATGTTGCAGTTTTCGTGTATATCTGATCTGTTTACGCCAATGTCTGCAATATTTAAAGTTACATTCAGCCCCAAAAATATTTAAAATATATATTTTAGATCCTAAATCTTCAAATTAGATCATAAAAATCTTTAAACATTTTAGAAAAATCTTTAAAATTGTATTAGCCATTCTAAAAATAACTTAAGGGTATTCCAAATATATAAAGGTGTTATGAAGGGAAAAGCGTAGGGTAAAAGGTGTAGAGGGTTAGGAGCCCCCTGCCCTCATATATATAGCATTCAATGATGGGTGGATACCCAATGGGCCTATTCACAACACGTCCCCTTATCCAACCAATCATGGAATAAGAGGTGGATTCTTCAAGATCCAAGTTAGGATAACTGTCTTGTTAAATAAAGAACAGTTTCTCCATAACTTTCCTGTTTTAGGGATGTGTCTATGGGTGGATACTTCAGGATCCAGAGTCAACGAGGTTGCCTCATCAAAACCTTGACTATGGAAAACCATGTGGAAAAAACCAATAGCCAAGGGAAAAGAGTACAACACTACTGTTGACTCCCCCACATCTGACCAAGCTTCTGGTTTGCAAATTTCCTATGAATCTATACATCAGTCTCCTATGTATCTACACATTCATAGTTCTCTCATCTTGACCCAGTTTACATTTTCTCACTTTCCTCATCCTAATTCCACCTACAAGTTTCTCAAAGATACTAGCAGGCATGGATTTGGTAAGCAAATCCTCCAAGTTATTACAAGATTGGATCTTCTGTACCTCAATATACTTTTGCTTCTGAAGGTCATGCGTCCAGAAAAACTTAGGAGAGATATGCTTTGTCTTGTCGCCTTTGATGTAGCCATCCTGTAGCTGGGCTATACATGCTACATTGTCTTCATAGATTGTAGTAGGCTCAAGAACGCAGGGCTTTAAGCCAGTAGAGGTGAGAATGTGCTGGATCACAGAACATAGCCAGAAGCTCTCTTTACTTGATTCATGGATTGCTAGAAGTTATGAATGTGTGGATGAGATGGTCGTCATGGTCTGCTTCACAGATCTCCAAGATATGGCAGTGCCGCCATAAGTGAACATGTATCCGGTCTGAGACTTCTCTGTATGGGGATCGAATCTGTAACCTGCATCAGCATAACCAACTAAACCTGTTGTTGCCCCTTTCCTGTAGAATAGACCTAAGTCTATGTACCCTTGGAGGTAGCGCAGAAGATGCTTAACTCCGGCCCAGTGCCTCTGTGTAGGTGCAGTACTATATCTAGCTAGTAAGTTGACTGCAAATGTTATGTCAGAGCAAGTGCAGTTAGCCAGGTAAAGGAGTGCACCAATAGCACTTAAATAAGGCACTTCAGGGCCTAGTACTTCCTCCTCCTCTTCCAGCGACCGGAAGGGATCTTTCTATACATCCAATGATTTCACGACTATAGGGATACTGAGGGGGTGGCACGTATCCATTTGGAACTTTTTCAGTAAGTTCGATGTATAAGTTGACTGATGTAACAGGATCCCATCGTTAAGATGCTCTATTTGAAGACCTAAACAGAATTTTGACTTTCTGAGATCTTTCATCCCGAAAGTTTCTGTCAAGCTTCTAGTAATCTCAGTGATCTCTCCAGGAGATCTGATGAGGTTCAAGTCATCCACATAGACGGCTATGATGATAAATCATGTTGCATTTGCTCTAATAAAGATGAAAGGACAGACTGGGTTATTTGAAAATCCTTGCTTCGCAAGGAATTTGCTCAGTCTGTTATACCACATCGTTCCAGATTGTTTCAGACCATATAATGATCTTTACAGTTTCACTGAGTAGACGTCACGTTGCCTCTCTTTTAGTGCTGCAGGCAAATAATAACCGCCAGGCAATCTCATAAAGATGTCTCGGTCTAAATTACCATTTAGGTATGCAGTCACGACGTACATAAGCTGCATATCCAAACCTTTTTGAGCTGTTAAGCCAATAAGGAATCGGAAGGTGATCGGACCATGACCGGGGAGTATGTGCGTCAAAATCCACCCATGGACGTTGGGTAAAACCATGCGCTACAAGCCTTGATTTGTAGCGAACGATCTCATTCTGTTCATTTCTTTTTCCAACAAATACCCATTTATAACCCACAGGTTTTACACCTTTTGGTGTCTGGACAATTGGTCTGAAGACCTTGCATTTTGTGAGTGAATCCAACTCCACTTCTATTGCTGCTTTCCACTTTGGCCAATCATCTCTGCTTTGACATGCTGTCAGAGAGTGTGGTTCAATAGCATCGTCGTAGTATGCGACGTTGATGGAAATATTACACGTAAATGTGTCATCTATAATGGTGCTCTTTCTGTCCCAATACTCCCCAGTTCGTACATAATGTATCGAAACTTCATTTTCTTCCGATTTTTCCTCTATTTGAGAGTTTAGGAGAGATGGGGGAGCAGGGCTTATAGTAGCATCCTGTGGTGGTATTGTTTGACCATTGCCAAGGGTCCTACTCTTTCGAGGGACTTGATCCTTGGATCCCGGTAGTCGTCCTCTCTTTTTTTAAGAGGTCCAACCAACTCTGATATAGGCGGATTGCATCCATTTTGTGGTATGTCAATCCTAGCTGGAGTGTTAACAGCAGGGACGTGTGATCTGACAATCTTCTGGTTGTCAGTAAATTTGTCTGGTAAGAGATGGACATTGTTTTGGATATATAGAATCTTCAGGACCTCCTCCTCACACTGGCTCGTAGGCGGATCAAAGTGACTTAATTTCTGTGTATCCCAAGAGATACTCTCTGAAGCTTCAGGCTTCTTGGTTTGTAAGCATAGTCTTGAAAATGATGTTTCATCAAATTCACAGTCTTCTAGACGTGCCTTGAAAACGTCTCCCGTAAGGGGTTCAAGGAATCTTATTATGGATGGTGTGTCAAACCCAACCTAAATGCCTAGACGACGTTGTGGACCCATCTTTGTCCTTTGTGGTGGTGCTATGTGGACATATACTGCACAACCAAATATTCTCAAATGTGAGATAATTGGTGGTACTCCAAGTGCTAATTGCATAGGAGAAGATGACTGACCTCCAGAAGGTCTATATTTTATTAAAGATGCAGCATGCAATATTGCATGACCCCATGCATTCATCGGCAACTGGGATTGAAGTAGTAATGGACGAGCAATTCCATTGCAGTCTCTTTAGTAGAGATTCTGCTAACCCATTTTGGGTGTGAACATGTGCTACAGGATGTTCAACTTTAATGCCCGATGCTTGACAATAGTCTAAAAAACTTGTGATGTAAACTCCCCCGCATTATCCAGACGAATTTTCTTTATCTAGTGATCGGGGAAGTGGGCCCGCAACTTGATTATCTGAGCTAAAAGCTTAGAAAATGCCAAGTTACAGGTGGACAGTAGACACACATGTGACCACTTAGTAGATGCGTCTATCAGGACCATAAAGTACCTGAAGGGACCACTTAATGGGTGTATATGCCCACAAATGTCCCCATGGATTCTCTCCAGAAAGCTAGGAGACTCCAAGTCCACTTTAAGTGGAGAGGGTCTCGTTATTAGTTTACCCTTGTAACAGGGTGGACATGGAAAATTACCTTTTTGAAGAATCTTCGTGTTCTTCAAATTTATACCCCTTGAGTTATTTATGATGCGGTACATCATACCAGATCCAGGGTGTCCTAGTCTACTATGCTAGAGTTGGAATTCTGGTATTTGAGGGCACTGCAGATGCTCCGTCATGTATACTTCTGGAGAGTGAATACTTGTCTGGTAGAGACTCGTGGGGAGTCCATCGATACGTTCCACAATGGTTTTTATACCATTTGTAAGAGACATTACATGCAAGTATTATTTTTTATTATCCTTGACCGTCTCTAAGTGATACCCGTTTAAACGGATATCTTTAAAACTTAGAAGATTTCAGATCGATTTAGGTGAGTATGGCACATCTCTAAGTTTAATGTGTCTGTTATTGGAGAGCAAAATGATTGCTTCCCCTGATCCTTCTATTATGTCAGCTGGTCCTGAGATTGTTCTTAATGGACCATAGTAACTACCAATGCTCGTAAAGTAGTCTATACACTGAAGAATAGAGTGCGTTGACGCACTGTCCACTAGGTATATAGATTCCATATCTAAAAATGAAAAGCATTCAATAAATACTACGAAAAGAGAATACTTTCATTAATATTTAAAAGCTGACAAACATAGTAGCTAACATGGAATAGAAAGACATAAAATAAGATACAGTGCTAGAAAGTAAGATACGGATGGTCCATGACTACAAAGTGTTGTCATTCATGAAATCTTCTGGATTCCATGCAGTAGCTGGTAACGCTGCCCCATCTATCAAGTTTGTCTCGGCATGAGGCTTGAGACTTGCCTGGCAGAGGTCCTGTAGGTGTCTGGATGTGCAGCAGTTTCTGGACCAGTGGCCAGTCATTCCGCATATAGAGCAATTATTCTCCCAGTCTTTCTTGGGAGGACCACCTTTATTAGGCGTTCACTGTTGCTTCTTTGCCACGAACTTCTAGTTCTGGGGAGGAGCCTGAGGAGTAGCCTTTTTCGTTGCTTCAGTTCTTTCCATTTCTGGAACTTTGCCTTTTTATCCAGCTTCTTCTTCTGGGAAGACTGGAAATGTGCCTCTGCATGAGGTGGAAGTGGAGCAGAGCCAGGAGGGTGTAGATTGTGAGTGGCAATCAACAACTCTTTATTCAGTTCAGCCATTAGTAGGCATGAGAGAAGATCGGAGTACTTTGTGAACTTTCGTTCGCGGTACTGTTGCATGAGGATCATGTCCTTCTCATGAAAAGACGTAAACGTCTTCTCTAGTAACATCCAGGCACATTCTCACCACACAACTTTAGGCGTGAGGTGATTCAGAATAATGCTGAGTTATACTCCGCTACGGATTTGTAATCCTGTATGCGGAGGTGAGTCCACTCGTACTGTGCAAGAGGGAGTATGACATCCCTTTGATGCATGTACCTCTCATCAAGTGCAGTCCACAGCTCATAGGGATCCTCTACAGTAAGATACTCGTCCTTCAGGTTCGAGTCTAAGTGTTTTCTGATATCAATAATGGATTTCGCCTTAAGTATATCGGAAACTTCTTCTGTATTAGGGGCTTCTTTAGAAGCATCCTTTTCAGCTGTGGCAGTACTGATTGTTACCTTTGCTGTGGGTGTTAGATTGAACCCATAAGAGCGCAAGTGGAACTTCAGGTCCAGCTGCCAACTCAAGTAGTTCGACCCATCGGCCTTCAGGACCGAGAAATCAACATTATCACGTCTGGCCATCTGTGCAATCTAGCAACATAAAAATAACATGAATTATTTGATTATTAAAGTTAAACATCCATGCATTTAATATAAGCAAAGAATTAATATAGAACTATAGGGATCAGCCAGTCTAGCACTAAAAAGAAAAAGAAAAAGTCCGAAGATACATCCCATAAATCAAAAAAGTGCATAAAATAAAGACAACTTGGGAACTTTAAGAAAAACCCCTTTCTCTTTATGCTAGCGCCTTCATCTCCATGGGGTGGTCCTTCGGCTTTGACTTTTACATTTATAACCTCACATACAAGTTCTCTCAAAAAGAAAAAAATTGCAGAAAAAGGGAAAAGTGTTGGAAACCTAGCTAATCCCTTAAAACATAGTCTAATTGCACATCCACGCAGATATTATATACATATACAACCACGCAGATATATGACATCACAGGCATAGATTTAAAAATAATCTAACAAGTGAAGTGTATGTTCAAATTTCTAATAATAGAATTTAAAACATGTAATTATGATCCATTTTGTATCTTTATTTAGTTTTCCGGCCAACTCTATCACAATTAAATATTTCTTTAATTAGTGAGCTTTAGACGCCCAAATAATTTAAAAATAATTTTTTGTGAAAAAATAGGCTAATTTTCGGGCTTTAGGGCCAAAAAACAACCACAAAGGAGTTAATGGGCCTCCCCCAAAAATAGCCCGTTAAGGGCTAGCATTTCGAAAACCCCAAGGGAGAGGATGGTGTTGGATATTGGACTCCCCGGATTTGGTTTTGGATGATGAACAAACATAAATATAATATGAACTAACACTTTGTGAGCGCAGTTATGGAGATCGTCGCCAAATTCACATGAATATCAATAACGACGTCTCAAGACTTCTCAAAGCACGTGATCGTATGCCTAAAGCTTCGTTGAAGCTTATGGACCTAAATAGAAGTCATGAAGATTCGATCGAAGCTATTGAAGACGGTATCGTCAAGTTTATTTAATAGTCTTTAAGCTTCTTTCGTAGAATGTTAAGCCTTGAGTAGGTCTTACGTTTTAATTCTTCATAACGCTCATATCTTAGCTCTAGGATCTTAGTAGAAGTCCATTCAATTCTTCCCGAAGCTTCGCGCTTCGATTAGGGACTTCTTGTGCATGTTAGTTGGTTCAAGAAGAAGAACTGACCGACTAGATGGTGATCTAGTCGGTCAGCCAAGCTTCTTGGACCGACTAGTTTCTGTCAGCTAATTCTTAGCTCTTTACTGTTTACAGTTAGTCGGTCTAAGTTGACTCACCGACCGACTAGTCTGTGAACTAGTCGGTCAGTGATGCTTCTGTGACCGACTAGTTGAGCTTTCCCTGAACATGCACATTTTCACTTGAGCTACTGTTTATCATTAGTCGGTCTGTGCTCATTGATCGACCGACTAGTTGATGAACTAGTCGGTCAACTTTCCTTCTTGGACCGACTAGTTTAGTTTACTGTACATGCCAAATTTTTCACCATACTTACTGTTTATTGTTAGTCGGTCTATGTTCATTTGGTGACCGACTAGTTAGTGAATTAGTCCGTCAACATTTGTTCTTGGACCGACTAAGTCTAATTCTTCTCAGACTTCAGTTTTATCTGTTAGTCGGTCCACGTTGTGTAACCGACCGACTAGTTGTGAAACTAGTCGGTCAGCTACTCTTCTTAGACCGACTAGTTCCTTAGTCTGTACTTTGATCTTTTCTCAGTTTACTCATTAGTCGGTTTACGTTCAGTGACCGACCGACTAGTTGATAAACTAGTCGGTCGGTGATTGTTCTTTGACCGACTAGTTGGGTTCAGAAAAGAGCCGTTGGAGCCCTAATTGAAACGTTTTTCTCTCTCTCTCTCTTCATTCCTATAAATACTTGTTGGGCTGCATTCATTGCTGCCAAGGCTGATATTAATGCAAGTTTAGAGTTCAAGAGAAATCAATCCAAGCTCATTCAAAGCTCATTCCCTCCATTCAATAATCTCTCCTAACTCTTACTTCCAAAGAGAGATTCATTGAGTGTGAAGCCTTCCAAGCCAAGTGCTTGATTCTAGGTCACCAACATCCCCAAAGCTCTCCATCGCTGTTCTACATCTTGGAGCTAGGGTTTGGTGCCACTTCTTCCTCAAAATCATCCTTGCCCTAATTCGTAAGCAATACTCAAGGCATAGGTATTTTGTTCGGTAAGAAGTTTCTTTATTTCAATTCATATTTGATTTGTAAGTTTCACTCTCGGTTGTGAGAGTGTGGTTGTGATCCCGGGTTGTGGGAGTCACAAATTACATTGTGTATGATTTGACTTGTGGAGGTTTTTTCACAAGTATTTCATAGTGGAAATCTTGAGTTAGGGTTTCTAACTCAAGTATCCGGAGGGGATCCGGGTGGTTGGGACGTAGGATCACCGGGAACAAGTCGGGGAGACTTGGGTGGATCCGAACCCAGTAACATCTCTTGTTAGCGTTGTTAATTTTGTGTTGTCATTCAATTTTAGCTTCCGCAAATTGATTTGGTAGTTGTTTGCATTTTAATTTGGAATCATACTCCTTATTATTTTAAAGTACTATTCACCCCCCCCCCCCCCCTCTAGTACTTGTGCAGTAGCTTGTAGGGCATTACATTTGGTATCAGAGCCAGATACACAGCTATGTCTGCCAACGACAACAAGACCGTGCGTCCACCTTCCAACTATGACACCTTCAGGAACCGTGAAGGAGCATCTTCGGTGATGGAGGGACATTCCTCTACGAGGCCTCCATTCTTCAACGGTACCAACTACGGGTACTGGAAATGCCGGATGGAAACCTTCCTCCGGAGTGCGTCTCTATGGAGGACCACAATGAAGGAATACATCGAGCCCGAAGAAGAAGACTTCGAGAAATGGACTACCGCGGAGGTCGCCGCGGAGGTAAGCAATGCCAAGGCAATGAACGCCTTGCAATGTGCATTGGAGCCCGAGGACTTCAATAAGATATGCACATGTAAGAGTGCATATCAAATTTGGAACTCCCTCCTCATTCTTCATGAAGGGATGAGTCGGGTAAGAGACTCTAAACTCGTAGTTGTAAACAAAGATTACGAAATGTTTCATATGCAACAGGGCGAGAAGATGAAGGAGTATTACGCTCGCTTCGTCGACATCATAAACGAGTTAGAGGCTCTTGGCAAATCCTACACCCAAAAGGAGAAGTGTTCGAAGCTTATCGAAGGACTTCCTTCTTCTTGGGAAAAGCGTACCTTCGCCATCGAGGAAGGTAATGACATGAACAAGTACACCGTAGTTCAACTAATGGGTACTTTAATGTCATACGAGGTACGCAAGGATAGCAAGCTCAAATTGCAGGAAAAGATGAAGTCCTACCTAAAGTAAGACGAGCCAAAGAAGAAGGCCATTGCTTTCAAGGCCGCTCCATCCACATCCACATCAACCGATGATGAAGACTCGGAAAACGAGTTGGACTTGGAGTCCATGGCACTCATGGCCAAGAAGTTCAACCGTTTCTTCCGAAAAGGTAACTTCAAGAACAAAGCTAAATTTGGTTCTACTAACGCCTCTTCCTCTCCTTTATGTTTCAAGTGCAATAAGCCGGGACACATGAAAGCGGAGTGTCCCCTCAATAAGCACAAGGAGAAGTGGAAGGCGCCAAAGTATGACAAGTCCAAGAAGTACACGAAAGGAAACAAGAAGGGACTTGTCGGAGCTACCTTCACCGACTCCGATGATTCTTCAAGCGGAGAGTCGGACGATGAGCACGTGGAGCAAGCGCACATGTGTTTCATGGCAAGAGAGGAGCACGATCAAGGATCCTCCTCTTCCGATGATAGTGATGAAGAAAGCGATGAGGTAACCATGGATGACCTTAGGAATGCTAACTCTCAATTATGGTCAAAATACACTAAATTAGTAAATAGATATACTAAGGTAAAAGATGACTTAGCTAGCATTCAAACATCGCCTAAGACTATCATCACCAACAACGACACCGTTGTTGAAGAGTTAAGAAATGAGATTGATAATCTCAAATCTAGACTCGAACATGTTAGCATTGAGGATACGGAAGAACATAGGATAGAGGATTTGACTTCTCAAAACTCGACTTTGAGTATTGAGAACGAGAATCTTAAATCTCGTGTTTATGTGCTCACATCGCAAATATCCACTTTGGACATTTCTTTGCGTTCTCTCAAAGAGAAATATGAGGACACATTGGGCCGAATCAACAAATTCAACAAGGGTAAGGGCCACTTGGATAATATCCTAAAAGACTTACTTCCGGCCAAACACCACATTGGCTTGGGGTATATGATGGGAAATTCATCCAAGTCGGTCACTACTTTTGTAAGGCCAACTTCCGAAGCCTCAACGAGTGGGAGCAAACACTCTATTGGTAGTTCATCTACCAATGGTGCTTCCACCTCGTCCACACCCTCTTTTGGAAAGAAACCCACTTTGGGTGGACCTCCAAAGAAGGGGCATGCCTACATGTACACCAATACCATGCCACGTAGGAACACACGTCCTACTCCACCGTCTCACACATATGATGATTTTTATGCAACACATTCTCGGGCACGTGCACACAATGTGAGACACCCTCATGCACGTGTTCCCTCACATGCATATGTTCACCCACAACATCATATGAATAATTCTCATCGTGCACCATTCCATCATGTTCCTTATGCCTATCCACAACATGCATCACGTAGAAATCAACGTCGAATGCATGCACCCAATAGGATGAGGGCTCCCAAGATTTTCACAATTTGGAGCCCAAAGGACACAAGCATGAACGAAAAACAAATGTATATGAATGCTTATTTTTCGGATGTTGTGCATAGTAGAAATTATGTGGGGAAGTCTAAGTCCAATTGGACTTGGCTTCCAAAGGTCTAATCTTTTGGACCCAATGACCTTGGGTACCATGATATGAAATTCTCTATCTTTAGGTACTCAAGGAAAAGAAAAAGAAAAGGAGCAACAAATTTAAATTAAGCTCCAAGGGAAATTGGATACTCGATAGCGGGTGTTCAAAACACATGACGGGTGACGCTAGTTTGCTCTCCGGAGTGGTTCCCATAGCAAATGGAAACCGTGTCGTATTTGGAGGCAACGAGAGCGGAACCATCATAGGTGTTGGTAAAGTGGGTAACCCTTCAAAACCCCTAATTAGTGATGTTTATCTTGTTAGTGGTTTAAATCACAATCTTATTTCAATAAGCCAACTTTGTGACAAAGGTTACAAAGTTAGCTTTGCTAAAGGATTGTGTCACATTTTAAGAAAAGATAATGATAAATTATTGTTTTCCGGAACTCGTCATAAAGACATTTATATTTTGGATCTTCCTAAGTCATATGAACAATGCCTCGTTGCCAACACAAGTGAACAACACTTATGGCATCGACGCTTTGGACATGTGAACTTTGGAACACTTTATAAGCTTTCAAAATTAAATTCCATTAAAGGTTTTCCGAAGCTTGTTTTTGAAAAGAAAAGTTTTTGTGATTGTTGTCAACGTGGCAAGCTTCCTAAATCTTCATTTAAACCTAAGAAAAGCATTTCTACTAAACGGCCACTAGAGCTATTACATCTAGACTTATTTGGGCCAACTAGAGTTGCTTCCTTAGGAAATGCAAGGTATGGACTTGTCATTGTAGATGACTATTCAAGATTTACATGGGTATTTTCATTGTGTAATAAAAATGAAGCTTTTGATAACTTCACAATTTTTGTTAAGAAAGTACAAAATCTCTTAGGAACCACCATTGTCACTATTCGTAGTGATCATGGAGGTGAATTTGAGAATGAGTCTTTTGAGACATTTTGTGATGAAGTCGGTATTACACACACCTTCTCTTTCCCTCGTGCACCTCCTCAAAATGGTGTAGTTGAGAGAAAGAATAGGACGCTAGTGGAGTGTGCTCGCACTATGCTTGATGATAGCCAACTTGGCCATCAATTTTGGGCGGAAGCGGTACACACCGCTTGCTATGTGTTTAATAGAATACTTTTGAGGCCCGGCACTAAACAAACTTGTTATGAATTGTTGTTTGGTAGGTTGCCTCAAGTTAAACATTTTCGTGTTTTTGGTTCGAAATGTTTTATTAAGAACACGTATGGTAGTTTGGACAAATTCGATCCAAGATCCGATGAGGGGATTTTTGTTGGATATTCTTCGGGTAGCAAAGCCTACCGAATATTCAACAAACGAACCTCAACGATCGAGGAGTCGCTTCATGTATCATTTAATGAAGGATTTGTTCCAACTAGAATTTCAAATGATAATGATTCTATGGATGTTTTATGTGATTCATTTGATAATTCTAAGTCTAATGATTCTATTGATTCTATTGAGACTAACCCAACTAACGAAATTGTTGAGAATGTTCCTAGTGATCAAGGTATTCCCAAACGGCTTCATACCGTTCGTGACCATCCTCATGAGCAAGTCATTGGCAATATCCATGATAGTGTCAAGACGAGATCGCAAGTGAACTACTTCGCTCATTGTGCCTTTGCCTCCTCGATAGAGCAAAAGAATATTAATGAAGCATGCGAAGATAGCGCTTGGATCTTAGCCATGGAGGAGGAGCTCATTCAATTCGAGAGAAATGAAGTATGGGAGCTTGTTCCATTGCCATCGAAGAACCACACCGTCATAGGGACAAAGTGGATCTTCAAGAACAAAACCGACGAAAACCAAGTCGTCGTCCGGAACAAAGCTCGGTTAGTTGCTCAAGGCTATCGACAAGAGGAAGGTATTGATTTCGAAGAATCCTTCGCTCCGGTAGCTAGATTAGAATCAATTAGATTATTATTGTCTTTTGCATGCCATAAGGATTTTAAATTATTTCAAATGGATGTTAAAAGTGCATTTTTAAACGGAGATGTTGTTGAGGAAGTTTACGTTTCTCAACCTCCGGGCTTCATAAATGAAAAATTTCCAAATCATGTTTTTAAACTAAAGAAAGCGCTTTACGGCTTAAGACAAGCTCCTCGAGCTTGGTATTATCGCCTAAAGAATTTTCTTTTGGATTTGAATTTTAAAATGGGAGAAGCCGATTCTACACTTTTTGTTAAGCATGCGAATAACGATATAATTTTAGTTCAAATATATGTTGATGATATTATTTTCGGTGCTACTAACTTTGCTCTTTGCGAAGAGTTTTCTAATGTTATGAAGGAACAATTTGAGATGAGCCACATGGGTGAGCTCAAGTATTTCTTAGGTCTCCAAATTCGCCAAATGGACGATGCAATCTTCATCCACCAAACGAAGTATACGGTGGAGTTGCTAAAGCGATTTGGAATGGAGAGTGCTTCCGGGAAAAAGACTCCAATGAGCACGACAACGCATCTTGATAAAGATACGGGCGGTAAGGATGTAGACATTCGTCTATATCGAGGTATGATAGGTAGTTTGCTTTATCTTACCGCAAGTAGGCCCGATATTATGTTCGCCGTATGCGTATGTGCTCGTTATCAATCTCAACCTAAGGAATCTCACTTAGTAGCGGTAAAGCGTATTTTTTGCTATCTAAGTTACACTTTAGATTTTGGATTACTTTATCCGAAATCTAGCACATATGAGTTAATCTCATATAGTGATGCCGATTATGCGGGATGTAAATCCGACAGGAAAAGTACTAGTGGCACTTGCCATTTTATAGGAAATTCTCTTGTCTCTTGGTTTTCCAAGAAGCAAAATTCCGTATCACTTTCAACCACCGAGGCGGAATATATTGCCGCCGGTGCCGCGTGTGCTCAAGTTCTTTGGATGAGACACACACTTAAAGACTTTGGTATAAATTGTGATACTTGCCCTATCATGGTTGACAACCAAAGTGCAATATGTCTTTCCAAGAACCCGGTACATCATTCCCGTTCGAAACACATAGATGTCCGACACCACTTTTTAGATGATCATGTTGCTAAAAAGGACATCATTTTAGTGTACGTTGAAACCCAAAAGCAAATCGCCGATATTTTCACGAAACCCCTAAAGGAGGACTCCTTTGTGCGGTTGCGTCGAGAATTGGGGATTATGGGTGAATCCGAGATATAGGATTCATGTTTCATTCAATAATTTTGCATGCTATTATATTTGGCAATATCTCATTCATGCTAGAATTATTGGATTTTTCGGAATTTATGTGTTATTTTGATTTTTTTTCGTTCGATTTGTGCGTAATCGTCAAATTTTGAGTTTTCGATGTTTAATGGGGTAGTTTAGATGTTTATTGAGAGTTTTGAGATATATCGTCCAAACGTATTAAGGAGAGAAATTGATTATCATTTTTTGGACTCCTTAGTCGGTTCATGTTCAGTGACCGACCGACTAGATTGAGATCTAGTCGGTCAGTCAATGAACTGTGACCGACTAAATCTTGTCAGTAAATCTTGGATTCAGCCACTGTTTGCAACTAGTCAGTTCAAGCTCATTGACCGACCGACTAGATCGTGATCTAGTCGGTCAGTGCTTGAACTGTGACCGACTAGTTGTGCCAGGGACTGTTTGGTAATTTGCGATCTCGACCGACTTAAACTCAGTTTAGTCGGTCTGTTCTCATTCTAATCGGTCCATAGTCTTTCTCCCTCAGCTCGAAACCCCGATTCCCCTCAAAACCCTTCAACTTCCGATCGTTCTCCGGCCATTTTCCGGCCGTCTCCATCGATCTCCACCGTCGGCCCCTCCTTCTAGGTGATCTCTTCTCCTTCTAGGGTTAGATTTCCTTTCCTAGAGCTAGGGCTTGCTCGGTTTTTTTTAGGGTTCTTAGGGTTTATCTATTTTTTTTCGGCTAGGGCTTCTTCGTTTGATCTCCTTGTCCCGTGTCTTGCTTCGAATATGGCAAGAACACGTATTCCGATCACTCCGTCTAGCCCCTCTCCGATGACCGTTGATCCAAACCCTTCGGATACCGATCGTCCAACCCCTCCGAAGCGTAGAGCCAAGACCACCCTTCCTTCGTCGTCTTCGCCTCCTCTCAAGAAGAAGAGGACGACGACCGCTAAACCTAAAGGTCAACCGAAACCCAAACCCAAGCCTAAGCCTAAGGCCAAAATTCTTGCCTCTGCCTCTTCGTTCCATACTCCTACCGATTCCGATACGGAGTATAACCCCGAGACCGAGACTCATAGGGAACCCACTCCTCCTATTCATCCCGAGTCTAGCACCCACCCTCGTACGTCTACCCGTAAGCCTAAGGGAAAGGGTCCGATGCCGGTGGGCGGTGTCGATATTTCCTTATGTCGCGATGACCCTTTGTGTCTCGCGGCGTATAACCGTATCGAACATTGCCCGCTGCTTCTGGAGCATTTCGTCCAGTTTAGCGACTTTATAGGGTTAGCTGATCTTCTGTCGTCGTCGGGTCTTCTCGATTACCTTCGATATGACCCGAAGGCGAATCCTCACCCCTACCCTAGATTAGTTAAGCTTTTCTATGCGAATAGGATCCGGGGTCAGTACGATCAGACCCACTCTGTTGAGACGACCGTTTTGGGGACTCCTATAGTCCTCACTGCGGAAATCTTAGGAGAGATTTTGGGTATCTCTTCGTCTGGCCTTCTTCCTTCTGATATCTCGGTAGATGATATTTCTTCTCTTGATCAGACCATCCTTTCAGAGATTTTCCATCAGATCCCTCCTGCCATGATTGGCGTGCCATCTAAATCATTCAAGCCAATTACGTGGGTCCTAAATCTGATTCTGAAGTCGTGCTTGCTTCCCAAGTATGGCTCCTCATCTTTACCATCCCAGCCATTTTTGAAGCTTATCTATGCGATCTTCATGGGGAGCTCGATTAATTGGGCTCGAATTATACTCGATAAGATTGACTCTTTCGAGTGTATTCGAAAGTCCAATAAATCGGCTCATATCTCATTTCCTTGCATGTTGACCCTCGTATTTCGTCATTTTCGTGTCACGTTGCCTCGTGACGATGAGCGTCCCCTTGGTCCTCCCCTGAATGCGACGACCGTCAAGAAATCTCTTGCGGCGCTTCGTCACGTTCAGAGGACGACACCTTCTGCGTCTGTCCTTGCCTCTGCCAGTGCCTCTGCTACTCCTTCTGCCACCCTGGATGAAGTCCTACGGATACTTCATCGTCACGAGTCCCGCTTGGCTCGTACCGAGGAGGTAGTCTGCCGTATGGCTCGTCAGATGGGTGTTGAGCTTCCTCCTTCCGTGTCTGAGGATGAGGAGTTTGATGAGATGGCTGAGGAGGACATTGAGGAGCTCTGTCGTGCTTCGACTCGTGCCCCCGAGGGCACTTCTGCTGGTACTGCTGCTGCTGGTGATACCTCTTCCGGTGCTGCTGTTGCTGCTACGTCTGCTGGTGCCCCCGAGAGCACACCTGTTGCCACCACTCCTGTGGTGGATACTCCGACTGGTGCTCCCGAGGCCACTACGGTCGCTGCTTCAGTGGTTGCCACTTCTGTCGTCGCTCCTGCTGATGCTTCGGACGTTCTTGCTGATCCAGTCACCTCCTCTACTCCTGCTGAGCCTGCAGTTGCTTCTGGTCCTCCCGCTGCCTCTTGAGTTGCTTCGAGGCCTCTCCTGATACTCTTTGGATGATATATCTAGTTGTGAGAGATGTTGGGTAGGATAGTGTGTGTGGCTATGTATTTTGGATCATTGTGATGTTTTTTGTTTTGATATCTGTGCTGCTGTATTTTGCATTCAGAGATGATGTATTTCTTTTTGTAATGATGTATGATGTATTTTTTTGTGCCCCGATTTGTCGATCATCAGTATGTATATCG
This sequence comes from Scilla litardierei, assembly GCA_030789695.1. Classification (NCBI taxonomy): domain Eukaryota; kingdom Viridiplantae; phylum Streptophyta; class Magnoliopsida; order Asparagales; family Asparagaceae; genus Scilla; species Scilla litardierei. The sequence continues at coordinate 76,086,400 of CM061133.1, read as the reverse complement.
GTGATGTACTCTGCTTCATGCATTACATATATATATATATCTCAGTTGACATTTCATCATTTTGTGCAATGTATAATTTTTATGTCTCTGATGTTTGATTTCGTCGCTCGACGATATTCACTTGGTTTAATAGAAATTTCTTCTATGAAAACATAGAATTGTTTTCCATGCACTAAATTAACCAAGAAATGTTGATATTGGATAGTATATTCCATAACTCAATCCGTTAAATTGATTTGAGTTTTGATGATTTCGTTTTACGATTTTTCGACGTTGGTATCTTTGACACGCCTTGATTCTATTCGTATTTTTCTCTTTGGTGTCACTTGAGCCTTCGTCGTATTCTACGACTCCCGTGCTTTTTAATTTGAGGCCATTGTTGTTGTCGTTGTTATCCTCCCGCTGTTTTTGCTTATGCCAAAGGGGGAGAGATATAATAATAACGATGTGCCAAATGAAAATTTAAAGCATTTCTCCAAGAATCTAACTTGATGTGTTAGATTCAGGGGGAGTTAAGATATATAAATGGATTTTCAAATCCGATATTTCAATAATTCAACAATCGATTCTCATTTAATATACTTCACTCGTCTGCTTGATGCGTATCATTTTTGTTTAAATTGGAATTAACGTGTCATCAATGCAGGGGGAGTAAGTAAATTTCATTTGAATTATTATTTTTGATTATTATTTATGTTAGTTTTTCATCACCAAAAAGGGGGAGAATGTTGGATATTGGACTCCCCGGATTTGGTTTTGGATGATGAACAAACATAAATATAATATGAACTAACACTTTGTGAGCGCAGTTATGGAGATCGTCGCCAAATTCACATGAATATCAATAACGACGTCTCAAGACTTCTCAAAGCACGTGATCGTATGCCTAAAGCTTCGTTGAAGCTTATGGACCTAAATAGAAGTCATGAAGATTCGATCGAAGCTATTGAAGACGGTATCGTCAAGTTTATTTAATAGTCTTTAAGCTTCTTTCGTAGAATGTTAAGCCTTGAGTAGGTCTTACGTTTTAATTCTTCATAACGCTCATATCTTAGCTCTAGGATCTTAGTAGAAGTCCATTCAATTCTTTCCGAAGCTTCGCGCTTCGATTAGGGACTTCTTGTGCATGTTAGTTGGTTCAAGAAGAAGAACTGACCGACTAGATGGTGATCTAGTCGGTCAGCCAAGCTTCTTGGACCGACTAGTTTCTGTCAGTTAATTCTTAGCTCTTTACTGTTTACAGTTAGTCGGTCTAAGTTGACTCACCGACCGACTAGTCTGTGAACTAGTCGGTCAGTGATGCTTCTGTGACCGACTAGTTGAGCTTTCACTGAACATGCACATTTTCACTTGAGCTACTGTTTATCATTAGTCGGTCTGTGCTCATTGATCGACCGACTAGTTGATGAACTAGTCGGTCAACTTTCCTTCTTGGACCGACTAGTTTAGTTTACTATACATGCCAAATTTTTCACCATACTTACTGTTTATTGTTAGTCGGTCTATGTTCATTTGGTGACCGACTAGTTAGTGAATTAGTCTGTCAACATTTGTTCTTGGACCGACTAAGTCTAATTCTTCTCAGACTTCAGTTTTATCTGTTAGTCGGTCCACGTTGTGTAACCGACCGACTAGTTGTGAAACTAGTCGGTCAGCTACTCTTCTTAGACCGACTAGTTCCTTAGTCTGTACTTTGATCTTTTCTCAGTTTACTCATTAGTCGGTTTACGTTCAGTGACCGACCGACTAGTTGATAAACTAGTCGATCGGTGATTGTTCTTTGACCGACTAGTTGGGTTCAGAAAAGAGCCGTTGGAGCCCTAATTGAAACGTTTTTCTCTCGCTCTCTTCATTCCTATAAATACTTGTTGGGATGCATTCATTGCTGCCAAGGCTGATATTAATGCAAGTTTAGAGTTCAAGAGAAATCAATCCAAGCTCATTCAAAGCTCATTCCCTCCATTCAATAATCTCTCCTAACTCTTACTTCCAAAGAGAGATTCATTGAGTGTGAAGCCTTCCAAGCCAAGTGCTTGATTCTAGGTCACCAACATCCCCAAAGCTCTCCATCGCTGTTCTACATCTTGGAGCTAGGGTTTGGTGCCACTTCTTCCTCAAAATCATCCTTGCCCTAATTCGTAAGCAATACTCAAGGCATAGGTATTTTGTTCGGTAAGAAGTTTCTTTATTTCAATTCATATTTGATTTGTAAGTTTCACTCTCGATTGTGAGAGTGTGGTTGTGATCCCGGGTTGTGGGAGTCACAAATTACATTGTGTATGATTTGACTTGTGGAGGTTTTTTCACAAGTATTTCATAGTGGAAATCTTGAGTTAGGGTTTCTAACTCAAGTATCCGGAGGGGATCCGGGTGGTTGGGACGTAGGATCACCGGGAACAAGTCGGGGAGACTTGGGTGGATCCGAACCCAGTAACATCTCTTGTTAGCGTTGTTAATTTTGTGTTGTCATTCAATTTTAGCTTCCGCAAATTGATTTGGTAGTTGTTTGTATTTTAATTTGGAATCATACTCCTTATTATTTTAAAGTACTATTCACCCCCCCCCCCCCCTCTAGTACTTGTGCAGTAGCTTGTAGGGCATTACAGATGGCCCACGGCGGCTGCAGCAGCGGCTGTCCACGCCTACAGGCGCGGCCGTCGTGGCAGCTGGCCACGCCCTGTGGGTGCAGCTGGCGGCGCCTGCAGGGCACGGCAGGCCGCGCCCTTTTGGGCATAGGATGGCCGTGCATGAAGGCATGGCTGCCGAGCCTTCAGGGCGCGACCATGGATCATAAAAAACAAATTTTTTAATGTTTTTTAGACATGCAGATCTAAAAAATTCGATTTTTACCGTGTTCATGAACTACGTGATCTAAAACATGCAGATCTACAGGAAAAGTAAGTCTAGATCTAAAAATTGAGGATTTACCTTCTAGATTCGGCTATGGAATCTAGACGACGGTCGATGAAGGATGCCCTATACGCTCCCCGTTGAGAAGAACAAGATCTTCTTAAAACTGACGTTGGGGATGAACTCCTCCTTGAGAGTCGTCGTCTTTTTCCTTCGAGCAGATCGTGTTGATAACGTGTTATGAAGGAAAAAGCATAGGGTAAAAGGTGTAGAGGGTTAGGAGCCCCCTGCCCTCTTATATATAGCATTCAATGATGGGTGGATACCCAATGGGCCCAATGGGCCTATTCACAACAAAAGGTTATAAAGCTTGAAATATTGTGTTATAACATTAGAAAAGGAATAATATCTTTAATCTATTATTGATGAAATAACTTGATTATGTATTAGCATTACTGAAAGATTATCACATCTTAAGTAAGGATTTTGAAATGTGAGTTGTTTCTGCTATTTTTCGCAGAACACATTAATAGTATGGAGGGTGCGTGGTCAACGCGGTCAAAGAGGGGACGTGCGGGACCCCCGAGTTATCGTGGCTGTCGCTCGAGAAGGAGATGACCGGTGGGGTCGACCGACGGCGCGTTCGCTCGAGCGGAAAGGCGTGGCTCCGTTCTTTGGCGGGCCGAGGGGTAGCCTCGGCGAGATGACAGCCTCCGGGATCGGTTGAAGGCAGAGTCGCTCGCAGCGGGGCGCGCGGATCCTCGCGTCGGCTCGGCGAGGGGTAGCCTCGGCAGAGTGACGTCCTCGTGACGGAGGAGACGAACGAGGTCGGGGACGAGGGCGCTCGGCTCCGGCTGGAAGGATGCCGAGGGGTAGCCTCGGCGTCGCTGGAGCTCCTGGACCTGAATAGACGAGAGAGCTCGTCAGGGGGGTCGGACCTTGGTTCCGACCGAAGCCCCTCCGATGCCAAAGTCAGATCTTGGCCTGATAAGTGCTCGGTGGGATCGAGTATGGCTCGCGGAGAGACCGATACTCGAGTCCTCGGGCCGAGCTTTGGAGGAGAAATATTCAAGGTGGAAGAAGGTGTAAAATGGGAGTATGAGGTACCTCCATTGTAGGTGGTGAAGATCCGGCCCCTTCCAAATGACGCCCGCCCCCTCCTTATATAGATGAACCATGCTCATCATGTGCCATGATGTGACATCATGGCCGCCATTCATGGGGTCGTGCAAATGGGGAAGGGTTGACCCCCTCTAATTGCGCCCACTTGATGACGCCATGAAGGTGGAGTCATGGCCATGAGTGATTGCCATAATTGGCGGGCCATGAAGGCTGGAGTAATGGGCATTGCGGTTGCCATAATTGGTGGGCCATAATGGCGAGGGAATGATGGCCATTAAGCCTGGTCATGAAGTCGGTTGCCATATTTGGCGAGCCATGAAGGTGGCTGCCATAATTGGCAGATCATGATGGCACGGGGCGGCTGCCATAAATGGCGAAGGCTTCCTTGATTTGGGCCCCGATTTCCTCCGCTACAGAAGCGGGCAATCTCTTGGGCCTTCGTCGTGGGTGGAGAAACGCGACCCGCCCGTAAGATCCTTGGGCCAGAGCCCGAGGCCGTAGTTTGGCTGGTTGACTGGTCGTGGTTGACTTGGCTCCTCCGGACCCGGTCAAAATAGTCGTAACAATTGCCCCCATCTTCTGAGCTTTACCATTGTTGAGGTGGAGGTCGGGAGATGTAGTATAATAGGGAAGAAGTTGCTCTTTCTGTAGAATTTGGTCCGTCCTTCGGAGTTGGCTAGTGACGGTAGATCGTCGATCCGAGATTCGTTCGGTTGCGAGGGGAGTTGCCCCTCGGCTTACGGCCGACGAAGGAGATCTGTTCGGTGGCGAGGGGAGTTGCCCCTCGGCTTACGGCCGACGAAGGAGATTCGTTCGGTGGCGAGGGGAGTTGCCCCTCGGCTTACGGTAAGCCGACGAAGGAGATTTGTTCGGTGGCGAGGGGAGTTGCCCCTCGGCTTACGGCCGACGAAGGAGTGCTCGGCCTACTGGGGGGGTTGCCCCTAGCTCTTTGACCGATCCGTTCGTTCGGTTGCGAGGGGAGTTGCCCCTCGGCTTACGGCCGACGAAGGAGATCCGCCCGGTGGCGAGGGGAGTTGCCCCTCGGCTTACGGCCGGCGAAGGAGATCCGCCGGTGGCGAGGGGAGTTGCCCCTCGGCTTACGGTCGGCGAAGGAGATCTGCCCGGTGGCGAGGGGAGTTGCCCCTCGGCTTACGGCCGGCGAAGGAGATCCGCCCGGTGGCGAGGGGAGTTGCCCCTCGGCTTACGGCCGGTGAAAAAGGGTGAGGACCTTGTGAAGCCTTTTGAAGATTCCATGGTGGCGCTCTGCCATTGCTTCGTCCAGATCGGTGGATGCAGGAGTTGTTCGGCAAGCGGGGACCCAGCAACACGGTCGGAGGAGCGATCTGGGTGCTTGAACTCGGACGGGGGTGCTTCGGCCAGATCGGATTGGCCAGGATGAGGACGACTTTGAGACAAGGTGGCTCGGAGGCTTGGAAGGGTGGTCCGACTCGTCTAGACCGGTCGGCCTCCTCTGGGGTCGGCCTCGGTCTCGGCCTGAACTGGTCGGCCTCGATCGAAGGAGCTGCTTGGTTGCTCGAACTCAGACGGTGGTGCTTCGGCCAAACAGCTCGGCCACGGTCGGAGGGGCGGTCTGGATGCTCGACTGGTTTAACAGCTCCGTCGCAGTGGGGATAACTTTGTAAGCTCGACGAGGTGGCTTGGCATTGAAACTCAGATACTTGGCAAGGCGGTCGGACTTGTCCGGTCGGCCTTCTCCTGGGTCGGTTGAACTGGTGTGGTCGGCCTCCTCTTGGATGGGTCGGCCTCGTCTAGACACAGCTCTAGTTCTATTTCCAAATTCAGCTCCAGCTCCAGCTCCAGCTATAGCTTTTGTCTGGACCGCATCTCCCGCTCCGGCTCCAGCTTTGTCTGGATCCTAGCTTCTGCTCCAGCTCCGGCTCCAGCTTTTGTCTGTTTGGCGGTACGACCAAGGTAGCTCGGCAAGGGCGGCACAATGATGGGAGCTCAGCCCATATGTTTGGCGATGGCAGCACGGTGTTGGTATGGCGGACGTCGAGACAATGGCCAGAGATGGTGGTAGGGCCATCGATGAAGGCCGAGTCGGGGCTAAGCCCGACGCCTGCGAGGGTCGTCGGTGCTGTCTCTTGTCTGAACTCGATCGAGATCTCATTCTCCTTGGCGACCTTATCAGGCCACCCGTAGCCCCGCGTCTGGCCTGTCCCCGGATCTAGACGCACTCCTTGCGCCTCTCCCTCAAGTTGGCCGAGGCCGCAATGCCGGTCGCCGTGTGCTCCGGCGTTGTCGCGACCATGGCAGCCTTATCTTCAAGCTTTTTGTGAGACATTTGTTGAAACCGGAGGATGTGGATTTTTATCACCATCTCGCAAGAAGTTTAAGAGAGGAGAATTGTTAGGGAAGCTCTTGTAGTTGTCTGAAAGCACACAATTAATTAGCAAGGGGGAAGATGACAGTTTGACCTTTTTGCTGGGTCGGCTTCGGCCTGGACTGGTCGGCCTCCTCTGGGGTCGGCCTCGGCCTGAACTGGTCGGCCTCCTCAGGGGCCGGCCTCGGCCTGGACTGGTCGGCCTCCTCAGGGGTCGGCCTCGGCCTCAGCCTGCACTGGTCAGCCTCGGCCTCGGCCTGGACTGGTCGGCCTCCTCTGAGGTCGGCCTCGGCCTCGGCCTGAACTGGTCGGCCTCCTTTTGGCGATGAGACGGTCACGAACATTAGGATGCATGTTGAGGTGCAGATGTCGGAGCAATGTTCGGCTTCTTTGAGGAGAGGCGGGCTCAGATTCGGCTCTCCTCTTTCATGGAGATGGAGGAAAAACGGACGAAGGGATCAAGGTCGGAAGAGGAGCAATGTTCGACGTATCGCTCGGGATCAGACCCTTGCCCTTTACCTCGCTCGAGTTGATTCTCGTCATCGCCACTGGATCTGACCCCGAACTCGACAGCGGGAAGAACCCATGCCCCCATGCAACCCTGAACTGGGCGAAGATCTGCCGGCGAGCTGTCGACTTGCAACCCCTTTCCTCATCAGACTTGCAGCTCCGAGATCACCGGATGTTCGACCTGTCGTCCGACAGAGGGCATCCTCCTGCCTGATCGATGGATCGAGATTCCATCGAGATCCAGACACGAGAAATGCTCGAGCAGCCGTGATAACGGAGGATGCCCACATCGGCTGGGGCGGACCAGATCGGACCTAGCGCCCGTGCTCGGGACGATTGGGTGGCAATCCCGTCAGCGGTGAGGGGAGACGAGGGAAGAGTGGCTGAAGATGGAGATAGGCACCGGCTCTTTCCCCCAACTCGCTTTAGATCCGAGTGTAGGTAAATCTCAGTCGAAACGAGGCAAGAGGAGCTCGTTCATCGTCGAACATGGAAGGGGCACCTCGTTCTCAGTTGGAACGAGGCGGGGACGGACCGATATCTGTCAGGAGTTGTGCTGAGCCGGACAACTCGTCGGATCTGATGTCCCCTCGGGTCGAATGTCGATTTCTCCCTCAGGGCGATGGACGTGGATCGAAGGCCCAGATCGGGCCCTGTCGAGGCGCGGTCGGTGATGCCGAAGGTTGACGCTTCTCCCGGGACACCGGTGCTTCGTCGGAGTCCCCATTCGAGGCGAAGCTCGTATGAGGCCGAGAGGCTCTGATCAGAGCTTTGTAGAATTGATGGGTTCTTCCGGTTGAACCCTGATGCGTCTGGATGATCGAAGCTTCCTGTCAACCAAGTTCGACCTTGGATTAAGGGCACCAGCTTCTGCTCGAGCTCGGGTTCTATCTGAGACAGAACGCTTGCTCCCGCCGTCGCACGGCCTCGGTCTTCTTCGGGAGTCTGAAGTTCGAATGTTGGGAAGAAGAGAGAAGCAGAGCGGTCGATCTCGAGTTCAGTTGAGTCTTCTCACTTTTGAGAGGAAAAGGGAAACGATCTGGTGCGAATTCTCCAGCCCAACGCTAGTCTTCTGCTCCGCCCACAGCATCAATCTTGGATCGCGGGAGGGGGAATCCCATCTAGTCTTTACGGGGAGACGGGTTTTAGATCATGGAATGAGTCGCTACCGATGCGGTTGACGTCGTAGGTGTCGACTCGTTTCCCACAGACGGCGCCAAATGTTTCTGCTATTTTTCGCAGAACACATTAATAGTATGGAGGGTGCGTGGTCAACGCGGTCAAAGAGGGGACGCGCGGGACCCCCGAGTTGTCGTGGCTGTCGCTCGAGACGGAGATGACCGGTGGGGTCGACCGACGGCGCGTTCGCTCGAGCGGAAAGGCGTGGCTCCGTTCTTTGGCGGGCCGAGGGGTAGCCTCGGCGAGATGACAGCCTCCGGGATCGGTTGAAGGCAGAGTCGCTCGCAGCGGGGCGCGCGGATCCTCGCGTCGGCTCGGCGAGGGGTAGCCTCGGCAGAGTGACGTCCTCGTGACGGAGGAGACGAACGAGGTCGGGGACGAGGGCGCTCGGCTCCGGCTGGAAGGATGCCGAGGGGTAGCCTCGGCGTCGCTGGAGCTCCTGGACCTGAATAGACGAGAGAGCTCGTCAGGGGGGTCGGACCTTGGTTCCGACCGAAGCCCCTCCGATGCCAAAGTCAGATCTTGGCCTGATAAGTGCTCGGTGGGATCGAGTATGGCTCGCGGAGAGACCGATACTCGAGTCCTCGGGCCGAGCTTTGGAGGAGAAATATTCAAGGTGGAAGAAGGTGTAAGATGGGAGTATGAGGTACCTCCATTGTAGGTGGTGAAGATCCGGCCCCTTCCAAATGACGCCTGCCCCCTCCTTATATAGATGAACCATGCTCATCATGTGCCATGATGTGACATCATGGCCGCCATTCATGGGGTCGTGCAAATGGGGAAGGGTTGACCCCCTCTAATTGCGCCCACTTGATGACGCCATGAAGGTGGAGTCATAGCCATGAGTGATTGCCATAATTGACGGGCCATGAAGGCTGGAGTAATGGGCATTGCGGTTGCCATAATTGGCGGGCCATAATGGCGGGGGAATGATGGCCATTAAGCCTGGCCATGAAGTCGGTTGCCATATTTGGCGAGCCATGAAGGTGGCTGCCATAATTGGCAGATCATGATGGCACGGGGCGGCTGCCATAAATGGCGAAGGCTTCCTTGATTTGGGCCCCGATTTCCTCCGCTACAGAAGCGGGCAATCTCTTGGGCCTTCGTCGTGGGTGGAGAAACGCGACCCGCCCGTAAGATCCTTGGGCCAGAGCCCGAGGCCGTAGTTTGGTTGGTTGACTGGTCGTGGTTGACTTGGCTCCTCCGGACCCGGTCAAAATAGTCGTAACATGAGTAAGTACATTTTTCTAAACTAGTTTATTTTGACAGATAAATTAATCATTTGAACTGAGGGTATACTTTTCCACAATTAATATTTTTGATAAATATAACCATACTTTGATGAAAATAACTTATTATCTTTTCACATATTTAAACTGAAGGATCAAACATGATAATTTGAGATTTGTTTATAGAAATATTAATGAGCAATATAGTCAGCTAGTCAATGAGGAAATTTCCTCCTTGGCAAGCTCACGAAATTCCTCTTCCCCATATTTTTTCGACAATCGAATCTATTCACTTTATTGTCCATGTTCTAAAATCTGAAACTACCAATTTTATGGTGAACCCTAGGGTACTGTTACAAAAAGTTCTATTACGGCGAAACCATTAAACTTGAGATGGGTGGATGAACATGCAAAAGTCCTTTGAATTAGTTGAAAATTGGTGTTTTATGATTTTAGAACATGAAGATCAAAATAAACTATTCCAATCAAAAGGAAAATGAGGGATGGGTTTGACGCCACCCAAGGAGGTTCCACTTTGGGTAGTTGATACCCATTATTCAGGTAACTAATGGCAAGGTTAGGTATGCATTGTTGCCAATTGATTGTAAAGTAACTGATGCACTTGTATATTTCCATGCTATTAAGTAATAATTTGTAATGCTAGTATGACAAATGAGAATGTTTACAATCAATAAGTGACTAACATGTGCCATCTACAAATTTTATTTGAATAAATGAATATTTAAGTTGGTGATGTCTTACTGTGATCTCATGTGAAAAGTTATAAGAGTTAGTGATGATAATGATTGTTTTAGTTTCTAAAAAATGCTATGGTAAATAATTGCATACTTGTGCTCTTTACGTCATTAATCTTTGATAATAGAAGTGATAATTCTAATATGAAATTTTTGTATACCACTAACTGGAGAAGGGCTTGGGCCGAGCTACGGGCTCGCATCCTCCCCTCCCACAAAGACTCCAGGGCAGGATCCGCCCTCGCTACCCAAATCGGAGAAGGACTAGGGACGAGCTACGGGCTCACACCCTCCCCTCCATTGAAAACTCTGGGGCAGGATCCATCCCCGCCACCCTAACCAGAGAAGGGCTAGGGCCGAGCTACGGGCTCGCACCCTCCCATCCATTGAAGACTCCGGGGCAGGATCCGTCCTCGCCACCCAAACCGGGGAAGGGCTATGGCCGAGCTACGGGCTCACACCCTCTCCTCCCCCAAAGTCCGGTAGACAAACGTCGTCCTATCCTCTCGACATCCGGCACGGCCTCTCCCCAGCACTCGCCCGCCCAGAATGTCGGGGGCAATACACATCCGGGCCATGATAAATCATGAACCAAGCCACTAGTCGAGAATATTAAGCCCAGACCACAAAATTGAAGTGTTTTATAGAACCCTTAGGGCACAAAAACTCTATTCCTGTCCTAAGTCGGACGGAACATAGACATAAAAAAATTTGCAACGGAAAATAAAACCTATGTTAATATAATTAACATGCAGTTAAACAATTTAACTTAGCCCTAAGGAACAAGACCCTTAGCCAAGATCTATGCCGACTCGGGATGGATCTAACCATCCCAAGAAGGATCTAACCTACTGCGATTAAATTAAACTAATGCTAATAAAGTACATACCCGGAATCTCAACCATGGGGCAAGCGAGATGTTCCGCACCGTCTTTCGAGCCACTCCCCGTCTCACGCCGAGCCGCTCCTCGAACCGCTCCGCATCCCGAGGCGATCAATCCTCGTGTCACCGAGCCAACCACGTGCCGAAGAAACTTTCATGCGAGTGAAACCTTTACCTAGATTTCGGATCCGAATCCGAACTCCTTTGCGGCTTTGCTAGAGCCCTCAAGAGTAAGGCAGAAATATAGGGGGATAGAGAAATGTTAATTTAAGCTTAGATCCGAGCGTGCTCCAACATTTACGAGAGCCGCTCAGATCTAGAGCTTGGGACGAGTTTGGAGGAAGGGAGGCCACTATTTATAGAGGCGGCGGACTCTCCCCTTTTCTGCACAACCGATGTGGGACTATTAATTTTAGAGTTAATTAAATCAAGATAGTTTGCCCTTCACAAAGTGCAAACTTTCGTGAATTTTTACTCACTCATCGTTGAGCTTCATGATTGATACAACCTATCAATTCGAAGGGTGTTCAACGGTGAAAGCATAGGAAAAAAATCGTTCGTCAATCTGAGTTCGTTTGACCCTCCAATTGATCATCCAAAGATCAGCCAACGACTTATTTTTCACAAAAACCAGCCGTCAAAACTGCTCTGCCCCCTTAGGGTTCTGCACCCAATGTGGGACCCACCAGATGGGTCCCACAGCTCCTGCCAAGACCTGGGCGCAGCCCAGGCCTGGACCTGGGCGCCGACCAAGCCTGGCGCCCAGGGCGCCCGGGCCTGCGCCCAGGCGCCCGGACCTGTCCCTGGGCCGGGCGCCCAGGCCCAGGTAGGCTCTGGCACTACTGGGCCTGGCCAAGAGTCCAGGCCAGACCCAGTCTGGCCTGGGTCTGCCTGGTCTGGCCGGGTCTGACCCACAGACCTGTTTTGAGCATAAGTTGGGCATTTGGCGTCCGATTAGGACACCGATCGAACCTGGGCGTAGACCGGGACATTCCCGTCTTACCCGTGAACTTTTCCTTGTGTTTATGTTATTAAATATAGTCTTAAATTATTTAAGATGTTTTTAATCTCTTTTGCATCATATGCAAATTAGTCCCTATCTAGACTTAAATTATCATTTGCATCAAAATGCAATTTTCTCTTCCTTTGCATCAAATGCAAATTATTCTCCCTAACTAATTTCTACCTATTACTAGACGAAGGTCGCACTCTTTGTGTGACCCTACGGCCTGACCCTACTACAGGTTGGGCTCGAAGCCCTATACGGCAAAGACCACGAGCAGTGGCTGCGTCCCTGTTTCAGAATCATCATAATGTGGTTAGCTCATCAACATGAGAATTGTCGGGACCACCCTGACCATGTCTGTGATGAGTTCTGCAGTTATAGTCTCTTCTTCTAAACTATGTCGTGTAGATCAAGTCTAGGGTACGGTTAAACTGTCAACCCCAATAACATGAGTCCGATTAGTTTCTATCGATCTTTAGTCAATTAATGTTGGACTTCTTCCAACATACTCTGCGCAGAGATTTTACTAAAGACCAAACTAACTCTACGACACTAACTCCCATTGACAGGGAGAGATGAATCCTCTCTTGGTCATTACTCTCCTCGTACGCTTCACGTGACATCCAATCAAAGACCTTTCGACAGGCCTAGCCTCGAAGTTAGGTCAGTGATCTAAGTGGCACCGTTCACGCACAGGTTCGTAAAATGACCTTAAGTCAAAAGACCAACTAGCCTATCATCACTAAGAGTTATCATTGACAGATTGGTCAATATAACCATATGATAACTCTTGTGGATCGTTCAGTGAACTCATTCTCTAATGAGCACCTGTGTCTCGTCTCTGACTTCGCCAAGTCGAACGATCATGAGATCATCGCCACCGCTTAATGGTGAAGACTAAGACACAATGGTCTATCTGATGTTTCGATATCCTTGTCTCGAAACATCTACGACCACGAACCCTTTTAGACTTATGCTACAGACGGTCAAACATTTCTCCATGATCGAGATACTCATCTCTATACATGTTTGACCTTGCATAATGTCTCAGGACTTTACCTAAGTTAATATCTAATATTTTCTACATTATAACTTAGATAAATTATTACCAAACAGCTTACTGTTATTTCGAACAAGACATTTGTGCTATTCACACAGAGATAAATAGCCTCGAGGGCATCATATCTCTACATCTCCCACTTGCACTCAGGCCCATTTATCTCGGTATCTTATACCGTTTTATACATAAGTTTTCCCGACTTCATGTGGTAGAGCCTTCGTGAGTGGATCTGCTAAAACTGTCTAGACTATAGACTTAAGGGGTTTCTATGTTCATGTTAGACCAACCATTTGAATCTCATTCAAAAAAATCACTTGGTCTTTCGGAATCCATAATATTTTTATTTACTTGGATCTTATCCAGTTCATCGTACCTTACGATAATAATTTTAAATTTGTTATTGGTCATTTCAAATGGCTCATATCTATTTCTGATAAAGTATCAAACTCTTTGATCACTTTGTCAAATTATATGTTCCATCCCTTTGATGCCTCGTATATAATTTATATGCTCCCACTGACCTTGAAAACTTTCTGGCTAATTCATATAAGTTAGTCCGTCTAAATCATATTTAGAAAAACGAACTTATAAGTTAATGCTCCAATTTTCATGGTCAACATGAGCGTTATACATCGAGTTTGGTCCGAGTAGATCTGTACACATCTGCTGGCGAGACGGTTTCAACATAATCCGTTTATAGTAATTAGGATGAAAACCGTTTTCGACCAATATGATTGTACTTCACTATTTTCCTTTCTGCACCAACCTTTCAACTTAAAGATTTACTTGCAGAAACTGAGGAAACATTTTTCTTGTGCATGTAAACTAAATTCCAAAATTTATTTACGCACATGGACCTATTCTTATTGCATCAAGTTATAAATCGGAGTTGCTGCTCCTAGAAGTTGGCTAAGTCATCATCAATTATGATGTCTAACTCGACTCTTCGTCTTTCGAGATTCGAGTAATTATACAACTTCCTCATGATTGATTTAATGAATATCTTATTGATAATGTCCTCATAGAACGTCATCAAAACCTAGGCATTACTATCTGGGACTTAACCCAGAGGGAGGACTTACTCAGAGTCACTTGCTATGGATCGCACCAAGTCTAACTTAGTGTGATTCATTCCTTTTAACACAGGGATGTGTTAACAGACTTGACCTGAGAGAAAATCACATTTTCTTTTAATTACGTAAGATTTTATGTAGCTAAGTATTTGACCATTCGATCTAATCGAATCAATTTAAATACTTTTGTCATTTCATTCTTTATTTTATTAGACTTGTGTTTCATCAAGAACACGTGTCTTAATAAAATATACGAATAACTTATTTTGGTTAATCTAGACTCGGGTACATCAGTATGTACGAGACTGAGTTTGATAACTCATTCTCCCACTGTCTTACAGATGGGTTTCGGCTATTATATCTAAGAGGGTAAGACTCACAAGTGTCCGTAGACTTCATAATACGAGAGGTCAGACCCCTCTTTATGTGACTTGTGAAGCTTAGTCTCCCGATACGGCCTAGTCTATTTTGCCATATAAGTTTGCTACTATCTTGTGTATTTATATATTAACATTTAATATATTATAGTTATCATAAATTAGTAGCACAAAACATTGCTTCAAAAGCAAGGTGACGACATTCGTCAAAATGTGTTAGACGTCTTTTGTATAACAATTATTATGAAATCGTGACATCAAAAATGTCACATTTTCGTTCCCTCCTACTCATGTCTTTACTAATGATAAATCTACCTAACTTTCTCGATTGACTTTTCGGAGTGCCTTCTTCCTTTTCTAAATCATATTTAGATATAACCCAACATAAATAAATAGATATGCAAGCATCTCATGCATCCAAACGCCTGAGAGTTGCAATCTTGAGTATAGCTCAAGAAGTTGCTTGTCTCAAGATCCGGTTGGGATACATAGTCTTGCACCGCTCATGCACTCGTATTCGACTCAAACGATTTGATCGAATTCTCGAATTTTGCGGATCAAAATTGTTTGTCCATACAACCTTGAGTGAGCTCGACAAGTTGTAGGGAGAAACATACTTCAAATTTCCTATATGTTCAAGCTGCCTCATATAGAGACGAGTGTCGTGTAGCGTGAATTTATTTGTTGGACCCAGAACTTAATGAAATCATATTTCTTAAGTTTGTTCTTTAGAAGGTCATTTTAATGTCAACGAGAATATAATTTAATTCTATCAATTAGAATTTAACTTGATATTCAATTAATCAACCTTTTTGACCAGTTAACTTATTTCATTTAAAATATTATATTTTGATTCCTTCGGTAAACATAGTCTTGTCCTAGTTTAGCATATGTTCAATATTAAATACAGGAGAATGGCTTTTATCTATCTATATCCTCCCACTATTTTTACGATCGTTTCAAAGCTTAATAAAGAACGATTTAATCGAATTAAAATTAATGGGTAAGAGGTCCAATCACCTTGAGCCTAACAACCTTGAGTGTAGCTCAACAAGTTGTAGGACTCTGTAATCGGA
Organism: Scilla litardierei; assembly: GCA_030789695.1. Taxonomy (NCBI): domain Eukaryota; kingdom Viridiplantae; phylum Streptophyta; class Magnoliopsida; order Asparagales; family Asparagaceae; genus Scilla; species Scilla litardierei. The sequence continues at coordinate 76,070,936 of CM061133.1, read as the reverse complement.
AGATGACTCTTCATCGATCATATCAGATATGACCCTCTTATTCGGTTTTTACCCCTAGCCATTTGTAATCATGAGTGTGCTCATCCAAATCACAATGTCTAGTCTAGTAAGACCCTTGTTTTCATGTCTAGCTTGACTTACCCCGCCGCTCGGTGTATTCATGACACGTCGGTTTGGGTCAGGTCTTAGACTACATCTAGCCAGACTACATCATTGACATAACTTACGCCGGCGCTTGGTGACACGACGGTTTGGGTCTAGTCAAGATTTCATCTTATGTATTTAAGGAGTTGGTTTCTACAAGGTTGTCATGTTACAGCTTGAGTGTAGCTCAACAACTATAACACGGGTCCTATATTTGCCAACCCCAAAAAAAGGAGGGCTACGGCTAATCTTGAAAAAAGATCATTAACGTATTTGACTTAGATATAGTCCAAGTTGTCATACAATCATGATTCGCATCATTGCGGTCCAGCGGAACACAGCCAGGGAATTAATTAAGCCAGGATCACTATCCTTTAAAAGGTGATCCAGCAAATTTAGCCAAGCACATTGACTGGATCATGGTCCATTGAATGAAGCTTGTCATTTTTATATGTGTGCCATTGATTAAAAGGCTTTTATTAACAACTAATTAATCCTATCAACTAGTTGAATCCTTAAATTCTAAATTTTAGGATTTGTTTAATAACTTTTATTAAATCCTTATCAACTATAAGGTTCTCGTGTTATCCTAATCGTTATTAGGATTTTAATAAATCTATTAACATCTCTAAAAGCGAAGTCCTTTAATGATAATTAATTATAACAATTAGAATTAAAAATTTATTAAAGGAACTACCCTAATCAGGAATTAGATCTTAAAGGGTTGTTAAAAGTTTTATTAAACATAGCATGTCATTAAAATTCAATTAATAAATTTTAATGATTTCTTAATAGCTAACCTAAAGGGTTGTCTTGTGTTATCAAATAATTGACAAGATGACATAGCCATTAAAATAAAGTTACACTAATTTTATCGCATAAAAAGTGTACAACTATTTAACAATTAAATAGACTAAAGTTTATTGCATAAACAATTTTAAACTTTTAAAACAGTTTTTAAAAATATCTCATAAATTTAAAAACATCATTTTAAAAATTTTCATGCTTAAAATTTTATCACATAAAATATTTAAACATCTAAAATAATTTTTTAAACTTATCGCATAAAGTTTTAAAGCCTTAAAAACAATTTTAAATTTATCACATAAATTTAAAACACCATTTTAAAATTTTCATGTTTAAAATTTTATCATCTAAAATATTTAAACATCTAAAATCCTTTTAAAATCACCTTTAAAAAATATCACATAAATTTTAAAACATTTTAAAAGGGCATCTAGAAACATTTTAAATTATCTCATAACTTTAAAACATTTTATAAAGTATTTAAAAAAGCATTTCAATTTTAATAAAATCGCAGTGCTAGATCGTTACGCAAACCTGGCTCCGATACCACTGAAGGGTTTTCTAGAACCCTTAGGGCACAAAAACTCTATTCCCGTCCTAAGTCGGACGGAACATAGACATAAAAAATTTGCAGCGGAAAATAAAAACTATGTTAATCTAATTAACATGCAGTTAAACAATTTAACTTAGCCCTAAGGTACAAGACCCTTAGCAAAGATCTATGCCGAATCGGGATGGATCTGACCATCCCAAGAAGGATCTAACCTACTGCGATTAAATTAAACAAATGCTAATAAAGTACATACCTGGAATCTCAACCCTGGGGTAGGCGAGATGTTCCGCACCGTCTTCCGAGCCGCTCCCCGTCTCACGCCGAGCCGCTCCCCGAACCGCTCCCCGAACCGCTCCCTGAACCGCTCCGCATCCCGAGGCGATCAATCCTCGTGTCGCCGAGCCAACCACGCGTCGAAGAAAGTTTCACGCGAGTGAAACCTTTGCCTAGATTTCGGATCCGAATCCGAACTCCTTTGCGGCTTTGCTAGAGCCCTCAAGAGTAAGGCAGAAATATAGGGGGATAGAGAAATATTAATTTAAGCCTAGATCCGAGCGTGCTCCAACATTTACGAGAGCCGCTCAGATCTAGAGCTTAGGACGAGTTTGGAGGAAGGGAGAGACCCCTATTTATAGAGGCGGCGGACTCTCCCCTTTTCCGCACAACCGATGTAGGACTATTAATTTTAGAGTTAATTAAATCAAGTTAGTTTTCCCTTCACAAAGTGCAAACTTCCGTGAATTTTAACTCACTCATCGTTGAGCTTCATGATTGATACAACCTATCAATTCGAAGGGTGTTCAACGATGAACGCATAGGAAAAAACCGTTCGTCAATCGGAGTTCGTTTGACCCTCCAATTGATCATCCAAATATCAGCCTACGACTTGTTTTTCGCAAAAACCAGCCGTCAAAACTGCTATGCCCCCTTAGGGTTCTGCACCCAATGTGGGACCCACCAGATGGGTCCCACAGCTCCTGCCTAGACCTGGGCACCAGGCGCCCAGGCCCAACGCCCAGGGCGGCTGGGCCTGCGCCCGGGCGCCCAGGCCCAGGTAGGCTCTGGCACTACTGGGCCTGGCCAAGAGTCCAGGCCAGACCCAGTCTGGCCTGGGTCTGCCTGGTCTGGCCGGGTCTGACCCACAGACCTGTTTTGAGCATAAGTTGGGCATTTGGCGTCCGATTAGGACACCGATCGAACCTGGGCGTAGACCGGGACATTCCCGTCTTACCCGTGAACTTTTCCTTGTGTTTATGTTATTAAATATAGTCTTAAATTATTTAAGACGTTTTTAATCTCTTTTGCATCATAAGCAAATTAGTCCCTATCTAGACTTAAATTATCATTTGCATCAAAATGCAATTTTCTCTTCCTTTGCATCAAATGCAAATTATTCTCCCTAACTAATTTCTACCTATTACTAGACGAAGGTCGCACTCTTTGTGTGACCCTACGGCCTGACCCTACTACAGGTTGGGCTCGAAGCCCTATACGGCAAAGACCACGAGCAGTGGCTGCGTCCCTGTTTCAGAATCATCATAATGTGGTTAGCTCATCAACATGAGAATTGTCGGGACCACCCTGACCATGTCTGTGATGAGTTCTGCAGTTATAGTCTCTTCTTCTAAACTATGTCGTGTAGATCAAGTCTAGGGTACGGTTAAACTGTCAACCCCAATAACTTGACTCCGGTTAGTTTCTATCGATCTTTAGTCAATTAATGTTGGACTTCTTCCAACATACTCTACGCAGAGATTTTACTAAAGACCAAACTAACTCTACGACACTAACTCCCATTGACAGGGAGAGACGAATCCTCTCTTGGTCATTACTCTCCTCGTATGCTTCAAGTGACACCCAATCAAAGACCTTTCGACAGGCCTAGCCTCGAAGTTAGGTCAGTGATCTAAGTGGCACCGTTCACGCACAGGTTCGTAAAATGACCTCAAGTCAAAAGACCAACTAGCCTATCTTCACTAAGAGTTATCATTGACAGATTGGTCAATATAACCATATGATAACTCTTGTGGATCGTTCAGTGAACTCATTCTCTAATGAGCACCTGTGTCTCGTCACCGACTTCGCCAAGTCGAACGATCATGAGATCATCGCCACCGCTTAACGGTGAAGACTAAGACACAATGGTCTATCCGATGTTTCGATATCCTTGTCTCGAAACATCTACGACCACGAACCCTTTTAGACTTATGCTACAGACGGTCAAACATTTCTCCATGATCAAGATACGCATCTCTATACATGTTTGACCTTGCATAAAGTCTAAGGACTTTACCTAAGTTAATATCTAATGTTTTCTACATTATAACTTAGATAAATTATTACCAAACAGCTAACTGTTATTTCGAACAAGACGTTTGTGCTATTCACACAGAGATAAATAGCCTCGAGGGCATCATATCTCTACAAAAATTTCATTAAGGAAAATTTTTACAAGTATCCCTATTGCCGACCTTACAAAAAATAGCCTGACCTAGGTTGACACCACCAAAACAGCCAAAACTTATAAAAACAAAAAAGATACTTAAGTCCGACACCAAGACCCCTAGACCGGCCCTTATTACCCTACCCCAAACCTTCATACGGCCCCCTGGCCGCCCTCCCCTTGGTCGCCTCCCTCAGAACCTTTGCCCCCTCGGGTATCTCCTGCCACTTATTGTTCGACAGCTGGTGCCTCTCCATCAAGCGACGCAGCCGCTTCTTCCTCTTCCTCGTCGTCGGAGGCCGTCAGCACAAATTCGACCTCGGCCGAAGGGTATAGGCTTCCCATTCTCTCTTTTATCCATAGAAGGCTCACATCCCAGCCCTCTACCCAGCCTTCCGCCAGGCCTTCCCTCTTCATCACCGCCAGGGTGGGGACGAACTTCTTCGTCTGGTAAGCGCGGAACTCCCACGTCTTTGCTTCCAGCTCCGCCTTCCCAGACTGCACTAGCGCTTCTAGCTCGGTCGTCCGTGCCTTCTCCCGCTCTAGATCACCCTTCAGCTCGGCTTGGCGGGCTTCTTCGGTGAGGACCTTCGCGTCGAAGGCCTCCAAGCATGACTCCTGCTTTCGGATCGTCGCCTGATGTTCCTCAAACGACTCCTTCATCTTGTTATACTTGGCCCCTTGCCTCGCTGCTCGCTCTTCAGCCACCTTCTAAAGTGCAATAAGCTAGCCTCCTTCCTGAGCGTGGCCTTGGCCTTACTTATGGCAGGGGTATGGCACCTAAGGGCGACCATTACGGTGTTAGCTTGCACAGCCAAGCAAGAAAAAGTTAGAACGCTCACACAAACAAAGATGAGTATCTGCGAGAGTGACGACTGACCTACCTGCATATTATGCCATAAGGCCGAGGCGCACAACCTCTCTGCACCGACATTCACCAGGGACGCCTTGTCCCGGGGGAGCAAGCTATTCTCGGCTAGCCTTGTGGCCTCGTCGCCACCCCTGCCTCGTTGAAGACCGACTCAGCAAAGCTGACAGGGTAGGACGTCGCCAGGAAGGCATCCTCCGACAGTGCCAAGAGCTCTTCCCTCTTGGACGTAAACACCACGAGCACCGCCTCGCAGCTCGGGTGAGTGGGCTTCCCCAACCCAGACGACGGGCAGTCGTAGGGCCAACGGTTCCCGGTTGTCGCTCGTCCACTGGAGCCCGACCCAGCAGAGGACACAGGAGGCGATGTGGGGATTAGAGGGGGTCGCCCGCTCGGAGATCCTTGAGCTTCTGGTCTGACCCGCACGTTCTCCTCGGTATCGAGGTCGATGGGCAGGGGATCAGTGCCACCATACGCTGGTTACTGGGCCACCCGCTCCGCGGCCAGCTTCATCAACTCCTCCACTGGCAAACTCATCGTCTGGCCTGCAAGAAGGAGATAGATCAGGGTGAGCAAATTAGGAGCGATAACTACAAAGCACAGATTACCTTCGGGCCAGATATGCCAGACTATTATCTCCTCCTTGGCAAGCTTGTCATATTGCATGTCCTCTGTAAGGATCGCCTACAAGATCCTATCCCGCTCAGCATCGGTCGTGTCAAGGCAAACCTCTTTGTTCGCCTCCGGATTCAGTACCCCCTAGTTCGACCTCAATGCCAGATCCTTGAGCGTAGAGATGAACACATACTGCTCCCTCCAACCTTTGATCTTACCAGGCAAGCCCAAGATGAGAGGCTGACTCCTCCTCGCCGATATGTAATAGTACGCCCTCAGCTTCTTGAGCACGAAGAAGTATCGGAATAGGGGGAGGGATGGACTGACAGTGTTCCCTACACAGAGGACGAGGAAGCCGATGGTCGCGCTGGTGGAGTTTGGCATCAGTTGGAACAGGGAAAGTTCGAGGAAGTTCAAGATGTGGAGGAGCAAGGGGGAAGGGGGAAGCGGAGTCCTTGGTGGAAGCAGGCAACGTAGACCCCTACTTCGTAATCCTTTGAAAAGCACACCCGTTCAACAGTGGTCGGAAGACGGACTATGTAGGGAAGCCTGATGTACTTCGTGCGGGCATCAGATATGAAGGAGGTCTGCGCTACCGACTCCACGCTTGAGATCTTAGCGGGAATGTCCCCGGCCTCGGCCATGGTAACGAAGGCCCTAGCGGATAACCGGGGCTTCGGTATGGTGGGCCCTTTTCCTTTCCTCGGACCCACAAGGTCAGCTGACGATGATCCCACAACAAGCTCGACAGCCGGCCTACCCTAAGTGCGACCATGACTGACTGGGGATCTCTCCTCCACCCACTCCACCATGTCCACGGCGGAGCTGTCTGTTGCTCCATCGCCCCTAACCTTTGTTCTATATCCCTCAAAGCAGATGAATGGGAAGAAGCCAAAGAAACCATTTCAAGGAGAAAAAACTGTAGCTATAAGAAGCTGACGGTCAAACGAAGCTATCGGAACAGTAGCACGAACTCCGGCGACGGCTTCGACAGCAACGACGATCGGAAACTCGGAAGAAGGCAAGAGCTCGAAGGAAATCTGAAGTGGGAAAACTCTCGCTCGATCTCCCCCTCCCCTAGCCAACTGATCTCTGCCGCGGGAGCCCTGCCACATGTCAGAGATCCGAGGCTTCTGACACTTCGACTGCCACCCACAGTCACGTCTGCCAGGCATCACCCGCTGGATGGCTGGGACGCTTCGATATTCTCCCACCTTCAAATCAAAATGATGGCAACGAAACAATGGGCGGGCTTTTCAAAATAACCCCCGCCCTTTCCAGACCCTTGGACCAAGGGCCATTCCCCCCTTTTTCGGGCGGACAAGGAGATGGTTCATCATCCGAACCAGGTCGGACTTCCGCCCCAACCTTGCGAGTAAACTATGTTGTGCTTATATTTTTACTTGCATATTGTGCGGACTAAATTTTCAGCTCCATGCACCGAGGAACACCGAGGCATCCCTAGCGAGCTTTTGCCCTATAAGGCAGGCCGAAGGGTGCACTGCCCCGGGCTACAAGTACCCACATTCAAAGTCTGGGGTAGGCTGATATGGCTAAACTACAAGCTCGTACCCTCTCCTCCCTCAAAGTTCGGGGCGAGCTTGCGAAGCTTCACCCTCGTTAGGTCTCCAGTGGACCAGGACCGGGCCATGTCTCGCTCCTCCACTACCCTGTAAGTATATTCTTGTATGCTCGCACTTATGTCTACCTATCATGCGAACTAAAATTTCAGATCCTCGCATCGATGAATTCCGAGGCACGCCCGAGCGTCTGCCTCCCTCGACGGGTCGCCACCAGGCGGGGTCGAACCATGGGTTCACGCCCTCCTCACCCGCAGCTTTCGAGGCAAGCTGAGCTTTGGTATTCCAATGTTCGACATATAGCCCGCTCTCGCCTCGGCTCTTGTGCGTCCCATACGTCGGGGATATATATAAAGACGAGGCTAAGGGAGTGCCAAGATTTTCAACTCTACAAAGTGTGTCCAGACAACGGTATTCTGAAAAACGTACAACTTTCATTTATTCGATCAAAATTTTGAAATTACATACAGGTACTCATGCTACCGCACAAGGAGTACACACTCCGGCCGACACTACAAAAAGGTCCGACTTCAAAGCTAAGGATATGGAAGTCCTACACCTCTGCCGGTTTGTTGAATATTGGACTCCCCGGATTTGGTTTTGATGATGAGCAAACATAAATAATCCATGAACTAACAATTTGTGAGCGCAGTATTGGAGATCGTCGCCAATTTCACGAGAACATTCAAAGCGACATCTCAACACTTCCCAAAGCTCGTATTCATGCCTAAAGCTTCGTTGAAGCTCTTGCGCCGTTTTGGAAGTTATGAAGATTCAATCGAAGCTCTCGAAGACCGTTTATTAAGGTTTTATTTATAGTCTTTAGCTTCGATATATAGAATGTTAAGCCTTGAGTATATCTTACGTTTCTATCTTCATTACGCTCATTTCGTAGCTCTAGGATCCTTGCACAAGTTCATTCTAACTTCCTCGAAGCGTCGCGCTTCGATTCGGACTTGTATGTGCATGTTAGTTGGTACAAGAACAAGTACTGACCGACTAGATGGTGATCTAGTCGGTCGGCAACTGTTCTTGGACCGACTAGTTTGATTCCTTAATTTCTTGGACTTTAATGTTTACAGTTAGTCGGTCTACGTTGACTCACCGACCGACTAGTTTGTGAACTAGTCGGTCAGTGATGCTTCTTTGACCGACTAGTTGTGACTTACTGTTCATGCTAAATTTCTCCTAAGCTACTGTTTATCGTTAGTCGGTCTAAGAACGTTTGGTGACCGACTAGTTGACAATTTAGTCGGTCAACTTTTGTTCTTGGACCGACTAAGTCACTTTGTACTCAGACTAATTCTTTTTGCTCTTAGTCGGTCTACGTTCATTGGCTGACCGACTAGTTGTGAAACTAGTCGGTCAGACAGTCTTCTTGGACCGACTAGATTTCTAGGTCTGAATTTCTATCTCTTCTCAGATCCTCTCTTAGTCGGTCCACGTTGTTTGACTGACCGACTAGTTGATGAACTAGTCGGTCAGTGGTTGTTCTTTGACCGACTAATTCTCACAGATTTCTATCCGTTGGAGAATGACCTAACTTGTTTTTATGGGACCCTATAAATACGAACCTAGGTCATTTCTATCTAGGTTAGAGCTTCCATTCAGAGATTCATTGAGATCAAAAGAGATAGCCTTTCTCACTCTAATCTAAAGCTCTCTTCCTCACAAGAAACCCGTTCTCTCTCTTTTCTAGATCTAGAATCCATCTAGAGAGAAGGTTGTTCTTGGTGAGCTCTTCAAGCTATTGCTTGATCTAAGTCTCCAAATCATTCCTAGGCACCGATTGCTGGTCATTTCCTTGGTGCTAGGTCTTGGTGACTTCATCTTCCTCAAATCCTTCATTTCACCATTTGGGTAAGAAAAACTCAAGGTATAGGATTTTGTGGTAAGATTGTTTATTTCATATTAAACTCTTTAATATTGCTTTGTGATTCTCTCGGTTGTGAGAGAAGGTTGTGATCCCGGGTTGTGGGATTCACGTTTGCTATTGCATGTATGATTTGATCTTGTGAAGGTTTTTCACAAGATATTCATAGTGGAAATCTTGAGTTAGGGTTTCTAACTCAAATATCCGGAGGGGATCCGGGTGGTTGGGACGTAGGATCACCGGGAACAAGTCGGGGAGACTTGGGTGGATCCGAACCCATTAACATCATTTGTTTGCATTGTTAATTTTGTGTTGTCATTCAATTTAAGCTTCCGCAAATTGATTTGGTAGTTGTTTGCAATTTAATTTGGAATTATACTCCTTATTATTTTAAAGTACTATTCACCCCCCCCCCCCCCCCTCTAGTACTTGTGCAGTAGCTAGTAGGGCATTACATTTGGTATCAGAGCCAGATACTCAGCTATGTCTGCCAACGACAACAAGACCGTGTGCCTCCACCTTCCAACTATGACACCTTCAGGAACCGTGAAGGAGCATCTTCGGTGATGGAAGGACATTCCTCTACGAGGCCTCCATTCTTCAACGGTACCAACTATGGGTATTGGAAATGCCGGATGGAAACCTTCCTCCGGAGTGCATCCTTATGGAGGACTACAATGAAGGAATACATCGAACCCAAAGAAGAAGACTTTGAGAAATGGACTACCGCGGAGGTCGCCGCGGAGGTAAGCAATGCCAAGGCAATGAACACCTTGCAATGCGCATTGGAGCCCGAGGATTTCAATAAGATATGCACATGTAAGAGTGCATATCAAATTTGGAACTCCCTCCTCATTCTTCATGAAGGGACGAGTAGGGTAAGAGACTCTAAACTCGTAGTCGTAAACAAAGATTACGAAATGTTTCATATGCAACAGGGCGAGAAGATGAAAGAATATTACGCTCGTTTTGTTGACATAATAAACGAGTTAGAGGCCCTCGGCAAGTCCTACACTCAAAAGGAGAAGTGCTCAAAGCTTATTGAAGGACTTCCCTCTTCTTGGGAAAAACGTACCTTCGCCATCGAGGAAGGTAATGACATGAACAAATATACAGTAGTTCAACTAATGGGTACTTTGATGTCATACGAGGTACGCAAAGATAGCAAGGTGAAGTTACAAGAAAAGATGAAGTCATATTTGAACCTAGATGCGCCTAAGAAAAAGGCGATTGCATTCAAGGCGGCTTCATCCACATCTACCGATGATGAGGACTCGGAAGAAGAAATGGACATGGAATCCATTGCACTCATGGCAAAGAAGTTCAATCGCTTCTTCCGAAAGGGTAACTTCAAACAAAAATCTAAGTTTACTTCTACTAACGCCTCTCCACCTTTGTGCTTTAAATGCAATAAACCAGGACACATCAAAGCGGATTGTCCTCAAAACAAGCAAAAGGAGAAGTGGAAGGCGCCAAAGTATGACAAGTCCAAGAAGTACACGAAAGGAAACAAGAAGGGACTTGTCGGAACAACATTCACCGACTCCGAGGATTCCTCAAGCGGAGAGTCGGACGATGAGAACGTGGAGCAAGCGCACATGTGCTTCATGGCAAGAGAGGAGCACGAACAAGGATCCTCCTCTTCCGATGATAGTGATGTCGAAAGCGATGAGGTAACCATGGATGACCTTAGGAATGCTAACTCTCAATTATGGTCAAAATACACTAAATTAGTAAATAGATATACTAAGGTAAAAGATGACTTAGCTAGCATTCAAACATCGCCTAAGACTATCATCACCAACAACGACACCGTTGTTGAAGAGTTAAGAAATGAGATTGATAATCTCAAATCTAGACTCGAACATGTTAGCATTGAGGATACGGAAGAACATAGGATAGAGGATTTGACTTCTCAAAACTCGACTTTGAGTATTGAGAACGAGAATCTTAAATCTCGTGTTTATGTGCTCACATCGCAAATATCCACTTTGGACATTTCTTTGCGTTCTCTCAAAGAGAAATATGAGGACACATTGGGCCGAATCAACAAATTCAACAAGGGTAAGGGCCACTTGGATAATATCCTAAAAGACTTACTTCCGGCCAAACACCACATTGGCTTGGGGTATATGATGGGAAATTCATCCAAGTCGGTCACTACTTTTGTAAGGCCAACTTCCGAAGCCTCAACGAGTGGGAGCAAACACTCTATTGGTAGTTCATCTACCAATGGTGCTTCCACCTCGTCCACACCCTCTTTTGGAAAGATACCCACTTTGGGTGGACCTCCAAAGAAGGGGCATGCTTATATGTACACAAATACCATGCCACGTAGGAACACACGTCCTACTCCACCATCTCACACATATGATGATTTCTATGCTACACGTTCACGGGCACGTGCACACCATGTGAGACACCCTCACGCACGTGTTCCCACACATGCATATGTACACCCACCTCATCATATGAATAATTCTCGTCGTGCACCATTCCATCATGTCCCGTATGCCTATCCACAACATGCATCACGTAGAAATCAACGTCGCATGCATGCACCCAATAGGATGAAGGCTCCCAAAATTTTCACTATTTGGAGCCCAAAGGACACAAGCATGGATGAAAAACAAGTATATATGAATGCTTATTTTTCGGATGTTGTGCATAGTAGAGATTATGTGGGGAAGTCAAAGTCCAATTGGACTTGGCTTCCAAAGGTCTAACTTTTGAGGACCCAATGACCTTGGGTACCATGATATGGAAGTTTCTATCTTTAGGTACTCAAGGAAAAGAAAAAGAAGAGGAGCAACAAATTTAAATTTAGCTCCAAAGGGAATTGGATACTCGATAGCGGGTGTTCAAAACACATGACGGGTGACGCTCAATTGCTCTCCGGAGCGGTTCCCATTGCAAATGGAAATCGCGTCGTATTTGGAGGCAACGAGAGCGGAACCATCGTCGGTGTTGGTAAAGTGGGTAACCCTTCTAAACCCTTAATTAGTGATGTTTATCTAGTTGATGGTTTAAATCATAATCTTATTTCAATAAGCCAACTTTGTGACAAAGGTTACAAAGTTAGCTTTGCGAAAGGATTGTGTCATATTTCAAATGATAATAATAAATTATTATTTTCCGGCTCACGCCATAAAGATATTTATATTTTGGATCTTCCTAAGTCATATGAACAATGTCTCGTTGCCAACACAAGTGAACAACACTTATGGCATCGACGCTTTGGACATGTGAACTTTGGAACACTTTATAATCTTTCGAAATTAAATTCCATTAAAGGTTTTCCGAAGCTCGTTTTCGAAAAGAAAATTTTTTGTGATTCTTGTCAACGTGGCAAGCTTCCTAAATCTTCATTTAAACCTAAGAAAAGCATTTCTACGAAACGGCCACTAGAGCTATTACATCTAGATTTATTTGGGCCAACTAGAGTTGCTTCCTTAGGAAATGCAAGATATGGACTAGTCATCGTTGATGATTATTCAAGATTTACATGGGTATTTTTCTTAAGTAATAAAAATGAAGCTTTTGAAAACTTCACAATATTTGCAAAGAAAGTACAAAATCTCATCGGAACCACCATTGTCACTATTCGTAGTGATCATGGGGGTGAATTTGAGAATGAGTCTTTCTCAAATTTTTGTGATGATCTTAGAATTACTCACACGTTCTCTTTCCCTCACGCACCTCCTCAAAATGGTGTTGTTGAGAGGAAGAATAGAACGCTTGTGGAGTGTGCTCGCACTATGCTCGAAGATAGTCAACTTGGTTATCAATTTTGGGCGGAAGCGGTACACACCGCTTGCTATGTGTTTAATAGAATACTTTTGAGGCCCGGCACCAAACAAACTTGCTATGAATTGTTGTTTGGTAGATTGCCTCAAGTTAAACATTTTCGTGTTTTCGGCGCAAAATGTTTCATTAAAAACACATATGATAATTTGGACAAGTTTGATCCGAGATCGGATGAGGGGATATTTGTTGGGTATTCCTCACGTAGCAAAGCCTACCGGATATACAACAAAAGATCCTCTACGATCGAGGAATCACTTCATGTCTCTTTTAATGAGAATTTTACTACTTCTAGAATTTCAAATGATAATGATTCTATGGATGTTTTATTTGATTCATTTGAAAATTCTAAGTCTATTGATTCAATTGATTCTATTGAGACTAACCCGACTAATGAAGTTGTTGAGAATGTGCCTAGTGATCAAGGCATTCCCAAGCGGCTTCATACCGTTCGCGACCATCCCCATGAGCAAGTTATTGGCAATATTAATGATAGTGTCAAGACGAGATCTCAAGTCCACCACTTCGCCAATTGTGCCTTTGCCTCATCGATAGAGCCAAAGAATATCGTTGAAGCGTGCGAAGATAGTGCTTGGATCCTTGCCATGGAGGAGGAACTCATTCAATTCGAGAGGAATGAGGTATGGGAGCTTGTTCCTTTGCCATCGAAGAACCACACCGTCATAGGGACAAAGTGGATCTTCAAGAACAAAACCGACGAAAATCAAGTCGTCGTCCGGAACAAAGCTCGGTTAGTAGCTCAAGGCTATCGCCAAGAGGAAGGTATTGATTTCGAAGAATCCTTTGCTCCGGTAGCTAGATTAGAATCGATTAGACTCTTATTGTCTTATGCATGCCATAAAAATTTTAAGTTATTTCAAATGGATGTTAAAAGTGCATTTTTAAACGGAGATGTCGTTGAGGAAGTTTACGTTTCTCAACCTCCGGGCTTCATAAATGAAAAATTTCCAAATCATGTTTTTAAACTAAAGAAAGCTCTTTATGGTTTGAGACAAGCTCCTCGAGCTTGGTATGATCGCCTAAAGAATTTTCTTTTGGATTTGAATTTTAAAATGGGCGAAGCCGATTCTACACTTTTTGTTAAGCATGCGAATAATGATATTTTATTAGTTCAAATTTATGTTGATGATATCATTTTCGGTGCTACTAACTTCACTCTTTGCGAAGAGTTTTCTAATGTTATGAAGGAACAATTTGAGATGAGCCACATGGGCGAACTCAAATATTTCTTAGGTCTCCAAATTCGCCAATTGAACGATGCAATCTTCATCCACCAAACGAAGTATACGGTGGAGTTGCTTAAGCGATTTGGAATGGAAAGTGCTTCCGGGAAAAGGACTCCAATGAGCACGACTACGCATCTTGACAAGGATACGGGCGGTAAGGATGTAGACATTCGTCTATATCGAGGTATGATAGGTAGTTTACTTTATCTTACCGCAAGTAGGCCCGATATTATGTTTGCCGTATGCGTATGTGCTCGTTATCAGTCTCAACCTAAGGAGTCTCACTTAGTAGCGGTAAAGCGTATTTTCCGTTATCTAAGTTACACTTTAGATTTTGGATTACTTTATCCAAAATCTAGCACGTATGAGTTAGTCTCATACAGTGATGCCGATTATGCGGGATGCAAATCCGACAGGAAAAGTACTAGTGGCACTTGCCATTTTCTAGGAAATTCTCTTGTCTCTTGGTTTTCCAAGAAGCAAAATTCCGTATCACTTTCAACCACCGAGGCGGAATACATTGCCGCCGGTGCCGCTTGTGCCCAGGTTCTTTGGATGAGACACACTTTGAAGGATTTTGGTATTCATTGTGATACTAGCCCTATCTTGGTGGATAACCAAAGTGCTATCTGTCTTTCAAAGAATCCGGTGCACCATTCCCGATCAAAACACATAGATGTCCGACACCACTTTTTAGATGATCATGTAGCTAAAAAGGACATCATTTTAGTTTACGTTGAAACCCAAAAGTAAATCGCCGATATTTTCACGAAACCCCTAAAGGAGGACTCCTTTGTGCGGTTGCGTCGAGAATTGGGGATTATGAGTGAATCCGAGATATAGGATTCATATTTCATTCAATTATCTTGCATGCTATTCGATTTCGCGATATTTTGTTCATGCTAGATTAATTGAATATTTGGGAATTTTATGTGATATATTTGAATTTATGATCGAATTCGTATTTGAAAGTCGTATTTAAGATTTCGACGTTTTATGGGGTAATTTAGATGACTAATGAGAGTTTTAAGTTGTTTCATCCAAGTGGTTTGTGAAGAAAAATCAATTATCAAATTTTGAACTCTTCTAGTCGGTCTAAGTTCATTTGTCAACCGACTAGATGCCCATCTAGTCGGTCAGCAAGTGAACTCAGACCGACTAGATCAAGCTCTAATCCATCTCCTATCTTTTTCTTTCGTTAGTCGGTCATAGTACACTTACCGACCGACTAGATTGAAAACTAGTCGGTCAGTGAATATACTGCGACCGACTAATTCTTGCCCTAGAAATTCATCTGTGCCTCTGTTTCGACTTAGTCGGTTCAAGCTCATTGACCGACCGACTAGATGGTAATCTAGTCGGTCAGTGTTTGAACTGTGACCGACTAAGTGGGTTAGGGCATTTGTGTATTTTTGCTTCCAGACCGACTTAAACTCACTTTCATTCGACTAAAACTCACTTTTAGTCGGTTTGTCTCTCAGCTCAAGCCCGATAACTCCCAAAACCCGATCGAGCCCCTTCAAATTCTCGTCGACTCCGGCCATATCTCCGGCCATCCTCGCCGTCCGCCGCCGTCGCCTCCTCCTCCTAGGTATCTCCCTCCCTCTCCTAGGTCGATTCCTACCCTAGGGTTCGATTTTATCTCATCTAGCTCCTAGGGTTTCCGAATTGTTTCACTTAGGGCTTGTGCATCTAGGGTTTGTGTGGTCGGATTTCTTTTGATCTCTAGGGTTTGTGTTGCTTGTAGTTTGTGTTGCTTGTACTCGTCATGCCACGATCATGGCAAAGACGAGGATTCCTATCACTCCCTCTGGGGCTTACCCCATGACCGTAGAACAACCTACCGCTAGGAATCCACCAAAGCCTAAGCGTCGTGCCAAGTCAACCCAAGCCTCTCCATTTTCGCCTCCTCTTAAGAAGCCGAGGATGGCCACAGCTAAACCCCGAAAATCAAAGACCAAGAAGCCTATTCTTCAAACTCCAGCTACTCCTCCCGATTCCGACTCTGAATTTATCCCTGAGGATGAGCCTACTAGGGAACCTACTCCTCCTCCGAAGACACGTAAGGCTAAGGGTAAAGCTCCTATGCCAGTCGGCGATGTAGACATATCGTTGTGCCGCGATGACCCTCAGTGTCTCGTAGCGTACAACCGTATAGAGCATTGTCCACTGTTGTTAGAGCATTACGTTCAGTTTTCTGATTTTCTCGGCCTTGCTGATCTTCTGTCCTATAGTGGTCTTCTTGATTATCTCCGATACGACCCCAAGGCCAATCCCAAACCTTATCCTCGCCTCGTGAAATTGTTCTATGCCAATCGCGTTCGAGGCCAGTACGATGCCAGCCACTCCATTGAGACGACTGTCTTGGGAACTCCTATAGTTCTCACGACAGAAATCTTGGGGGAGATTCTTGGTTGTTCGTCGTGTGGTCTCCTTCCTTCGGACATTTCGGTCGATGATATTTCCTCCTTGGATCAGTCAATTCTTGCAGATATCTTCCAGGTTATCCCCTCCGCATTCATTGGTGTTCCATCGAAATCTTTCAAGCCGAATGCGTGGGTCCTTAACCTGATCTTGAAGTCTTGCCTCCTCCCTAAATATGGATCATCTTCACTTCCATCCCAGCCGTTCTTGAAATTGATCTACGCTCTTTTCTTGGGGTGCGAGATTAATTGGGCTCGCGTGATACTCGATAAGATGGACTCTTTCGAGTGTATACGCAAGACCAATAAGTCTGCGCATATTCCATATCCTTGTCTGTTGACTCTTGTGTTTCGTCATTTTCGAGTCCCTCTCCCTCCTGACGATGAGCGTCCCTTGGATACTACTCTGAACGCGACGGCCGTGAAGAAATCTCTAGCGGCGCTTCGTCACGTACAGAGGTCTACCACATCTACTTCTCAGGCGACTCCCTCTGCTGCTGGTGCCCCCTCTCGTCCTGCTACTTTGGATGATGTCGTACGGATACTTCGTCGGCACGAGTCTCGCTTGGCTCGTACCGAGGAGGTAGTTTGCCGTATGGCTCGTCAGATGGGCATTGATCTTCCTCCGTCCGTGTCTGAGGACGAGGAGATGGACGATGAGGAGCTTGACGAGCTTGTCACTTCTTTAGCCCGTGGCGATGAGGCCACTGCTGCTGCTACCACCTCTTCAGCTCCTGGTGTTGGCACCTCTACCGGTGCTCCAGAGACCTCTGCTGCAGTAGTTCAGACTTCTGAGCCTGCTGCCTCTCCTGCTGACACTCCTGATGTGCCTGCTGATGTTGAGCCTGTTGCTGTTGCTTCCACACCTACCCCGACGATCCCTTCTGTTGAGACACCTCTACTCCCTGCAGAGCCTGAGTCCACTCCGTCGACTGGACCCACGGAGACTGCAGATCCAGCCACTTCCTCGTGATTGTCAGTTTCGAGGACTCTCCACTACACTTCGGATGATATATTTTTTAGTGAGAGTATTTTGGGTTTGGATGGGGTTTAAGAGTTGTTTTGATGTATTTTTGAGCTTTCAGGGTTTCGGTGTTGGTTGTTTTGATACACTTTGGATGACGTTGCTGATGGTTATTTTGTTGTATTTTGATGTTGACGATGATGATGTATCTTTTGATGTTTATATCCATGGTCGTTTGTATTTTGATGTACTCGTTGGGATATCTCTTTGGATGTACTCATGATGTTATCATTTATATATATACATCGTCGTTCTCTTTGTCCTAATGCGTCGTGCACATTTAATATTCGTTCAATGCATATAATGTGTGAATACGTCGTTCGACGCATGAAAACTTGGTTAAATAGATTTAAATTCTATAATTGTATAGAATTGTTTTCCATGCACAAAATTAGCCAAGATTATTGAATATTGGAGAGAATGTTTCTTTATTCAAGAAATGAATAATTATTTGGTATTTTTGATGATTTTTGATTATTTTTTTTGATAATGGACATTTTGGCACACCTTGATTTGATTTCCACATTTTTCCCTAGGTGTCAATTTGGTCCATCATCATTGTCTACGACTCCCGATGTTGGATTTTCCATTTCCTAGTTGTTGTCGTTGTATGCCCCCCATTTTTGGGATAATGCCAAAGGGGGAGAGATAATGATAATAAATAGCGCAAATGAAAATTTAACTCATTTTCCAAGAATCTAATTTGATGTGTTAGATTCAGGGGGAGTTAAGATACATATAAGGATTTTCAAAATCCGATATTTCGAAAATTGATTCTCTTTATTTATCTTACTCATCTGATTGATGCAATTCATATATAGTCATTTTGGAATTAACGTGTCATCAATGCAGGGGGAGTAAGTATTTTACATTTGAATCATTATTTTTGATTATTATTTATGTTGGTTTGTCATCACCAAAAAGGGGGAGAATGTTGAATATTGGACTCCCCGGATTTGGTTTTGATGATGAGCAAACATAAATAATCCATGAACTAACAATTTGTGAGCGCAGTATTGGAGATCGTCGCCAATTTCACGAGAACATTCAAAGCGACATCTCAACACTTCCCAAAGCTCGTATTCATGCCTAAAGCTTCGTTGAAGCTCTTGCGCCGTTTTGGAAGTTATGAAGATTCAATCGAAGCTCTCGAAGACCGTTTATTAAGGTTTTATTTATAGTCTTTAGCTTCGATATATAGAATGTTAAGCCTTGAGTATACCTTACGTTTCTATCTTCATTACGCTCATTTCGTAGCTCTAGGATCCTTGCACAAGTTCATTCTAACTTCCTCGAAGCGTCGCGCTTCGATTCGGACTTGTATGTGCATGTTAGTTGGTACAAGAACAAGTACTGACCGACTAGATGGTGATCTAGTCGGTCGGCAACTGTTCTTGGACCGACTAGTTTGATTCCTTAATTTCTTGGACTTTAATGTTTACAGTTAGTCGGTCTACGTTGACTCACCGACCGACTAGTTTGTGAACTAGTCGGTCAGTGATGCTTCTTTGACCGACTAGTTGTGACTTACTGTTCATGCTAAATTTCTCCTAAGCTACTGTTTATCGTTAGTCGGTCTAAGAACGTTTGGTGACCGACTAGTTGACAATTTAGTCGGTCAACTTTTGTTCTTGGACCGACTAAGTCACTTTGTACTCAGACTAATTCTTTTTGCTCTTAGTCGGTCTACGTTCATTGGCTGACCGACTAGTTGTGAAACTAGTCGGTCAGACAGTCTTCTTGGACCGACTAGATTTCTAGGTCTGAATTTCTATCTCTTCTCAGATCCTCTCTTAGTCGGTCCACGTTGTTTGACTGACCGACTAGTTGATGAACTAGTCGGTCAGTGGTTGTTCTTTGACCGACTAATTCTCACAGATTTCTATCCGTTGGAGAATGACCTAACTTGTTTTTATGGGACCCTATAAATACGAACCTAGGTCATTTCTATCTAGGTTAGAGCTTCCATTCAGAGATTCATTGAGATCAAAAGAGATAGCCTTTCTCACTCTAATCTAAAGATCTCTTCCTCACAAGAAACCCATTCTCTCTCTTTTCTAGATCTAGAATCCATCTAGAGAGAAGGTTGTTCTTGGTGAGCTCTTCAAGCTATTGCTTGATCCAAGTCTCCAAATCATTCCTAGGCACCGATTGCTGGTCATTTCCTTGGTGCTAGGTCTTGGTGACTTCATCTTCCTCAAATCCTTCATTTCACCATTTGGGTAAGAAAAACTCAAGGTATAGGATTTTGTGGTAAGATTGTTTCTTTCATATTAAACTCTTTAATATTGCTTTGTGATTCTCTCGGTTGTGAGAGAAGGTTATGATCCCGGGTTGTGGGATTCACGTTTGCTATTGCATGTATGATTTGATCTTGTGAAGGTTTTTCACAAGATATTCATAGTGGAAATCTTGAGTTAGGGTTTCTAACTCAAATATTCGGAGGGGATCCGGGTGGTTGGGACGTAGGATCACCGGGAACAAGTCGGGGAGACTTGGGTGGATCCGAACCCATTAACATCATTTGTTTGCATTGTTAATTTTGTGTTGTCATTCAATTTAAGCTTCCGCAAATTGATTTGGTAGTTGTTTGCAATTTAATTTGGAATTATACTCCTTATTATTTTAAAGTACTATTCACCCCCCCTCTAGTACTTGTGCAGTAGCTAGTAGGGCATTACACGGTTCACCCGCCTAATCGCCGCTCGGCACCTCTCTCGATCATTCCCCTTCTTCAGCCAAGGGCTCGTCTAGCGTGGAGAAGTCGGCCACTAAGGAGGGGTGCAACCTCGCCAACCTACCCTTCATCTTCGATAGGCCCTCCTCGATGCCTGCCATCCTTGCCAACTGCAACATAGGGATGAGCTCCTCATCCTGATATCAGTGGACAGTGGCATCTATCATAGCCTATTGGTCAACTTTCCTCAGCTCCTCCACCTGCCGCTTCAGGGTGGCATTCTCCCAATTCTTCACGTCTATCGCCCGCCTCAAATCGATGATCTCCCGCTGCTGGGCATCGATCACCTGCTTCTTGGTGCCCAACTCCTTCTTTAGGGCATCCTTCTCCTCAGAATGTTCCTTCAAGATATCGACCCGCCTGGCATGTTCCTCTCGAAGCTGATGATCGAGCTCCGCCTGCTTCCCCTCCAACTCATCAACGATCTTCTTCTGAGCATCACAGTGCCCCAGAGCTTGCCCCAGCTCCTCGTCCTTCTCCCGCAATTTCTCCTTGGTCTCATGGAGGTCGGCCCTCGCCTTCTCGAGGGCCGCCTTGATAAGGCCCACATAGGTGTAGCGCTGTAGAGCCGCCATCGCCGCCACCACCTACAAGAGAAACCAAGACATAATTACACACGTACGCAAAAAGACTAGTTTGACGGAATAAGAAGGTCGGTCTACCTACATGCCATGCTAGATCGCGAAGGCGCAGAGCCGCGCTTAACCCACGACAGCCAGAGATTCACGGTCCAGTGGCAGCATGCTATTCTCTGCCAGACGGGCCGCGACCCCGGCCTCATCAAATACTGACTCCCATCTACCTATAGGGTAGATCGGCTGGAGGACATCCGCCCTGGGAAGGGCCTCAACCTCGGCCATCTTCGACCGAAAGCAAGCGATCGCCCCCTCGCAGCTCGGATGCGCCTTCCTCCCCATCTCCCGCTGAAGAATCCCGTAAGGTCAGCGATCAATCACAGAGGCCCGGTCGGACTTCTTCATGGTCAAAATCTCCGGAGGAGGAGATGAACCGGCCTCCTCTGGTTCGGTCTGACCGCCTTGTGCAGCCTCACTGGTCTGGCAGGAGGAGGCGTCTGGTTCGGACGTCTGTTGCCTCTTGTCCTCCCTCTCCCCAATGGTGATCCCAGCGCCACGCTTCTGGGCGGTCTCAGCTGCGGGTCCCCTCTCTTCCACCACCCTCTTGCCTTTATCCAGAGGGCTGGACTTCTTCGCCACTGACACCCCGGCTGCCCTCAGCACCTCCTCCCTCGTGCGTATCATGTCCTCGCCTGTAAAGAAGAGAAAGATTAGGGTGCGCCTACATGAGGAAGTTCGCCCGAATTAAAATACCTTCAGGCCAGAAGTGCTGAGCAAGCTAGTCGTCCTTGATTAAGCTCGCGAGCTGCCGGTCTGCCTCGGGAATCTTCTCCAAGATCTGGGCGTTCTTCAACACCCCCCAATTCAACCTCAACACCATGTCAGTCGGCATCAAAAGAAAAACAAATCTCTCCATCCACCCTTTCGGATCAGCCGGCACCCCCAGATGAGAGACCACCCCTTCTTCGCGTAGACACAATAATGCTTCTCCATCTTCCTCACCTCGAAGAAATGCTGGAAGAGCGTCTGGAACGGACTCAAGTTACTGGCAAGGCAGAGGACGATGAAGCCGATCATCAATCCAAAGGAACATGGCGACAACGCAAAGATCGGGAGCTCGAGGAAATTCAACAGATGAAGAAGATGAGGGTTGAGCAGAAATTGAAGCCCTAATTCGAAGGTCTGGAGATAGACCCCGACCTCATTGTCCCCAGGCCAACATACCCTCTCATCGGGTTTGGGGAGGCGCACTTCACAAGGTGGCCGAACATACCTCACACGGACCTCTCGGATATTGATCGTGTCTATTCTGCTCCGTGTGGCCGCTATCACCCTCGGCACCACTGTTTGGAATCTTCTCCACCTCCGTTGCCCCATCTCCTCCTCCAATTCCTCCTCCTTCACCGCGCCACCACCTCCTCCAACCTCGAAACGTGAAGCCATGTAGAAGAAAATCAAGAGATTACCTAGCAGAAAGAAAATGGACCGAGGAAGCAGTCGAAACAGTAGCTTTGGCAAGGCAACACAGGCGACAACGGCAGTCAGAATATCGGAGAAGAAGAACTCGAAGAAATTGAAATCAGAAGAAACCCTTGCCAGATCCTCTCGCTCCCTATTTATAGCAAGGGACCGATCATCCCCACCGTTGAAGCTCTGCCACGTGGCGACAATCCAAGCTGCTCCAGCGCCTCGACTGCAACCCACAGTCGCGTCTGCCAAGCGTCGCATCTTGGATGGCGGGGACGCCTCGATATCTTCCCACCCTTCAAATCGAAATGATGGCAGCGAAACAGTGGTGGGTTTTTCGAAATAACAGCCGCTGTTTCCAAGGTCAAAAAGAAGGTCGCCCCGCCCCTTCCAGACAGATGGAGAGATGATACGTCATCCGAACTAGGCCGGGCTTCCACCTTAAGCTCGAATGACGGGGGTAATTGTTACAACCTAAAGGTCGTGATACTTTGTCCTTCCATCCAAACTCGCCGGACACCCAGCAAGCTCGCCCCTCCTCCGTAATGTCAACCTCGATTAACGGGAGGACGCTCTTCGTCCCAACCTCGTCGGTTGATCGCTTGTTTCCCCCTTAGCCCGGTCATCGCCCGTCAACCGTGAAGTCCGCCTCGACTAGTCGGAAGGGCGCACTTCGCCTCGAGCCTCGCCAGTTGGGCATCGGCTTCCCTTCGAGCTCGCCAGGCGTATAACCAGGTCGCCTGTCATCTACCGGGGCGACCAAATGACTCATGTGCGACCCCACTCCTCGGACGCCCCTCGACAACCCCTTGGCTCATTGGACATGACAAACAACCTTGTACAAGGACGCCACTGACACTTCTGCCGCTCGACAGCCTGACAAAGCACCCTTGGCCGATGTGCCACCTGACCGTTTGGTGCTTTCGGCTCTGACACTCTGACAAAGCGCCCCTAACCGTTGCGTCGTCTGACAAAAGCATGGCTGACACGCACAGCTCTGACATCCTCAGCCGAACCTTTCGTAGCCTGACACGCCAGCTCAGTATGCCAGGTCAGCTTTACCTAACCGCCTCTATCAGCTATAAATACCCCTCCATTTCCATCGAGAGAGGGGTTGGTAAATTGATTCTAAACTCTCTCTCACACAAGAGTAAAGGTCATCCACATCTTTGTTCTTCCACTATAGCTCATCACACGAGGTTGACCTACTTTAGCTCGATGTACATGTCCAGCTCCCTTTTCTAAAGCCCTAATTCTAACTTAGGCATCGAAGAGGCTAAGGGTTGGAACCCAACCCGGCCTTTCTGACGAGCTGCTCTGTGCGCTGGTTGTCTCCTCCCAAGCAACGTGCGTTCGGCGTCCTACTCGTGCTGAGCAGCGATCAAGCGGCGGACTTGCAGGATCGATCCGGAGACCATCTTGCGAAGGGCGCCTAGCCTTACTACTCTCTCACTACCTGTAAACGGCCTACCCAATCCACATCCAACTTGTAACCACCGTGCCCTTGGTTCCCCTCTATATAAATTCATTGTACGTGGATCTTACCCTAGGGCCGGCCCTGGGCTATGGCTGGGTGGGCAACCGCACAGGGCCCCCGCTGGAAGGGGGCCCCAAATTTTCAAAAAGTCCACTAGTCCATATAAGAGTTGAATATAATACCCATTAAATATTTAAATGTGCTTGTGCTTGAAATTTGAAAAATCAAAACAACCTCTTAAATTAAGCCTTAAATGTTGGCATTATTGCTGGACTAGTGGACTTCCCTAGCAGCAACCGTTTACATTTACATTTGTTCATTTAATTGGTAAGTTATTCATTATATTAATTACTAATTTGTTCGTTTAAGTAGCAATTGGTTTATAGCCGTTTACATTTGTTCAATTAACTAGTTTATAGCCTTTATTTAAGTAATAAAAAACTAATTATATTAATTACTCATTTAATATTAAATCATACCACCTCATCTTATATACTACTATAAAAGGACAATATGTTCCAAAGAATCAATAAAGGTTTTTACCTATCAAAATTATATTTTGTCATCCACTATTCCTTCTCAAATAAGCTTGATACATTGCAACAATTTGATTGGCGAATGGCGATTTGAGCATTGTCATACATCTAAATCATGTGCTATTATTCTTTTCTATTCTTGAGTTATTAAATTGTTTTTTGCGGATTACATGTGTTATTTGTTTTAACTTTCATAGAATTATAGATTTGCTTAGTTATTTATTTATTTTAAAAATGGCTTATCGAAAATATTTATCCGGATATGAAAAAAGGAAAAAGAAAAAATGAGTAGAAGAACTAGTTGAATCACAAAAAGGAGATATTGACAAATTTTTCTCAACAAGTTCAAACAATAATGAATTATGTGATGAAATTATTGTTTCAATTGAACTTAATAATGAAAATATTATGTCTGGTGAACCTAGTGAACTCAATAATGAAAATATTATGCCTAGTGAACCTAGTGAATTTAATAATGAAAATTTTATGCCTAGTGAACCTAGTGAATTTAATAATGAAAATTTAGGGAATGATAGTCAATCTTTACCACATTTTGATATCTATGAACCTAGCACTTGGAAAAATCTTGATAACAAAGCAAGAGACATTTTAGTTGAGAAGGGATTTGAAAGAGAATTGGAACTTAAATTTTCTTTAGACGAAGATCGTAGACATTTTTTCATATACATATTATTCAAGAAAATTGAGTAACAGAGAATTTAATGATCGAAAATGGTTAATTTACTCTAAGCGTGTCGATAAAGTATTTTGCTTTTGCTGTAAATTGTTCAAATCTAATAGCAATACAATGTTGTTAGCAAATGAAGGATTGAAAGACTGGATACATATTAGCACAAGACTATCTGAGCATGGAAATAGTATTGAACATATGACTAACAAGAACTCTTGGAATGAGTTAAGATTAAGGTTGGGAAAAAAATCAAACAATTGATAATAATTTGCAAAAACAAATTATGAAGGAAAAAGAACGATGACGACAAGTTTTGATTAGAATAGTAGCCGTCATAAAATGTCTTGCTAAAAATAATTTGTCTTTTCGAGGATCCAATGAGAAACTCTATCAAAATAATAATGATAACTTTTTGGGAATTGTTGAGATGATTGCTGAATTTGATGCAATAATGCAAGATCATGTTAGGCGTATTCAAAATCATGAAGTTCATTATCATTATCTTAGCAACAAAATACAAAATGAGTTAATTCTCATTTGGGCCTCACTGTTAGAAGTTCTATCATAAAGACAATTAAAGAAGCAAAATATTTTTTAGTAATTCTTGATTGTACTCTAGATATAAGTCATCAAGAACAAATGGTCCTAGTTGTAAGTTGTGTAAATATGTCAAGTAATCAAATAAAAGTAGAGGGTACTTCTTAGAATTTTTGAAGGTAGATGATACATCTGGATTGGGGCTCTTTAATGAATTTTTGAAGGTAGAGGAGTACTTCTTAATGTTGATGATATTAGAGGACAAGGTTATGATAATGGTTCTAATATGAAAGGTAAACACCAAGGTGTTCAAAAAAGATTACTTGAAACTAATCCGAGAGCATTATATATGCCATATGCGTGTCATAGTCTCAATCTTACTCTTAGTGATATGGCACATTCTTGTGTTAAAGCTATTTCATTTTTTGGAGTTGTGCAACGTATATATTCATTATTTTCAAGTTCTACTAAGCAGTGGAAGATCCTAATTGATAATGTTTCTTCACTTACTGTGAAATCTTTGTGTAATACTCGCTGGGAGAGTAGAGTTAAAAGTGTAAAAGCGATTAGATTTTAAGCTGCTCAAAATAAGATTGGCTTTGTTAGAATTATATAATTCTTCAGAAGATGCAAAAACGAAGAGTGAGGCTGAAAGTTTGGTCATTGCAATTGAGAACTTTGAATTTTTACTTGGTATGATTATTTGGTATGACATTTTGTTCGCAATTAATATGGAGAGCAAAAAATTACAATATAAAAGTATGAACATTAACACTACTATGAATCAAGTGAGAGATGTGATGTTATGTTTTGAAAAATATAGAAATTATGGGTTTGAAAAGAGTTTGGATATTGCTCGAAGTATTGCATCTAATATGGATGTGGATCCTACATTTCCAACCAAACGTCGTATAATTAGGAAAAAACAATATGATGAAAGTGATAATAATGAAGAAATACAATCAGCGGAGTGTTATAAACGGGCTTTTGGAGGCCCAACTTGTTATTGGGTATCCACCCATTATGTAACCCTATTACTATAAATACAGGACTACGGGTTTCGAAGCCACCAAGTTTACACCACGTTATCAGCACGCTCGAGGCTGAGCCGAACCTCTGCCGACGGACGAATGTGACGAGAACGGGCATCCTTCACCGAACATCGCTAGATCCGATGAGTAGGATCTAGAGGTAATTCTTTTCCCTAGATATAAATTCATACGTGCATATGTTTAGATTAAAAAACGTCGTTTTTATTGTTAAAACTCAACTTTTTACGATAAAAACACCGTTTTGAAGACTAAAAATAGATTTTTTTTTCAAATAAAAATCGGATTTTTATCATCTTCTTCCCCAAAAACCATTAAACCCTAAGGGGATTCTTCATCATCACACGGCCGGAAGCCGCCACACGACCCCTCAACCTCTTGCCATCGCCGCTGTCGCTCGCAGCAGCGTGCGGCGACTGCCGCCGTCTGCAACGGCGGGTAAATCCCGCTGCCGCCAGTAGCAACGGACGGGCCCTGCCGCCTGCAGCGGTGCCCCCCGTGCGCGCGCGTGTCTAGAAACCCTAGCTGCCAGAAGCGGTAATTCACACGACGAAAAACCCTAACTAGGATTTGCCCACAAAAATTCCTTTTTCCGAATTATTTTTCAGATTAAATTACGATTTTTCCGTTAAAAATCTGGATAAATTACACGTTTTTAATTCATCGCTTTTTGGTTGGATCATCTGATTATCAAACGTTTAATAATTAGGAAGATCCTGCGACCGCTCTGCCGTTAGTCAACTAACCTAACGGTGTATGACGTTGCCCAAAGGTCCAATAATTATTAAACGAAAATATTTTCATTTTCACTATAAAATGCATGTGATGATTAATTACCTGTAATGATTAAAACTGCATGTGATGATTATATGTCTGCAATGTAATGCATGCTGCATTTTTCTGCCTGCGACATATGTGTATATTTCCTGTGGTTTTGGATCGGCTAGCTATCACCATTATTTCCCTCGCTTTCTTTTCTTTTTTGAGAGAAAAATGTAGTGAGGATATTATTGTAAAAATTACAAGACCGGCGGACGTCTCACGAAGATGAAGATCCATTCCAGAAGAATAGGGGCCCTACGTGGGTTCCCGAGTTGTATTTTCATTTTTATGGGACTGTATGGACTGTATTTAATATGGTGATTAGCCGATCCACGCAGCAAATATCTGTGTCTGAAATGCTTAATTATTTATTTTTCTTTTAAAATATCTAATTATTACTTATTTTTAAACATGCTAGAGAGATAATGGCTAAAATTGCGAACGTCGACTTTGACGTATTGGATGCTACAGGCAAATATTATCTGAGCTGGCAGTTGGATATAAAATTCCATCTACGCGCACAGGGACTGAGCCATGCCATCACTGCAGGCGATAAGGTTTCTGATATAGATAAAGCGAAAGCAATTTTCTATATCAGACGCCATATCGATCGGACCCTGAAGGCCGAGTACCTCACGGTGGAAGACTCTTATGAGTTATGGACCGCCCTCGAGGATAGGTATAAACATCAAAGAGATGTTATACTTCCCCGAGCACGATATGAATGGGAGAACCTACGTCTCCAAGACTTTAAGTCTATCGCCGAGTACAACTCGGCACTTTTTAGTATCACCTCACGCCTGAAGTTGTGTGGTGAGAAAGTGACGGAGGAGCGCATGTTATAGAAGACGTATACATCCTTCCACGAGAAGGATGTCATACTAATGTAGCAGTATCGTGAACGAAAGTTCACGAAATACTCAGAGCTTCTCTCATGCCTTCTGATGGCAGAGCAGAATAGAGACCTACTTCTGACCACCCATAACTCACGCCCTAATGGCACTGCTCCTGCGCCTGAAGCGCATCACAGCTCCTCCCAGAAGTAGAGGAGCAACTTCAAAGGCAAACCCCAGAAGGGTAAGGCAATGAAGAAGCAGGCTAAATGACCCCCTCCAAGAACCAACAATGAGGGAAAGAAGAAAAATGTGTGGAAGAGAAAAGACGACGGCCAGACCTCTGCCCCCAGAAAATACTGGGAAGATAAGTGCCACAGGTGTGGCATGACTGGACACTGGTCCAGGAATTGTCGGACTCCACGTCACCTACAGGACTTGTACAAAGCTAGCCAGAAGCAAGCTGAGACAAACCTGGTGGACCATGAAGACCTGGCACCAATCAGGTTCATCGCTTCGGACTTCTCAAACGATGACCTGCACGACAGAAGCATTATCTGCTTTCTATGCATTGTAATTTGAAAGAGAATTTACTATCTGTTTGTTTGATTTCTAGCATGTTGGATGAATTTTCAGACATTGAATAATTATTAGTAGTATATCTTTTGGTGTGCCTTATACTGCTATGTTTTTCTCTTAAAATTAGATGGATAATAAATGCCTAGTAGACAGGGCCTCTACGCACACGATCCTCCAAGACATCTGCTTTTTCCAAAGCATAGATAAATACGATGGAACTGTGTATACAATCTCCGGTCCATCAGAAATTATTGAAGGATCAGGGGAAGCACATTTTATGCTCCTCAACAAAACACAACTACTAATAAAAGATGTGTTTTTCTCCCCTAGCTCTCATAGGAATCTGTGAAGTTTTAAAGATATCCGCTTAAATGGATACCACCTAGAGACGGTAAACAAACAAAACAGAGAATTCTTGTATGTAACGACTCATAAAAATGGTACTAAAACCACCGTCGAGCGTTTTGAGGGACTCCCGTCGGGTCTCTACCATACAAGAATAAGAGCAATAGAAGCAAACACACTTGAGCACCAGAAGTACGATAATCAACCAGAATTCCAACTCTGGCACAACAGACTCAGACACCCTGGAAGGAACATGATGCGTCGCATCATATCCCAATCCCGTGGAATTAACTCGAAAAGCCTGAAGCTACTTCGAAAGGGTGCATCTCCTTTCCCCCTTGTCACAAAAGGAAATTGATTACGAGACCATCCCCCTGAAGGTGGACTCAGAGTCTCCGAGCTTCCTAGAGAGAATACATGGAGACATTTACGGGCCTATTCACCCTGCAAAAGGACCATTTCGGTACTACATGGTACTAATTGATGCATCTTCCAAATGGTCGTATGTGTGCCTCCTGTCCACCCGCAATGTAGCCTTTGCAAAGCTACTGGCACAAATCATAAAGTTGCAGTCACATTTTTCAGACAACCAGATCAAGAAATTGCGTCTGGACAACGCTCGGGAATTCATATCAGAAGTCTTCCTAGACTACTGCCTAGCAACCGGCATGGAAGTTGAACATCCTGTAGCTCATGTTCACACCCAGAACGGGTTAGTCGAATCTCTTATAAAGAGACTCAATGGATTGCTCATCCATTGTTGATGCAATGCCAGTTGCTGGTAAATGCATGGGGACATGCCATCTTGCACGCTGCATCGCTAATAAGACTACGACCGTCAGGGAGTCAATCTTATTCTCTGATGCAACTTGCATATGGGAACCCACCGTATATCTCTCACCTGAGGATATTCGGATGTGCTGTCTATGTCCCCATAGCACCACCGCAGAGGACCAAGATGGGTCCTCAACGTCGACTGGTTATCTACATAGGATTCGATTCACCATCGATCATTAGATACCTGGAACCCCTAACGGGGGACTCCTTTAAGGCACGTCTAGCAGATTGCGAGTTTGACGAAAACACTTTTCCCAAACTAGGCATTAACAAAGAGAAGCTAGAAGCTTCAAAGACCATTTCATGGGATACCAAAACTTTATCCCATTTTGATCCACGTTCAAACCAATATGAAGACGAGATCCTGAAGATCCTTCAAATACAAAATACAATTCACATTTTATCGGACAAATTCACTGACAACCAGAAGATAGTCAGATCACACGTCCCTGCTGCAAATACGTCAGCTAGGATTGACATACCCAAACATGGATGCAATCCACCTGCAGCAGAAGCGGTCGTACCTCAACAAAAGAGAGGACGGCCCCCAGGCTCCAAAGATAAAAACCCTCGAAAGAGGGAAAATCCTGGAGCAATGATAACGATACCACCACAGGATGCTGAGCTCAGCCCAAATACCTCTCCCCTCCTAAAAACCCCTGAAGAGGAAAATGTAGGAGAAATATCATTAAACTATGTACGTACTGGGGAGGTACTAGACAGAAAAAGCACAATCATCGATGATAACTTCGTGCTCATTGTTGCCACTCAGGTCACTGAATACGACGATGAGACCGATCCACACTCTCTAGCAGAATATAAACTCAAAGAGAATTGGCCAAAGTGGACCGAGGCAATAGGAGTAGAGCTGGACTCACTCTCGAAGCGCAAAATTTTTGGACATGTAGTCCTAACACCAAAAGGTGTTAACCTGTGAGATATAAATGGGTATTCGTGAGAAAAAAGAAACAAGAATAATGAGATCGTGCGCTACAAAGCACGCCTTGTTGCACAATGCTTTTCCCAACTACCAGGAATAGACTATGACGATACATATTCCCCGGTCATGGATGCAATCACTTTCCGTTTCATTATTGGCATATCTACAAAGGAAGGCCTGGATATGCAGCTCATGGACGTTGTGACTGCATACCTATATCGAAATATAGATAAGGATATCTATATGAGAATCCCAGACGGATATAAACTACCGACAAAAATGACAGAAAGACCTCGGGACGTCTATTCTGTCAAACTGCAAAGATCACTGTATGGTCTAAAACAGTCGGAGAGAATGTGGTATAACAGACCTAGTGAGTTCCTAGTGCAACAAGGATTCAAAACAAATGAAGTCCGCCCTTGCATCTTTATAAGAGCAAAGGGAACAGGATTCGTAATCATTGCCGTCTACGTAGACGACCTAAACATCATCGGATCTCCTGAAGAGATATCTGTGATATCCAAGAGCCTTACACAAACTTTTGAGATGAAAGACCTTGGCAAAACTAAGCTCTGCCTAGGCTTACAAATTGAACACCTACGCAGAGGAATCCTGTTACACCAATCCACATACACAAAGAAGTTGCTGAAAAACTTCCTTATGGACAAATGTCATCCACTTAGTACACCAATGGTTGTCAGATCATTGGATGTTAATACAGACCCCTTCCGACCGCTGGAAGAGGGGGAGAAAGCACTGGGTCCTGAAGTACCCTACCTGAGTGCAATCGGAGCACTCCTATACCTGGCAAACTGCACGCGTCCTGATATAGCGTTTGCAGTTAACATACTAGCCAGATACAGTTCAGCGCCCTCAAAACGTCACTGGAACGGAGTGAAGCACCTTCTGCGCTACCTCCAAGGGTCTGTGGACCTGGGACTATACTTCAAGAAAGGTGTATCCTCCGACTTAGTGGGTTATGCAGACACAGGATCAGGTCTGACCCACACACCATAAAGTCCTAGACCGGTTTCGTATTCATATACAGTGGGACGGCCATCTCATGGAGATCCGTGAAGCAGACTTCAACAGTGACCTCATCCAACCACTCCGAGCTCATCACGATCCACGAAGCTAGCAGAGAATGCTTTTGGCTTCGATCATTCATCCACCACATCCTCATGACTACCGGCCTGAAAACGGGAGATCTTGGACCAACCACCATGTACGAAGACAATGCTGCTTGCATCGCTCAACTATGAGGTGGTTACATCAAAGGTAACAGGATGAAGCACATTTCTCCCAATCTCTTCTGGACGCATGAACAACAAGTAGACAACCAGATCGACATCCAGCAGATCCAGTCTTGCAACAACCTGGCAGATCTATTTACTAAAGCTTTACCTCGGAGTACCATTAGAAAACTTGTATTAGGAATTGGGATGAGACAGTTGAGAGATCTACAAGCCTGAAGCTTGTACATTTCAGAGGGAGTTAATGTTGGGTTGTACTCTTTTTCCTTGGCTATTAGTTTTTTCCACTGGGTTTTCCATAGCCCAAGGTTTTAACGAGGCAACTGGATCCAGAAGTATCCACCTCTGATGATATCCATCGATCAGGAGAAGTTACAGAGACTTATACTCTTTTCCCTTAGCCACTGGTTTTTCCCACTGGGTTTTCCATGGCAAAGGTTTTAACGAGGCAAGAACTCTTAACTTGGGATCCAAAAGTATCCATAGCCCCATGGTCAGATAAGCTCCATGAACCCTAAAGTGCTCATGACGGCTTACAACAATGGATGGATAAGGGGAAGTGTTATAAACAGGATTTTGGAGGCCCAACTTGTTATTGGGTATCCACCCAGTATTACTATAAATATAGGGATACGGGTTTCGTAGCCACCAAGTTTACAACACGGAGGAGTCTTTTAGAATTAATTATTTTTTAGTTGTTGTGGATATGGCAATTGCTTCATTGAAAGAGAGGTTTGAACAACTAAAGACATTTGAAAGTATTTTTGGATTTTTATGTGATTCAGTTAATTTCAAATCATTGGATGACAGTAAATTAAAAGATTGTTGCAATCATTTTGCAAATGTTTTCTCTCATAATGATTCATTTGATGTTGATCTTAATGATATGTTTTCTAAATTGAGAGTGTTGCAAAGGACTTTACCAGAAGTGTCAATGACAGCGGTCCAAATTTTGGAATTTGTTAAACATGCTGATTGTTATCCAAATGTTTTAATTGCATATCGAATCTTGTTAACTGTGCATGTGTCTGTAGCCTCAGTGGAGAGAAGTTTTTCAAAACTGAAGTCTGTAACAACCCGCTCTCGGGGGCCCGTTACTTATTTGATTTATTCACAGGTCTTGTAGTTTACCAGTGAAATCAGCATAGCCACAATCCAGAGATGTACCACAATACTCAAACCGGCTTACAGACATTATTACAGTCCAATTTAAAGTACAACAAAAAAAATCAGCACACACTCTCTCAAATACAGAAAAGGACAACATTGAAAGGAAATGCGAAATAGAAATACTCATTACAACACACACAAACACAGATAGCTAAAACTCTGCGGTCTCTGGGTCAGCACAGGCTCCTCGAACTCTGGGGCAATCTCCTCGATCAGGTCATCGTCTGTCGGTGCCATAAATTGAACCGAAGGTAAGTCACATAATTCTACCAATAGACATAAAGTAGTGCAAAAGTACGGAGCAGTCTATAATAAGCAATATGTTAATATGATAAGCGAAATAAGAGCAGATATGCAGGCGAGGTAAAAAGTAAGGTAGGGACAGACAAGCATGCAAGTGCGACAAGTAAAGAACATCTAGTCAAGCATGCAAGGGTGACAAGTAAAGTAAAGGTGACCGAGCAAGTACAACTAGTAACGTACAAGAATAACCATGACGACAGCAATGATAATAGCAATAATGAGAGTAATTGTGCCTAGCCTAGTTCGTGAGTTATAACGGAAAGTACAGTGAGCAACCAAGAGTCCCCATCTTGCCACAGGTGTTATCTAGGTGAACTATTCTCTGAGAACTGTGCAATAATCTGTGATCTGTGATGGTTGTCACCTGCTACTGTGATGGGTTGCTAGAACCCGCACGGTGACAACAAGGCCTGGACTAATCGCTCTCGCACTTCTGTAATTATAAGTTACACCAAAACCCCAAGTGTCTGTGCAGGTTACCATACTTGCAGATTTACGAGTCATTTACTATTCTCACATTTCCATTTACAATCTTTCTGTCAAGCATGTCATGTAGCAATTGATGCGACTATTTAGTTATGTCTCTAGTCATCTATTCAGGTCAATAACTGTTCCGAGACTAGATGTCAAGTCCTATGTTCATACGAGTACACTATCTAAATTTCTAAGGATAGAATTTACTGTGACTTACACTATTGGGATCATCGTAGCAAGACGAGGATGGAGTTAGAGCGCGAGGATTGGTACCTGCAAACACAAGAAGTTATAAGCTAATGGCTACACTAATTATTATCTAATTAATTGGTCGTTTTGATTTTCAAAACCGGTTGAAACAATGCTGGAAAGCGTTCTAAATTTTTACATAAGCTGAAAATAAATATTATAATTTTACTACAAAAGAAAAACATTTTCAGAAGCTCCTGCTATTTTTTATAATTTTCAGAACATCAAAAATAGCTTTAAAACCCAAATTATTTAAGTGACATATATCTTCCGTAATTTCTTTCGGGAGCAATCCTAGTCGGAAAAGCTTGAGGGGGGTCTTCGACAATTTACCGTTGACCCTTTGTATCGATCGCCGGAGGGGGGGTCTTCGGTGCTCGGCGACGACTGAGGGAGCCGTCGAGGTGGCGGGGCGACGGGGAGCGGCGGCGGTGGGTATCGGCGGCGAGCAGCGGCGTGAAGCACCGGCCGGCAGCAGAGGAGCGAGTGGCGCTGCTGCTGACATCAGCGAGGTGACGTGGGTACGGCGAACGGCGTAGGGCGGAGCTATGCATGCGGGTCTCGTCGGCGTTTGGGGGTGCTCCGTGCGGCTTTGATCGGAGCAGCGTGTTGCCGGCGGTCAAGGTGACGTGTACGGGCAGTGGCGATGGTCAGTCCCTCGGGCGAGAGAGAGAGTGTGTGTGAGTGAGAAGTGAGAGTGAGAGTGAGAGAGAGATGCGCGCGCAAAATTTTGCAGCATCCTGGGTTCAAACGAGAATGAGAAAGAGAGAGGGGAGAATAGTAATGGGTTTGGTTTCAAATCAAAATAGGAAAGAGAGATGGACCGAGAGAGAGATCTGCCTTGGTTTGGTCGGGGTGTTTTCAAACGAGAGGATGGGTCTAGAGTGGGTGCCATGGTTATAGAAGAAGCTGGGGATGTGGTTATTTATAGGGGTTAGGGAAAAATAACGTTATTAATAATAATTAATAGGGGGAATAATTTGGGGGTTGGATCTCACATATATCAAACGGAGAGTTTAAGTGGGTAGGGTTAGGGCTATTGATTAGGGATAGATCTAGTTTTAAGAGGGGTAAAAGTCAATTAGTAAAAGTAATTAGTAATGGTAAAAGGGTCATTAGTGAAAGTAAATAACGAACACGGAGGGGTACAACCCCGTTTTCACAAACGACTCTGTAAAATTACGAAAACATACCCACGGGATCGTATCGTCGCAAGATCACGACTACAAGATCCTTTTTGGTATTTGAGCTATGGAAATACAGGTTTTAGGCCAAAACGTTTCGAATGCGGGTTTGCGGGTTCTAGGCTGAAATGATATCCAAAAATTACGAAATTAATGTGGGGAGCCCTAAATGATCATAGGATACTACTGTAGAAGTTTGAAAACGGTTTGAAAGTGTTTGAATAAAAAATAAATTCGTCGACCCAAAACGGTAATTATTGAAAAATGAATTTTTATCGAAACGTTTTTGAGTATTTCAGGAAATCTGAAATTGCTGAAATACAATATAATAAGTCTAGTGTTTCAAAATATTTTTATAAGAATTTTTGAAATCATTTTTGATATACAACTCCTGACTACCCACTATAAAGAGATTTTTTAAAATTGTTGAAAAAAATGTTAAATACGTATTTGAAGTGTTTGAAAAATACAGGCCGTTACAAAGTTGGTCAAAAATTACTTGCGTTCAATAATGGCACAAGAAAGATTGAACAACTTGGCAATTCTATGCATTGAGAATGAGATGTTACAAAACATAGATGTTGATTCTATTATTAACGACTTTGCATCACACAATGCTCGAAGAAATTATTTCCAGGGAAGTGTTGTCAACCATTTTTTATTTTAAATACTATTGTTGATGACCCTCTCTGGAATACATTTATTTTGGAAAAAATTATCCACATCAGATTGATGCGGCTCATCTCTTGGAGGGTACAGGTGGAGTCCTTGGGTAGATGCTGGGAGCCGCATTGCTGGAATCTGATGGAGCCCATGGAGATACGCACCTGGCGGAGCCACTGAAGGAGCAGTTGCCTGCACCAGCAAAGATTCTGGATCCGCCTTTTGCTACAGGTGATATCAATCCAGTAGTGTAGTATTTTATGCTTTCAATAAACACGAATCCTCTCGACATCGAGAGGACCGTATAGATTTGCTTGAATAAATAACACCTCTTATGACGGCCACAAAAATCTTTTACACCTCGAACCCATTATTTTTATTAATTTCCATCTTCATATTTTGATATGTCCCACCATTTTTCTAACCACCATCGAGCATTTCTTTCAAGTGAATACTCACTTTCTTATTCGTTTGACTTGATCCTGCTTAGCGAAGCCGTTGCCTTTTTGATCAAGTCATTTGAATAGGATTGTTTGGCATAAGCTTGGGGGAAGGCGCTCTCATGCATCATTGCATGTGCATGTAGTTGCATTAGGATTTCATGTCATTCATTTCATCATTTTTCATTCACCCCCCTCATATTTATCGTTGTTCCTCACTTTCTCTTTTTATGATCACATTGAGGACAATGTGAAGTTTAAGTTTGGGGGAGTGCATTTCCATGCCATTTAGTTGCATTTTTTCTTTATTTTAGGATTTTTTTTGAATTTTTTCAAATTTTCAGCATCATCTTTTTGTTTTTTCCATCTCATTTTCCTTTTATGTGTGTTCATGCATCACATTGTGTGCTTGTTTTTTCTTTTATTTCTTTCTTCTATTTTTATTTCTCTATTTTCTTCTCTTTCTCTTGCTAGATATGTATCTTATGCTTTCACCTCTCTCACAACGCTTATTTTTCATGCCATGCTACTTAGAGAATTTCATAATCCTAATCCTTATAAGTACTTGAAAATATTCTTTTGATGATCTCTCTAGCATGAATGCATGAAGCTTATTGAAACTGAATATGTAGAGCAGCATTTAGTATGCTTTCATTGGAAACACACCAAGATTCACACATCACTAGAATATCTGAAGCATTGCTTTCATCTCTTATTCGCATTCTTATTGCATGCTTGACATAATTGAAAATATTACTGCTTGGCTTCACTACTCATTGATATGATTAAGGATACCCATGCTATTATATGAGTTTAGTTGATGTATTATTTTACAGAACCGTTTGTGCACACTTTTGAATGAACCAAGCGTTATATCTATTCCTTCTCCACATATACCTTATATTCTCTACATGTCACTTGATTTCACTCCCCAAAGCTATTTCTATCGCATCCATTCCCAAAAATTCCCTACAAAAGAAAAGCTTGCTCCAAAAGTCCAAAAAGCCAAAAGGGGGCCAAAAACCAAAAATACAAATACTATTGCCCCTACAAAAATCCAAAAAGAAAAAAAGGGAAACAAAGCTCAAAATTTAGAGAAGAGCTCAACTTTCATTACTTGGAGCAATGCATATACTATTGAGAAAACCAAAACAAAATTCCAGATTCACAAATACTTCTTTGGATGCGGCGCCTCAATGCAAGCTTGGGGGGGAAATCTTTTGACCACATGAGTGAGCATGGAGTGGAGTCGTGCACAAACGGGAAAGTTTGATAATGCTAAAACTTAACGAAACAATTTAGTTATGGGGTTTCTTATGATTTGATATGAGGATGTATATGTCTTGATTTTTATTCTATACTTTATTGCATGCTTTGTGTGAATTTCTATGCTTCAGTTATATCTTCTGATTAAAAAGTGTGTCGCTAATGTTATGCATATTCGATGCAATAAAACATAGGATGTTGATATAAAATAAATGTATGAATACTAGAGAGACCCCTTTCGTTCATTCTTAACTCTCAAGTACTTCGTTTATATAAGATATGAAATCTCTGTGGCAGTGTGTGATTTACTTTCTGAGCCATTGTGATATATGGTGAATGTTGATGAGAGAACAATCTAGCGACCCTCTTTTCTTCGTTTTCCTTTTTGTTTTCTTATTTTTACCTCACGGTGAGGTTCGTATTCGTCTTTCTCGAGGACGAGTAAGAGGTAAGCTTGGGGGATTTTGATATGCTCCTATTTTACATGTTTTATCGTGTATCTTCATGACACATTTCACCCTTCAAACCCACATTTTATACGCTTTTGTTCTATTATTTGGAACAATATGATTTTCGGAGCGTTTATCCCATTTCAGGGATTTGGAGCGATATCGGAGCAATTTGGAGTCAATAAGACGATCGGCGACTGAGAGCACCAATGAGACTCATGATGACATGCTCGAGGTGCCAAATAAGAATACTAGAGCAAGGAAGGGGCAAGAGAGAAGGTCGCGCGATCGAGCTATGATGCGGCGAAGGAATCGAATGACCTGAAGTGCTGAAAACAGGACAGTTGTCCACTATTTCTAAATTTGATATCACCTGGAATATTTCTCTATTTTTATTATATTTCTTCCAGATAATAGACTTCAAGACGGTTTCAACGCCACCAAGAACGTGCAAATCGGAGGTCGGATCAGCCCTGGGGAATTTCTGCAAGTTGATGGTGCAGTGTTGAAAGTGTTCTCAGCAGCCTACTCGGTCGAGCAGTATTCTACTCGGTCCGAGCTATGCACTACTCGACTGAAATGCTATTTTTGATGTCCTACTCGACCGAGCAAGCTCCTGCTTGGTCCGAGCAACCTACTACTCGACCGAGTCGTGTGCAAATGAGGCTGAAGTGCGTTTTTTAGTCCCCAATTAGCCGAGCAACCTTCGACTCGACCGAGCAACCTCCAGCTTGGTCCGAGCAACGTCCTACTCGACCGAGCAGTGCCAAATCAGCCCGGGTTGGCAGAGCAACATATTTTGGAAGATGCTGATTTCCTGTGCAACTCGACCGAGCAGCCGAACGACTCGACCGAGCAGCCGAACGACTCGACCGAGCAGCTTTGTGCTCGGACCGAGTCGCCGTGGGCCCAGGATCGCATCCAGATCTGATTTTTTGGGGACGATTGTGAGGGTTTTGGGGGGATTTTCTGAGCCACCAAGAGAGGGTTCTGAGGAGAGTTCTATAGGGAGTTTTAGGGAGAGTTTTAGGGAGTAATTTTGAGAGATTTTTGTATACTTTTCTAAAGAGAATTTTTAGATCTTTCTTAGTGTTGTAAACCTGTTGGATATGGAATTCATAGCCCTGTATTTATAGTAATTGGGTTACATAATGGATGGATACCCACAAACGGGTTGGGCCACCAAAAGCCCGTTTATAACACTTCCCCTTATCCATCCATTGTTGTAAGCCGTGATGAACACTTCAGGGTTCACAGAGCTTATCTGATCATGGGTCTATGGATACTTCTGGATCCCAAGTTTAAGAGTAC
Organism: Scilla litardierei; assembly: GCA_030789695.1. NCBI lineage: Eukaryota > Viridiplantae > Streptophyta > Magnoliopsida > Asparagales > Asparagaceae > Scilla > Scilla litardierei. The sequence continues at coordinate 76,031,368 of CM061133.1, read as the reverse complement.
TTGCCTCGTTAAAACCTTTGCCAAGAAAAACCCAGTGGGAAAAACCAGTGGCTAAGGAAAAAGAGTACAAGTCTCTGTAACTTCCCATGATCGATGAATAACATCAGGGGTGGATACTCCTGGATCCAGAGTTGATGTGGCTACCTCGTTAAAACCTTTGGCTATGGAAAACCCAGTGGGAAAAATCAATAGCCAAGGAAAAAGAGTACAACACTACATTAACTCCCCCTGAAAAGTACAAGCTTCAGGCTTGTAAATCTCTCAACTGTCTCATCCCAATCCCTAGTACAAGTTTTCTAAAGGTGCTGTGAGGTAAAGCTTTAGTAAATAAATCTGCCAGGTTGTTGCAAGACTGGATCTGCTGGATGTCGATCTGGTTGTCTACTTGCTGTTCATGCGTCCAGAAGAGCTTGGGGGAAATGTGCTTCGTCCTGTCACCTTTGATGCAGCCACCTCGTAGTTGAGCAATGCAGGCAGCATTGTCTTCATACATGGTGGTTGGTCCAAGATCTCCCGTCTTCAGGCCGGTGGTCTTGAGGATATGGTGGATGACTGATCGAAGCCAAAAGCATTCTCTGCTAGCTTCGTGGATCGCAATGAGCTCGGAGTGGTTAGATGAGGTCGCTGTCGATGTCTGCTTCACGGATCTCCATGAGATGGTCGTCCCACCGTACGTGAACACGAAACCGGTCTGGGACTTTGCGGTGTGTGGATCGGACCTGTATCCTGCATCTGCATAACCGACTAAGTCGGAGGATACACCTTTCTTGAAGTATAGTCCCATGTCCACAGACCCTTGGAGGTAGCGCAGAAGTTGATTCACTCCATTCCAATGGTGCTTTGAGGGCGTTGAACTGTATCTGGCTAGTAGGTTAACTACGGATGCTATATCGGGACGCGTGCAGTTTGCCAGGTATAGGAGTGCTCCAATTGCACTTAGGTAGGGTACTTCAGGACCCAGGGTTTCCTCCCCCTCTTCCAGCGGTCGGAAGGGGTCTGTATCAACATTCAATGATCTGACGATCATTGGTGTGCTAAGCGGATGACATTTGTCCATAAGAAAGTTTTTCAGCACTTTCTTTGTGTATGTCGATTGGTGTAACAGGATTCCTCCGCTTAAGTGTTCAATTTGTAAGCCTAGGCAGAACTTCGGTTTGCCAAGGTCTTTCATCTCAAAAGTCTGTGTGAGACTTTTGGATATCTCACCTATCTCTTCAGGAGATCCGATGATGTTCAGGTCATCTACGTAGACGGCAATAATTACGAATCATGTTCCCTTTGCTCTTATGAAGGTGCAAGGGCAGACTTCATTTGTTGTGAATCCTTGTTGCACTAGGAATTCACTGAGTCTGTTATACCACATTCTACCTGACTGTTTTAGACCATACAGTGATCTTTGGAGTTTGACAGAATAGACGTCCCGAGGTCTTTCTGTCATTTTTGTCGGTAGTTTATATCCGTCTAGGATTTTCATATAGATGTCCTTATCTATATTTCCATATAGGTATGCAGTCACAATGTCCATGAGCTGCATATCCAGGCCTTCCTTTGTAGATAGGCCAATGATGAAACGGATGGTGATCGCATCCATAACAGGGAAATAGGTATCGTTATAGTCTATTCCTGGCCGTTGGGAGAAGACTTGTGCAACAAGGCGCGCTTTGTAGCGCACTATCTCATTATTCTCGTTTCTTTTTCTCACGAATACCCATTTATATCCCACAGGTTTAACACCCTTTGGTGTGAGGACTACAGGTCCAAAAACTTTGCGCTTCGAGAGTGAGTCCAGCTATACTCCTATTGCCTCGTTCCACTTTGGCCAATCCTCTCTGCGTTTACATTCTGCTAGAGAGCGTCGATCGGTCTCATCGTCGTATTCAGTGACATGAGTGGCAATAATGAGCGCGAAGTTATCATCGATGATTGTGCTTTTTCTGTCCAGTACCTCCCCAGTACGTACATAATTTAATGATATTTCTTCTACATTTTCCTCTTCAGGGGTTGGTAAGAGGGGAGAGGTAGCTGGGCTGAGCTCAGCATCCTGTGGTGGTATCGTTATTATTGCTCCAGGATTTTTCCTCTTTCGAGGGTTCTTATCTTTGGAGCCTGGAGGTCGTCCTCTCTTTTGTTGAAGTACGGCCGCTTCTGCTGCGGGTGGATTGCATCCATCTTTGCATATGTCAATCCTAGCTGGCGTATTTGCAGCAGGGACGGGTGATCTGACAATCTTCTGGTTGTCAGTGAATTTGTCCGGTAAAATGTGAACTGTATTTTGGATTTGAAGGATCTTCAGGATCTCATCTTCACATTGGTTTGTACGCGGAACAAAATGGGATAAAGTTTTTGTGTCCCATGAAATGGTCTTTGAAGCTTCTGGCTTCTGTGTGTTATTGCCTAGTTTGGAAAACGTGCTTTCATCAAACTCACAATCTGCTAGACGTGCATTGAAGGAGTCCCCCGTAAGGGGTTCTAGGTATCTAATGATCGATGGTGAGTCGAAACCAATGTAGATACCTAGACACCGTTAAGGACCCATCTTGGTCCTCTCGGGGTGGTGCTATGGGGACATAGACAGCACATCCGAATATCCTCAGGTGAGAGATATCCGGCGGGTTCCCATATGCAAGTTGCATCAGAGAATAAGATTGACTCCCTGACGGTCGTAATCTTATTAGCGATGCAGCGTGCAGGATGGTATGTCCACATGCATTTACCGGCAACTGGCATTGCATCAACAATGGACGAGCAATCCATTGTAGTCTCTTTATAAGATATTCGGCTAACCCGTTCTGGGTGTGAACATGAGCTACAGGATGTTTAACTTCTATGCCGGTTGCTTGGCAATAGTCTAGGAAGACTTGTGATGTGAATTCTCCAGCGTTGTCCAGACGCAATTTCTTGATCTGGTTATCTGGGAAATGTGCTCGCAATTTTATGATTTGTGCCAGTAGCTTTGCAAAGGCTACATTGCGGGTGGACAGGAGGCACACGTACGACCATTTGGAAGATGCGTCAATCAGTACCATGTAGTACCGAAATGGTCCACTTGCGAGGTGAATAGGCCTGCAAATGTCACCATGTATTCTCTCTAGTAAGCTCAGAGACGCAGAGTCCACCTTCAGGGCGGATGGTCTTGTAATCAATTTCCCTTTGTGACAAGGGGGGACAAGGAGATGCACCCTTTCGAAGTAGCTTCAGGATTTTCGAGTTAATTCCACCGGATTGGGATATGATGCGAAGAATCATATTCCTTCCAGGGTGTCCTAGTCTATTGTGCCAGAGTTGGAATTCTGGTATATTATTGCACTTCTGGTGCTCGAGTGTGTTTGCTTCCATTGCTCTTATTCATGTATGGCAGAGACCCGACGGGAGTCCCTCAAAACGTTCGACGGTGGTTTTAGCACCGTCTTTATGAGACGTTACATACATGAATTCTCTGTTTTGTTTACTCACCGTCTCAAGGTGGTATCCGTTTAAACGGATATCTTTAAAGCTTAACAGATTTCTATGTGAGCTAGGAGAGAAAAGCGCATCTTTTATTAGTAGTTGTGTTTTGTTGGGGAGCATAAAATGTGCTTCCCCTGATCCTTCAATAATTCATGATGGACCGGATATTATATTCACGGTTCCATCGTATTTATCAATGCTTTGAAAAAAGCAGATGTCTTGGAGGATCGTGTGCGTAGAGGCACTGTCCACTAGGCATTTATAATCCATCTAGTTATAAGAGAAAAATATCGCAGTATAAGGCACAAGAGAAGATATACTACGAATAATTATTCAATGTCTGAAAAGTTCATGCAACATGCTAGAAATTAAAACAAGCAGATAGTAAATTGTTTTTCAAACAAAAATTACAATGCATGGAAAAAGCAGATAATGCCTCAGTCGAGCAGGTCATCGTTTGAGAAGTCTTCAGCTATGAACCTGATTGGTGACAGGTCTTCTTGTTCCACCAGGTTTGTCTCAGCTTGCTTCTGGCTCGCTTTGTACAAGTCCTGTAGGTGGCGTGGAGTCCGATAATTCCTGGACCAGTGTCTAGTCATGCCACACCTGTGGCACTTATCTTCCCAGTCCTTTCTGGGGGCAGAAGTCTGGCCGTCGTCCTTTCTCTTCCACACATTTTTCTTCTTTCCCTCGTGGTTGGTTCTTGGAGGGGGTCCTCTAGCCTGCTTCTTCATTGCCTTACACTTCTGGGGTTTGCCTTTGAAGTTGCTCCTCTTCTTCTGGGAGGAGCTGTGATGCGCTTCAGGCGCAGGAGCAGTGCCAGTAGGGCGTGAGTTATGGGTGGCCAGAAGGAGGTCTCTATTTTGCTCTGCCATCAGAAGGCATGAGAGAAGCTCTGAGTATTTCGTGAACTTTCGTTCACGATACTGTTGCATTAGTATAACATCCTTCTCGTGGAAGGATGTATACGTCTTCTCTAACATGCGCTCATCCGTCACCTTTTCACCACACAACTTCAGGCGTGAGGTGATGCAAAAGAGTGCCGAGTTGTACTCGGCAATAGACTTAAAGTCTTGGAGATGGAGGTTCTTCCATTCATATCGCGCTCGGGGAAGTATAACATCTCTCTGATGTTTATACCTATCCTCGAGGGCGGTCCATAACTCATAAGAGTCTTCCACCGTGAGGTACTCTGCCTTCAGGGTCTGATCGATATGGCGTCTGATATAGATAATTGCTTTCACTTTATCTATATCAAAAACCTTATTGCCTACAGCGATGGCATGGCTCAGTCCATGTGCTCGCAGATGGAATTTTATGTCCAACTGCCAGCTTAAGTAGTTCTTGCTTGTAGCATCCAATACGTCGAAATCGACGCTCGCGATTTTGGACATTTATCTCTCTAGCATGTATAAAAATAGGCAATAATTAGATATTTTCGCAGAAAAATAAATAATTAAGCATTTCAGACACAGATATTTGCTGCGTGGATCGGCTAATCACCATATTAATTACAGTCTATACAGTCCCAAAAAGAATGAAAGTACAACTCGGGAACCCCCGTGGGGCCCCTATTCTGCTGGAATGGTCCTTCATCTTCTTGAGGCGTCCGCCAGTCTTGTAATTTTACAAAAGTATCCTCACTACATTTTTCTCTCTTAAAAAATGAAAATAAAGCAAGGGGAAAAAATTGGTGATAACTAGCCGATCCAAAACCACAGCAAATATAAACATTCGTCGCATGCAGAAAAAATACATCAGGCATTTAATCATCACAGGCAGTTTATACATTACAGGCAATTAATCATCACAGGCAGTTTATAATGGAAAATGAAAATTTTTCGTTTAAAAATTATTGGACCACTAGGCAACGTCATTCACCATTAGGTTAGTTGACTAACGGCAGAGCGGTCGCAGGATCTTCCTAATTTTTAAACGTTTAAGAATCACATATTCCGAATAAAATGCGATGAATAAAATCACATGTAATTTGTCCAGATTTTAACGAAAAAAAATCGTAATTAAATCTGAAAAAGATTTGAAAATGGGAAATTTTCGGGGTGAACCCCTAGTTAGGGTTTTTGGTTGCGCGGATTGCCGCTTCAGGCGGCTAGGGTTTCCGGACATGCCCGCGCACCGGGGGGTGGGGCCGCTGCGGGCGGCGGGAGAGGGGGGCCGCCGCAGGTGGCGGGGGAGCCCCGCCGTCTGCAGGCGGCGGGGGAGCCCGCCGTCGCGAGCGGCGGGTGGAGCCCGCCGCCGCACGCTGCGGGGGTCGCCGCCGCTACAGGCGGCAGGATCTCCCGCCGCTGCGAGCGGCGGGGCTCGCGGGGGTGGGGTTGTCGCGGGGCGGCTTCCGGCCGCGCGGCGAGGATGAATCCCCCTAGGGTTTTGGCGTTTTTTGGGAAAAAGATGGTAAAACCCCGATTTTTATTGGGGAAAACCAGTTTTAATCTTCCAAAAAAGCGTTTTTTATTGTAAAAAAGTTGATTTTTAACAATAAAAACGTTGATTTTCATTTAAACAATTGATCCAAGAGTTTGGATCTAGGCATATGCGCACATGAATTTAGATCTAGGGAAAAAGGTTACCTCTAGATCCTACCCATCAGATCTAGCGACGTTCAGTGAAGGAAGCCCGTTTGCGTCGCATTCGTCCGTCGGCAGGGGTTCGGCTCAGCCTCGAGCGTGCTGATAACGTGTTGTAAACCTATTGGCTATGGAATCCATAGCCCTGTATTTATAACAATAGAGTTACATATTGGGTGGATTCCCACTAACGGGTTGGGCCACCAAAAGCCTGTTTATAACACTTAGACTTTTGTGGAGACGATCTTCTGGGGAGCTTGGCTATGCCCTAGGGCCCTCCTTTGTATCAAGATAAGTATTTTTCCCCTTTTTAATTGTATTATTATTTCTTTGTGATTCATTATTGTTTATCCATTCTTGATGCATGCAATGAAATCTTTGTGTGTTATATTATCTATTGATATTGCTATGCTTGAGTAGTCTTTTCTAGGGCTAAGGGATTAGCCCATGGATCTTAGGATTTAGATGCAAAGTTGGGATTTTTATGGTGCGTTGGTTATAAATGGGGTTGTATTTTGGTTAATCTAGCAAAATCCCTAGGATAATTCGTACTGAGATCGTGCACACGGTCGGTGGAATCGATTAGCTTAAGGAATATTCTACGGATCTAATTATGGAGTTGGTGGATTCAACACGTGACCATGCCTGGCTCGTGCCTTGAGGGGATCCACCGATGAACTATATAACTAATTGACGGCTACCGCCATTGCGTCAATAAGAGCCACCAAAATACCTCGAAACTCTAACCCACGAGAGTGGTATGATTTGAGAGCATTTGAACCACGAGAGTGGTGAGATTATTGTAGATCCTTAATGCACGTATCGTGTGCGCCTATCGCGAGAGCAGGGTTAATGCGGTACGTTAGATTCATGATGCCCAGACACATGAATTCACTTCCTAGATACCACAATCCCCAATTAAACCAATGCAACGTAAGAGTCCTAACCTAGTGTCGACATCCGACGGTCCTAGTGGCGATTCCTAAAGCCCTAGTCTTTTGTATTTTATTTCTCTATTTCTTTGTGTGGAACCCCATATGTGCGACATCGAGTGACACGACATTCGCATCCATCACCATCACGACCCTCCGCACTTCACATCCACCAATAAACTCGTAAGTCTAACTCAACTTAGGTGTAGATAGGTAGTATAGCATCGCTTCCCCGTGTTCGATACCCACTTGCCACTATACCGTGCGCTTGCGGTAAACGACATCGTTTCGGAGTTGATTCCGGGCCGATCAGTATCGACGGCTGAAGCGTCGGCCTGCAGCGGAGGGGCAAGTGGCGCTGCTGCTGACGTCGACGAGGTGACGTGGCTACGACGAACGGCGTAGGGCGGAGCTGTGCGGGCGGGTCTCGTCGGCGTTTGGGGGTGCTCCTGGCGGCTTTGATCGGAGCAGCGGGTCGCCGGCGGTCGAGGCGACGTGTACGGGCGGCGGCGGCAGTCAGTCCCCCGGGCGAGAGAGAGAGAGAGAGAGAGAGAGAGAGAGAGAGAGAGAGGGAGGGAGAGGGAGGGAGAAGTGAGAGTGTGAGAGAGAGAGATGCGCGTGCAAAATTTTGCAGCGCCCTGGGTTCAAACGAGAATGAGAAAGAGAGAGGGGAGAATAGTAATGGGTTTGGGTTTCAAATCAAAATAGGAAAGAGAGATGGACTGAGAGAGAGATCTGCCTGGGTTTGGTCGGGTGTTTTCAAACGAGAGGATGGGTCTAGAGAGGGTGCCATGGTTATAGAAGAAGCTGGGGATGTGGTTATTTATAGGGATTAGGGAAAATAACGTTATTAATAATAATTAATAGGGGAAATAAATTGGGGGTTGGATTTCACCTATATCAAACGGTGAGTTTAAGTGGGTAGGGTTAGGGCTATTAATTAGGGATAGATCTAGTTTTAAGAGGGGTAAAAGTCAATTAGTAAAAGTAATTAGTAATGGTAAAAGGGTCATTAGTGAAAGTAAATAGTGAACAAGGAGGGGTACAACCCCGTTTTCACAAACGACTCTGCAAAATTACAAAAACATACTCACGGGATCGTATTGTCGCGAGGATCGCGACTACAAGATCCGTTCTGTGATTTGAGCTATGGAAATACAGGTTTTAAGCCAAAACGTTTAAAAAGCGGGTTTGCGGGTTCTAGGCTGAAATGATATCCGAAAATTACGAAATTAATGTGGGGAGCCCTAAATTATCATAGGATGCTACTGTAGAAGTTTGAAAATGTTTTGAAAGTGTTTGAATAGAAAATAAATTCGTCGACCCAAAACGGTAATTATTGAAAAACGAATTTTTATCGAAACGTTTTTGAGTATTTGAGGAAATCTGAAATTCCTAAAATACAATATAATAAGTCTAGTGTTTCAAAATATTTTTATAAGAATTTTTGAAATCAGTTTTGATATACAACTCCTGACTAACCACTATAAAGAGATTTTTTAAAATTGTTGAAAAATATGTTAAATACGTGTTTGAAGTGTTTGAAAAATATTTTTAAAATACGTGTTTGCTTAAAATTATTTTTTATTTTTGCCAAGGGCCCGAGAATGTCAGGACCGGCCCTGTCTTACCCTGCAACACATTGGAACATGTTTCCCCTAGAAACTATAAAAATTTGCCAGATATATGCATGCATGTGCCCTCTAAATTGCATCACAAACTAATCAGTTAAATTTACATTACTTCTATGGAATCAGTTACAAACTTACAGCAGGAAATGATTGATTGAAATTTTAATTCTCTCTCTTCGTAAATATGGCAAGAGTTTGTGACTCCTTGATAGAACGATGGAAAGTCAGACCAGACATACATAAAAAACACATGGAATATATTCCTTTTGATCATCATGTCTAAAATCCAACTCATCAATTTTTGAGCGTCTCACAAAGTTTTACTTGTTCATTTAGCAGTTGGATAAAAGTTATGTTATTAAGAAACCGTTAAATTTATGCCGAGTGAAATGATCAAGCAAAAATACATTGTAAAGAAGCAAAATTCCACACGTTCGGTAGCATATACGCACATTTTTGTCTTTTGTTCTGCACTATTTTAGGTAGAAGTTTGAATTTTAGTCCATCGAATCTTCTCTCACTTCTTTTCTCCTCTCTCCAAATATTTGACTTCAATGATGTGTAGTTCAAATATCGTCTCACCCTCTCTCACCTTCTCCCTGTTCTCAACCACTGTGACCAGAAGGCTACATGCCATATAATTCAAAGAAAATCACAGGGGGGAGAGAGAGAGAGAGAGATGGCTGATCATGAGGGGATGAGAGAGGCCCTCCTGTCTTCTGCTAATGGTCATTACGGGGAAGATGAAGGAGACATGGGGGAGATCAAGAGCTTAAGGGAGTTCGTGAAGGAGGCGGCAAAAGAGAACAAGAAGTTATGGTACTTGGCCGGCCCGGCCATCTTCACATCCCTGTCCCAGTACTCCCTGGGCGCAGTCACGCAGATCTTCGCCGGCCACCTCACCACTCTAGAGCTCGACGCCGTCTCCACCGAGAACTCGGTCATCGCCGGCCTCGCCTTCGGCATCATGGTACCCTCCGTCCTCCCTTCACCGCCATATTTTTACGCATCGGGCACAATTGTTTACAACAAACTAAATATCGGGTGAACCTTCAGAATTTTGCTCACAATTGTTTACAACAAACTAAATATCGGATGAACCTAAAGTGTTTTGCTCGTTCTTTCATCCATCTCAAATTACAGGGCCGTATAATTCGTGAAGAACGAATGAAGAATCAAAATTCTTTTGTTCACCCAATAAATAGTATTTTAAAATTTTAGAATATGAAAATCAAGGTGAATGGCTTCGTGAGGATGATATTTTCATAGTCGCATTCATATGTTATATGTATTCTCATTTTTTAAGCCCAACCATTTTTGGGCGTTTGTCTCTCCAAACTATAAGGCATCACTTTACATGCACTGCATACTTTCTTCGCACGTTGGGAACTAAGATCGTGAGCCAATGTGGGCCCACAAATGGCATATTATTACGGAGAAAATTAGCAAGAGTAGGAATAGTCATTAGCATGGGTAACAATGTAACATGCATGTTTTTTCCTCTCCAAGATTAGCTGGCATTTCCCATCTTGCAATCAACCGAAATAGAATGTGATATTATTTATTGTTTACTAAAAATAGTGGGGGTGGGTGAGATTGACAGGTCATTTAGTGCAGCTGAAGTTACTTCATCCACAAAAGCAAGCAAGCAAGCTTGACCAATTTACTTGATCTGTGCTTGCGTCTAGTTTTGAAAGCAATTTATCTACTCAATCTTCAGATGCATGAATATAGGCACTTTGAAAATTCCACCAAACCGCCATTATTAACCCAAAACCAACGAGGTCTCTTCCAAGGATCAGTTTTCTTTCTTTCCCAAGGCACGTGTATGTCTTCCGTATCACACTTCCTCTCACAAATGTTCTGTAGATTTGTTATTTTCCCCTGTAGATTTACATGAAACCTTCTCATAGGGAGTTGCTATGCGCACAGAGCAAATTGCTGTGCACACAGACCACTTTACGCACATGAAAACAAATTTAAAGATTATTTTTTAATTTACACGCTACACCATCATGCGGCAACGAAAGAATCGAGGGGATGAATGAGTGGGAGTAAGAAGAGGAGAGAGAAGGGGCGGATGGAGGGGGAAGAGGAAGGATAGGCAGGGAGTGATCGGGTGGCCGGCAGCGGCCGTGGTGGAGAACATGAGGAAGTGGAGAGAGGAGGAAGGGAGTTGGAGGGTAAAGGAGATAAAAATTTCAAAATTTTGAATGGCAAACGTGTAAATAAGTGGTCTGTTTATTCAGCAATCAGGCAGGGCGCATAGCAACGCCCCTTCTCCTATCATCGAAAACTAAGGTTCTGAGGCCCGCATTGGAAAATCATAAATCTACAGTATATCTACCGTCTCAGCATTTTCCTGTATGGGGAAAAAAAAATGGATCAGAAATTAGGAGATAGTCATATGCATAAGGTTGTTGGGAATTAATTGAGATCCCCGCGGAAACAACCAATCCTAAAAGCTGATCAGGAATATAGGACTAGCAAAAATTGGATACTCAAATACTCCAACAAAATCCCTAGATCTTGTAAAGTGAAGTAGCAAACGAAATAGCAACAAATAAATCAAATCGCAGACACAAAAGATTTACCTTGGTTCGGTTTCGTACAACCTACATCCAGCAACTTCCGAGATGATTCCACTATCAGAGAGATCTTCAAAGGAGTTACAATCTTTCTTTCGCTCACGTGAGTAATAACTTGGCTAGATGCACAAGCTCTCACAAACTCACTCAAGAAAGAAGAAAACGAAGGAGATAAGAAGAGAATCACTCAACTCCAATCACAAACTCCGAGCCCTAATCTCTCAACAAAACTCTTCAATGGTGGCGGCTCAAGCTTCTATTTTCCTCCAGATCCGAAAACACCATTAACCCTAATCTAATCAACCCTTAGATTAAATAGAACTTCAAAAATGAGCCTGGAAACCATCTGGACCGTCGACTTAAAAATCTGGGCCCGCACCGCTCGGTCGAGCGAGTTCATCGCTCGGTCGAGCGGCCGCTTTGCTGTAGCAGCTCCTGGGTTGATGAAACAGGGCACTCGGTCGAGCGTCTACTTCGCTCGGTTGAGCGACTTCTTCACTCGGTCGAGCGACTTCTTCACTCGGTCGAGCGTCTGACCGAGTGCCTTACTCTGCAGAGCTCCAATTTCCTGTATATATAGCTCCGTCGAGTGCTCAAACCGCTCGACCGAGCCGCTCGACCGAGCAGACATTGCTCAGTAGAGCGGTAAGCTGAGTGCAATGCTGCTAGGCCCTTCATCATGTGCCTCTAGCTCGATCGAGCGTCTGGAACAGCTCGACCGTGTGACCTGGGAGTATGAGATGAGAGACTTGAATCACCAAAATTTAACACTCTACCTTGATTCAAATCTCCTCATACATGCTTCTACACATCCACAATGTTTGCCATGACCCTCTCTCTAGGTTTCATTATCATCTCGAAGTTCGTGCCTTCTAGTGCCACCTAAGCCAATAAAGAGATCAACTCCAGGCACACCTGGAGCTTGACGACGGGGACTGGCTTAGTAAACATGTCCGCGGGGTTCTTCTCATTCGGGATCTTCTGAAGCTCTACTTCCTTTTTCTCCAATTCTTGGAAGGAATCTCGCACCTCAATATGCTTCGTCCTCGAACTGTATGCCTGGTGCTTTGCCAGATGAATGTCACTCTGGCAGTCACTATACACTCGTGGCGAACTCTGCGACACCCCCAAATCTCTAAGCAGACTCCTCAAATATTTGACCTCCTTCACAGCTTCACCGCTACGATTAATTCGCTCTCTGTGGTTGACAAAGCGACCACAGACTGTAAAACCGACCTCTACGATACCGCGTCAGTGTCCAAGGTAAACACGTACCACGTGGTAGATCACCGCTTGTCCCTGTCTCCTGTGTAGTCACCGTCGCAATACCCCGTCAGCACCTTTCTGTCTCCTCTTCCATAGAGGATCCTGACACTAGCTGTGCCTTGCAGATACCTCAGAATCCACTTGACGGCTTGCCAATGCTCCTTGCTTGAGTTGGCCATATACCTGCTAACCACTCCCACGGCCTGTGCAATATCTGGACGCGTGCATACCATCACATACATCAAACCCCCTACTGCACTTGCATATGGCACCTGAGATATATACTTATTTTCATCCTTAGTGCTAGGTGACTGTGTTGCCGACAGCTGAAAATGAGCTCCCAGTAGTGTTGTCACGGGCTTCGCGCTCTTCATTCCAAACAGGGTCAGCACCTTCTGAATGTACCCCTGCTGTGACAACCTTAGCTCATCTCGCTTCCTATCTTGAAAAATCTCCATTTCAAGAATCTTCTTTGCGGGCCCCAGGTCCTTCATATCGAACTCTTGCCTCAGCTTCGCCTTCAACTTCTTCACCTCAGACATGCTATTGGAAGCAATAAGCATGTTATCCACGTAGAGCAGCAAATAGATCTTCATGCCATTCTCTAGTGTGCGCACATACACACACTGGTCCTTAATGCTCCTCTCAAAGCCTACACCCATCTTGGAGCTATCAAATCATTTGTACCACTGCCTGAGTGACTGCTTCAACCCGTACAACGATTTCTTCAATTTGCAGACCAAATTTTCTTTCCCCTCAACTCTGAACCCCTCTGGCTATTGCATGTATATCTCTTCATCAAGATCTCCATGCAGAAAGGTGGTCTTCACATCGAGTTGCTCTAACTCCATATCCATACTTGACACTAGTGCCAACAACACACGAATGGACGTGTGTCGCAAAACAAGTGAGAATATCTCATTGTAGTCCTCCTCTTTTCTTTGTGCGAATCCCTTGGTCACCAGTCTAACCTTGTACCTGACATCATTATCATCTTGGTTTGAGCTTTCTTTTACCTTATATATTAACGACATCCAATGACACGCTTCTCGCTGGGTAACGACGCCAACTCTCAAGTGTCATTGCGGTGAAGGGACTCCATCTCGTACTTAATAGCTCCTTACCATTGAGCGGCATCTCCTGATTTTATGGATCCACCATATGTCGTCGGCTCCTCTTCGCCAAGTTGAGTGCATATGACGCCATGTCATCAAAAGAAAATCCCGCATAATCACATGCTCCAAATCTCTCGGGCGCCTTCTTCACCCTCTTTGATTTCAGCATTCCTTCATCACCTGCATAAGTGTCAACGCATGCATGAGATGGACCAGTTGTCTGCTTATGGTCCTCAACACTGACCTCATCACGTCCTTCAACTGGGACGTCGATCATCAACTCTTTTCCTGGTCACTGAGTGGGCTAGACTGGAAGATTGAAAATGTCTGCCAATGTCATCTCTAATAACGTGTCTCCTTTTGAATGAGAATGCTCCGCCCTGAGCATTGCATCCTCATCAAAAGTGACATGTCAGCTCATAATCGCTTTCTATCCCTCTGAATCACATAAGCGATATCACTTGACGCCGTGGTCATATCAAAAAAGGATGCACTTCTTCACTCTTGGATCCAACTTGTCGCCCCTCTCGTGTACATACGCTGGACAACCCACTATGCGCAAGTACGAATAGTGTCCAGCTTCTCCACTCCACTTTTCTTCAGGAATTTTGTAATCAATAGCCACTGATGGAACTCTGTTCACGATGTACACTGCAGTGGTAAGAATCTCTCCCCAAAATTCCTTTTCCAAACCGACTGAGTGCCTCAAGCATCGCACTCGCTCCAACAACATCCAATTCATCTGCTCCACCACACCATTCGACTGCGGATCTCCGGGTGTGCTAAAGTGACGGCAGATTCCATGGAATTTGCAGAAATTCCTAAATTCCCTTGAGGTGTACTCACCTCAATTATCAAACCTCGCACCTTCACGTGCTTTCTGGTGTTCTTCTCTATCATTGTCTTCCACTCCCTGAAAATCTCAAATGTCCGATCATTTGTCTTCATCAAGTACATCCAGACTTTGCGAGAGTAGTCATCTATGAAACGAACAAAGTAACTAGCTCCTCATCTTGATGGCTCCTGGCACGGTCCCCATACATCTGTGTGTACATAGTCAAGCGGTCCCTGCCAGTGTGCTTTCCCGTGTTAAACTACACCTTTGTGTTTTTCCCATACACACAGGACTTGCAACTCAACGTTCTCATTCGTAGCATCAATCAAATTTCTCCTCTGAAGTATGGCAAGGCTCTCCTTCTACTGTGGTACCTTGAAGGGTATATAAGTTTCCCACTTTTTTTCTCTTCATCACTACCATGGCTCCTTTCGACACTCTCAATTGGTCTTTCTCAAAAACCGACTTGCATCCGGCATTGTCCAAAACGCCTATGGAGATTAAGTTCTTCCGTAGATCTAAGACATGTCTCACATCGGCTAGTGTGCGCATTATGCCATCATGCATCTTGATCCGGATGGTTCCAATACCTGCAGTCTTGCACATTGCATTGTTCCCCATAAGGATTGAGCCTCCATCTTCCTTGGAATGGTATGTCGTGAACCAACTCCTATACAGAGTCATATGGTATGAGCACCCACTATCCATAAGCCACGCAATGTTTGCTTCACCTGCAATCCCTGCTGCAAACATCTCCGGATCTCTACCTTTATCATGGATATGCATACCATCTATTCCCAATTATACTGAATCGGACTCTTTATCGACATCCTTTCCTTTCTTTCTATTCTTATTAGGACACCGGTTAGCAAAATGACCATTCTGCTGATAGTTATAACATGTGATCTTCGCGAATCTATCCTACAAATGTCTCGACTTAGAGTGATCATTGTTCTTCCTTTGACCTCCTCTCCTTTCTTGTCGACCTCTCACATGTAGGACATCCTCACGGTTACTCACATGATCTCTACCTTGAACCTTACCATATAGCTGCTAAGTGTGGAGTGCTGCCTTCACCTCTTCCGCAGTGAGAGTCGTTTGGTTATAAAATCATAGACCGAACAAACTGATTATACTCCTCAGGTAATGAACACAACAGGATGACTGCATGTTCATCTTCAATCTTCACATCCATACCCTGCAGCTCAAGCACTATCCGGTTCAATTTATCCATGTGATCCTTCACCGCGGATCCTTACTTCATATTGAGCGTATACAGTTGCTGAAGCAGATAGATGTGACTTGTGAATGACTTCTTCATATACAGTCCACCAAGCTTCTTTCAGATATCAGACACCATTGCTTCATCCAAGACCTCTCTCAGGACATTATCTGTTAACGACAACTGAATCGCACTGTATGCCTTTCGTTCCATCTCAGCTCTAGCGGATTCCTTCACCTCCTTATCGATATTCGCCTCATCGAATACAATTTGGCAACAACCTCTCTGCATCAGAATATTTTTCACCTGTGTTTGCCAGATTCGAAAATTATTTCGGTCAGTGAACTTCTCAATGTCAAAGTTGCTAATGACACCATCTTCGTCACTAACTTCCTTCACTAACGAACCCAAGCTTTGATACCACTTGTTGGGAATTAATCGACCAAATTGAGATCCCCGTTGAAACATCCAATCCTAAGCTGATCAGGAATCTAGAACTAGCAAAAATCGGATCATCAAATAACCCAACAAAATCCATACGATCTTGTAAAGTAAAGCAGCAAACGAATCAGCAACAAATAAACCAAATCACAAACACAAAAGATTTACACTGGTTCGGTTGCTTACAACCTACATTCAACAACTTCCGAGATGATTCCACTATCAGAGAGATCTTCAAATGTGTTACAATCTGTCTTCCGCTCACGTGAGTAATAACTTAGCTAGATGCACAAGTTCTCACAAACTCACTCAATAAAGAAGAAAACAAAGGAGATAAGGAGAGAATCACTCAACTCCAATCACAAACTCCTAGCCCTACTCTCTTGACAAAACTCTTCAATGGGGTGGCTCAAGCTTCTATTTTCCTCCAGATCCGAAAACAACATTAACCCTAATAATCAACCATTAGATTAAATAGGGCTTCAAAAAACGAGCCTGGAAACCATCTGGACTGTCAACTTAAAAGTCTGGGCCCCGCAGCGCTCGGTCGAGCGAGTTCATCGCTCGGCCGAGCGGCCGCTTTGCTGTAGCAGCTCCTGGATGGATGAAACGGGGCGCTCAGCGACTTCTTTACTCTGTCGAGCGACTTCTTCGCTCGGTTGAGCGTCTGACCGAGCGCCTTGCTTTGCAGAGCTCTAACTCCATGTATATATAGCTCGGTCGAGCGCTCAAACTGCTCGATCGAGCAGACATTGCTCGGTCGAGCTGAGTGCAATGCTGCTAGGCCCTTCGTCATGTGCCTCTAGCTCGGTCGAACGACTTGGGAGTGTGAGATGAGAGACGTGAATCACCAAAATTTAACAAATGTTTCCTTTTTGTGTGTGTAAATGGATTTGAGAGTTACACTTACTATACCTCTGGAAGAGATGTAATACAAAGGATTTACTTTGGGAACATACCGTTTTGCTCAGTGCTCATTTCCGGTCATTAAACTCAATGTTTAATAGTATCCAATTTGTGCTAGCCCGTATAATTTCCAGTTCTCCGTATTGTTTGCCAACAGATCTTTGACAAATATCCATTATCCAGTTACTACACTAGAGAATGAGGAAGATTTATGCTTTCCTTGTGCAATTAACACGTAGGTTGAATATTGTTTCAGAGTGTTTTCTCACTACAAAAGCGTTGACCGTGGACTACCCGGTCAACGTGGTCAAGGGGCCGACTTGGGTCCCTCGGGTGCGTCGAGTCAGTGCAGACGCGGCGCGAATCGGAGTTGCGGATGACTTGGAGCGCGTCGGCTGGGCCGAATCTGGATCCTCGGCCTCTGGGGGGCGGAGGGGAAGCCTCGGCCCAGTAAGAAGTGCTCGGCCTCGGACGGTCGGACGACGAGGGGTAGCCTCGGTCGTCTCGCTTGATGCGCGGCCGACGTGGAGCTGAGGGGAAGCCTCGGTCTCTCCTGGCGTCGAGGGGTGGCCTCGACAGAGCGACTATCTTCCTGTGGTGGAGACGAACGGGCTCGGGGACGAGGGCGCTCGGCTACGGCTGTGATGACGCTGAGGGGTAGCCTCGGCGCCGCGAGATCTCTTGGACCTGAATGGACGAAAGAGCTCGTCAGGGGGGGTCGGACCTTGGTTCCGACCAAATCCCCTCCGATGCCAAAGTCAGATCTTGTCTGAGGGATGCTCGGTGGGATCGGGCTCAGTTCACGGAAAGACCGAGCCCCCATCCTCGAGCCGAGCTATGGAGGAGAAATATGTAAAGGCGGAAGAAGGTGTGAGATGGAGTTGGTGATACCTCCGTTGTAGATCGTGAAGCCCCCCTTTGTGATGATGACCCTCCTCCCCTCATATAGGTGACTCGTCCTCATAATGTGCCATGATGTGACATCATGGCCATCATTCATGGGGACGTGCAAATGTGGGAAGTTTTGACCTCCACTAATTGCGCCCATCTTGATTAGGAGATGAATGTCCTGAGGGTGGCCATGATGGCTGGAGTGATGGACTCGGGCGGTTGCCATATTTGGCGGGCCTTGATGGCTGGAGAGTGATGGCCATTTAAGTCGGGCCATTAAGCTGAGCCATTAAGCCGAGCCATGATGGCTATAGACTGATGGCCATTTAAGTCGGGCCATTAAGCTGAGCCATTAAGCCGAGCCATGATGGCTATAGAGTGATGGCCATTTAAGTCGGGCCATTAAGCTGAGCCATTAAGCCGAGCCATGATGGCTAGAGAGTGACGGCCTTGGATGGTTGCCATACTTGGCGGATGCTTCCTTGATTTGGGCCTCGATTTCCTCCACTGAGGAAGTGGGCCTTCGTCATGGGTGGAGAATCGCGGCCCGCCCGTGAGATCCTTGGGCCGAGGCCCCAAGGTCGTAGTAATCCGGTTGACCAGTCATAGTTGACTTTGCTCTTCCGGGCCCGGTCAGAATAGCCCATTTGTCAACATCCCCCATCTTCTGAGCTCTACCATTGTTGAGGTGGAGGTCGGGAGATGTAGTATAATGGGGAGGAAGCTGCAAAAACTTTGGTCCGTCTTGCAGAGTTGGCTGGGGACGATAGATCGTCAGTCCGAGACTCGTTCGGTTGCGAGGGGAGTCGCACATCGACTTACGGCCGACGAAGGGGATCCGTTCGGTGGCGAGGGAAGCTGCCCCTCAACTTACGGCCGACGAAGGAGATCCGTTCGGTGGCGAGGGGAGTTGCCCCTCGACTTACGGCCGACGTAGCCCCTCGACTTACGGTCGACGAAGGAGGTTCGTTCGGTGGCGAGGGGAGTTGCCCCTCGACTTACGGCCGACGAAGGAGTTCCGTTCGGTGGCGAGGGGAGTAGCCCCTCGACTTACGGCCGACGAAGGAGGTTCGTTCGGTGGCGAGGGGAGTTGCCCCTCGACTTACGGCCGATGAAGGAGATTCGTTCGGTGGCGAGGGGATTCGCCTCTTGACTTACGGCCGACGAAGGAGGTTCATTCGTTGGCGAGGGGAGTTGCCCCTCGACTTACGGCCAACGAAGGAGATTCGTTCGGTGGCGAGGGGAGTTTCCCCTCGACTTACGGCCGACGAAGGAGGTTCGTTCGGTGGCGAGGGGATTCGCCTCTCGACTTACGGCCGACGAAGGAGGTTCGTCCGGTGGCGAGGGGAGTCGCCCCTTGACGTACGGCCGTCGAAGGAGATTCGTTCGGTGGCGAAGGGAGTTGCCCCTCGACTTACGACTGACTAAGAGGTGAGGACCTTGTGAATATTTTCGGAGATTCCATGGTGGCGCTCTGCCACTACTTCGCCCAGCTCGGGCGGATGCAGGAGTTGTTCGGCAAGCGGGGATCCAGTAGCTCGGTCGGAGGAGCGATCTGGATGCTTGAACTTGGACGGGGGTGCTTCGGCCAGATCGGCTCGGCCACGGTCGGAGGAGTGGTGAACGCTCGAACCCGGACGGTGGTGCTTCGGCCAGATCGGCTCGGCCACGGTCGAAGGAGCGGTCTGGATGCTCAAACTCAGACAGTCGTGCCTCTGTCTAGCTTGCGAAGAGGGTTCGGCATGACCGGCAACTTGGCCTTGAGTTCGGATGATACTGGATCGAGCGTGTGCTTGGTCCCGACAACTTTCCTCAAATCTCAGGTTTGATTTTGGAGATGAGTGTCGGCAGGCATCTCCTTGCTCAGGCGACTCTTGGAGCCCAGATGCTGAGACTCAGATACTCGGCAAGGCGGTCGGACTTGTCTGGTCGGCCTCCTCCTGGGTCGGTTGAACTGGTGTGGTCGGCCTTCTCTAGACACAGCTCTAGTTCTATTTCCAAATTCAGCTCCAGCTCCAGCTCCAGCTCTAGCTTTTGTCGGGATCCTGGCTTCTGCTTCAGCTCCGGCTCCAGCTTTTGTCTGGATCCTAGCTTCTGCTCCAGCTCCAGCTTTTGTCCGGATCCTAGCTCAGGCTGCAGCCCCAGCTCTTGTCCGTTCGGCGGCACGACCAAGGTAGCTCGGCATCGCCTGGGTTGGCCGTTTGGAGGCGTGATCGGTTGTCGCTTCGGATGTCGTTCGGCCTCGCTCAGGTCTGACCAACATCAATCTACTCACAAAAGCCTGGGAGCTCATTATGGTTGGCAGCTCTATATGAAGCGCGACCAGCAACTGGGCATGTAGCCATAAGGCTCGGCATCTCCCCGAGTTTGGCATTCGCAAGCTCGGTTGGGTTGGCTATTCGGCGTTGAGAGCATCTCCACTCTTAAGCTGTTCGCGGTCGTGTACCTCAAACTCGCAAGAAAGTGAAAGAAGGAAATTTGTTATGAGAGTTCTTGCAGTTGATAGAGGAAACACAATTAGCAAGGGGGAGTATAGTTTGACCTCAAGGGGAATCTTTGATTTGTGGAGGACCTCAATTGATCTTCAGTCAAGCCTCCGGAAGTATCGATCCACGAAATCCGCAGATGAAGCCTCTGTCTTTGTTTGACGCCGGAGGCTTGGTCCGCTTGAGCTTCAGTCGGGTTTGCGGGAGCCTCGATCGGTGTCGAAGGTCGGTCGAACTGTGGATGCATCGCTCGAAGCCAATCGAGCTTTTGGAAGCATCGATCTCGTCCGATCAGCGGTCGGCATCCTCGATGCCCGGGAGCTCTGCCTGGGCCGAGGGCCTCGAACTTATTTGCGCCTTGGCAACGATCGGAGAGAGGAAGCTTGGCAGGTTGGTGCTTCTCCTGCTTCGATCAAGCTACACAGAACTTGAATCCGCGTCGTCGGCGCTCGACTTGCTTCAATCGAGTTACACGGAACTCAGATCGGGGATGCTGGAGCGCAGAAGGCCTTGATTCGATCTCCATTGGTCCGAGTGATGAGTAGCATGCATCGGAGGTCGGAGCCCCAATCTTCGTTGAAATACAGCAGGACACTCGAGCTTGGTGGCCACTGATTGAAGCTTGGAGGCTCGACCTTCATCGAATCGGAGATCCAGTCGGGTCCGATGTGGATCGAGGCTTCGTCTGGGTCGATCTTGTTGCCGTGCTGTGTCAATGTTGATCGATGCTGAGGAAGCTCGTCTTGGTTTGATCGGCAGTCGACAGCCTCGATTGTGATGCCTGGGAGCCTTGATCTGGGTCTGTCAACGGTGGCTTGGCACGGAAGTGCGATCGGCTCCACGCCATGGTCGCACGCTCGGCCCGAACGCGAACGGTACCTCGCCATGGTCAGATGCCCAGTCTGGATTCGGATCCATAACCCTGACCTCCTGCTCGACGGCCGGCGATGGAACAACATCCACCATTGGTCGGTGACGCTCGATTTGAAAGACTTCAGATCTGGCAGCAGCACCGACCCCTTGGAACCTGGGGGTGGCGGCGACCAGAGACGCTGACGGTGGTGATCAGAGATGCCGATGTCGTCGATCACGGAGGAGTGGTCGGGCGGAGCGTGCGGCGAGATTAAAGAGCCGCCCATCGAAGTGATAGAGGGGGTCGATAGTGCCAGCGAGGAACAAGCGAAGGGGATGGCCAGTGTCGAACTCGACGTCGGTGGGGTGCTCGATCTTCGTCGGCAGCCCGCGCTTGGACGGTGAGGGGCAGATCGGTAGACCTGGGGTTGGGCGATCAGCTTCGCCCCCTACAGGTGCTTCTCTGCGGATAGACAAGAGGAAAGATGCACATCTTTGATTTGCCGAGGGAAAAAATGGGGGTTACGCCCCTGTTGCCACGAAAAAGGAGATCGCCAGGGGAACCCCCCTAAGTGCCTCCCATTTAGAATCTTACAGGGAAAATAAGATTTTTAGATCTCGGTGTGGGGATTTTTAGGGGAAAGGCTGTGATCCCTTCAATGGGCTTTTTGGAAGAAAATGTTCTTGATCAAAGGAACGAATCATTGCCGATGCGGTTGACATCGTGGATGTCGACTCGTTCCCATAGACGGCGCCAGATGTTTCAGAGTGTTTTCTCACTACAAAAGCGTTGACCGTGGACTACCCAGTCAACGTGGTCAAGGGGCCGACTTGGGTCCCTCGGGTGCGTCGAGTCAGTGCAGACGCGACGCGAATCGGAGTTGCAGATGACTTGGAGCGCGTCGGCTGGGCCGAATCTGGATCCTCGGCCTCTGGGGGGGCGGAGGGGAAGCCTCGGCCCAGTGAGAGGTGCTCGGCCTCGGACGGTCGGACGACGAGGGGTAGCCTCGGTCGTCTCGCTTGATGCGCGGCCGGCGTGGAGCTGAGGGGAAGCCTCGGTCTCTCCTGGCGTCGAGGGGTGGCCTCGACAGAGCGACTATCTTCCTGTGGTGGAGACGAACGGGCTCGGGGACGAGGGCGCTCGGCTACGGCTGTGATGACGCTGAGGGGTAGCCTCGGCGCCGCGGGATCTCTTGGACCTGAATGGACGAAAGAGCTCGTCAGGGGGGTCGGACCTTGGTTCCGACCAAATCCCCTCCGATGCCAAAGTCAGATCTTGTCTGAGGGATGCTCGGTGGGATCGGGCTCGGTTCACGGAAAGACCGAGCCCCCATCCTCGAGCCGAGCTATGGAGGAGAAATATGTAAAGGCGGAAGAAGGTGTGAGATGGAGTTGGTGATACCTCCGTTGTAGATCGTGAAGCCCCCCTTTGTGATGATGACCCTCCTCCCCTCATATAGGTGACTCGTCCTCATAATGTGCCATGATGTGACATCATGGCCATCATTCATGGGGACGTGCAAATGTGGGAAGTTTTGACCTCCACTAATTGCGCCCATCTTGATTAGGAGATGAATGTCCTGAGGGTGGCCATGATGGCTGGAGTGATGGACTCGGGCGGTTGCCATATTTGGCGGGCCTTGATGGCTGGAGAGTGATGGCCATTTAAGTCGGGCCATTAAGCTGAGCCATTAAGCCGAGTCATGATGGCTATAGACTGATGGCCATTTAAGTCGGGCCATTAAACTGAGCCATTAAGCCGAGCCATGATGGCTATAGAGTGATGGCCATTTAAGTCGGGCCATTAAGCTGAGCCATTAAGCCGAGCCATGATGGCTAGAGAGTGACGGCCTTGGATGGTTGCCATACTTGGCGGATGCTTCCTTGATTTGGGCCTCGATTTCCTCCACTGAGGAAGTGGGCCTTCGTCATGGGTGGAGAATCGCGGCCCGCCCGTGAGATCCTTGGGCCGAGGCCCCAAGGTCGTAGTAATCCGGTTGACCAGTCATAGTTGACTTTGCTCTTCCGGGCCCGGTCAGAATAGCCCATTTGTCAACAAATATATTAACCATTATGTTTTTTTTTCTCATTTTATGCCTTACAATGTTTAAAATCCTACGAGTGGTAACAGAACTTGATGTGATACAGACAAGACTACTACTAGGTCGAATTGGTCAATATTGACGTGAAGATAAATTGAAGTATGAAACAATATGATATAGACACGATTCCATATATCCATCTCAAAGAACTAGGATACAACAAAAGCAAGGATGCGAACATAATATCAGCGCCACAGGATTTGAACAAACTAAATAGAAGAAGGAATAAGAGGAGATGAGACTATAAGGTTGTACATTACAAATTTTATTTTTATGTTATAACTTTTGAAATTTTAGTAGTCTCCGACATGATACTGAAGAAGCGTGCAGTATTCTAGGAGTGTCAAAGAAATGCCAAGCTCTATATGGTCCAAATCAGAAGAAGTTGCGAATTCAAGATTAGATGTAGGCTTGCTTATCAATGAAAACATGTTAGTATATACTACTCTATTGTATGGATGAAACATGACTGTAATGTATCCATATGCTAGCTGGGCATGGGAAGTGCACTGGAGACGCTATGTGGCCAGGCATTCGGCGCCAAACAACTCAACATGCTGGGGGTATACATGCAACGCTCCTGGGTCATCCTTACGATAACGTGCCTCTGCCTCCTCCCCCTCTATCTATTTGCCACTCATGTCCTAGAATTCTTCAAGGAAGACGCCGAAATTTCAGTGCTGGCGGGCAGGTTCTCCCTCTACATGATCCCCCAGCTTTTCGCATATGGCTTCAACTTTCCGATGCAAAAGTTCCTTCAGGCCCAAAGCAAGGTCTTGCTCATGGCATACGTGTCAGCCTTCGCCTTATTGCTGCATGTCTTCCTTAGTTGGCTCCTTATAGTCCAGCTAAATTTGGGCTTAGTTGGTGCTGCTACCTCGCTGAATGTCGCTTGGTGGACTGTTGTTCTCGGCCAGTTTGCTTACATTGCCTTGGGCTACTGCCCTGGAGCTTGGACTGGCTTCAGCTGGGGGGCTTTCAAGGACCTAGGTGCATTTGCCAGGCTCTCAATTGCTTCTGGCATCATGATGTGGTAACTAATTGAATTATGTGTTACACTTTTATACACTCTGCTGAACATTGGCTTCTTCTTTCTCTGACCGGTGTTCTGTATCGTTCAGTCTAGAATTCTGGTTCCTTATGATCCTTATAGTTATGGTGGGTCATCTGAAGAATGCCCAAGTAGCAGTTGCAGCTGTATCGATCTGGTGAGTTTCTTGATGTAACACTTGATATGGCCAATTTAAAAGGCAAGATTTGATGCTTAAATTAGATATGTATACAATGTGAAGCGCCCATGTGGAACAAATTAGTTTGGCTGTTTTGCACCGTGTGATCGAGATGATTTAACAAACACATTCGCTAGTTCATCACAAATACCATTCATATGCTTTTAGTTTAAAGGATCAAATTTTTGTTATCTAATTTGATGTGTTCTGTTTAGAATTGTCTTTTAGCACCCCGTAGGTCTGAAGTTATCTAAGTCACATTGGAGAAAGAAAAAGCTTTATGTTCGAACAGTTCCAATGCTATGTGAATCTTTCAGTTTTATCATTGCAAATTCTCAGGATTTGAAGTAACCAATTTAAGCAACAAACAGAATCTTGTCTCCTGATATTTTTTTCATTGGATTCTCATGGCAGTGTCAACTTACATGGATGGGAGCTCATGGTATTTATTGGCTTCAATGCTGCAATCAGGTAACTATCATGCCGATGTAACTAGTAACCTGGAGTTCACAATAATTTTATTTTCTGACTTGACTGATGTCTCTCAGTGTAAGGATATCAAATGAGCTCGGAGCTGGGAGGCCAAGGGCCGCCAAGTTCTCGATTCTGGTGGTAGTGATGACATCGATTTTGCTTGGCCTCGGATTCTTCATCCTTGTGCTGGCTCTAAAGGATGTGTATGGTCATCCCTTCACCAACAACCCTGATGTTGTGCATGCAGTGTCTGATCTTGCCGTGGTCTTTGCCTTTACACTCCTCCTCAACAGTGTTCAACCAGTTCTAACAGGTCAGAAAAATTCTAGTTAACTATATTTCTGTATATACTAAAACTTACACCTGGTCGTAGCATAGTGCCAAGACAGTACATATAGAGGCTATTTACTTCAAAAGTCAGATGCTTTCCATTTTTATTGTGATCTTATTCCGCATTGAGTCTTTTTTAATCATATTTTTTGATCCATACGCATTGTGACTAAAGAAGGTTGGAATTTTCATTTGGTTCCTTGCTGATATAGCCCCCCCCCCCCCCCCCCCCCCCCCCCCCCCCCCCCCCCCCCCCCCCCCCCCCAAATAAGATCTCTTTTCCAGCTTTTAGATTGTCCCTAGGCTTTCTAGTCCCCGGCCTGTTCCCTCAATCTGATCTGGAAATCGAAGACACACATAAGACAGCCGTAAGAAGCATTCCTGGAATAACACACACACACACACACACCCCAAAAACACCCCAAAAGAAGAAGAAGAAGAAGAAGAAGAAGAAGAAGAAGAAGAAGGAAAAGGAAACCACTGCACATGCTATTCACACCCATAGGATTAATTCCAACGCTTGGCGGACACTTATGAATAAGACTACAAGATTGGTTGACCAAACTAGGCATATTTCATGTGGCACCACATCATGGATTTCACTATGACAGGCAAGACCATATAAGACTCTCTTTAATTTCTTGCCGTCTCAAAAAGAATGACATCACAAAAGAATAAAATTTCACCTGGGTAGAAAAAATTGACTATAGTTTACTTATTTTTATAAAAGAAATCTCTTCAATGAATTTAATCGTACTAATGGAGAGAGTGAGATGTGAAGCCCTTTCTTCTCTCTTTTTGTCTAACACACTTTTCTAAATGAGAAAGTGTAAAGAAAAATCAAGTACGTCAACAAGGGACCGCACTCCCGTATTTATAGAAATGGGTTTTCACTAATTAGCCAATCAAAAATAAATAATTAACTCAGGAATTCCACACATTTGCAAATAAGTCCACACACTTATTTTTAATTGAATATGACCATAAAACTTTATTAGATCATTACAATTAGGTCCTTAATACACAATTATAATATATATGTGACAATTAATGCAATATGTGTGCGTTCTCACGCCCAAATGCATATACGAGTATATATACATATGGTATGAAGTCTATAATTCCAACAATCTTCCACTTGGACTACATAGCCATATGTATAAACAGCCCATTCTAAATATCACACATAATTACCATGTAAAAACTGAATGTGTGTACACAACTGAATTTAAGTCATTTAAAACATCTCGTACATTAGTCTTATCGATACAGGAACCAAAGGAGCAGTCATTGCTAAATTTCACGCAACTAAACCCACATTTATTACTAGTATCAATTCAACTAAATGACATAGATTGTGTGGATGTGTGGCATGAAAATTACATGCTAAGTGATCTATGCATGCCTATTTCCAACCGATCTAACTGAAAATAATCATATATGATCGGAGTTCAGAGTATAATAATAACTAAATGACCTGAATATTATATTGATAGACAAATAATATCATGACATTACAAACAAGAATTAAGTTGGAGAGACAACATAGATAAATTCCCACTGTTCGAATGACATCTAAATTGATAATGCACATATGAGTCAAATGCTCATAAAAGGCCGAGGGCGTTAATGCCTTAGTGAGCGGAACTGCAACCATGTATTTAGTCCCTATATGCTCAATACTTATTAAACCACTCTGAACTCTTCCCTTCACAACTAGGAATTGGATATCTATATGCCTAGATTTAGACGAGCTCCTGTTGTTATTAGAATAGATGACTGCTGCCATATTGTCACAATATAACTTGAGTAGCCTTTCAATACCGCTGAAAATTCGTAGTCCCGAAATAAAGTTTTGTATCCATATTGCATGATTTGGTGCCCCATAGCAAGCAACAAACTCTGCCTCCATAGTATAGGAAGCAATGATAGATTGCTTAGTGGTTCTCCATGAAATTGCACGTTCAGCCAGTGTAAAACCTAGCCAGACGTGGATTTTCTATTGTCTTGGCATCCAACAAGGTCGGAGTCAGAATACCCCACGATCTCAAGATTATCCGACCTCTATATGTGAGCATGTAATCTTTCGTTTTCTGTAAGTATCTTTTGACTCTTTTAGCTGCTACCCAATGTTCTCTTCCTTGATTGCTTTGTTATCTGCCTTGCATTCCCACTATAAACACAAGATCCAATCGGGTGCAGACTTGCACATACATGAGACTTTCCACTGCTGATGCATATGGAATATTCTCCATATTCTTGGCCTTAATATCATTATTTGGACACTGCTTTTGACTGAATTTGTCTCCTTTGGACACAGTTGTGTCATGTGGCCTATAGTTTTGCATGCCAAACCTTTGTAGTACCCTTTCGATGTAACCCTTCTATGATAATCTAAGAGTTCCTTGTAAATGATCACGATGAATTTAGATTCCTAGCACATATAAGGCGTCTCCAATATCTTTCATATCGAAATGTTTTAATAGAAATTTCTTTGTATCCTGAAGAAGTTTTACATCACTACTGGTAAGCAATATATCATCCACATATAACACAAGAAATATGTGCCTACTCCCACTGAACTTATGGTACACGCAATCTTCAACAATGTTTGTCTTAAAACCAAATGAAAGAACAACTTGATGAAATTTAAGGTATCATGGACGAGATGCTTGCTTGAGCCCATTGATAGACTTTTTTAGTTTGCACATCAAATTGTTATCTTCTTTTGGAGATTAAAATTTTGGTTGCACCATATAGATGGTTTTCGCAATGTCTCCATTGAGAAATGTTGGATCTGGATCTAAGCCTAGATGGGGGTGCATAGGCTAATAAAAAAATTCTCGTGCAACCCACGAGCAATCACAGGCAGATATAGCAGATGCAGCGTAAATAATAAGCAAGCACAGATGCACAGCAGATTTACCCTAGTTCAGTCGTCCCTACGACCTACGTCCAGCCCCGAAAGCAAATATTAGATTAATATGTTATCAAGGTACAACTAGAATGAGTCCCGAGCCTCCAGCTCCCCACCCAGTTCGTACGCACTTCCGCATGCTCAACACTATCAACCTAATTAGATGCTCTCACTCTTGATGAGCCGCAACTCGTCATGTCAAAAACACACGTAACGGTAAATTTTCCCCTACAAAGATCGCTACTACTTCACAAATATAATAATAAAGAGTTTAGAGAATTTTAGTTTTTGTAGTGACAGTCATCTTTGTCAATCATCTCAGTTCATATCGTATCTGACAGGATATAGTCGTCAACGTCACGTCCTCCTCTGAAACTTACGGCCTAGGTGCTCTCCCCACTTGAAAACTTGTGGCAATGATATTGGACCCCTTGAAGAAGCTTGCACAATGTGTGATGAAGACTCTCCTTTAGCAACTTGCGGCCTTGGCAAGTATTTCCTCTTTGATGTTGCGCAATAGAGGAGAGGGTGGCTTGCAAACTTGCGGCCTATTGCATCGGCTTTGGCTATGGAGTTGCAATGTAGCTTGGCAATGAGGAGGAGAAGTTGTTGCCTTGGCTTTTGCTTTGGACAAGCTTGCAATGGAGATTGAAAGTTGCAATGGGGTATGTTGCAATGCTTGTTGCGCAATATGTGAAGGAAGATGGCTTTAAGCTTTTGACGTGATGGCTTGCTATGGAGATGAAGAGAGGTAGCGGCCTATAGCTTAGAGATTGTGCAAGGGTGCTTTGACAATGGCAATGGAGCTTAGGCTATGGAGAGAGGAAGGAGATAAAGCTTTTAGGCAATGGAGAGGGGGCTTACAATGTTGCACAATATAGGAACTTTGGGCATGATAAATTGCGGGTATGGACTCCCCTCTTGGCCGAATTCTCTTAGAGTTTTGGTTGCCCCCCCCCCCCTCTCTTTTCTCTCTTTGAAAGATGGGTTTACATAAGAGAGGATGGGATATGATAGAATCAATTAGAATATCATAATTGATGGAGATTGGAAGGAATCTTAACTTGATTAGGATTTGAATGAATCAACATAGATATGGAGTTTGAATATGGATGGCCATGGAATTTGAGTAGCTATATGATTTGAATTGGATCTCATTTAATCACCTTTGATTTGCATGAGATTCTCGATATCTCTCCATCTTTGACCAAGTCTTCAATTTACATGGCTTTAGGATTTGAATGTTGCACCAATTGATTTGAATCAATTCAAATATGGATTTGAATTAATTTCCTCCTTATCTTCCTATCTTTGACTTAGCCAGGGCCGGTCCTGAAGATATTGGGGCCCAGAGCGAGTTAACAATTTGGGCCCTTTAAATATAATTTTTTTAAAAAATCGAAATACTAAATTTTTTTGGAGAAACATAGCCAAGTGCAATGCTAGGAGGCTCATCCATACACCTGAAATTTTTATTGATATGCTAAAAGATGGTCCAAAATCGGAAGGACATAAAACCAATACCCGTTAAAATAAAACAAATATAAGGATTAGCATACAAGAACATGTCATTATGACCACTCCACGTCTGGCTCGGCTTGATTTGGAACTCTTGACATATTCACAACATACTTCTTGCTTCTGGAAATAGTGTATATTGTACCTGCACAAAAATCACATATAAACCACATCTCATCTAAAATGACTACTCCTTGCATTTTTAGAAGCAAAATAATCAATTATATGTTTTCAACCTATTTTTTCAATACTTAATATAGTTAATCCATTTAACCTATCTTGAGTCATATTTATCGGTAAATAATATTTTATCAATTTTAATTTTGAAAAACTCATTTCTGAGATGCCACCGTAATAGATATAGTTAGTAAACTTCACATGTGTTTGTTTCACAGACAAACTATGCAAATAAATTCTGTGATCTTTACTCAATTATCCAGTCTGATCCTTGCATCCCACAATATACTTCAATTGTCAACTAAACAGACATCTTGAAGGCTAACCACCTTCCTCTCTAATAAAGACAAGAACTTATGGCTAGCAAAATTTATGCAGGGTAGCTGATGAAGAAGCTTATTCATCAACAGGAAAAAATATGACAACATACAATGAAATGCCGGCGGAAATCATAGGCCACCTCACTTAATCACTTAATGTCGATAATTTCTGTCATTCTGAAAATAACAGCAACTCTGATTACTCGGCAGTAACCCCCCTTGATCAATATGTATGTACAAATGGCTGAGACATGGACTATACTAAATTGCCTAGTGGTGCTTCTGAAGACAAGTTGCTTGAAGGCTTCAAACAAAGACTTTGATGATTGCTACTCGATTGCAGTTCATCAGTTTTCTTCACTCGGAGTTTTCTCAGACGAACGAGAGACCTCAAAAACTCCAACGGTTTGAGCAGATGCCTTCGTAATTTTCTATTAGCATACATTTCAAAAACAAATGGGCCCCCGCCCCTGGCCTTGGGCCCTGGGCGGCTGCCCTGGGTGCCCTGGGTCAGGGCCGGGTATGAGCGCCACCAGCATCGCAGGGCTCGACCTCGTCGACGGGGACGAATACTCCGGTCTTCGGATGCGGAACCCAGTAGGCATGTGGTTTCGCCGGGATCGCTTCATCCCCCGTGGTGCTCAGATTCACCACCGGCTCGTCCAGATTCTTCTCGTAGGCAGGGCCGGTCCTGAAGATATTGGGGCCCAGGGCGAGTTAAAAATTTGGGCACTTTAAATATAATTTTTAAAAAAAAATTGAATTACTAAATTTTTTTGGAGAAACATAGCCACGTGTAATGCTAGAAGGCTCATCCATACACCTGAAATTTTTATTGATATGCTAAAAGATGGTCCAAAATCGGGGGGACATAAAACCAATACCCGTTAAAATAAAACAAATACAAGGATTAGCATACAAGAACATGTCATTATGACCACTCCACGTCTAGCTCGGCTTGATTTGGAACTCTTGACATATTCACAACATGCTTTTTGCTTCTGGAAATAGTGTATGTTGTACCCTGCACAAAAATCACATATAAACCACATCTCATCTAAAATGACCACTCCTTGCATTTTTAGAAGCAAAATAATCAATTATATGTTTTCAACCTATTTTTTTCAATACTTAATATTGTTAATCCATTTAACCTATCTTGAGTCATATTTATCGGTAAATAATATTTTATCAATTTTAATTTTGAAAAACTCCTTTCTGAGATGCCACCGTAATAGATATAGTTAGTAAACTTCACATGTGTTTGTTTCACAGACAAAATATGCAAATAAATTCTGTGATCTTTACTCAATTATCCAGTCTGATCCTTGCATCCCACAATATACTTCAATTGTCAACTAAACAGACATCTTGAAGGCTAACCACCTTCCTCTCTAATAAAGACGAGAACTTATGGCTAACAAAATTTATACAGGGTAGCTGATGAAGAAGCTTACTCATCAACATGAAAAAATATGACAACATACAGTGAAATACCGGCGGAAATCATAGGCCACCTCACTTAATCACTTAATGTCAATAATTTCTGTCATTCTGAAAATAACAGCAACTCTGATTACTCGGCAGTAATCCCCCTTGATCAATATGTATGTACAAATGGCTGAGACATGGACTATACTTAATTGCCTAGTGGTGCTTCTGAAGACAAGTTGCTTGAAGGCTTCAAACAAAGACTTTGATGATTGCTACTCGATTGTGGGAGTGCTGATGCTGGCAACACTGGCAGATACGACAGATCGCTGGTCCCAAAGAGTCGAGCTGACGCCAGAAAGAAGATATATGTGCATAGAACTCATCGACCGTGGCATCACCCTGCTGAAGAGACTGCTCCTGTCTGACGACAGCAAGGTAGAGGGAGTCACCGGTAGGCTCATAGTGAGAGCGAAGATGATCCCACATCAGCTGAGACATCGCCAAACTCACAATGTCGCCAGTCAGGGACACATCAATGCTAGCGATGAGGATGTTGGCGGCACGAGCATCGTCATCACACCACCGCCGATAGAGAACATCCTGAGAGGAATAAGCAGCAACAGCAGTCGCATAGGCATCAGTTGCCGCCTTCTTGGCGGTGTCATCAGCAGTGGGTGGGAGTGGTGTCTCGCTGGGAAACACCGGTCGTGGTGGGCAAGGACGATCGCCGGTGAGAAGGTCCCAAAGGCGCTGACTGCGCATATGGAGACGAATGTGCAGTATCCACTCCTTATAATTAAGGCCATCAAAAATCAACGAACACCGAGGGATAGCAACATGATGATGATGAAG
Source organism: Scilla litardierei (assembly GCA_030789695.1). Taxonomy (NCBI): domain Eukaryota; kingdom Viridiplantae; phylum Streptophyta; class Magnoliopsida; order Asparagales; family Asparagaceae; genus Scilla; species Scilla litardierei. Next base: position 75,998,818 of record CM061133.1, on the reverse strand, counting down.
AGGTAGATCCGTAGGAGACGCCATATGAAGAGATCAGATTGCGGAAGACAGCTGACAGCAGCGGGCACGCTGCGGGAGTCGCGAGGCCGGAGTCACGAGATGCGAGATCTGCGGCAGACGCTGCGGGAGGCGCGAGGTGCTGGCGCAGAGGCGTGAGGCGCTGGCGCAAGGCGCGGGGTGCTGGCGCAACGCTGCGGGAGATCTCGACGCAGACGCTGCAGGAGAGCTTGCGGGCGGATGACGTGGCTGCGATCGAGGCCTCAGGCAAACGCGATCGAGGCGGGGGAGCTTGCGGGCGGATGACGTGGCTGCGATCGAGGCCTCAGGCAGACGCGATCGAGGCGGGGGCGGCCTCAGGCAGACGCGGCGGCGTCAGGCAGACGCGATCGAGGCAGACGCGATCGAGGCGGGGGCGGCCTCAGGCAGACGCGATCGAGGCGGGGGCGGCCTCAGGCAGACGCGGCGGCGTCAGGCAGATGCGATCGAGGCAGAGCAGCCTGACATGGCTACGATCGAGGCGGGGGCGGCCTCAGGCAGACGCGATCGAGGCGGGGGCGGCGTCAGGCAGACGCGGCGGCGTCAGGCAGACGCGATCGAGGCGGGGGCGGCCTCAGGCAGACGCGATCGAGGCACGAGGTGGTGATCAAGGGCAGGCGGGAGATCTCGTCGAGAAAGGCGGATCGTGATCGGCGCAGCTAGGGTTTTTGGATTTTGCGGGAGAGAGAAAGACAGCTAGGGTTTAGGTTAAACCGGCTCTGATACCATGTTAGGAATAAACTCTCTTGTATTATTCCAAGGGCAATAGCCCGATATATATAGAGTACATGGAAAGGTAAATAAGCACAAAAGACCCTATACAAAGGGACATATACATCTAACAGATTGCAGTTCATCAGTTTTCTTCACTCGGAGTTTTCTCAGACGAACGAGAGACCTCAAAAACTCCAACGGTTTGAGCAGATGCCTTCGTAATTTTCTATTAGCATACATTTCAAAAACAAATGGGCCCCCGCTCCTGGCCTTGGGCCCTGGGCGGCTGCCCTGTGTGCCCTGGGTCAGGGCCGGGTATGGGCTTAGCCCAATATTTGTAGCCATTATCTCCATCTTTGACTTAGTCCATTTGGCTAATCCATGGCACATTCTCCATCACTTTTACTTAGTCTCTTGTTGAGTATTTGCGAGAGTGCCCTTCCTGAAAACACTTGTGTCATTCCTGAAAACACTTAGCACACATATTAAATCGTTCACACATGTTTGTTATCATCAAATATGAAGTCATCGATCGTTGTATCCAACAAGAAAGGCAGTCTTTACGTCCATTTGATGTAATTTCATGTCAAATTGTGCCACAAGTGCCATTATGGTCCTGAAGGAGGCTTTTGACGAAACAGGAGAGAAAGTATCTTTATAATCGATGACTTTCCTTTGAGTAAATCCCTTTGTGACAAGACGTGATTTATATATTTTCACATTATCGTGTGAATCCCTTTTGGTTTTGTATACCTATTTACAATCAATAGGTTTCACTCCTTTAGGTAATGGGCCAGATCCCAAACGTCATTGTCCTTCATGGATTTAATTTTCTCACCCATGGCTTCGATCCATTTCCGAGAGTTTGAACATTCGATCGCTTTGTGAAAGGTGATTGGGTCATCTTCCACTGGATCATCGTTTACTTCATGCTCATTGATGAACACAACATAATCACTTGATATTGCACTTCTCTTTTCTCTTGTGGATCTCCGTAGAGGCACTGGTTCTTCGTGAATTTGAGGGTGTTGGGTTTGGTCTTATGATTGAATTTGATTTTGAGGTTCCTCTTCAGGAAATTCATTATTTTGAGGAACTTCATTTTGACAGGTGGAATGTTCGCCAACTTCACTTATTTGTATTGGATATTGCAGGAAAAATACGCCACGAATAAAAACCTAGTCATAATTCGCGACAACCAAAGGAGAATGTGTTGCTGAATCCTCCTCAAAAACGAAGTCATTATCCTTGTCTCCTCCCCCAAACTCAACATCTTCATAAAACCAAGCATTTCTTGTCTTAAAGAACGTTCTTCTTTTGTGATCGTAGAATTTATAACCCCATAATCTTTCGGCATATGGCACGAAATAGCTAGTAATTGTTCTTGATTTCAACTTTTTCTCATTTGGCCTATAGGATCTAGCCTTAGCTGGACATCTCCATACTCGTAAATGCTTTAAGACAGGTTTTCTACATTTCCACATCTCATAATGGGTATTGTTAGTAGCTTTAGTTGGCACACGATTGAAGATATAGACTGCAGTTTTTAGCGCATCATCCCATAGCGATTGAGGCAAGGTTGTATGAGAAATCATACTCCTCACCATATCCTTAAGGGTTCTATTTCGTCTCTCTGCCACACCATTCCTGCTAGGAGAGCCTGACATGATATATTGAGGGACGATCGCAGACTCCTTTAAGACCCTAGACGTTGTTCACCTGATCCATCATATCGATTATAGTATTCACCACCACGATCTGATCTGACACACTTTCCAAGTTGATTTTCAACTTCAGCTTTAAAAGACTTAAAAACATCCATAGCCTGTGACTTCTCATGTAACAAATAGAGGTAACCATAACGAGAGAAATCGTTAATGAATGTAATAAAGTATAGTTGACCATTCCAAGCAGCTGTAGGGAATGGTCCACAAATATCGGTATGTATTAGTTTTAAGACGTTTTGAGCTCTCTCATTCCCTATGTTTCTCTTATTTGTTGCTTTGCCCTTTATGCACTCAACAATATTTCTATATTACTTGTTTTGTCAAGTTTATCGAGAATTTCAGCAGTCACAAGCCTGTCAATTCTTCTTTTTGATATATGACCTAAACGCTTGTGTTATAACGAATAAGAATTCTCATTTGGTAATTTACATTTTATGCCTCTGGTTTCAGTTGTTTGGGACTCATGGTTTGTGCCAACCATATCAAGTATATATCGATTATCATTATAATACAGAGTACAAGTTTCAACACATTTAGAATTAAGAAACAAATGTCCTTTTCCGTTACCAAAGACAAGTATATCCTTCATTGTCAAAAACATGAACTGAAACTAAATTCCGTCTAAATGACGGTACAATCAAAGTGTTCTTTAATTCTAAATAAAATCCAGTATATAATAATAATAATCTAAAAGGTCAATGCCTAAAACTTTCTCTGGGTCTCCAGCTCCCATATAGATGTGTTTTTCATCTTCACTAGGCCTTCAGTAGTTCAGGCAACCCTACATAGATTTACGTATGTGGTTGTGGCACCAGAATCAAACCACCAAGTATATCTATGAACTGAAACCATTGCAATATGAGTACAAATAAGAGAGAAAGATTTACCCCTTTTCATGCGCCAATCATGATATTCACAGTCTTTCTTGACATGAGAAGCGACCTACAGAAAAAGCATTTCATTTCCTTTTTCCCTTATTGGGGACCTTTTGCTTTTTCTCTGATCCTGATGCTGTAGTCACTTTGCCATTCCGAAATAAAGTTTCGTAGCCATATTGCATGATTTGATGCCCATAGCAAACAACAAACTCTGCCTCCATAGTAGAGTAAGTAATGAGAGATTGCTTATATAATTCAAATTATCTGGATTATATGGTAATGATTATAAGATACTACATATACTCATCATTAAGATAGTCATTTTATCTCGTTTTAATTATTTGTCTCTATGCTTTAATGCTTTACTCTATAGAGACTAGCCTTAGTATTTGGTTCTACTCTATAAGAGATTAGCTTTAATGTTATACTCTATAAAGACTAGCCTTAGTATTATGCTCTGATACCAATTGAAAGAACTTTAAATTTAATGAAGAAACTTACCTAGAAATTGTTTGAGGAGAACTATATGCGGAACATTACCAGAATCCATGAAAAAGAAGAAGAAATCCGGGTCTAGATCTTTTTGTTGATCGTACGAATGGAGAGATTGAGATGGGAAGCCTTTTCTTCTCTCTTTTTGTCTTACGCACTTTTCTAAATGGAAAAGTGTAAACAAAAATCACGTACGTCAACAAGGGACCACACATCCTCATTTATAGAAATGGGGTTTTACGAATTAGCCCATCATAAATTAGTAATTACCTCAGGAATTCCACACATTTGCAAATAAGTCCCAACACTTATTTTTAATTGAATATGACAATAAAACTTTATTAGACCATTACAATTAAGTCCTTAATACATAATTAGAAATATATATGTGACAATCAATACAATACGTGTGTGTCCACATGCCCAAATGCATATACGAATATATATACATATGGTATGTAGTCCATAATTCCAACAATAATTTTCCTCAGTTGAAAATGTTCTTCCGTAAAGAATTGATGTCTTTATCAACGGTGAGTGTCTCCTCAATTTACTTATCTTTATTGGACCAAAATGGACGTTAATGTTCGGATCTTATATTGATATTTTATGAAAAGGGCTCAGATGCTCTATGCCAGAAAGTGAAACCTCTCTCAATGTATCACCACATATGTAGTCAAGTTTGTCCCAACCAAGCATATCTTCATGTTCTTGTGTTTATTTTGTCCTCCATGTTGTTTTGTCAAGCTTCCAAACTTCTCAAATCTCCAGCAGTTAGTGTCTCCAATGGTGCCAGTGTTTTAATATGCATTCACATATAGTATTTGTAAAGTTTAGGATGCAATCTGTATATGTAGAAAAACGTTTGAAACACTGCCCATTATCTGTGATTAGTAGCCATGTCAGTAGAACATTCTCTCTGAAATGGCCCAAGCCCTACGAGACTGTTTGTATTCAATTGGAACCCATGTTTTAATATACATTCATGTATAGCTAATAAGCCTCAAAAACACTATTTGACTTGAACCTTATTCCCTTCTGATCATCATCCTACTGTCGGCCTTCCGCCATTCCCCACCTAAAATCCGAACGACTGAGGGCCTTAAGGGTTCAAGGGTGGAGCCCCCGACCTAAATTTTTTAGATCATGTACCTGATAGATTTGTACCCGAACATAAGGTGTATTTTGAGTATTTTGTATTGGGAGATCGGCATTTGCATATTTTAGGGTTTTAAGGGGTGAGCCATTAGTTTTTTCATCGGCTTTGAGTTTTATTTTCCATAGAGAGAGCATGCGATGTTTGATTATATCTTCCTTTATAATATGTTATTTTTCTTCTGATATAGTAAACACTATATGCTGTTGCTTATGGATATAGGACTTACTCCGAACCTCGTGTGATTTTGTTCTTCCTATCTTTTTTCTCAACACTTCTCTTCTATTGTGTGTTAAACCTTAAATAAATTGGTATCAGTGCGTGCAGGTATTCTGTTCGATTGAGATTTAAGACGATGTTGTGTAACATCAATATCAAAAAGTTCACCAACAAAAATAGTTTTATTTTCTCGTACATCAAGATGTGTGTCTTATTAAAATAGAATGTTATCTAGATGTTATTTGAAAAGAAATTAGAGGCAATGAAAAAATACGACTATATATATAGAGCATGAGAAGAAAGTGCACGCTATGATCTAATTATTTTTAATCGATAAAATCCTATGTGAGGTGGCCGATGAAGAGATATCCATAGGTTTGTGGCTGAAGTTGGATAAGCTGTATCTAACAAAGTCTCTGACAAACAAGTTGTATATAAAGCAATATCTATTTTCTTTCTGTATGAAGGAAGATACGCTCCTTAATAATCATATTGATGAATTAAACACAATTTTAATAGATTTGAAATACTTCAGTGTAAAAATTAAAGATGAATATGATGCCCTAATTCTTTTGTGTAATTTATCGTCATCCGATAATAACTTTGTTGGCTCATTCATGCATGGCAAGGATACCATAACCCCGAAAGATGCTTTAGCCTATCTGCCTGCATAAGAGCATCAGCGGAAGGTGTCAAGCATTATCAACGAAGCATTAGTTGTTGGACTGTTAGCAAGTACTTCAGATCAGAGACATGGACGCTTTGTGGAGAACAAGCAAGTCAAAGCAAAATGATAAGTTCAAAACCAAATTAAAACTTGAAATGATAAATTCATGTGTCACCACTGCAAGGAAATATGCCATAAGAAGTTTGCTTGTTTGAAGTAGGAGAAATAGTTTCAAAAACTGAATAATCCTAATTCATCAGTTGCTAGAGTTACTAAAAAATTGTTAATGATCAAGAATTTGTCCTTTCTATTGTCAATCATTAGCATGTCACAGATATTTAGATTTTTTGCTCTAGTTGTTCGCATCATATATACCTAAATGGGGATTAATTCATGGCATATCAAAAGTGTAATGGAAGAAATATCTTAATGGGGAATGACATGCCCTACAAGGCAGTCCTTATCGGCTCAGTGGTAATCAGTATTGGCTTAGTACAAATCAAAATGCATAATGATATTATGAGGACATTTGTCAATGTTTGGCATGTTTCAGATCTATGAAAGAACTTGATAGCTTTGGACATGATAAACGACAATGGCTACATATTTTAGGCAAATTTGGCCTTCTGAGAAGTGACAGGGTTTCCTCATTGTGATGAAAGAAGTTAAAGAGAAGAGTCGTTTAATTCTACAGGAAAAGATAATCATGTGTTCTATAGTTGTATATCAATAGAGAAGACCGAAGCTGATTTGAATATCATGTGTCTTAGTTAAATGAGTGAGAATGGAAAAATTATTCTAAGCAAGCAAAGTTTACTTGGAGCTCACAAGATTACTGTTTTATAGTTTTATGAGTATGATATATTCAGCAAGCAGTGTTGAATTCAGTTCTGTAAGGCATTGCAATGAATGAAGGTAATGATTGATTTACACCATACCGATGTTTGGGATCCCTTTAAGTAAACTGTCAAAATGTGCTTTTTAGTACTTTTTGTTTCTCATTGATTATTATTCCTAAAAAGTCTATGTGTTCAAGCAGAAGAGTGATGTCTTCAAAATCTTCACGTAATGGAGAGTTTGGGTAAAGAAGCAAACTAAGACTGTAAAGTGTTTCCAAATTGATAATATTTTGAATTTTTGTTCAAAGAAGTTTGATGATTTCTATATAGATGAATGCATCTTTAGGTATCATACAGTCTGTGAGACCTTAAAGCAGAATGGTGCTACTGAATGGATGAACATGACACTGTTGAAGTATGCACAATGCATGCTTTCTAATACAAGACTTCCGAAGAGGTTTTAGACCGAAGCAGTGTTGTTTTTATGCTGATAAAATCCATGTGATTGCACAGTTCTCATGTCCCCCCCATTTATTGGGGTTGTTGGAAATTGAAGGATGTTGCCTTCTTGCTTCAGTTTTTGTTTTCCTTGGCAACGGACAAAAGATGCAAGACTGGACTCTCGGAAAAACAGAGAGCGAAAAACAGAGAGCTATCTCTCTCTTTTTTGGCTTAGGAGCTTGGATCAGAGAAGCAAAGTGAGAACAAAGCTAGGGTTTTAAAAAGCCAAAGAGCTTTGCTAGTGAGATCCAAGGTGAGTGTCTGCATTTCTTCTTCCGTGTTTGAGATCTAGAGTCCCTTGGGTAGCTTCCTAGTTTGGGGCTATATTATCAAGGAGTGATCTACATTGGTGTGGGATTGGTCCCTTGAGGAGCTCTACGTGTTGTAGAGGCTTTGTTATCAAGGATTCCCACTTGGTTGAGAGTGTGTGAGCTTGGTGAGAGATCTAGGGTTAGGTCTTATTGCTTGGAGCTATTCTCTCAATGTGGAGGAAGAAGATGATGGGGTCGGTGTATATCTTGCTTGATCGATAGTGGAACCGGGTGCATTGGATGCTGGACGTAGGTTGTTCGCAACCGAACCAGGGTAAATCTCCGTCTCTTTTGTGTTTGCTCTTACTTTCGTATTATATTCTTGGCCTACATATATCTATCGCAAGATCGTTAAGAGGGGTGTTTGTTGGTGACAACTTTCTTTTGTGCCCGTTAGTTGTTTGGTTTTGTGCCTAGGTGACATCTCGGTGGAATTCGGGCTTGGGATTGTTTGGCCACCGTTTCCGTATATTGTAGGTGGCATTGTGTACCTAACCTAGGTGTTGGGGGAGGTGCACGGGGATCCAACAAGCAGTCCACATATCAGCTATCTGATAAATTAGTCTCTAACACCAGTTAATGATTGTAAGACACCAATTGAGGTATGGTTTCAAATTTTTACAGATTATTCTAATCTTACAATGTTTGGTTCTTTTTTACTATCATAGTAGTAAGGAAAAATTAAATGCTCAGGCTAAAAAGAATATTTTTCTGGGGTATGGTGATGGAATCAAAGGGTATAGAATCTAATCTGTTGAATTAAAACTGATACATGGTAGAGATATAATATTTAATGAAAATTATATACTTTACTTGAGAGAGGAGTTTATTTCTATAAGAAAAGAAAATGATGCTAGTAGAGAAGTGGAGTTTGCTGTAACTTCAATCACGAACCATAAGGATGGTTTAATTCAAGAAAATGAGAATGAGAATGGGAGTGAACCGGATAATTAGCAGCATCAGCAACATAGCCATATAGTATTACCTACAATCGATTATGGAGGCAAGTTTTGCCTCCTCAAAATGGATTTACAGATATAGTAGCATATGCCCTTACTATTGCCAAAGAAATAACACATCAAAACCTACTTCTTATCAAAAAGCTATTTTATGTACGGATTCAGATCGATAGATTGCAATTATGGGTTATGGGATGAAATCTCTTTATAAGAATAAGACATAAGAGTTTATCAAGCCACTAAAGAACATGAAGATCATTGGTTGCAAGTAGATCTTTAATAAGAAAATTGGAACCCATGTGTTGATAAAACACGATGCAAGACTCAGCTAGTTGCAAAGGGATACTTAGAGCGGAGAGGATTTTAATGAAATATTCACTTTAGTTATTAGAAACATATTTACTTAGATGCTACTTAACTTGAGAGCTAGAGAAACTATATGTAAAAATAGCCTTCCTTTATGGGGAATTAGATGACATTCTAATGAGCCAACCAGAAGGGTTTGCTGTTTGAGGAAAGAAGCTCATGTTTATCGGTTACAGAAGTCCTTATACAGATTGATGCAATCCTCAATGTAATGGTATAAAAAGTTTGATAGTTTCATGGTTAGCATGATTGTAATTGGAGTCGGTATGATTGGCATGTCTACATCGATGAGTCAAAGATGGCTCATATATCTATCTGCTATTATATATAGATGACATCCTCCTTGTAACAATAGATATAATTGATATTCAGGAGTTAAGGGTGCTATTTAGTAGTTAATTCAAGATGAAGTATCTTAGTGTAGCGTATAAGATTTCAAAAATAAAGATACATAGAGCTTGTATGCATCAGGAACTCTTATTGTCATAGTTGAGCGACATTTAAAAGGTACTCGAGTGATTTAATACGTCAGATGCAAAGTCAGTGAGTATCCTTTATCTGCTTATTTCCATGTTAGAGCTAATTTTGCACCTTAATAGTGGCCAAATGCAAATACATGTTCTGTATTCTGTATGCTAATGCTATCATATGTTTAATTTATGCGATGATGTATACTAAGCTAAATATTACACATGCAATCAACATGGTTAATCGATTTATGGCTTAGCTTGGAAAGAGGTATGGGGAAGCTGGGAACTAGATACTATTGTATTTAGAGGATCAACAGATGTTGATTTTATTCACGGATGAGGTGATTTAGAGTTGCATGTCATAGGTTATGCAGATTCAGGTTATGCAAGAGATCTTAATGGAAGAATGTCCTTGACTAGCTATGTGTTCATGTTAGCATGTTTGATTGTTAATTGGAATGATTCATCATCGTCTTTAGTTGCCTTATCTACCAGTAAAGTAGAGTACATGGTGTTGACTGAAGTAGCAAAAGAAGGCATTTGGTAAAAGGGTATGTCAGTGACATCAGATTTCATTTAGAGAAAGCGACATTCTTTTATGACAGTCAAAATATGATATGCCTTTAAGAAGATCAAGTCTTTTATGAAGCATATTGATGTTTGACATCACTTCATTTATGCAGAGAATATTGTTAAAATGGAGAGAATTGGTACCACTAACAATCTAGCAAATATGTTGACCAAACCGGTCCACATTCACAAGTTCTTGCATTACTTGTGGAAAACACCCTAGAGAGGGGTTGAATAGTGTGTATAACACAAATAAAAAATATCAAGCAACGAAATCAATCAGAGTACACACAAATCACCGATTTTAACAGATCAGGCTCACCGCCTACTCTCCGACATCACCTGAGAGGATTTAACCCTTTTTGAAAAACCGCAAAAAGAACTTGATCACACTTACAAGTGATGACCAAATCGTTACAGCACTTGATCACTCTTATGGGCGATGATCGAACTATAACAAACACTAGTTCAGAGAATATAATGCTCAAAGATAGCTTCTGTGTGAAGCTATACAAAAAATACATCTAAACAAAATAATGGAAACTAATCTAAAACTGAAGTAATAAATCAGAGAGATATGATCGTATCGTAGGTTACAAGATTGTGACCGTGTCGGCAAAAATGGTTTATCAATCAGAGTTCTATAGCTCAAGATATCATGCTTGGAAGTTCTAGGGTTGAAACTGCAAATCTAAATTCTGCAAGGACTTTTCTGTAAATGGTTGAATCTGAATATGTCTTGCTGGTGAATAGAACAATGCTCGATGGTTGCTTGCTATAGTGCTGCAGCTTGCATGCTAAGAGAGGGAGGTGGCTGGCTTTGCACTTGAGATCAATGGGAGATGGGGCCATATGGAGGATGAGGGAACTCTTGATATGTGTAGCTCTTAATTTGATTTCCTCTCCCTTAATCTTTTGGCCAAGAGCATAAGTGTATATAGAGCGTATCGATGTCCTAATTCTTGTAGGACTTGAACTCTTGAGTTTGTTTTGCATATGAACTCTTGTAGCCAATCTATAACTCTTAGACTAATTTCACTTGCACATGGTTGCATATGAATTCTTGAATTTGTATTTAACTTGCATTCTTCTTCCTTATGATTTCATGAGTCATTCTCTTGATTCACAATTCTTCGTGGAGTAGTCTTCATGTTGAACTAGAACTCTTAAACCATCCAACAAAAATCATGAAACTGCGTGTTTGACCAAGTCAACCAGGCTAGCTTGTACTGATTAGTCGACTAGGCCTTGTAAGCTAGTCTAATAATTGGCTACTGGTCGACTAGCTCCAAAGCACTAGTCGACTAATGCCGACTGCATAATTTTCAGAGAGCTGGCTATCGACTATAGCTTATTCATTAGTCGACTAGGTGGCTTTTCCCAGCTCTGTTGTCTTGTCTTTTAGAAAATGTAGAAAATAGCCCTGATCTTTGAAAAAATATTCGTTGGAACCGAGAGATCGTCTTCTTTAACTGAAAAATAAGAGAAGACAATTTTGACCTGAAAATCACTTACCAAACGCATTAGTAGCCATGAGAATTGTTTGGCATCATCAAAATCAAAGTTTGACTTAGTTAGTGGGCTAACTAGGCAACAAAACTTGCTTAATATCGACAGATAGGATAGCCATTGGTGGGGCTATTGGTAGTTGCAAATTTCTGGTAGTTTAGTTCCTTGATTTTTTTTGAATAGGATGCATACAAGAAAAAGATTTGTTAAAGTTTTGCTTGGACTAAATTCCCATTAACCAGTACCCCACTATCTTCAGCCTTCTATTGTTCATCCAATTTTTTAGGTGATGTACCCCATAGGTATGTACTCAAACATGTTAATGGGTATTTTATATTAGAATATCAGTGCGCGCGCGTGTGCACACACATAATATTAGGGTTTTCGATGTGTGAGCCATCAATTTTTTCGTAAGTCTTCTCAGATGTGAGTTATATATTTTGTAAAGAAAGGCTGTGAGATCTACGGATGTCTTCTTTTGTAATATGTGATCTCTCATTTGATATAATGAAAACTATCTGCTGCAACCCATGGATGTAGACTTGATCCGAACCATATAGATCTGTGTGTTTGTAGTTGTGTGATTTTGTTCTTCTCATCTGTATCTTTATCTTATGTGTTAAACCCTAACAACTGACCATTATCTTCTATTAGGATCCACAATAGATAATTGATAATTTCCCTCTAATATGGCTCATTCCCAATGATTCAGTCGGTTCCGATGTTTTAATATAAATTCACAGGAGATACTTGTATGGTGTATGCAGTATATAGCTAGAAAGCCTCAGAAACACAGCCTATTATATGCTATTATCAGCCAGATCAATAAATTATTCCCCTTTAAAATCACCCAAGTCGATCGATTGCAGCTAGCAGGAAGCCCACAGTTACTATTAATTTCCATTTTTTTTAAACAATCTGCTTTCTAAAATACATGTTTGGTGTGATTTTGATTCTGAGTCGCCTGGATGCCATATTAACTTCCATACTGCCACACAATGACTTCAAAATTATGTCGAGGATTGAGGGTTGCAATAGTATATTTTACAAACTCATCTGAATGCTCAACTAGATGCTGGGCATAACCACGACACTCTTAATGTGCACAAAGTACCCATCTTCTCATGTAATCACTTCTCTTTGGAATTCAAGACGTCGTATCTTCATAGGCATCCTATTTTCTACATCCCTTGTAACCAAGCTTGGTGAAGTGAAACTGAGAATTCTCACTGTCAGTTAAGACACTGGACAGCTAACAAATTTTCAGCTAATAGTCACAATTTAAATCGAACAGCATACATCACAAACATAACCTCTATCTCCCTCTCTCCAATACTGTGAGCGAATCGCATGCATCTTGAGTACTTTAGAAATGTATGAATCCTTCAAACCCTTGATCTGATCCTCAGAATGACTTGACCTTTAATGTTGTCCAAAATTTCACAAACTATGTCCTGGCTATCTGGTTGCAGGTGTGGCAGTGGGAGCAGGATGGCAATGGTTGGTGGCCTATGTAAACTTGGGGTGCTACTACGCGGTGGGAATCCCAATCGGTTACCTGTTGGCATATAACCTTGATTTAGGTGTTAAGGTCAGCCCTCAAAATATTAGCACACCATTTTTATGATCCATCTTTATGTCCCTTGCACCTCCAAAGCTTTTCTTGATTCTAACAAATAGGAAACGAATGGATGTAGGGGATGTGGAGCGGTATGCTCGCAGGAGTAGGACTGCAGACGTTGGTACTCACCATCATCACGCTAGCCACAAACTGGAGCAAGGAGGTCTCTCACTATGTCTCTGAATAACTATTAATGTTCTCTCTCTGAATCTCATAGAATGTTTTGGATTCCTATGATGGCCAGGCCTCGGTTGCAGAGTCTCGGATAAAGAAATGGGGAGGGTCTTTGGGTGACCGAACAAGCAGCAGCAAGGTAATGTGGGATTATACTGAATCTTGTCTACAAATTGTCGTGAATTTTGATAGAACGTCATAGCCTGCATGTTGTTATACATGCTGCATTATCTTCACCATTCTCAAATATATGTGTAATTGAGGCTTATGATACTTATTATTCTTGTTGTGTGATGCTGCAGGGCCCTGATTCTTTGGATCGCGCTGAATTTGTTGCCTGAGAGCGATTAAGAGAACAAATCATTCATCAGTTAGTTTGCATTAACTTTCTAGTCACTGACTGTGTCAGAATATTCACGGGTTTGTTTCTAGTCGAAAGAATAAGATTTGAAGGAACTGTTATGTTCATAGGTGAGAAATTAAATGTAGACTATATTATATGTTGCATTTGCTGCAGGTAGCAGATATGAGTATTTTGTTCGGTTATACTGCATGCAATAAGTGTTGTATGCTATTAGGTTATATGTAATATGCCACCATAGCATTTATGTATAACAAAGAGATGAATTGTTCACTCAAGAGTGAACTTCGTAATTCTGATTGAGAAATATCATAATTGGAGCTACTACGCCTGGGCTATACATAAATAGGGTACCTGACGTCCGAGCAATATTGTATAGCTGTTGTACCACATTTTGCACATGCAGCACATAATAGAATTTGAGGAGTGGATCAGTGGAGATCTACTTCTGGACTCCATAGTTGTTGGAGAAAGATGACGATCTGCAAATTACCTCTAATGATGCATGCACAAATGAACAATAAGGCAAGTGAAGTCAAAATGGTTCCTTACTTAAAACCACCTACATTCAAATCAAATATATATTTTTTAAAATGGCTAGGTAATTTGAGGGTGATTTGGATTGCATAATTGATGCATCTAGGTTCTCAGCTTTTAGAGAGTTACGTGGGGGTCAGGTTGGCTACCCCTTTGATGTAATCCTAACTTGATGAACAGTTAGAATTAGAAGCATTCTTGGTGGTAAAGTTCCCATACATATAAGATTACTAGAAATAACACGTGCTCAAAGTGCACGGCGCGGAAAAAAAAAACCGTACAAAAAGGATGCATTGCACACGCGCAATCGTAAGAGAGAGAAGTGTGGGTGTGTGTGTCGGTAGCATCGGGGGTAAAAAAGACCAAAAAAGAAAACCCAAAGCCCAAAATCCCAAAGCCCAAAAGAAAGCCCAAAAGAGGACAAACACGTAAATAAGTGGCTTTGGGGTTTTTTGGGGGTTTTAGGTGGAAGGGCAAACATGTAATTAAGAGGACGGGGTTTTTTTTTTGGTGGGGGGAGGGGGGGCGTTGAGACAAATCCTGCCATCTAGGATAAGTCTAGGTGGCATGTTGTGTTTTATAGAATTGATGTTCGTGGAATACTTCTATACGTATTTCAGAAGTCCAATTGGTAAAACATGAGCTTGTTTGTGACATTTGACGCGTAAGCTATTAGGTGGGCGTAGGTCCTAGTCCCTTCATGGGCCAAAATCTTTGAATTCTTGGGGGCTTCATTTTTGGTGCTTTTGAGTTTGGCCTGTCGTGCTCTAGCGTATGATAAATTTGGTTTTGTGTCTTTATAATACTGAAGATAAGGTCCACTCAATTGCTATAGCTAATAAGGGTAGCCGAAGCATCTCATCACTTATATGCATATCGGGGGAGCAATTTGATTAATCCTTCACTATTTTACCAGACTATTTGATCATATCTGGTAAAGGTGAGGACTTAATGGGGAGGCATGTTCAGGCTCCAACTCCCCTGCTTGACATGACCAATGAAGAGATAGCTTAGATGCTTGCATGGATGAATGACCAAGATGCCTTCGAGTCCCTCATCTGCTTGCTTCGTTCATATCCATGAGTGGGTTGAGAATGGGCATGCCCAAAGCCCGATTGGGCTCCCAATTCTACACGCCGCATTCCCATTCCTTCAAATGGTCTATAGGAAAATTAAGCATTGCTTCGTTCATATCCATGGCTAGAGTTAACATGGGGCATCTCCATGAGCTGATTAAAGATGTTCAAGCTCTTCACCTTATACTTGCGACACTCTGGCCTTCTTCATCCATACACTCTTGGTTTTTGTTGTTTATATTTTCATGAAAATGATGATGTAACTATCTATGGAGCGAGAAAATTTTTGTTTCTGGACCTTCATGTTATTTCTTGGTTGCGTGTATAGTTGTCACTTCCTTACTCTTGTAGAGTTTTTGAACATCTCACATTCACAGTTGTTTAGAGTAATTTTCACTTCGCATGCTGTGAGCAACATCGCGGGCTACATCTTGCATTGGGAGCACGCATTTCCCAAAAAGGTGTGCACTCTTAAGATGATGTGGCCCATATGGTTTCCCATGATCTGTTCTTTATCGTTCAACCCATGGCACAGATTACAATGCAGAGATGGTTTTGGGATTCGTATAGCCATTTTTCACTTAAGTAGTCATTTGTTTAACAAAAAAAGTCTTTTTTCAACCTCTTACATCTTGGGATTTCTGTTGAGAAAATCTGACCCAATATCAAACAATAACTAAGTGTGCACAGCGGAATATATGAAATAATGTGTCGCCAACTAAACCAATGCAAAGTTAGGAGCTTGGATGAATCATAAGAAGCACAAGGAAAACCACCACACAATCAAGCCAATCAATCACACAAAGAGACAAGATTTATACTGGTTCGGCCCAACCTATGGCCTACGTCCAGTCTTCCGCTGTCACGGCTTCCACTAGATCAGATATGTCAATATAGATAATACACCGACTACCAATCTCCTCCAATACAATATGTATGCACTCTCGACAAGATAACTCTAGCACTCTAGCAATTACAATGTCGCATGCACACACACAAAGGAGAGATCTTACCAGAGTCTCTAGAACAAGGAATACTCCTCTCCCAAAGCATGTAGTCACATTCTTCTTGAAGTTGCAAGGAAATCTTCACAATTCTCCGTCGCTATGCGTGGCCCCCTTTTTTCGTTCGTAGTCGTCGCGTGTGTATCTCTTGGTATTTATATGATAGAAACAATCCATAGGGAAGAAGAGGGCATTTTCCATCATGTCCATCAGATTAAACCCCTTTGGAAATCAACGGTCGAGATTAGAAGCTCAAATCTGGCCGTTCTAGGGTTTCTGGGTGTCGGCACGGCTGTGCAGCATATCCGCACGGCCGTGCGCCAATCTGCGACTGTGAGAGCAGCTGATCTGCACGGACAGCAACACGGCTGTGTCAGGTGGACATCAGCATGGCCGTGTCACTAAATAAACAGAGAGCTGCTTGGCAACACAGACAGTAGCACGGACGGCTGCACGACTGTGCCGCAAATCTACGAAAGTCACCGGATATGTCTTCTGACGCGCACGGCCGTGCTAAGACATGCACGGCAGTATCAACCTCCCAGATTCTAAGTTTGAAGCATAAATCAACCAACTCTACCATGCTTCAAACTTCTGTTGAATATTGGACTCCCCGGATTTGGTTTTGGATGATGAGCAAACATAAATAATTCATGAACTAACAATTTGTGAGCGCAGTATTGGAGATCGTCGCCAAATTCACGAGAACAATCAAAGCGACATCTCAAGACTTCTCAAAGATCGTATTCATTGCCTAAAGCTTCGTTGAAGCTCTTGGACCGTTTTGGAAGTCATGAAAAATTGATCGAAGCTCTCGAAGACCGTTCATTAAGGTTTTATTTTATAGTCTTTTAGATTCGATCTATAGAATGTTAAGCCTTGAGTATATCTTACGATTCTATCTTCATAACGCTCATATCGTAGCTCTAGGATCTTAGTACAAGTCCACTCTAACTTCCTCGAAGCATCGCGCTTCGATTCGGACTTGTTTGTGCATGTTAGTTGGTACAAGAAGAAGTACTGACCGACTAGATGGTGATCTAGTCGGTCAGCAGAGCTTCTTGGACCGACTAGTTTGAGTTAATCTTTTCTTGTTCAGTACTGTTTACAGTTAGTCGGTCTACGTTGACTCACCGACCGACTAGTTTGTGAACTAGTCGGTCAGTGATGCTTCTTTGACCGACTAGTTGTGATTTACTGTACATGTCAAATTTCTCCTAAGCTACTGTTTACTGTTAGTCGGTCTAAGAACGTTTGGTGACCGACTAGTTGATAATCTAGTCGGTCAACATTTGTTCTTGGACCGACTAAGTCAATTTGTATTCAGACTATTTGTTTTTGCCTCTTAGTCGGTCTACGTTCACTGACTGGCCGACTAGTTGTGAAACTAGTCGGTCAGAAAGTCTTCTTGGACCGACTAGATTTCTAGGTCTGAATTTCTATCTCTTCTCAGTTCTTCACTTAGTCGGTCCATGTTGTTTGACTGACCGACTAGTTGATGAACTAGTCGGTCAGTGGTTGTTCTTTGACCGACTAGTTGCCTCAGATTTCTATCCGTTGGGACTTGACCTAACTTGTTTTTATGGGACCCTATAAATACGAACCTAGGTCATTTCTCTCTAGGTTAGAGCTGCCATTAAGAGATTCATTGAGATTGAAAGAGATAGCCATTCTCACTCATTTCCAAAGCTCTCTTCCTCACAAGAAATCCATTCTCTCACTTTCTAGATCTAGAATCCATCTTGAGAGAAGTTTGTTCTTGGTGAGCCCTTCAAGCTCTAGCTTGATTCAAGTCTCCAAATCACTCCTAGGCACCCATTGCTGGTCATTTCTTTGGTGCTAGGTCTTGGTGACTTCATCTTCCTCAAATCCCTCCTTGCACCTATTTGGTAAGAAAACTCAAGGTATAGGATTTTGTGGTAAGATTGTTTATTTCATTATAAACTTGTTTATATTGCTTATTGATTCTCTCGGTTGTGAGAGAAGGTTGTGATCCCGGGTTGTGGGATTCACTATTGCCATTGCATGTATGATTTGATCTTGTGAAGGTTTTTCACAAGATATCATAGTGGAAATCTTGGGTTAGGGTTTCTAACCTAAGTATCCGGAGGGGATCTGGGTGGTTGGGACGTAGGATCACCGGGAACAAGTCGGGGAGACTTGGGTGGATCCGAACCCAGTAACATCTTTTGTTAGCATTGTTATTTTTGTTGTTGTCATTCAATTTAAGCTTCCACAAATTGATTTGGTAGTTGTTTGCACTATAATTAGGAATTATACTCCTTGTTATTTTTAAAGTACTATTCACCCCCCCCTCTAGTACTTGTGCAGTAGCTTGTAGGGCATTACATTTGGTATCAGAGCCAGATACTGAGCTATGTCTGCCAACGACAACAAGACCGTGCGTCCACCTTCCGACTATGGCACCTTCAGGAACCGTGAAGGAGCGTCTTCGGTCATGGAAGGACATTCCTCGACTAGGCCTCCATTCTTCAACGGCGTCAATTATGGATATTGGAAATGCCGGATGGAAACGTTCCTCCGGAGCGCCTCCTTGTGGAGAATTACCATGTCGGAGTACAATGTGCCTACCGAAGAAGATTTCGACAAGTGGACTACCGCGGAGGTCGCCGCGGAGATTGCAAATGCCAAAGCAATGAATGCTTTACAATGTGCATTGGAACCCGAAGATTTTAATAAGATATGCACATGTAAGAGTGCATATCAAATTTGGAATTCGCTCCTCATTTTGCATGAAGGAACGAGTCGGGTAAGAGATTCTAAACTCGTGGTTGTCAATAGAGATTACGAATTGTTTCATATGGAACAGGGAGAAAAGATGAAGGAGTATTATGCTCGCTTCGTCGACATAATGAACGAGTTGGAAGCTCTCGGCAAAACCTACACCCAAAAGGAGAAGTGTTCGAAGCTTATCGAAGGACTTCCTTCTTCTTGGGAGAAACGTACCTTCGCCATCGAGGAAGGTAATGACATGAATAAGTATACCGTAGTTCAATTGATGGGGACTTTGATGTCATACGAGGTACGCAAAGATAGCAAGGTGAAGTTACAAGAAAAGATGAAGTCCTATTTGAACCAAGACGTGCCTAAGAAAAAGGCGATTGCATTCAAGGCGGCTTCATCCACCTCTGCCGATGATGAGGACTCGGAAGAAGAAATGGACATGGAATCCATTGCACTCATGGCAAAGAAGTTCAATCGCTTCTTCCGAAAGGGTAACTTCAAACAAAAATCTAAATTTACTTCTACTAACGCCTCTCCACCTTTGTGCTTTAAATGCAATAAGCCAGGACACATCAAAGCGGATTGTCCTCAAAACAAGCAAAAGGAGAAGTGGAAGGCGCCGAAGTTCGACAAGTCCAAGAAGTACAAAAAGGGGTATAAAAAGGGACTTGTCGGAGCAACATTCACCGACTCCGAGGATTCCTCAAGCGGAGAGTCGGACGATGAGAAAGTGGAGCAAGCGCACATGTGCTTCATGGCAAGAGAGGAGCATGATCAAGGATCTTCCTCCTCCGATGATAGCGACAACGAAGGCGATGAGGTAACTATGGATGATCTTAGGAATGCTAACTCTCAACTATGGTCCAAATACACTAAATTAGTAAATAGATATACTAAAGTAAAAGATGACCTAGCTAGCATTCAAACCTCGCCTAAGACTATCATCACCAACAACGACACCGTTGTTGAAGAGTTAAGAAATGAGATTGTCAATCTCAAATCTAAACTTGAACATGTTAGCATTGAAGATCCGGAAGAACATAGGATAGCGGATTTGACTTCTTAAAACTCGACTTTGAGTATTGAGAATGAGAATCTTAAATCTCGTGTTTATGTGCTCACATCGCAAGTATCCAATTTGGATACTTCTATGCGTTCTCTCAAAGAGAAATATGAGAACACATTAGGCCGAATTAATAAATTCAATAAGGGTAAGGACCATTTGGATAAAATCCTAAGTGACTTACTTCCGGCCAATCACCACATTGGTTTGGGGTATACGATGGGATGTCCATCCAAAGCGGCCACTACTTTTGTTAGGCCAACTTCCGGTGACTCTACGAGTGGTAGCAAACACTCTATTGGTAGTTCATCTACCAATGGTGCTTCCACCTCGTCCACACCCTCTTTCGGAAAGAAACCCACTTTGGGTGGACCTCCAAAGAAGGGGCATGCTTATATGTACACCAATACCATGCCACGTAGGAACACACGTCCTACTCCACCGTCTCACACATATGATGATTTTTATGCAACACATTCTCGGGCACGTGCACACCATGTGAGACACCCTCACGCACATGTTCCCACACATGCATATGTTCACCCACCTCATCATATGAATAATTCTCGTCGTGCACCATTCCATCATGTTCCGTATGCCTATCCACAACATGCATCACGTAGAAATCAACGTCGCATGCATGCACCCAATAGGATGAGGGCTCCCAAGATTTTCACTATTTGGAGCCCAAAGGACACAAGCATGGATGAAAAACAAGTATATATGAATGCTTATTTTTCGGATGTTGTGCATAGTAGAAATTATGTGGGGAAGTCTAAGTCCAATTGGACTTGGCTTCCAAAGGTCTAACCTTTGAGGACCCAATGACCTTGGGTACCATGATATGAAATTTTCTATCTTTAGGTACTCAAGGAAAAGAAAAAGGAAAGGAGCAACAAATTTAAATTTAGCTCCAAAGGGAATTGGATACTCGATAGCGGGTGTTCAAAACACATGACGGGTGACGCTCAATTGCTCTCCGGAGTAGTTCCCATTGCAAATGGAAACCGCGTCGTATTTGGTGGCAACGAGAGCGGAACCATCGTCGGTGTTGGTAAAGTGGGTAACCCGTCTAAACCCTTAATTAGTGATGTTTATCTAGTTAATGGTTTAAATCATAATCTTATTTCAATAAGCCAACTTTGTGACAAAGGTTACAAAGTTAGCTTTGCGAAAGGATTGTGTCATATTTCAAATGATATTAATAAGTTATTATTTTCCGGCACACGCCATAAAGATATTTATATTTTGGATCTTCCTAAGTCATATGAACAATGTCTCGTTGCCAACACAAGTGAACAACACTTATGGCATCGACGCTTTGGACATGTGAACTTTGGAACACTTTATAAGCTTTCAAAATTAAATTCCATTAAAGTTTTTCCGAAGCTCGTTTTTGAAAAGAAAAGTTTTTGTGATTCTTGTCAACGTGGCAAGCTTCCTAAATCTTCATTTAAACCTAAGAAAAGCATTTCTACTAAACGGCCACTAGAGCTATTACATCTAGATTTATTTTGGCCAACTAGAGTTGCTTCCTTAGGAAATGCAAGATATGGACTTGTCATCGTCGATGATTATTCTAGATTTACATGGGTATTTTTCTTATGTAATAAAAATGAAGCTTTTGAAAACTTCACAATATTTGTGAAGAAAGTACAAAATCTCATCGGAACCACCATTGTCACTATTCGTAGTGATCATGGGGGTGAATTTCACAATATTTTTGTGATGATCTTGGAATTACTCACACGTTTTCTTTCCCTCGCGCACCTCCTCAAAATGGTGTTGTTGAGAGGATGAATAGAACGCTTGTGGAGTGTGCTCGCACTATGCTCGAAGATAGTCAACTTGGTTATCAATTTTGGGCAGAAGCGGTACACACCGCTTGCTATGTGTTTAATAGAATACTTTTGAGGCCTGGCACCAAACGAACTTGTTATGAATTGTTGTTTGGTAGATTGCCTCAAGTTAAACATTTTCGTGTTTTCGGCGCAAAATGTTTTATTAAAAACACATATGATAATTTGGACAAGTTTGATCCGAGATCGGATGAGGGGATATTTGTTGGGTATTCCTCACGTAGCAAAGCCTACCGAATATACAACAAAAGATCCTCTACGATCGAGGAATCACTTCATGTCTCTTTTAATGAGAATTTTACTACTCCTAGAATTTCAAATGATGATGACTCTATGGATGTTTTATGTGATTCGTTTGAAAATTCTAAGTCTATTGATTCAATTGATTCTATTGATACTAACCCGACTAATGAAGTTGTTGAGAATGTGCCTAGTGATCAAGGTATTCCCAAGCGGCTTCATACCATTCGCGACCATCCCCATGAGCAAGTCATTGGCAATATTCATGATAGAGTCAAGACGAGATCGCAAGTCCACCACTTCGCCAATTGTGCCTTTGCCTCATCGATAGAGCCAAAGAATATAGTTGAAGCGTGCGAAGATAGTGCTTGGATACTTGCCATGGAGGAGGAACTCATTCAATTCGAGAGGAATGAGGTATGTGAGCTTGTTCCTTTGCCATCAAAGAACCACACCGTCATAGGGACAAAGTGGATCTTCAAGAACAAAACCGACGAAAACCAAGTCGTCGTCCGGAACAAAGCTCGGTTAGTAGCTCAAGGCTATCGCAAAGAGGAAGGTATCGATTTCGAAGAATCCTTCGCTCCGGTAGCTAGATTAGAATCAATTAGACTATTATTGTCTTATGCATGCCATAAAAATTTTAAATTATTTCAAATGGATGTTAAAAGTGCATTTTTGAACGGAGATGTCGTTGAGGAAGTTTACGTTTCTCAACCTCCGGGCTTCATAAATGAAAATTTTCCAAATCATGTTTTTAAACTAAAGAAAGCTCTTTATGGTTTGAGACAAGCTCCTCGAGCTTGGTATGATCGCCTAAAGAATTTTCTTTTGGATTTGAATTTTAAAATGGGCGAAGCCGATTCTACACTTTTTGTTAAGCATGCGAATAATGATATTTTATTAGTTCAAATTTATGTTGATGATATCATTTTCGGTGCTACTAACTTCACTCTTTGCGAAGAGTTTTCTAATGTTATGAAGGAACAATTTGAGATGAGCCACATGGGCGAACTCAAATATTTCTTAGGTCTCCAAATTCGCCAATTGAACGATGCAATCTTCATCCACCAAACGAAGTACACGGTGGAGTTGCTAAAGCGATTTGGAATGGAGAATGCCTCCGGGAAAAAGACTCCTATGAGCACTACAACGCATCTTGATAAAGATACGGGTGGAAAAGATGTAGACATTCGTCTATATCGAGGTATGATAGGTAGTTTACTTTATCTTACCGCAAGTAGGCCCGATATTATGTTTGCCGTTTGTATTTGTGCTCGTTATCAGTCTCAACCTAAGGATTCTCACTTAGTAGCGGTTAAACGTATTTTTCGCTATCTAAGTTACACTTTAGATTTTGGATTACTTTATCCGAAGTCTAGCACATATGAGTTAGTCTCATATAGTGACGCTGATTATGCGGGATGCAAATCCGACAGGAAGAGTACTAGTGGCACTTGCCATTTTCTAGGAAATTCCCTTGTCTCTTGGTTTTCTAAGAAGCAAAATTCGGTATCACTTTCAACCACCGAGGCGGAATACATTGCCGCCGGTGCCGCTTGTGCCCAGGTTCTTTGGATGAGACACACACTGAAGGATTTTGGTATTCATTGTGATACTAGCCCTATCATGGTGGATAACCAAAGTGCTATTTGTCTTTCAAAGAATCCGGTGCACCATTCCCGATCTAAACACATAGATGTCCGACACCATTTTTTAGATGATCATGTTGCTAAAAAGGACATCATATTAGTGTACGTTGAAACCCAAAAGCAAATCGCCGATATTTTCACGAAACCCCTAAAGGAGGACTCCTTTGTGCGGTTGCGTCGAGAATTGGGGATTATGGGTGAATCCGAGATATAGGATTCATATCTCATTCAATTATCTTGCATGCTATTATATTTCGCGATATTTCGTTCATGCTAGATTTATTGAATTTTTGGGGATTTTATGTGATATGTTTGAATTTTTGCTCGAATTCTTATTTGAATGTCGTATTTAAGATTTCGACGTTTAATGGGGTCGTTTAGATGACTTATGAGAGGGTTAAGATGTTTCATCCAAGTGTTTTTATGAAGAGAACTCATTTATCAACTTTTGGACTCTTCTAGTCGGTTTCAGTTCATCAGCCAACCGACTAGATGCTCATCTAGTCGGTCAACTAGTGAACTCAGACCGACTAGTTCAAGCTTTAACTTTCCCTTGTCATTAACTTCTTTTAGTCGGTCACAGTACTCTTACCGACCGACTAGATTGAAAACTAGTCGGTCAGTGATTATACTGTGACCGACTAACTCTAGCCCTAGAATTTTCGTTTTGCCTCTGTTTCGACTTAGTCGGTTTAAGCTCATCGACCGACCGACTAGATCGTAATCTAGTCGGTCAGTGCTTGAACTGTGACCGACTAAGTGCTTTAGGGCAATCGCGTCTTTTCGCATTCTCGACCGACTAATACCCATTCTAACCGATTTTTTTCTAAGTCTAGTCGGTTGTTTTCGTTCCCCAGCTCGAAAAACCCCCTAAACCCGATCGAGACCCTTCGTCTTCCCGTCGATCTTCGGCCATCTTTCCGGCCATCTCCGCCGCCCGTCGCCGTCGACCACTCCCCTAGGTATCTCCCTCCTTCCTAGATCTCATTTTGCATCCCTAGGGTTTGTTCTAGACTGTGCTTTCTCCTCTAGGGTTCTAGGGTTTCGGATTCTCTCTTAGGGCTTGTGTGTTAGGTTCTAGGGTTTAAGCTTAGGAGTGTTTGATCTTCATCGCTTGTTTGTACTCGTTGTGCCGTGATCATGGCAAGAACGAGACTCCCGATTACCTCTTCTGGGGCTTCCCCCATGACCGTAGAGGCCGCGACCGCTTCGACCCCTCCTAAGCGTAGGGCCAAGAACACTCGACCCCCCTCTTCGTCTTCAACTCCGTTGAAGCGGAAGAGGACGTCCAAGCCTAAACCTACCGGACAATCTTCTAAGCCTAAACCTAAACCCAAGAAGTTTCGTGCACCTACTCCTCCCGGTGAGCGTTCAGGTAGTGATTCCGAGGATGATTCCGAGGAAGAATACACTCCTGAACATCCTGAGAAGGCACCTACTCCACCCCCTCCTCCACCTCCTCCTAAGACCCGTAAGGCTAAGGGTAAAGGTCCGATGCCAGTCGGCGGTGTTGATATATCGTTGTGTCGCGACGACCCTCAGTGTCTAGCGGCGTATAACCGTATAGAGCACTGCCCACTGCTGTTGGAGCATTACGTTCAGTTTTCTGATTTTCTTGGCCTTGCTGATCTGCTCTCCTATAGTGGCATATTGGACTACCTTCGATTTGACTCTAAGGCGAACCCTAGACCCTATCCTCGCCTGGTCAAATTATTCTATGCCAATCGTGTCCGGGGCCAGTACGGTGAGTCTCACTCCATCGAGACTTCTGTTTTGGGGACTCCTATAGTCCTCACGGCAGAAATCTTGGGGGAGTTGATAGGTTGCTCGTCGTGTGGCCTCCTCCCGTCTGACATCTCTGTCAACGATATCTCCTCCCTCGATCAGCGGACCCTAGGCAAAATCTTCCAGGTTATCCCCCCTGCCTTCATAGGAGTCCCTTCGAAATCATTCAAGCCGAATGCTTGGGTGATTAACCTGATCTTGAAATCCTGCCTTCTTCCCAAGTATGGATCTTCTTCTCTTCCGTCTCAGCCGTTTCTGAAATTGATATACGCTCTGTTCATGGGTAGCGAGATTAATTGGGCTCGCATTATACTCGATAAGATGGACTCTTTCGAGTGTATTCGCAAGACCACTAAATCTGCGCATATCCCGTATCCATGTCTGTTGACCTTGGTTTTCCGTCATTTCCGTGTCCCTCTGCCTCCTGACGATGAGCGTCCTCTTGGTCCTCCACTGAACGCGACGGCCGTAAAGAAATCTCTTGCGGCACTCCGTCACGTGCAGCGGACGACTCCTTCTGCGTCTCAGGGCACTACTTCTGCAGCTGCTGCTTCTCGACCTCCCACCACACTCGATGATGTTGTCCGGTTACTTCGTCGGCACGAGTCTCGGTTGGCTCGTACCGAGGAGGTAGTTTGCCGTATGGCTAGTTTGATGGGCGTCCAGCTTCCTCCTCCTGTTTCTGAGGATGAGGAGATGGACGATGAGGATATTGATGAGCTGGTCACCTCTCTTTCTCGTGGCGCTGAGGCCACTGCTGCTGCTGCTGCTACTACATCTGCTCCTGGAGCTGGCACCACTTCCGGTGCTCCAGAGACTTCTGCACCAGTGGATCAGACTTCTGATGCTGCTGCTGCTCCTGCTGACGACCCTCCTCCTGTTTTGTCTGCTGATGTTCCTGTTGAGACCCCAGCCGTTGAGCCAGTCGTCGATGTCTCCACCCCTGCCCCGACGATCCCGTCTGTTGACACGCCTCTCCTCCCTGCAGAGCCTGAGTCCACTCCTTCGACTGGACCCACGGAGACTGCAGATCCAGCCACTTCCTCGTGATCGTCTGTTTTGAGGCCTCTCCTATGATCTTTGGATGATGCATCTTATTGAGAGTATTTTGGGTTAGGATGGAGTTCGGGTGTTGTTTTGATGTGTTTTGATATGTTGGATGTCGGTGTATGTGTTGTATTTGATGTATTTTGGATGTTGATGTTGGTGTATCGATGATTGTGTTGTATCTTTTTGTTGTTGATATCGATGGTATGTTGCCTTCGATATGATGTACTCGATATCTTTTTGGATGTACTCATGATGTTTTTATATATATATACATCGATGTTCTCTTTGTTTTACCTCGTCGTGCACATTTAATTTTCATTCAATGCCTTTGTTATGTGAATTCGTCGCTCGACGCTTGAAAACTTGGTTAAATAGATTATATTTCTATAATTGTATAGAATTCTTTTCCATGCACAAATTTAACCAAGAATATTGAATATTGGAGAGTATGTTTCCTTATTCAATAAATGAATAAATAGTTGGTATTTTTGATGATTTTAATTATCGCTTTTTGATAATGGACAATTTGGCACACCTTGATTTGATTTCATCACTTTTCCTTTGGTGTCGATTAGGTCCATCGTCAATATCTACTACTCCCGATGTTGGATTTTCCTTTTCCTAGTTGTTGTCATTGTATGCCCCCCCATTTTTTGGGATAATGCCAAAGGGGGAGAGATAATGATAATAAATAGGGCAAATGAAAATTTAACTCAATTTCCAAGAATCTAATTTAATGTGTTAGATTCAGGGGGAGTTAAGATATATATAAGGATTTTCAAAATCCGATATTTCAAAAATCGATTCTCGTTATATATCTTACTCGTCTCATTGATGCAATTTATATATATTCATTTTGGAATTAACGTGTCATCAATGCAGGGGGAGTAAGTATTTTACATTTGAATCATTATTTTTGATTATTATTTATGTTGGTTTGTCATCACCAAAAAGGGGGAGAATGTTGAATATTGGACTCCCCGGATTTGGTTTTGGATGATGAGCAAACATAAATAATTCATGAACTAACAATTTGTGAGCGCAGTATTGGAGATCGTCGCCAAATTCACGAGAACAATCAAAGCGACATCTCAAGACTTCTCAAAGATCGTATTCATTGCCTAAAGCTTCGTTGAAGCTCTTGGACCGTTTTGGAAGTCATGAAGAATTGATCGAAGCTCTCGAAGACCGTTCATTAAGGTTTTATTTTATAGTCTTTTAGCTTCGATCTATAGAATGTTAAGCCTTGAGTATATCTTACGATTCTATCTTCATAACGCTCATATCGTAGCTCTAGGATCTTAGTACAAGTCCACTCTAACTTCCTCGAAGCATCGCGCTTCGATTCGGACTTGTTTGTGCATGTTAGTTGGTACAAGAAGAAGTACTGACCGACTAGATGGTGATCTAGTCGGTCAGCAGAGCTTCTTGGACCGACTAGTTTGAGTTAATCTTTTCTTGTTCAGTACTGTTTACAGTTAGTCGGTCTACGTTGACTCACCGACCGACTAGTTTGTGAACTAGTCGGTCAGTGATGCTTCTTTGACCGACTAGTTGTGATTTACTGTACATGTCAAATTTCTCCTAAGCTACTGTTTACTGTTAGTCGGTCTAAGAACGTTTGGTGACCGACTAGTTGATAATCTAGTCGGTCAACATTTGTTCTTGGACCGACTAAGTCAATTTGTATTCAGACTATTTGTTTTTGCCTCTTAGTCGGTCTACGTTCACTGACTGACCGACTAGTTGTGAAACTAGTCGGTCAGAAAGTCTTCTTGGACCGACTAGATTTCTAGGTCTAAATTTCTATCTCTTCTCAGTTCTTCACTTAGTCGGTCCATGTTGTTTGACTGACCGACTAGTTGATGAACTAGTCGGTCAGTGGTTGTTCTTTGACCGACTAGTTGCCTCAGATTTCTATCCGTTGGGACTTGACCTAACTTGTTTTTATGGGACCCTATAAATACGAACCTAGGTCATTTCTCTCTAGGTTAGAGCTGCCATTAAGAGATTCATTGAGATTGAAAGAGATAGCCATTCTCACTCATTTCCAAAGCTCTCTTCCTCACAAGAAATCCATTCTCTCACTTTCTAGATCTAGAATCCATCTTGAGAGAAGTTTGTTCTTGGTGAGCCCTTCAAGCTCTAGCTTGATTCAAGTCTCCAAATCACTCCTAGGCACCCATTGCTGGTCATTTCTTTGGTGCTAGGTCTTGGTGACTTCATCTTCCTCAAATCCCTCCTTGCACCTATTTGGTAAGAAAACTCAAGGTATAGGATTTTGTGGTAAGATTGTTTATTTCATTATAAACTTGTTTATATTGCTTATTGATTCTCTCGGTTGTGAGAGAAGGTTGTGATCCCGGGTTGTGGGATTCACTATTGCCATTGCATGTATGATTTGATCTTGTGAAGGTTTTTCACAAGATATCATAGTGGAAATCTTGGGTTAGGGTTTCTAACCTAAGTATCCGGAGGGGATCCGGGTGGTTGGGACGTAGGATCACCGGGAACAAGTCGGGGAGACTTGGGTGGATCCGAACCCAGTAACATCTTTTGTTAGCATTGTTATTTTTGTTGTTGTCATTCAATTTAAGCTTCCGCAAATTGATTTGGTAGTTGTTTGCACTATAATTAGGAATTATACTCCTTGTTATTTTTAAAGTACTATTCACCCCCCCTCTAGTACTTGTGCAGTAGCTTGTAGGGCATTACAACTTCTTCAACAACCATGGCATACTCAAGCTCTCCACAGTAACTCTACCCAAATACCAAACATCTCTACCCGGATCTAGAATTTGCGAAACTCTCATGACAACGGGAAATATCAACCACTCACGATGTGTAGATCAAGCTCAAGCAATGCCTGAGCCTGACTGCGGGAACGACCTTTGTGAGCATATCTACAGAATTTTGATCCGTCGAGACCTTCTCTAGTGTTATCACCTTCTTCTCTTCTTGAAGGAAGAAGTCCTGCACTTCTATATGCTTAGTCCTCGAACTGTAGGCCTGATGTTCCGCTAATGAAATTATGCTCTGACTGTCGCAATAAACCTTCGTCACTTCTTACGGTATACCCAAGTCTCTTAGTAGACTCCTCAGGTACTTGCCTTCCTTGATCGTCTCAACTGCAGCTATCAATTCCACCTCTGTGATTGACAGTGCTACAATGAATTGAAGGACCGATCTCCATGATATCGCGGTAGTGCCCAAGGTGAACTCATACCCAGTCGTAGATCTCCTTCTGTCTCTGTCACCTGCATAATCTGAATTGCAGAATCCAGCTATCACCAACCTGTCTCCTTTGCCGAAACACAAACCAACGCTGGTCGTTCCCTTCAAATATCTTAGTATCCATTTGACAGCCTGCCAGTATTCCTTTCCTGGATTCACCATGTACCTGCTAACAACTCCAACTGTCTGGGCTAAGTCTGGACGTGTACAAACTATATCATACATCAAACTTCCCACAGCGCTAGCGTAGGGGACTGTAGACATGTAGCGTGCCTCCTCGTTGGTGTTAGGTGACAGTCTCGTAGAAAGCTAGAAGTGATCTCCTAGTGGTGTGGTGACAGGCTTCACCTTCTCCATTCCATAGCATGCTAGGACTTTCTTTATGTAGCCCTCCTGGCTCAACCTCAACTCCCCTTTCTTTCTGTCTCTGCTGATTTCCATGCCAAGGATCTTCTTCGCAGGCCCAAGATCCTTCATGTCAAACTCTTCTTCAACCTTCTCCTTCAACCTATTGATTTCCTCCATGTCCCGTGACGCAATCAGCTTATCTTCAACGTACATAAGAAGCAAGTATATCCTTGACCAATCATCAAGTGTACGAACATAAACGCACTGGTCCTTTATACTCTGCTTGAAACCAATGCTCATCATGAAGGTGTCAATTCTCTTATACCACTGTCTTGGACTATGTTTCAAACCATATAAGGATTCTTCAGCTTGCGTACCTTCTGCTCTTGCCCCTCCATCACGAAGCCTTCAGGCTGGTGCATGTAGATTTTCTCATCAAGCTCTGCATGTAAGAACAATGTCTTAACATCTACCTGCTCCAACTCCATGTTCTAAGCTACTATGTAACGGTCTAGTTTCAACATGCACGAATTTTTGTATTCACGATAGTATCAAATACGTTCAAAATGGGTAAATGAATTTTTTGTAATTTTTTTGTCACTCAAACCTTAAATTTGACTTCATATTCACGATCCTCATAACGATACAATCCTGTGGTTATTTTTTCGTAATTTTTCGGAGTTGTTTGCATAAAGAAAATGATATTTCAAAATGATCCTTTCTAATTACCTTAACCTATTACTGTTACTAATTACATCAATCTAATTACTAATTACTTTAACCCCCATGCGTAACACGGTTCAACATTTAAATTTTTTTTCCAAAATTCGTCAAAAGTGCTAACCACCGTATTAAAATTGTCTAAGTTAGTCAATAAAGCTAACAACCATATTAATTGAGGGTTCATGAACCCAATAAGTTATAAATACCCCTCTAAACACGTTTAAATCTAATTAAACTCATTAAAAACACAAACCTCTCACCCTCTCCCCGCGCGCGCTCTCACTCTCTCTCAGCTCTCTCACTCTTCCCTACACCTCTCTCCCCTTCGGCGCACCGCCACTTGCTCCGCCCACATCACCACCCTCAACCGCTCTCGCCGCCGCCCTTAACGCCCCCAACGACTGCCGGTGACGCCACAACGAACCTCGCAAGCCCAGCTGCACCTCCTCCTTCTCCTCCTTACTGTCACCACGCTGCTCACCGCCGACATCCGCCGACAGCCTCGCCGCACCGCTCGCCTCCTCTTTCGCCTTTCGTTGCTGCCCTGCCACCGCAACGCCTCCCCACACACCCCGTCGACGACCCCCACATGACCCCGCACGATGCCTTCATCCCTGGCCGCCGTCGCCGCCGCTCATCACCGTCAGCACCACCCGCTTCCGCCGCCGCTGACCGCGTCCCCTCTGACCACACCGTCGTCGGCGAAAGCAGCTCAGCCCCTCCCCCCCTGCGCAACCCCAAGCGCCGTTGCATGCAGAGGACGAAGGGTAGGGGTTTTTTAAGTATTTTATACGAAAATACGTGTATAAACGTATTTTTGCACGTATTATATTTATATAATATGGGTTTCTGATTTTAAATTCATAACTAATTCTTTAGGTCTCAGAAAAATACAAGACTAGCTCCAGAAAATCGGTCGTGACGTTCCGGACCAATTGGCGGTAATTTCAGCTCGATCTGAAGAGTAGATTTTTCACAACAAATTTTTAAGCCTAGAATTTAATTACGTTGTTTTCACTTATCAATTAAAAACTTAATATTTTCACGTAAACTGATATATGAAAAAATTATATGTTGTAGTATTCAACGAGATGGTCGTTTTGACAGCTCACCTGAAACATTCTAAAACGTATTTCATCCAGAAGAAGTTATTGAACAATTACGATAACTAATTAAAATTAGCTTTTAAATTCATTTTGAGCTTTTAAAAATTATTAAAAATACCCAGAGGCTTCAGAAAAATATTTCCTTCTTAAGTAAAATTATTTTCCTCATATTTAGCCCGTATAAAATTTTAGAACGCTTTTTGGCACCATTTCAATCGATTATAAAATCAAAACGATCAAGATAAATAGATAGAAAATAGTGTGTTCTTTAACCGATTATTTATTGTGTTTGCAGGTACCGATTCTCGTGCACCAGCACCCTTGAAAGCTCTAGCTCTAGTCCCAGCTCACTACAACAACCTCGAAATGTATAAGTCACATTGAATTTTAGATTTAGAAAATTAGATAAGTGTACTCGTACGAACTTAGGACATCACATATAGCCTCAGAACGACTATTGACTCGAACCAAAAACTAGAGACTTGGTCTAATAGAAAACTAATCAACTGCAGAATGGCTATCTAATTAAGCATGTGACATTACCAACTTTCAACTTTGGTGGTTGTAACACACACAACCATCAACTTGGGTAAATTATGTATTAACGAAACTACCACATGCTCAAAGCATGGAATCAATATCACAATTGTTGGACTTGTCTTTATCCTCAAATTTCGTAGCATCCACTTTGCTTTGGCCCAGTTTGCTTTGAAATGAGTTCCTAACTTTCTGGTTTTCAATAAGAAAGACAACCAGTGGTCCTGATTTAACTATCATTGTAAACAAGGAACTAATAATATCATGTGATACATCGTATCGAACATCTTGTGAAACATCCCGTATGAAACGTATATAGAACACTTGACACTTCACTGGGGTTTTGGGATAACTCATAGTTTGAGATATTGTGGGAGTGACTGGAGTTCATCTACCTGCTGCCTGTGTTGGCAAACATTGATGCCTGCTGCATGTGTTGGCAAAACCTCACATGCTGCCTGCGTCGGCAAAACCTCACATGCTGCCTGCGTCGGCAAATACCTCCTCCTATCTGTGTCAGTTCGTGCACCCCGGTAAGAGATGAACTCAATGGTTACATATCGTACTCTTCGACTTGAGTCACATAGTTTTTAGTTTACTCGTCGCTTACACTACTATAGTACAGTGCATCATCTTCTTTTAGTTCTATTTACCTTTACTACTCAGTTATGTATGCCTTATCACAGTTGTTGCTCAATACTTTACTTTTCGCTCTGGTTTGCTTGCACGTTGTTGCTTTCTATCACCTGCTTTAGTCATACTTGTGCACCGCTTCTTTTTTATGTTTAGAATTATTGTGACTTACATATGGTTCCATTTATGGCACCGGCAGATGACGAACAGATCGAAGAAGTGGCCCCTGAGTTTGAGGAGCCAGAGATTGATCCAAAGACTGCTAATTTCTAGATACTTGAGTTGGTGTACGTATTGTATGCTATTATGTTCTTCCTTTCCGCATTTCCTTTTATGTACTCAGTGTGAGAGTGTTGTGGTGTGTTGTATTTCAAATATGGATAGTAATAATGTATGCTGATTTGAGTATTGGTACATCTATGTATTGTAACTATATTGATTTCACTGGTAATCTAACATGCAAATGTAATCAAATAAGTAATGGCCCCCTGAAAGCGGGTCATTACAAATTTGGTGCCCCATGCAGGTCCGCGTAAAATACCTCGTGAATAGTATAGTAAGATCGGATGTATTGTATATAATACTCAACGAAGCTGAACATTTTCCTATGTATGTAGGTGTGACATTCAAACGATGGACGGAAACACTTCTGAGGGTCCCAACAGAGCTGATGTGTCCGGAGCTAGCAACCAAACCAACAACGGACCACCTCCCACTGTGCATCAAATTTCTGATGTCGCGTTGCGAGATCTTGTTCAAGCTATACGAGGAGAACACAAGCGTGAAGGAGGAATACAACAATTCAGGTCGCTCCGCCCAAAGCCTTGGAATGGTTTGGACGGTCCTCTGAAGGCTGAAGAGTGGATGTGAAGCACTGAGGATGACTTAAGAGTAGCTCAGATCGCGAAATACGCATGGGTGGACACTGCCAAATTGCAACTGACTGACGGAGCTAGGATTTGGTGGAATTCAATTGAACGTCGCCTTCAACGACCAATTGATTGGGCGACATTAACCGATCACTTCAACACCCAGTACTTCTCACCCGAGGCACAGATGGAACTGCAAGCCCAGTTCGTCGGTTTGAAGCAAGGTTCCATGACAGTGGAACAATATGATGCTCAATTCACCATGCTTAGCCGATTTGCTCCAGTGATGGTTGACACACTGATTTGGGTTCAATATTACATATTTAACCCCCAATTTAGCCCTATTTTGCGCTCATGTGATGCTACATTGCTCTCTAATGCATACGTATTTTCTACATAATTATTTATTAGAGAAAACACACTATTTGAGCACAAAACAGTAATTAA
Organism: Scilla litardierei; assembly: GCA_030789695.1. Taxonomy (NCBI): domain Eukaryota; kingdom Viridiplantae; phylum Streptophyta; class Magnoliopsida; order Asparagales; family Asparagaceae; genus Scilla; species Scilla litardierei. The sequence continues at coordinate 75,964,340 of CM061133.1, read as the reverse complement.
TGGAGTATTTCTGCACTTTTTATATTTTTCCTAGCTTGGTCTCGATATCACGATTCCAATGACTATTTATTTGTATTTTTCTGAGATCTGTGCTAATTACTATGAATTTTTGAATGTAGAATACCAATTAATTTGGGAAATACGCAAAGAAATACGATTATACGGGACACGTGGCTGCATATCCACCGTCCGCAGCTACATCCGACGGCATCCGCATTCTCTCAGCAAACGCTCGATACAGACCGTTGGATTAAGATCCAACGGTCGAAACGAGACGAAACTCGTATTCAGAGAACGCTGCGGAGCGCCTCTTCTCGAGACACGTGGCGGCATCCGCTGTGATCCCTGCTTCATCGGACGGTCACGTGGCAGCTCAATCGAACGAAGCAGCGGAGTTTCTCCGGGCGACGTGGCGTCATCTCCTTCGTCCGCGAATTCATCCAACGGTCGGGCGAGAAGCGGAACCGAGCGAAGCGCCAACTTCTCTTGTCCACGTGGCACGATCGTAATCACCCGTTCAAAGATCGAACGACGAAGAAACGAATCCGCATTTGAATTCGAATCGAAGCGAAGAAACCGCTGCAGCGATATTCGCGATGACGTGGCACACTGAGGATCACACGATTCAAGATCCGACGCTCGCGATTTAATCCGAGCTGCGCTTGGATTCGGAAGCGGGCGCGCGGGCGAGACCCGATAACGGCGGACACGTGTCACGACGAGGACCAATCCCGCTGCGATGTGCGGCCTTCGTTTTCCCCGCTCGAGATCAACGGTCCAGATCAATTCGGGTGCGAATTTGGTGCGGGTTTGAACCCGTTAAGCCCAATAAACCCGCAATCTCTTTATTTAAGCGTATTCTAGGGTTTTTGGGCGTATTATTGGCGTATTGGAGCACTTAGGAGCCGTATTTTCTTCTGCAAAAATTCTGTAAAATTCCAGAGCCTATTTTCTTATTTCCAGAGAGTTTTGAAGTCTTTTCAAGGGGAATTGGTGATATTTTCTTCAACTCTAGCTCGTATTTGGGTGTTTTAGCTTGTATTTTGCCCTTAACCCTCCGTATTTTGCTAATAAACTTATGAATTCTGATCTGAAATTTGTGTATTTCTGCACCATGAGTAGCTAAATATTTTATGTGCATGGTATGGAGTAATTAGGTGATGTGAATCGTATTCATTGGTTGTATTATTGCGCTTAATCGTTATATTTGCTAAAGTTTAATCGTCGCTCTTAAATCTACTTTTTCATATTCCAAAAGAATTGTTCTATTTGATGATCACCCCACAAGGGTGAGATTTGATCTCTCCAAAAGAGAGTTTCATACTTCACATATACGTTTACAACTTTAGCGATATACTATTAGAATTGATGTGTTAACTCCCAAAAGGACATCTTCCGACGATTCGCTCCCAAAAGGAGGGTTCGTTGTGTTATACTTGATCAACCAAAGCTTACAATTCGCTGATCCTAATGAACCCATGCCATGTACATGCCTTTTATATCTATTTTTCACAAACTAGAGTTCGTTGTTTGCATTGATCGCACGTAACAATCCCATCACCACACACTTTTCATACCGCCTTCACCATCACTATTAAAGTGCTTAGATTTTATTCGTAGTTACTCTATTTGATTTGGACTTGTGGTTTCAACAGATTCTCCCGAGGATTCGACATCTGGACTCCCAGATTTTACTACTTGTACGGACTCTTACGCTTGAGAGAAGCACCTTTCGGAGCCCACCAAGTTTTTGGCGCCGTTGCTGGGGAGAATGATTCGTTACTACGGTTTATTTCATTCAGAGGACCTTCGGTGAGATCTTTCCACTTTATTGTATATAATTTTTGTTTGCTTTTATATAAAAAAACTATGTGTGCTAGTTTATGTTGCATAGGACTCCTAGGACACATATGTTGACTCGACGTTTTGATATGGCTAATAATAATATGGATGAAAATTTTAGCAACAATAACGAGAATAATGTGCAACCTTGAGTGCCTAGGACTTTAAAAGATTTACTTAGACCCACTAGGACTAGCACTGCTTCATGCTTTGTTTTACCTGCCGATGCAAATTCTTTCAATTTTAAACCTGGGGTGATCCAACTCTTACCCACCTTTCATGGGTTAGACAAGGAAAATCCATATCTTCATATTAAAGGATTTGAGGAGGTTTGCTTGACATGCTTTGATGAGAAAACTAGCGAGGATACGGTATATCTTAAACTGTTCCCATTTTCATTGAAAGACAAAGCTAAGAATTGGTTGAATGCATTGCCATCACGTTCTATTACTACATGGATTGATTTGCAGGCTGAATTTCTAAAGAAGTTTTTTCCTATTCACAGGACACATGGACTGAAGCGGCAGATTATGAACTTTGCCCAGAAAAGCGAGGAAACATTCTACCAGGCATTTGAAATGTTCAATGAGTTGCTGCTCGCATGTCCGCACAATGGCTTCGACAAAAGCAGGATTATTGGCTTCTTCTACGATGGACTGCAGCCGCAAATGAAGCAATTTGTAGAGATGATGTGCAATGGAGGATTCTTTGATAAAGAGCCAGACGAAGCTTGGACGTACCTGGAGGAGATAGCAGAAAATGCGCAGACATGGGACACCACTTCAGACTACGAGAGAGGAGGCCATTCTGCACCATCCCAGCCTACGTGAGGAGTGGTTTATAATTTGAAGCAAGATGATGCGTTGGAGGCAAAGATGGAGGCCATGATCTCAAACAAGCTTCATGCAATGAATTTGAAAGAGGCCAAGGCAGTTGAGATAGAGTAGATTTTCGCACTTTGCGACGTCAGTGGCCATGACACCAGTGCATGCCCCACACTTCCAGCCTTGAAGAGCATGCTAGGAAATCCTACTGGGGTGAATCAAGTTTCTTCGAACTACCAGAACTTCAATTCCAACAAGGGGTGGCGCAACAATACAAACTTGAACTGGGGCCCCAATCAGCAGACTCAGCAGCAGCAGGCTCCCCCTCAGTTCCGACAACCTCAATACAACAACAACAACTATCAAGGTGGGAACCAGAGGAGGGACCATGAGCCAATGCAACAACAGCAGATGCAACCATTTGGCGATGCGCTTCAGCAACTTATCCAATTGCAACAAGCTCAGATGCAGCAGCAGCAGGCTCAATTTCAGGCTCAGCAGACTCAGAATCAGTTGATAAGCGAGACCTTGGCGAGGCTTACAGCGACATTAGAAAAAGGTAAGCTTCCATCTCAGTCAATTCCAAATCCTAATATGGGCTCATCTTCTTCTGCAGGAAATAATATGAAGCCTTGCCAAGCGGTGTCCACTTTGAGGAGTGGAAAAGAGATTCAGAAGCCTGATCCACCGAGCAGACAAGCTGAGCAGGAAGAGGGAATTCAGATCCAAGAAGAGGGAATTAAAGAACAAGAGGAGGTGCAGGAAGAGAGCACGGACGTGGGTGTGAGCAAAAGCATCATTAAAGAGAAGGAACCCGCAGCATATGTACCTGCAGCACCCTACCCTCATCGGCTACTTCAGAAAAGCAAAGATAAGTATCAAACTGAGATTCGAGAAATTTTTCAGAAGTGCCAGATCAATATTCCATTGCTTGATGCTATTAATCAAATACATGCCTATGCTAAATTTCTGAAAGATTTGTGCACTGTTAAAAGAAAGTTAAATGTGAAAAAGAAAGAATTCTTGACTGAACAGGTTAGCTCTATTGTGCAACAAAATGCACCACCTAAATTTAGAGACCCTGGATCACCCACCATCACTTGCACCATTGGCACTAAAAAAATTGGAAATGCTTTATTGGATTTAGGTTCAAGTGTCAATATATTGCCATATCCTATTTTTGTGCAGCTTGGGTTAGGACAGCTAAAGCCTACATCTGTTATATTGCAACTAGCTGATAGATCTATTAAAGTTCCAAAGGGATGCATTGAGGATGTCCTCGTTCAGGTGGACAAATTTTACTACCCCGCGGACTTTATAGTTCTAGACATCCAGTGACCCCAAACTGCCAATGATACTTCTATCATCCTAGGTAGACCATTCCTAGCGACATGCAATGCTTTAATAAATTGTAGGGATGACCAACTGAAAATTACTTTTGGCAACATGACTTTGGACTTGAATATTTTTAATACTTGCAAGTTACCACATGTGGATGATGAGATTGAGAGGGTGCATATGATTGATTCGTTGGTGGATGATTATATTTGTTCTGAATTTTGTGATGATGCTTCTATTGTTGAGACTTTTATTGGTGATTCTGATGACATATCTTTTGTGCAGGAGAACGTGAAGGAGCTTAACGCGGTATGGGAGCCTAGGTTTGAGGCTTTGCCACCTAATGCATCAATTCAAATTTCATCTGAGGTGGAGGATCCAAAGCCAGAGTTGAAGCCACTTCCTGACTATCTTAAGTATGCTTTTCTTGGAGATGAAAACAGCTTCCCTGTGGTAATATCTTCTAAACTTACTCTAGAACAGGAAAGCTCTTTACTTGATGTGCTGAGGAAACATAGAGGTGCTATTGGTTGGTCCATTGCTGACATAAAAGGTATAAGCCCTATTGTATGCATGCATCACATTTATTTAGAGGATGACGCCAAACCCACTAGAGAAATGCAACGTAGGTTAAATCCAACATTAAAAGAAGTGGTGAAAGGCGAGGTTTTAAAACTATTGGATGCAGGCATTATTTATCCTATTACTGACAGCAAGTGGGTTAGCCCTACACAGGTTGTTCCTAAAAAGTCTGGCCTCACCGTGGTTAAAAATGAGAATAATGAGCTTATCCCAGTTAGAGCCACCACAGGTTGGAGGATGTGTATAGACTATAGGAAGTTGAATTCTAGAACTAGAAAAGACCATTTTCCTCTTCCATTTCTTGACCAAATTTTAGAGAGGGTAGCTGGACATGAATATTATTGCTTTCTAGACGGTTATTCAGGTTATTACCAGATTGAGATTGCACCTGAGGACCAGGAAAAGACCACTTTTACCTGTCCCTTTGGTACTTTTGCATTTAAAAGAATGCCGTTTGGTTTATGTAATGCTCCAGCTACTTTTCAGCGATGCATGCTCAGTATTTTTGATGATATGGTTGAGAAAATGGTTGAGGTATTTATGGATGATTTTTCAGTATATGGTAGCTCTTTTCATGATTGTTTAGCTAACTTGGCTCTTGTTCTTGACATGTGCATTGAAAAGAATCTCCTATTGAATTGGGAGAAGTGTCATTTTATGACCACAGAAGGACTTGTCCTAGGTCACCTGGTTTCTAAAGATGGTATACAGGTAGACAGAGCCAAGGTAGCAGTAATTGAGAAGCTACCAAGTCCTAAATGCGTGAAGGACATCAGATCATTTTTGGGACATGCAGGATTTTATAGGTGGTTCATCAAAGATTTTAGCGCTATATCTCGCCCTCTTTGCAACTTACTTACTTTAAATGTGGATTTTGTTTGGACACCTGAGTGTCAAATTTCTTTTGAAACTTTAAAGAAGTTGCTGATTTCTGCTCCCATTTTGCAGGTACCAGACTGGTCCCTACCATTTGAAATAATGTGTGATGCAAGCAATTACGCAGTTTGTGCAGTTCTAGGCCAAAGAAAAGACAAAGTTCCAGTGGTGATTTACTACGCTAGCAAGACACTAAATGACGCTCAGAGGAATTATACGACCACAGAGAAGGAGTTGCTTGTTGTAGTATTCGCGTTGGAAAAATTCAGGAGCTATATTTTGGGATCACCAATTTTGATATATACTGATCACTCTGCTTTAAAATATTTATTGTCTAAAAAAGATGCTAAGCCCCGATTGATACGATGGATTTTATTGTTGCAGGAGTTCAATGTCACAATCAAGGACAAGAAAGGCGTGGAGAATTTAGTAGCTGACCATTTATCACGATTGACAATAGGCCTTGATTCAGCAGATGTGCCTTTGAAGGACTCCTTTCCTGACGAGCATCTTTTTAGCGTTTCCACCTCTCCATTGTATGCTGATATCGTTAATTATCTGGTAACTGGTAAGACTCCTGACACTTGGTCTCTTCAAGACTTTAAACGGTTCAAGTACGAGGTAAAATATTTCTTCTTTGATGATCCGTACTTATATAAATATTGTAGTGACCAAATTGTTAGGAGATGCATTCCTGATCATGAAATAACCAGTGTGATACAATTTTGCCATGATGGAGTGTGTGGTGGACACTTTTCAGCGAACAAAACTGTGGCAAAAATCTCGCAATGTGGCTTTTATTGGCCAACTATGTTTAAAGATACATTTCATTACTGCAAGACTTGTGCTGCATGCCAACAATTAGGGGGTATTACTAAGCGTAACATGATGCCTTTAAACCCTATTTTAGAAATTGAAATATTTGATTGTTGGGGCATAGACTTCATGGGACCTTTCCCACCTTCATTTGGATATGCTTATATTCTGGTTTGTATTGATTATGTTTCTAAATGGGTGAAAGCTATTCCTTGCAGGTCGAACGACACTTCCGTTGTGCTTAAGTTCCTCAAAGAGAACATTTTCTCTAGGTTTGGAGTGCCAAAGGCCTTGATCAGTGATGGAGGGTCTCATTTTTGCAACCGCAAGTTCGCTACTTTAATGAAGAGGTTTGGGGTCACACATAAAGTTTCTACTCCGTATCACCCCCAAACCAATGGTCAAGCAGAGTTGGAAAATAGATAGATCAAAGGAATTTTGCAGAAAACGGTGAATCCTTCAAGGAAAGATTGGAGTTTGCGCTTACCTGAAGCGTTGTGGGCTTACAGGACGGCCTACAAAACAATTTTGGGGATGTCACCTTACCGCCTTGTATTTGGGAAGTCTTGTCACTTACCCGTTGAGATAGAGCATAGATCTTATTGGGCTATAAAGAAAATGAATTTTGATACTGATGTCTCTTTCTCTTCTCGCAGGTTACAATTGTTGGAGCTGGAGGAGTTGAGGAGAAATGCGTACGACAACGCTAAAATATCAAAAGAGAGGATGAAATCCGTCCACGACATGATGATCTTGAGGAGGGAGTTCACCCCCAGGCCAAAAAGTATTGCTATACAATTCCAGGCTGCACATCTTTCCTGGGAAGCTTCGCTCTAGGTGGTATGGACCTTTCGTCGTCAAAGAAGTTTTCCCGCATGGCGCTGTGCTCTTACTTAATGAAAAAGACGGAAGTGAGTTCAAGGTGAATGGCCAACGATTGAAGCATTTTCACGAGCCTTGGACCAAGGAAGCGAGCACCATGGATCTCACAGACCCACCTTCGGGTGGGAACTAATCAGGTGTGTTCTTTCCATGATCCCCTCTTCCTAACATTGAGGACAATGTCTATTTTTAGTTGGGGGGAGGGAAATAACTTTTAGGATTTTTATTTTATTTTCTCTTTCTTTTTATTTTAGGATTTTATTTTTTTAGTTCCCTTTTTACATTGAAAAAAAAAATTTTTGAGTTAAGAAATATCACCAAAGTCTATCTTTACCTAGAAATGACCCCTATGTGATGAAATTTCTCGATATTTATTCACCACCGTACACTCGTGATTCATTTTCCCCACCACTATTATTAAATATTTCAGTCTCATTATACATGAATCTGAGTGCTTGTGGTAAATTTCTTTTTATACATCTCAATGGCAAGATTAATTGATGACTTAATGAATCTAAAATTATGGATTAGCAAGTGGTATGCTTTCATTGGAACACACCAAAGTTCATGCACCAATAATTCATAAATTAACTGGAGCATTGTTCTGTATCTCGTATTTATTGCCATTTGCATGCTTGGTGTGATTTTGGGTAGAAAAACGTACCACGTCATTTGAAATGATTAGGATGCCCATTCTTGTGAAAATTTAAAGAAGAGAAAGTTATCTTGCCACGTTGTTTATGCATACACAAAAGAAGAAAAAATGAGATGAATGATGAAAAAAATGAATAAATGTGCTATTAAAGAAATAACTTGGTTGGCTCGAGTAGTACAGTCCGAGGGGTCCTTCTTGGCCTAATGCCCTATGATCGTCTGATTTGGGAGCCATTGACCGGAACCTCAATTATTTGATGGAGCGATCCAAGTTATATACTTTTCCGCGAATGTTTCTTGATGCGCGTTACGCGGAACTATGGAAAAAAGCGAAAGAAAATAGAGAATAAGTGTGCACGATTAGCGAGGCAAGAGAACTTCCAAAGCTTAAAGAAAACACAAGATGTGGTGTGAGTCCCTATGAATAGAGATTGACGTGTGTATGTCTTGATACCATCCTATTTTTGATGCTTGCTTTGCATGAGACATCTACGCTCCAAGTTAAAATATTTGATTGAACGGTGTGGGCCATTGATTTTGTGTACTATGAGCTATGAAGTAATGGATAGTGAATTTAAGTCTATTTTATAACCATTTGAGATACTTGACATTCATTTTTGAAAACCCACAAGTACCATTACTTTTACGATTGAAATATTGACCTTAGTGTATGGTTAATCTATTTTATCGTTGTAGTATGGTGATGATTAATTTGAGATCTGATAAGGTGATCTAGGTGTATTTTTAATCGCTCTTTTTGCTAGAGACTAGCAAAACGCTAGTTGGGGGTGTGATTTGGGTTCAATATTACATATTTAACCCCCAATTTAGCCCTATTTTGCGCTCATGTGATGCTACATTGCTCTCTAATGCATACGTATTTTCTACACAATTATTTATTAGAGAAAACACACTATTTGAGCACAAAACAGTAATTAATGGAGTATTTCTGCACTTTTTATATTTTTCCTAGCTTGGTCTCGATCTCACGATTCCAATGACTATTTATTTGTATTTTTCTGAGATCTGTGCTAATTACTATGAATTTTTGAATGCAGAATACCAATTAATTTGGGAAATACGCAAAGAAATACGATTATACGGGACACGTGGCTGCATCTCCACCGTCCGCAGCTACATCCGACGGCATCCGCATTCTCTCAGCAAACTCTCGATACAGACCGTTGGATTAAGATCCAACGGTCGAAACGAGACAAAACTCGTATTCGGAGAACGCTGCGGAGCGCCTCTTCTCGAGACACGTGGCGGCATCCGCTGCGATCCCTGCTTCATCAGACGGTCACACGGCAGCTCAATCGAACAAAGCAGCGGAGTTTCTCCGGGCGACGTGGCGTCATCTCCTTCGTCCGCGAATTCATCCAACGGTCGGGCGAGAAGCGGAACCGAGCGAAGCGCCGAATTCTCTTGTCCACATGGCACGATCGTAATCACCCGTTCAAAGATCGAACGGCGAAGAAACGAATCCGCATTTGAATTCGAATCGAAGCGAAGAAACCGCTGCAGTGATATTCGCGATGACGTGGCACACTGAGGATCGCACGATTCAAGATCCAACGCTCGCGATTTAATCCGAGCTGCGCTTGGATTCGGAAGCGGGCGCGCGGGCGAGACCCGATAACGGCGGACACGTGTCGCGACGAGGACCAATCCCGCTGCGATGTGCGGCCTTCGTTTGCCCCGCTCGAGATCAACGGTCCAGATCAATTCGGGTGCGAATTTGGTGCGGGTTTGAACCTGTTAAGCCCAATAAACCCGTAATCTCTTTATTTAAGCGTATTCTAGGGTTTTTGGGCGTATTATTGGTGTATTGGAGCACTTAGGAGCTGTATTTTCTTCTGCAAAAATTCTGTAAAATTCCAGAGCCTATTTTCTTATTTCCAGAGAGTTTTGAAGTCTTTTCAAGGGGAATTGGTGATATTTTCTTCAACTCTAGCTCGTATTTGGGTGTTTTAGCTTGTATTTTGCCCTTAACCCTCCGTATTTTGCTAATAAACTTATGAATTCTGATCTGAAATTTGTGTATTTCTGCACCATGAGTAGCTAAATATTTTATGTGCATGGTATGGAGTAATTAGGTGATGTGACTCGTATTCATTGGTTGTATTATTGCGCTTAATCGCTATATTTGCTAAAGTTTAATCGTCGCTCTTAAATCTACTTTTTCATATTCCAAAAGAATTGTTCTAGTTGATGATCACCCCACAAGGGTGAGATTTGATCTCTCCAAAAGACAGTTTCATACTTCACATATACGTTTACAACTTTAGCGATATACTATTAGAATTGATGCGTTAACTCCCAAAAGGACATCTTCCGACGATTCGCTCCCAAAAGGAGGTTTCGTTGTGTTATACTTGATCAACCAAAGCTTACGATTCGCTGATCCTAATGAACCCATGCCATGTACATGCCTTTTATATCTATTTTTCACAAACTAGAGTTCGTTGTTTGCATTGATCGCACGTAACAATCCCATCACCACACACTTTTCATACCGCCTTCACCATCACTATTAAAGTGCTTAGATTTTATTCGTAGTTACTCTATTTGATTTGGACTTGTGGTTTCAACAGATTCTCTCGAGGATTCGACATCTGGACTCCCAGATTTTACTACTTGTACGGACTCTTGCGCTTGAGAGAAGCACCTTTCGGATCCCACCACACACCTCTGACTCGAGCTTAACGCTTTAAGCAAGGACTAAACATAGAGATTCGATGGAACTTGGTCGGACGCCAACTCTGCACACATACTGAAGTCCTAGCTGCAGCTCGCAAGCACGAATTCATCGAAAGGGAAGAGAAGCGAGAGCAAGCGATAGCTGCCCCTTCTCGAAGGCCGCCACCTCCTACTTCTATTGCTGGATCAAGTCATCAACCTCCATCCAACCTGCATAGATGATCACTCCATATTTTACACTTTTTTTCCGCATGTTTGCATGCCATTTAGATCGCTCAAATCATGTTTTTCACGATATATCGACGATATTGCGATACTTTTCACGATTTGTTTTTTTTGTCGTATTTCAGGTGATTTGGAGCGATTTGGAGTGATCCCGAGATACGCCTACTCCAGAGTGTCACCGATGACCTCCCCGAGGGGTATTTTGCCATTGGAGAGGAGCGGAAGAAGAAAGAACGTCGCAGGAGCGACGAGGAGGCAAAAACAAGCTGAAATGGCATTTTTGGTGTCTCACTCGGCCGAGTGAAGGAGTCACTCGGCCGACCAGTGAGACCCCGCTCGGCCGGCCAGATCGGACACGCATCATATGTGCACTCGGCCGAGCATCGGAAGCCACATCGGCCGAGTGACGAGACCCCGTCCGCCCGAGTGGCATTCAGACGACGCCCATCCAAAAGAGCCGACTTACTGTTTTTCGTCTGCCTGAGCTTCAGAAGACCCACTCGGCCGAGTGGAAAATGCCGACCGCCCGAGTGTATAGAAGCCATCGGCCGAGTGACGACAACTCACTCGGCCGAGCGACCCCCGAAGAGAAGACCCCCGAAGACCCAGACTTACTGGAAATTTTCAGGGTTTCTTACTCGGCCGAGCGACTTTTGTCACTCGGCCGAGTGCGATGCGCTGCTTGTAGCGAAAATTGCGATTTTCAGGCTGCGCAGGGGCATTTTGGTCACAGTTTTTTGGACGATTTTGGGGGGTATTTAACCCCAGTTTTTGACCTAGGTTAGAGAGCTTTTCTCTTTACTTTTTGCAGCTTTTTAGATTAAACTTTTTAGCTTTAGATTATTGTGATTGGAGAGGAGAGAAAAGATTATTTTTTGTTGGATTCTTGGAGAACTCTATTGGTTTGTCTCTCTCTCCTTTAAAAATACTATTTTTATTGCTTATTTGAATATTGTGATGAATTCTCTTGTTAATTCCATTGATTATTTTTGTATTTGTGCTATGAATTGTGAGTAGTCCTTGCGTCTTGGGGCGTGGGGATGAACCCTACGAGCCCAATTTCTGATTTGTGATGATTTGGTAGAAATATTGCTAGAATTGCTATTAGGGTTAGTTTGGGATCGATTTAACACGGATAGCTAGGTGTTCATATCGATTGGGATTTGCAATAGATTGGATTCCAATTCGATAGGAAACCCTAGAAATCCGAATTGGGTTGAAATTGAGTTTCCGTAGTATCGGTTTGCAAGAGATTGGACCGATACTAGGGTTCTCCGTTGCAATTCCATGCCGATACCCGTTTGCAAGAGATTGGACGGGTAGGAACTATCCCAACCTAGGTCGCGGACCGAGTTTGCACGAGAGTGGGCTCGGGACGCGATTGAACGATGATGTTGATCCTAATGCTAGCTTGCCTAGGCTAGGGTTTGCAAGAGATTGGACCCAACCCTAGGTTAGCTATAGACCGGCAACAGCGCGAGAGCGTGAGCTAGGTTTTACATTCAGTTGCAACTAGTTCATCCGAAATTCTACCCTAGCAATTGAGACGCCAATGAATTACATTGACGAGATACGGTGAGTAGCGGGGATTCCCCATTCCCTAGACGTCTTTATTTGATTTTATATTTCCATATTTTGTCTGAGGATTGTGACATGATCGCCAAAAGGCAAATTCCCCTTTTCTGTTTCTATAGCCAGGTTGTTAAGAGAAGACACCGTCATTCGTCCTCCCTGTGTTCGATAACCCACTCGCCGCTACACCGTGCGCTTGCGGTAAAACTACACGATCGCTCTTTTTGGGTTACATTCCGAAGCGATCAAGTTTTTGGCGCCGTTGCCGGGGAGGCGATAGTGTTTGATCTTATCACCCTAGCTATTTCTTCTTTTTGTTTTTATTTCTTTATTTTTTTATCTAACCCTTCCACTGTGCTAATCATTTCTTTGAAACTCTGTTTTCTCATTGCCTGTACACGAGATCCACGGCGGACCCTGAAGCTATATTATTCGATCCCGAGATTGAACGTACTGTGCGGAGAATTAGAGCGGAGAGGAGACAAAATCCGGAAGGGAGGTTTATGACCAACCCGGAAACTGCGGAACAATTGGCGGCAAGAATGGCGAGGATCATCTCCATTCGCGATAGGCTTCGGCCTAAGACCTCTTCGACGACCTCGTCCATTGCCGTGCCGGAGTTGGCGGCCGACAAGAATTTTGAGCTGAAGACCGGACTAGTGGTTCTGATGCAGCAGGATCCATTTCATGGGAACGCTCATGAAAATCCTCACTACCATATCCAGCTATTTTTGTCGAAGTGCGCCACATTTCAGATGCCGGGCGTCACCCTAGATGCCATCAGACTGCGCCTCTTCACATTCACATTAAAGGACAAAGCTCTTTACTTGTTGAGGACGCAAGCTGACGGAGTCTTTACCTCATGGGACGAGTTGGCGAGTGCATTCATTGACAAGTTCTATCCGCCCTCCAAGACGGTAAAGATTAGGAGTGCTCGTATGTCCTTCAAGCAAGGACCTCAAGAGACACTCTATGAGGCTTGGGAGCGTTTCAAAGATCTGCAGCATCAATGCCCCCACCATAGCATCGAAGATTGGGAGCTAGTCCATAGCTTCTACAATGGTCTCCAACCGGGGACCAAGCAGATTATTGATGCGGCGGCAAATGGTGCCATCCTATCGAAGACTCCCGACGAAGCTATGGCCCTAATTGAGGAGATGGCCTCAAACAATCAACAATGGGGCGACGAGCGAGGACACTCTTCGTCCTCCTTGAAGCCATCTAGCATTTATGAGGCAAAGGCCGTAGCGGAGCTGACAAACAAGTTCGATTCTCTCCACAAGGTAGTGGAGAGACTGGAGAAGTATATCACGGAGCCCCAAGGAACCCCTTCCACCTCCGCACCAACGAATCAAATGTGTGATTGGTAAGACCAATCTCAGGCTATGTATTTGGGAGGAGAACAAGGAGAGGGATCTTTGGAGCAAGTCCAATACGTCGCGGGAAATCAAGGATATTGGGCCAATCCGGCCACTAGAAACCATCCCGGTTTCTCATATGCAAACAATGATGGAGCGTTGAACCCACCGCAACAACAACCTCAACAAGCTCGACCGCCACCACAACAACAACAACATTATCCACCGAGGGGGCCTCCACAACAAAATTTCCCACCAAAGCAACAAGTTGGACCCTATAGGCCGCCCGGATACAATCAAGGGTGGAGAAACCCAAACCCCCCACAAGCTCATCAACGATCCGAATTTGAGGCCAAGGTGGAGGAGTTCATGGTCGAGCAAAAGAAAATCAATGCTTCCTTGAAGGCGGGCCAAGACTCTCTTACAACCATTGTAGGCCAAATCTCGGAGCAATTGGCGTTGCTCAATCGAAATACTCAACAATTGCCGGCTCAACCCGAGCAAAACCCACGGGGCGCCACCGGCCACATCAATGTCGTGGTCGCAGTTACAACTAGAGGCAGGAAGGATACCACTCCCGTCATGATTCCAACCGAGGAGCCCGTGGAGGAGAATGTAGAGCCAATTGAGCCGACCGTTGAAGTTGAGGAGGAGAAAGTGCCGCAAGAAAAAGAGAAGTCTAGAGCGGGGCAATTGCTTGAAGAGAGGCGTTTTATGCCACCGGTCCCATTCCCTCAGAGGCTTGCTAGAGCAAAGATGGAGAAGCGACTAGCAAAGTTTCTCGAATATTTGAGAGGGGTAAGCCTCAATATTCCCTTCCTTGATGCTATCGTTGAGATCCCGACATACGCAAAATTTTTAAAGGATTTGATTTCGGGGAGAAAGAGGAAGGAGAAAATAATGCTAGCCGAGGAGGGGACTTGGTTCACCAAGAGAGAGAAGGAGCCCGCTAAGTTCAAAGACCCGGGGAGTTTTCGGATTCCTTGCACCTTGGGCGGCGTCCCCCTTCAAAAGGCATTAGTGGACTTAGGGGCTAGTGTTAGCCTCATGCCTCTCTCTATGTTCCAAAGGCTAAACACCGGCACGGAATTGAAGCCTACCGACATGCGGATACAACTAGCCGATGGTCGGATCACAAGGCCGGTGGGGATCGCAGAGGACATCCCGCTACAAGTCCCGGGGGGCATATGCTTGCCATGCGACTTCGTGATTATGGATGTTAAGGAGGAGGGAGATACGTCGTTAATACTTGGACGACCGTTCCTCGCCACCGCCGGTGTCATTGTCGACGTACGAGAAGGTACCCTAACATTGAACGTCGGCAACATCGAGGTGGAGCTTCATATTCCTAAGGCAATGAAACACATGCCTTACCACGAGGAGCTGGACTATATGGACCTCCTTGACGAGGTTATAGAGGAGGCGATCCCCCATTCGATCGGCACTCTATTCAAAGAAGATTTCGAAGATGGCCCGGATTTGGGCCAAGAAGAGTTGATGAACGAATCCCCCGACTTCTCCACTGAAATTGATGAAGGCGACGCTGATGTCGCAAGGATTCGAGAGCTCTGCAAGCTCTCAAAGTTGAAGTCTCCGAAGAAAGCTCCGCCGATACGGAAATCGGTGTCACCGGTAAAGCCGAGGCCCAGAGAAAGCTCTAGCTTGGGGGAGCCACCCTCCAACACTACCCGAGGCAAAGGAGCACCGAGGAAGGACGCCCCGCCACAACATCAAAATTTAAGCGTTCTCCCCGGAAAATTTGACGGGTGCATCTCCTATGCACCAAATATCCCGCATTAATTGAAAATCAAAGGGGGTCGAGCTCACGACCTTAAACGAGCGCTTGTCGGGAGGCAACCCGACGGTTATCGCTTTATTTTTACTTTTCCTTTATTTTTGTTTTAGAAATTATTAGTGTTTTGAGTCGTCCGCCCAAAAATTTTGTGATAACTGGTCCTATTTTTCTTGACAGGAGAGGAGATAGGGAAATCCATCATGAGGAGGATGAACGAGGCGACAAGGAGCGCTCCAGGAATGCGCTCAATGCTTAGGAGGAAGATGAAATCGACTGGAGGAAGAAAAACAGAGTTTAGAGTCCAAACGAAGACAAACAGCAGAAAACATGGTTCACTCGGCCGAGTATACTAGTCACTCGGCCGAGCACACAAGTTCGTCCGCCCGAGCGGCTCACGAACGAGGGAAGTCTGCTGTACCCAACTCTCTGTTTCTTTTCTTGATTTCAGTAGAATTGCCACTCGGCCGAGTATATATATTCACTCGGCCGAGTAAAACTGATACACTCCTAGGGCGAGTCTTGCCGAGTAGCTTGAGCCACTCGGCCAAATGGACTTACTCCACTCGGCCGAGGGTGGTAAGGCCACTCGGCCGAGTCATTAGCGGGGGAGAATTTTCCAAGATATTTCGTTGAGTTCACTCGGCCGAGCGACATAGTCACTCGGCCGAGTCGTAACTTTTTCTATAAAAGGGGGCGGGGGGCGCGTTTTTCGAAACGAATTAAATCGCTCGCGCCCGACCCTTCGACTCCCTTGGCCCCGATTTCCCCCCTCGCTCGCCTGATCACCGACCCCGCGCCGACGCTCGGCCACCCAACTCCGGCCGAACGCCGCCGCCCCTCGCCCGAGTCGCCGCCGGCGGCCACTCCTCCGGCCAACTACGGTAACGCCTATTCCGCCCTATTTTCTCCTCTCTCTCGTATTTCTTGACGATCCATGTGTTAAACGAACCCCAAACCCAAATTAATTTCAATTTCTATCTATTATACCCCTAACCCCCCATACGTTTTGAATATTACACGCTAATCTCTTCGTTTTATGCGCAGGTAAATTTGGGGAGCTTAGGGGAGCCCAGGGGAGCTTCCGGGGACTGTTTTGAGCTACGTGGAGGCGTCGCCTTCGCACGCTTCCATTACCTTGCTCTCGCGGCGTGTCGCAGTATACTCTTTCCTTTATTTTACGCACGTCGTGTTTTTCACATATTTGGTGAGCACCCGGGGGCCATATGCCGCCCCGGACACGGTCGAGGTTGAGGAGAGCTTCCGCCAAGCGGAAGCGGTCGGATGATGCCGGCCCCTCCCACGAGGTGGAGGACTCTCCTCCGCCTACTCCACCACACCCCGTTCACCCGGCACAGCCTGCAGGCCCCGCACACCCCGCACAGCCTGCAGAGCCCGCACAGCCCGCACACCCCGCACAGCCATTCCCTGCCATCCCACAGCCCATACCACCGCCACCGGCTCCACTTGTCGGGCCGCTCGGGATTACGTTCCGAGACGACGCACACCGCGTCGTCTTCGAGCGCATTTCCCAGCGCTCGATCGTACCCTCCAGGTTCGCACACCTTGCAGACCTAGGACGCCTGGGGGTACTCGAGGGGATGCTCACGTTGTATGACAACGTGGGCTGGCGAGATTTCTTCCAGGTGTCGGCGGACATGTTTCTCCGTCCGACACTTGAGGTCCTTAGTTCCATCGCCCGGACCGACGAGGGATGCTCGTTTAGGTTCATGGACCGGGAGTGCCAGGTCACTCTCGGTATGATGAGAGCATTCTTCTCGTGGCCCGATGTCCCTGGGGCCGACCGTGGTTACGCCCCCACTCACATTCCCCCACCTTCGTTCGATTCCGGCACCTTCTGGGCCCGGATCACGGGTCTACCTGCCGCCTTTGACCCTAGTAGGGCCAAGGCCTCGGCCATCGTCCATCCCTGCCTCCGCATAGCTCAGCGCCTAATGGCGACTACCTTTTTGGCGAGGTATGAGCCTGGGACGATGTCCACGCCAGAGCTTTATATGCTCTATGCGATGACGCGTCCCAGAGTTCTAGCTAGGGACAGTGACGAGTTGGTCCCCGCCGTCGTGATTGATATCGCGAGCTGGTTTTTGGACCGCATCATCGTATCGGTGGGCGCTCGCTCACCGATATGCTACGGCGGTCTGATCACCCTGCTCACCTTGATGACCGGTGAGGACCTACCGGCCGATTTGCATCGTTCTCCGGGCCCCACTTCATTGTCCATAAACGTTATGGCCCGGATGAAGATGCTTCGTCCGCACGGTGAGCGACACTGGGTCTGGCTGCACGGCCCCTACGGTGCCGATTACATGATTCTTCCGAGCCCAGCTCGGACACAGATAGCACCGGCCCAGGTGGACTGGCTCCCGGCGATGGATCTTCTGATCCCCTCCGCATACGTGCTCGAGGCCGAGGAGGCCGAGCAGGCCCACGCTGCCCACGCTGCACCCGCTGACCCAGCTGCGCCCGTTGACCCAGTGGCCCCACAGCCTGTCCCTGCACCTTCTGCCGCTCCTGACACTTCTGTCTCCACTTCTGCCAGTGTCGGGAGCACACTTGCTGAGCCCACCACCACCACGCCTGCTGCCACCACTGACCCTGCCGCTACCTCCACACTCACCACCACCACCACAACTCCTGCTGGCCCTCTGTCTGTTGCCCCTCTTTGCTCTGCACTTCCCGAGCGCCCACCTACATTTGTCGAGAGTGGAGAGCCCTCTTTTGCTGCGGTCGTGGAGACCATGGCTAGCATGATCTCCGCTGGGATTTCGCCTTTCGGACCACACACTTCCTCCCCAGCGGTAGTCACTTCTGTCCCCACCACAGCCGTACTTTCTGAGAGTGTGGTGACGTCTGTCTTCACTTCTGTGTCACCGACCTCTCTGGCTGCCTCGTCGCCACTCTTATACTCCACTTCCGCTGTTGTTGCTTCCACTTCACGCCTGCCTGCGTCCCAGCCTCGCCCTAAGGCTAGGCCCACACTAGTGAGCACAGCACCCTACCTCCACATGCCTGCTGAGCCCATCACCTACGCCACCCGAGTACGCCAGCCTCGTCCTGCACAGCACCGACAGGTCCGTCCCCCTGCACCACCTCCCCCCGACACTGTACTTCTGAGCATTCGTGCTCTCGAGGGGGCGGTGAGTGCCCTCAGAGGCGACCTTAGGACCATGTCTGCCACCGTCACCACCATGGCCAGCCGTTTCGACCTACTACCGGGCATTCACTATTGCCTTACTCAGATCCTCGACCGGCTCCCTCGCGTACCCACACCCACACCCACCCAGCAAGTTCCTACCCCTACACCCGTACCCACACCTACTCCTACACCCACCCAGCCTGCTACTACACCCACACCCACACCCACTCAGCAGTCTGTTCCACCACCACCACCACCTCCTCCTCCTCCTCCTCCTCCTCCTCAGGACGGAGACGGCGCAGCCCCACCTTCTTAGGCACCCTTGATGCCATCGATCTTTTTGCCGTCGTGCTACCCGTCTCTGCTGGGTCCTGACTCTTTTGCCCACCCCCCCCCTCCCCTCACTGTTCTGGATTCACATTTTGATCGTATATTTATATATCATTTTTGGGAGAGAGGGAGAGTTTTTGGTGTCACACTTTTATATCGTATTCACTCCTATATCTGCATGCATCATGTCTGCATCATATTTTTCATTTATTTTATTTTAGTTTCTTTTTCATCATGCATGCATCCTCACCTACCCCTCACTTTACACGTCTCTCGGTGTGCCACACTTCGCACATTGAGGACACTGTGCACTTTAGCTTGGGGGAGTGAGTTCTCACGTTCTTTTCGATTTACCACCTTTATTTTTAGTTTTTTCACGCCATTTTCCGCACTTGCACTCATTTTCATCACTTTTTCTTGTTTTTACCATGCATCACGTTTTTCTTATTTTCTTTGTGTGTTGCATTGTAATTAGTTTCATTTTCCCTTTATCTTTATTCCTTTTTCATCTCATGCTAGAGATGACTTTTCTGTGATGATGATTACGTGGCGTTAGCTTTCTCCATATATGCATGCTATATTTGTCATGTCTTAGACTTTATTTCTGATATCATATGCTATGATTTGCCTTGCATCTAGAGATAGTAACACACACTTTTTCCGCATGAAAATGGATGAAATTTTATTATTAGCTGAGTCTGAATATTCATATGTATGCTATCGCAGAAAACACACCAAGATTCACGCATTGGATGATTATATTTGGAGTACCGTTTTCTTTTCCTATATCACTTCTATATGCATGATTTGTACATTTCACTTCAGGATGATTGAATGATGTTAGCTATGATGAATCTGGATTAGTTAGCTTTTTTGTGATCGAAACTGAGTAGATTAGATTACCCTGCTGAAGTTGTCGTGCACGTCCTATAGAGTGAACTGAGAGACACATTTATTTCTTTCTCCACATGTCTTGAACATCATTTCTCTATTTTAAAATCATTGGTGAATCTCCCCTTAGCGATTCTAATATATGGCATTTCCCCCGCTATTAATTCCTAGCTCCAAATTTCCCAAAACCAAAGAAAGAAAAAGAAAAATTCTTGTATATCCTTATTTCTCTTTGATTTGGGATCGTTGTGTATATATGCTATTTGAAAAAAAAAGAAAAAAAGAAAAAAAAAGAAAAAAAAGAAAAGAAAAGAGAAATGAACATCAATAAAAGATCTCATCTCATGTTCTCTCTTACTTTCCCTCTTTTGTTTTTATTTTTATCACTTTTGGAGCTTTATAGAAATGGGGATGTAAATATTTTTTTTATGCCACCACGCTTATAGATAAGCTTGGGGGAGAGAATCCAATGATGTGTGAGAGAGTGACTACTTGACGTTGCACGACAACCTAGGCTAAGTAATATTCTATACTCGGTGAGATTATTTTTAGCTTCACGAAATCCAGAAATCTATGCCTAACACTCATTTCACGAAATCCATGCTTTTCTATTCTTTCTATTCTATTGCGTGATATTCTTATACTCCTCATAGAAAGCATTCAATTGAAAAGTGTGTGATCTCCGATATTGTATACCGCTTTAAATGATTCAGACGATGTTAATTCTAAAATTATTTCGTTTTTCATGATATATCAATATTCTTGGGTTTTCTATTTCTATTTGCACCATTATACTATGATATCGAAATAAAATTCTTTGACATGTGTTTTTACATTCAGTGCATGCTATATGATTGAGCAAAACCCACGTCCTGAGAAAATGATCTAGCAGCTTCCCTCTTCGCTTTCTTCTTTCTTCTTCGTTTTGCGTTTTCCATTTTTCCGCCGTTTTCGTTTTCGAAATCCACCGGGTTCGCCTTTTACTTATCTTCCTCGAGGACGCGTAAGAGGTAAGCTTGGGGGATTTTGATCACTCCATATTTTACACTTTTTTCCCGCATGTTTGCATGCCATTTAGATCGCTCAAATCATGTTTTTCACGATATATCGACGATATTGCGATACTTTTCACGATTTGTTGTTTTTGTCGTATTTCAGGTGATTTGGAGTGATTTGGAGTGATCCCGAGATACGCCTACTCCAGAGTGTCACCGATGACCTCCCCGAGGGGTATTTTGCCATTGGAGAGGAGCGGAAGAAGAAAGAACGTCGCAGGAGCGACGAGGAGGCAAAAACAAGCTGAAATGGCATTTTTGGTGTCTCACTCGGTCGAGTGAAGGAGTCACTCGGCCGACCAGTGAGACCCCGCTCGGCCGGCCAGATCGGACACGCATCATATGTGCACTCAGCCGAGCATCGGAAGCCACATCGGCCGAGTGACGAGACCACGTCCGCCCGAGTGGCATTCAGACGACGCCCATCCAAAAGAGCCGACTTACTGTTTTTCGTCTGCCTGAGCTTCAGAAGACCCACTCGGCCGAGTGGAAAATGCCGACCGCCCGAGTGTATAGAAGCCATCGGTCGAGTGACGACAACTCACTCGGCCGAGCGACCCCCGAAGAGAAGACCCCCGAAGACCCAGACTTACTGGAAATTTTCAGGGTTTCTTACTCGGCCGAGCGACTTTTGTCACTCGGCCGAGTGCGATGCGCTGCCTGTAGCGAAAATTGCGATTTTCAGGCTGCGCAGGGGCATTTTGGTCACAGTTTTTTGGACGATTTTGGGGGGTATTTAACCCCAGTTTTTGACCTAGGTTAGAGAGCTTTTCTCTTTACTTTTTGCAGCTTTTTAGATTAAACTTTTTAGCTTTAGATTATTGTGATTGGAGAGGAGAGAAAAGATTATTTTTTGTTGGATTCTTGGAGAACTCTATTGGTTTGTCTCTCTCTCCTTTAAAAATACTATTTTTATTGCTTATTTGAATATTGTGATGAATTCTCTTGTTAATTCCATTGATTATTTTTGTATTTGTGCTATGAATTGTGAGTAGTCCTTGCGTCTTGGGGCGTGGGGATGAACCCTACGAGCCCAATTTCTGATTTGTGATGATTTGGTAAAAATATTGCTAGAATTGCTATTAGGGTTAGTTTGGGATCGATTTAACACGGATAGCTAGGTGTTCATATCGATTGGGATTTGCAAGAGATTGGATCCCAATTCGATAGGAAACCCTAGAAATCCGAATTGGGTTGAAATTGAGTTTCCGTAGTATCGGTTTGCAAGAGATTGGACCGATACTAGGGTTCTCCGTTGCAATTCCATGCCGATACCCGTTTGCAAGAGATTGGACGGGTAGGAACTATCCCAACCTAGGTCGCGGACCGAGTTTGCACGAGAGTGGGCTCGGGACGTGATTGAACGATGATGTTGATCCTAATGCTAGCTTGCCTAGGCTAGGGTTTGCAAGAGATTGGACCCAACCCTAGGTTAGCTATAGACCGGCAACAGCGCGAGAGCGTGAGCTAGGTTTTACATTCAGTTGCAACTAGTTCATCCGAAATTCTACCCTAGCAATTGAGACGCCAATGAATTACATTGACGAGATACGGTGAGTAGCGGGGATTCCCCATTCCCTAGACGTCTTTATTTGATTTTATATTTCCATATTTTGTCTGACGATTTGACAGGATCGCCAAAAGGCAAATTCCCCTTTTCTGTTCCTATAGCCAGGTTGTTCAGAGAAGACACCGTCATTCGTCCTCCCTGTGTTCGATAACCCGCTCGCCGCTACACCGTGCGCTTGCGGTAAAACTACACGGTCGCTCTTTTTGGGTTACATTCCAAAGCGATCAATAGACCTGTCCAGCAGGCTCAATTCAAGAGACAGGCCCTACCACCTCATCCAGTGTGCCACCATTGTGGGAAGATGGGACATGTTTGATCAAAATGTCGATCATATCTGAACCTTTGCCTGGTCTGCGGCTCGAAGGACCATGGTGCAAGGGATTGTCCTGAGAGGAAGGCTCGACCTCCTAACCCTGCACCGACTAATCATATGCCAGGAATGCTCCACAATGACCACCTCCTCCTCTGCAACGAAAGCCACTTCCTCCTCAACAGCGAGTGTTCCAGCAAGCACGACAACAAGCGCCACCCACGAAACGCCAAGCTTATACTATGACTATGAAAGAGGCTTAAGCTACTGAACAAGTGATCATAGGTACGAGATATCCCTTTCAGAATCATATCCTATTATTTAGAGATCGTGGGCTTAGACATAATCCTCGTAACCGTAGGTATCATCTTAGTAGCTGGTAACTCACCCTCACTTTATTCGACTCGGGAGCCATACATTGCTTCTTGGCGAGTCGATTCGTCAACACACATGTCGTCCCCGTTGAACCTCTGACTTCTCATTGGAAGGTTGTGTAACAGCCGCTTCCTGTCGTACATATTTTCGTACGTTTCTCCTTGTTGTATTGGAATGTGTGTATTTTTGCACTCCGATTTTTATTATTATCTCTTTGGCTCGAACTCACGATCGGACTCCGTATTCACGATCATCTCGAAGGCGTGATCGCTCCTGTATTTTCATTATAATTTTTGGATGTCATGGGGCAAAATTGTAAATCTGATTATTATTATCATTAAAACTATATTAATTTTAGTTTCAAATTTTAAATACTTAAACCGAATTAAATATAATACTGAATCATAATAAATCTAAACTTACTAAACTAACTCATTATCTAACTAAAAGCTGATAAAATCCTAACTTATATCTGTTATATACCAATACTCCCACGTCATAAATGCCATGCATGGGATTTCAATCAACCCACAACCACGCAAAACTGCCACCAGCCCTCGTTCGCTCCCTACGTCAGCCTCTTTTCGTGCGCGAACCCCGCAACAGCCCTCCCCACGTCCCGCACCACCCCCATGCATGTCGCCCTCCTCGTCAGCCTAATTATTCTTCTTCTCTCCTCCTTAAAACCCCCTAGGCTCCGAACTGTCTCTTCCCTTCACCTCCGTAACCCAGCGCCGCTCTTCGCACCAGCTCCATCACCCAGCGCCCTCCTCTCTGACGCACCCGAAACCTACACCTAGATTCCACCTGGCGGTGTCACGGTCGCCAGGCGTAGTATAGCCTTAGGAGTCTATCCCGGGCTCTATCCGCAAGCAGACAGTGTCAAATTATAGTATAAAGGATGTCGAATCCCACAGGGACGGTAACAGTGTATTTGAATTCTCGGATTATTATTTCTATATCTCGAAGTGAGATCGCTGTCGGGTTGAGAAAATTGGTTGTGGTATTGTTGTTGATTCAATAATAAAGGGAACTAGCGTATTAGGGGTCACCGCTAGGACCGTCGGGGATCGATGTTAGAATAGGATCCTTATGTTGTATTGGGGCTAGGGGATTAATCTCTCAATTCGTACCACTCTCTCGGGTTAGAATTTTAAGGTATTTCGGTGGCTCTCGTTGACGCAATGGCGGTAAACGTCAACATAGCGATATAGTTCGTCGGTGGATCCCCTCAAGGCACGAGCCAGGCATGGACACGAGCCTTGGTTGGATCCATCGATTTCCCTATTCGAATCTTAAGGATACCCCTTAAGCACATCAATTCCATAGACCGCGGGCATGATCTCAGCACGGGTTATCCTAGGGATTCGGTAGGATCGACCGAAATACTCCCCTTTATTTCCCATTCAACCTAGAAATCCAGATTTACATCTCCCCCAGGGTCTTAGGGCTAACCCATCAACCCTATAGGAAACTACTCACTCATACCGATTTTAATGAATAAAAATATGATTTTTGCAAGAGAAAACATCGTAGGAAATTAATCGAATAAAGATTGAGAAGCTTACGTGCCAAAGACAAAGAAAAACAGAGAGCAATAGATCCAAAGAAAACCCAAGATTCCAGAATGCAAGAATAGCAATAGAATTCCAAAATTAATCCAATAATCTCCAAGAATTTAATCTAGATCTAACAAGTAGTTTTTAATCGCCTCCCCTCTCTCCAAAATAATTCCAAAACTAACAAAAAGATTGACTTCCAAAACGCAGCAGCCATATCCCCTCTTCACTCACACAAGCGCGCAACAAACGGCAGCCGAGAATTTCCAAAAATAGCCTTCAGCGTCGTCGACCGAGTCAGTGACTCGGTCGAGCAGTATATTGCTCGGTCGGCTGCTCGATCGAGCAGTCATCTTGCTTGGTCGAGCACGACAGTAATGTTGGACGCAACGATCTAGGATCTTTGGTTTGATGATGACAAACGTGTGCGAACTTTAACGTATGTGCTAAGTGTGTTTCAGGAATGGCAAAGCGGTAAATTCTCTAAGTGATGACTTAGTCAACCGGTGGAGGAATTGCTATACACAAAGTGATTTGACTTGGTCAATATGAAGGGAGATGGAATCTATTTGGGATTTGGTCAAATCAATTAGATATTTATTTCCAATTTCATATTCAATTTGCATTGCTATCAAATCCCAATTTGATCAAATCAAATCTCCTATTTGTGGTGCAAAGTGATAGAACCACATCTCTAAACTCATATTCAAAATAGGATTCCCCGTAACCGCATCACCCTATCATCACCCTATAAAAACCCATCCTCTAGGGTTGAAAAGGTGCGCCGCACAAAAACCCTAATATCTACATCACGTTGCGGCAACCCTCCCAAAAATAAATACATACGGCCAAAGATCAAAAAAACCCCTACCTATAAGTTTGCAGCCGAAACAAATCTTTGAGCAACCCCCCAAAGAGCACACGGCCGCAATTTTTTGAAGCAATCTCTTTCAGCCGCAAGTTTGACAAGAGCACCTGCAAATTAATTCAAAGCTTGCCCATATGAAGAAACTGTCGGCCAAAAAGCTAGGTCCTCAACCATGTGAAGAGCTGCAATTGTTGACTGCAAGATCCAAGTCCAATTAATGAACGAAGGGAGAAAAAATAATAATTCTGAGCACTTCTTTTTTCCTTCTCCTCCTTACTTTTTGACTTGATGTTAAACTATCTCTTTGTTTTGTTTGCAGGACATTGTGGAAAGGGATCAAGGGGCTGCTAAACAAAGTGCTAAGGTTTAAGAACTCCATTATCTTTAGGGCCGAATTAATTTCTATGAGAGCCTATCATCAAAAATTTTGAGGAGAAGAGCTGAATTAATTTTGAGGGGGTCAGCCATAATAATTTGAAGAGAGAGAGCCGCCAGGTCTTTTGGGTTATCAAGCTCTGCCGGCCATCTCAATTTTCCAAGCACAAATTTTTTTTTTAATTCCCAAGCTTCAATCATTTAATGAGGCCGGCCACCTCCTGAGCATGCACAGACATCAAGCCTAGTTTCTTCTTCAAGGGACAAAACAAGGCGTTTTGATTCCATCATCAGTTCACAGATTCTTAATGTCCAAGAGCCCAAGGCTTGGTGCATAGTTGTTTTGCAACTGGAATCATGCGAAAATTTCAAAAGGAAGTCACGCACACAGCCAAATAAAAGTTAAGCGTTTTTTTAATTATTTTTTGAGTTTAAGTTTGTGTTGCTTTTTATTTGCAGGGGGTACAGAGCGAAAATCAAGCTGGCTATTAATTCTGTGCTCCACATCATTTTTCTCGGTTACAAGTTCCAACAAAAGGGAAGATTCTCTCTCTCTCATTTTAATCTCTGCCGAATTTTGGTTTGTTTTTTATTGGGCCAGTCGTAATTATTTACAATCTCCTTGTTGTGTTTGCAGGCCACGCACAAGAGGCAACCAACAAAACAAAAGGGAAGATTCTCTCTCTCTCTCTCTCATTTTAATCTCTGCCGAAAGTTTTTGTGGTGATCAATTCTTGTTTTGCATGTAGAAGCAACATTGAGGAGAGCTGACCTTCTGCAATATCACCATAGTGCCATCAAGGCAAGGAACTTCAAGTGCCGCAAGTTGCCAAAGAGAGAACCAAGGCCGCAACCTGAGTTGCCGACGACGAGACGACTACATTACGTCAGATTCAGATCTGACCCGTGCTTATTGACGAAGACATCGCTGCTACACAATCTGAGCTTCCTAAACACTTTACTTTATTATTTTGTGTAGCAATTGTGATAGATCTTCGTAGGGGAAACTTTACCATTTTTGTGTGACTATTTTGGGACATGTCCGGTTGGGACTAGACAAGTGGGACCCAACTAGTTTGAAACTAGCTGGTAGAAAGCATTACTCGGATTGATAGTGAGAGAAAACACTGTGTGTGTGGTATTGAGAGCCTGGCGAGTGTAGACACGTAGAGGGTGCTCTGAGTGTGCTCTAACTTGTGGTTTTGTACCTATTGCACTATTCAATACTAGTTCTGCTTTGGGGGCTGGAGTAGGTCGTTGGGACGACCGAACCAGGGTATATCTGCTGTGTACTCTGTGTCTGTTTTTTTTACCCTAGTGCTGCTATAACTGCGTGTGCTTATTCGTGGGTTGCACGAATTATTTTTATAAGCCTATTCACCCCCCTCTAGGCTAGGATCCAGATCCAACAAGTATGTCGCGCTCCTCCAAGAATCGCCAGTCTGTATGCTCGGCCCGAGTCAGCTCTGCTCGGTCGAGCAGCCAGCTGACTCGGTCGCCAAAAGCTCTGCTCGGGCCGTGCAGGAGGTTGATCGTGCTTCGAAGATAGAGGCTGCTTGACCGAGCACCATTGGTGCTCGGTCCGAGTAATCTGTGTATCAGCTCTCCTCCTTCATTTTGCATCTGCTCGACCGAGCAGCTGCTCTGCTCGGTCGAGTCGCCTGGAAAATTTGTGCTGAAGCTCCTGTAGCTTCTCTTCTCTCTTTGCTCTCTCCTCTACTCCTCTCATGGCTCCCAAAATTTGGCAAACTCCTGTAGAGCTTTGCCAACGGGCTCCAGGGCGTGTCAGATGTGTCCATATCCAAATTGGGTCCCAAATCGCTCCAAAATCCCTGAAAATCCATAAAACACTACGAAACTCGAATATAACGTTAGAATTGCAATATCGTAGGAAAATACGGGATTTGGGTGCGAAAATGGCGTGAAATGCAATGGCATGATGATATGAAAAGATGTAAAATATGGACACATCAAAATCTCCCAAGCTTACTTTTACTCATCCTCGAGGAAGACGAATATTAAATACGCCGGGAGATAAACAATAATAAATAAAAATAAGAATAAAAGAAGAGTAGAGATAAAGTTATTCAATCAGATCTCAAGCCTCAGCAGTATATCACGATGCTCCAAAGTAAAAATACATGCTAAAGGTATTTTCAAGTTTTACAGATCATATGTCTAACATGCAATATAGACAAAAGATAGGGATCTACTAAACTAATGCCATCAACTCATATCAAACTCATGCAGTCCATAGCGTCTAGTATAAAAAAAGTTGAAAATGCACTTTTCAATCAATAGATACATAAGGAGCATATAGAAATCAAACCAGCATGCAATAGAGAATGGAAGGAATCATGCTATTCAGATATCAACTTCGAATCATGAAAATCCTCCAAAAACTAAAGTATTTCGTAAAGTGCAAGCATTATCAAATCTCCCCGTTGTGCACCATCTCCACTCTAATGGTATACTCACTCATATGATCAATTGGTTCACCCCCCAAGCTTAGCTCGAGGCGTCGCATCTAGAAATAGGATATTTTTCCCAGTATATGTGATAGCTTCTAATAAAAGGATACAAAACGATTTTTTTCTTTCTTTTCTTTCTTTTTCTTGTCTTTTTCACTTTTTCACATTTTGTTTTCATTTTATTTAGAAGCTATATATTTCTTTTTGAGATTTTTGGGAAGTGAGATGCGGTAAGGGTAGCTGTAGGGGTGGTAAGGGTAGCTGTCAGAGTGAAACCAACTGATATGTAGAGAATTATAAAGATATGTGGAGAAGGAAAATAATGAATCACTCGGTTCACTCATAAGAGGTGCACAACGATTCGAAATGATAATACTCTAACTAAACTCATAAATAGCATGGATATTTTCATTCATCTAGATAAATACTGAAAAGCATGCAGTAATAAGCACAATAACATCAAGCACGCAAACAGAAGTGAATAAGATAGAAAGCAGATGCTCCAAGTGTTCTAATGATGCGTGAACCTAGGTGCATTACCCAACTAAGCACATACTAGATACTATTTCATGCATTTGATTTTCAATTTATATCAGGCACCAATTCAGATTAGATCAGCAAAAGAATATGCACGCATATAGAAAGTAAAACTGAAACTACCCTAAATTGCATGTCATCGGATAGTAAGCATCGCGAGTAACTATTAAGGGCTACGAGAAGTATCATCATGCAGAACATCCTTAGCGTAAAAAAGAAAAAGGGCGAAGAAAATAGAAAAATGAAAAAAGGGATGCAAGCATGGCAAAAAGAAGAAAACGTGATGCAGAATGAGAAAAAGATAAAGAGGTGGAAAAGTAAACTAAAAAGCCGAAAAGGGCGGAAAATATAAAAGAAAAATGAAAAATAAAGCGGCAGCGCTCATCCCCCAAGCTAAACCCAGCAGTGTCCTCACTGCTAAGAAAACGCTGGTAGGCGGGAGATGATGCTAAATAGGGTGGGTGGAGGCGGGAAAAAAAATAAAAACTGTGCAAATCAAAAATAAAACATGATATGATGCAATGATGAAGAAAAATGATGCATATGTACTGAATGATGCATGGAGGATCCTCCCCTAAGCTATATAAGATCAGGGGCCCCGAAGAGACAGATGTGCACGATAAAATATAAGGGAGGCAACAATGGGTATGTGACAGCATCAAGCAGAGGCACCACCCTATGGGGATGGTGGTGGATCAGTGGGTGTAGTGGTGGGAATATGTGCAGAGGTGGTGGGTGTAGTAGTGGTGGGGATAGGCGCGGTAGTGGTGGGGATGGTAGTGGTGGGGATAGGTGATGTAGTGGTGGGGATGGTAGTGGTGGGGATAGGTGCGGTAGTGATGGGGCGAGGGAGACGTGTGGGTCGGGAAGAGGAGGTGCCAGTAGACGTCATCTTCCCACGAATGGGAGGTACGGGGTGTCATGCCCCGCTTTCCATTAGGCTTGGGGGCGAGGACGCGAGCGGGCCCGCTTGTGCAAGTAAGGAGGAGGTACTTTTGCTTTTCTTTCATCCTTGACTTAACACAATAAGCGTCTGTGTGAAAACTGCAGGTTCTTACTTGCATTACTCAAAAACAACACAGATAATTAAAACATTATTACAATCTCAAACGTCCCAACAGAATTACAACAAATGAAGAAAGAAGAGTGGGTCTTATGACCCGTACAACAATGAAAGGAAGTGCAATGAAATTTCACTAGTCCAACAAGTCTTGGTCCACTGGTTCAGCTCACTCAACTAGCCTCCTGGTGCTATAGCTCGGGATCTGACATACATCCAAAAATATGAATGTATGTCAGCAAGGGTCTGCAAGTAGATGTTAGAGACCAAGGCAAGATATACAAATTTATACTGAATTTAAGAGGCATTTAAAGAATTAAACGGGATAAAGACAACAATTTTAAACATGCTGATTAAGAATAATGAAGTAAAGTAAAGTACATCTTAGCATGCAATTCTAAGCAGTTTAACACGTAAGGTGAGCAGTTATGACATGGCAGTTATAACGAATCAAAAAGTAACACCATAACATGGCAATCCTGATGTGCGAGCAAGTAACA
Source organism: Scilla litardierei (assembly GCA_030789695.1). NCBI lineage: Eukaryota > Viridiplantae > Streptophyta > Magnoliopsida > Asparagales > Asparagaceae > Scilla > Scilla litardierei. The sequence continues at coordinate 75,933,821 of CM061133.1, read as the reverse complement.
CGATTATTACAATTACAATGCAATGCTTTCTATCATGCATAGGGTTCTCGCCTTTAGGTCGTGATGAGTGAGTCGTCCTTCTCACGGAGGCCTTCCGTGATTGGCGCTACCCCACCGCATACGGGTGGTGTCCTTGAAGAGAGTACCCTATCATATGCCTAGTAGCCGCTCAACCCTAACCACACCCAAGAATGTTGTGATGGACACGAGCCAGGCGCTAAACTGACATATACTGGAACACGAGCCAGACTAGTCATATGTGACCCTACTAGGACACGAGCCAGACTAGTCACACATGACCGACGGAGTAGCCATATTACAAGCACGAATTCACGAATTACAAGCACGAATTTGTTAGCATTCACGATTGTTAGCATTCACGATTGTTAGTATTCACGATTGTTAGCATTTCCATGTTACAAGGGTATTGAAACAGCATTCACAATAATTTAGCAAAAGAGTGAACATGCGAGTTTAACGAATACGAACAGAAAGTTGATTTTCTTGTTATTGTTCTAAACTAAGTTATATCAAGTTATATGCCGTTGGATCACATTTTTATCCACGGATGTCGTGGTAGTAATATCACACGTCATTTCACGTTCAGATTTTAAGTTATGCAACTTTACATGTAAAAGACCAAATGAACATCCAATTTCAAAAATTCAATATAAATTGTACACTTGCCTGATTTCAGTGATTTTGGTGCCGTTGGGTTCGACTCGACGGGTATTACGTGTCGGTATGTCTGGTTCTATGTTTTGGTTAAACAATTCACCGAATTAGATTTTTCGTGAATAAACACAATAGTAAAATAATCTCTAAATTGGGTTCGTCTAATTTTATCGGGTGCTCTGGCTAGGGTGATGCCTATATTGTATTACACTAACATGATACGCCTTATTCCATGTAATATTATTATCCCAACATTAATTACAATTACTTGTTAGCTGAAATTCCTTAACGAATTATCATTTAAAAATTAGATTAACACTAACTAACTCATTGGTTAATTACCCTAAGTTAATAGCAATGTTAACATGGCATCAATGGTATACCTACTCTACACCTACTACACCTACTAGTTTGACTTGGGGTAAAAGTTAGCATGTTAAACTATAACCCTAACATTTTTTTTAATCCCCAAATAAATAACTCTCTCACACATTTCTTTAAATATTTAACCTACATGCTGTCAAGTACCCATTAATTTTTTTATCCCTAAGGCTAAGGCTGACACTTTCCCCTTTAACATGTATTTTAATATACCTTTTCATCCTTTATAACGCATGGCTGTCACTCACCCATTAAACATTTTCTTCATTCAATTCTTCTCTCTGTCACTCTCTCCTCTCTGTCATCTTGTTCCCTTGTTTCTTTCTTTTTTTTGTGCTTCAAATCTTGCAGGCAACGAATGAAAGGGGAGAGGGGCTACTCATCTTCGCGCGGAGGAGGGGGAGTTGCAGGTGGCGGCTCTTGGCGGTCCGGCGGGTTCAGGCGGCCGGTGGCCAGTTCCTCCAGCGCACGGGCGGCGGCGCTCCTCCAGCGCACGGCGACGATCCCCTCCGGTGCTCGGTGGTTGGGTCTGCACGGTGCACGTGCGCACGGGGAATGGTGGCGCTCTCCGGCGGTAGGGGGCTTCCTTCGTCGGACGACGACGGTACGTGCAAGTAGTACGGGGAGGAGGAGGAAGGACAGATCTGAATATGGGTTGGAGAAGAGGAAGGTCTGAAAAGGGTTCTTTCAGATTTGAGTTTGTTTGTTTTGGGGTCTGAATTCTCTGTTTCCCCTCTTTCAATTTCAGTTTGAACTTGGGAAGATGATGAAATTGGGAATGGATTTGGGTTGATGTTTGGGAAAAATCTGTTTTGGCTGCTGAAATTTGTGGGTTATGATTTGGTTGGGCTGATTCTGGTTTGGAAATTTGGTGAAGGATTTTTGCTATTTGGTTGAATTGATCGTGGGTATTTTGGGTTGATGGTTTTGCAGAATGGGAGGAGAAATTTGCAGGTTCCTGAGAGAGGGGATGAAGAAATTTGGTTGGTTTGATTTTTGGGACTGATTTGGGTTGTGATGATTTCCAATCGGACGCAAAGAGGAGGGTTGGGTTTGTCTGTGGAGTTTGCAGATGGTGGAGGAAGACGGTGATGGTGACATGTTGTTGTTATTAAAACGGTGGAGTTGGGGAGCAGCTTGATGGAAGGGAGTTGGCAATGGGGGATGGAATTGAAGATGGTGAGTTGTTTGTGGGGTGAGCTGTTGGATCTCACCTCACAATTCGGTGGGAATTGAAGGGGGTTTGAATGATAATTAGGGGTAAGAAATAGATTAGTAAAGTAATTACGTAAATTTAATTAGTGGGTATTAACAGTAATTCTATAAAGGTCACCTAGTAAATGGTAAATGTAATCACTAAAGTTAATTAGTAAGTGATAAAGGTAATTAATGAATAGTAAAACTAATTAGTAACACTGATTAGTAAAAGTAATTAGTAAAATATTGAGTGGATGGTAGAATGGTAAACGTGATCGACGAAGAGTAATTATTATAATATCGAAATACCGATTTTCACAACCTACACCGAAAATTACGAAAATGCCATGGATTCGTATCCTCTCATGTACGAATACAAAATCCATTTTAAGATTGGACGACGAAAAATAGTAAGAAAATCATTTAGTCATTATTGGAATCGTTTGAAATAATCTTCATTACGGAAAAATGTGCACTAAGAAAACTGGCTGTTACACGGGGGCTCCTCTAGTGCGAACCATCGTGGAGATGGCAATATGATGTGTCGGTAAAAATAAAGTAAATAGAGGAACGAGTGTACCGACTGTGCGAGCGAAGCGAAAGTCTCCCCCAAGCTAATCCTGGTAATAGCCACTGACGTAGGCAAACAATACCTGAAATAGAAACAAGAAAAACGTCAGTATTTGAAATTAAAAATAGGGGTATGTGCAGCTGCTCGACCGAGCAGTAGCATTGCTCGGTCGAGCAGTGTGAAAGCTGTGGCAGTAGATGGGGCTGCTTGTTGGTAGGTCTTGACCGAGCAAGTTTGCTGCTCGGTCAACAGATTCGAACGCAATGGGGAAGAGAGCGAGCAGCTCGATCGAGCACCGTTGGTGCTCGATCGAGCAGCGTGGATTGTGCCCTAGGGCAGCGGGGAAGGGGGGATGGGGGGTTGGGATGAGTGAGTAAAGGGGGGAAAGGCGGGGGAGGCGGGGGGTGTCGGTGGGGGGATTTAGGTGGGCGACGCCGCCGGTGGGGGTGGCGACGCTGGCGGTGGCCGTCATCGATCAGAAGAAGGGGGAGAAAGGGAATGGGGAGCGGAGAGAGGGGGAAGAGAGAGAGAGAGAGAGAGAGAGAGAGAGAGAGAGAGAGGCGGAGAGACTGACCGGAGAGGGAGAGGGGACGGGCGGCGTAGACGGCGGCGCGAGCAGAGGGAGAGTGAATGGCAACGGGGGAGATCGAGTAGGGTGTGAGGGGGTTGCTCGGGCAGTAAATTTCGAGAGCTTAGGGTAATTTGAGCGATTAGGGTGAGAAAGTGAAACGAGTTGGGTTAAAACCCCAACTCGTTTGGAAGTGGGACCCAATGAATTAGAAAAATACTGACTCGATCGAGCAGCGAAGCTGCTCAGTCGAGTCGGACAAACATTTAAAATTTTAAGAGCACTCCCTCATATGCTCGATCGAGCAGGAGCTGCTCGATCGAGCAGATCGCTACTCGGACCGAGCAGGGACTGCTCGGGCCGCGCAGACAGAACGTCATTTTCTCCAAATATTCATGAGCCTGCGCTACTCGACCGAGCAAGGGGCTGCTCGGTCGAGTCGATGTCTACTCGAACCGAGCAGATGATGCTCGGGCCGTGTAGACAAAGTGATGTTTTTGCTCTTTCTCCTCATGCTACGCTGCTTGACCGAGCAGAGTGACTGCTCGGTCGAGCAACCTGAATCTTCTTTTTAGCTCCTTTTCTTTAATCTGCTCTTCAAAATTGCTGCTCTCATCCATCGTTCTTCCGTTTAAAACGTCGATTTACGTGCCCCTTCATGTTCGACCTGTAAAGAGGAAGAACTCATCAAATTTTTATGGTTTTGTAGTTTTACGGGAAATAAACAATGTTTTTGTTTGGTTTTCTCAAATAGATAGACTAAAAACAAGAAATTGAAAAGGAGAGTCTAGGATACAAGAGATTGGGTTGCCTCCCAATAAGCGCTCGTTTTGAGTCATGAGCTCGACTCCCTTTGCTTCATCAATGGTTGTTTGGTGCGCATGAGATTCGTGCATCGTTCTTGCCAATGATACCGTGCGGTGGTATCTGGCATTCTTCCAATCCAGGCGTTTCCTTAGCGTAACTGATGGCCTCCGGTTCTTCACGATGCGGAGAATGATTCAAAAGCTCCTCATCCAACACTTAGATATAGGCGGCGACCGCTTTATGGTAGGTTGGGTCGCCGTCATCATCAACACCTATTCTTATTGGGTCCTTCATGACCCCCTCAGAAGTAAAATCTCCTACAGCTTCATCTTCCAGGAGCTCCAAATAGCTAGCTCCTTCTTCATGAATGTGCTCTCTCATTGGCTTCTGCGGCCTGAATTCAGCTTCAATGTTGCCCACGTTCAACGAGAGAGTCCCTTCTCGAACATCAATCAAGACGCCAGCCGTCGTCATGAAGGGGCGGCCAAGTATAAGCTAGGAGCTCCCTCCCTCAGGCATGTTCATAATAACGAAGTCAACGGGAACGCACAACCCAGGAGGTATCCCTGGTTATGCCCACCGGGTATGTGATCGAATGGTCCGCAAGCTGTATAGACATATTCGTCGGCTCCAATTCGCTTCCGGTATGCAATCTGTCAAATATAGAAAGCGGCATCAAACTGATGCTCGCCCCTAGATCGATCAAAGCTCGGCTAATGGGCATCCCTCCAATAGAGCATGGAACGGTGAAGCTTCCCGGATCCGGTAGCTTCCGGTGGGGATGATTCTTTATAATGGAGGTAGATTCATCCATGAGCTTTATCTCTTCGTGCTTCCTCTTCCCCGTGATCAGGTCCTTTAAGAACTTGGCATAGATAGGGATCTCCGTGATAGCATCCATAAATGGAATGTTTAGCTGGATCCCCTTTAGAAGCTCCGTGAATTTGGAGTATTTCTTCTCCATCTTAGCCAAAGCCAACCTCTATGGATATGGCAGGGGAGGTCGGCTTACTTTGTTCCGTGTGGCATCATCAGGAGATGGCGTTGTTGTAGGTGTGATGGATGGTGGATCTGCCTTCTCCTCATTCTTTGTAGACTCTTCAGGAGCCTCTTCTTTATCACCGTCAATAACGGCCTCTTCAGTTACGACTCTCTCCTTGTTCACAACCGGGATCATAACGGGGTCAGTCGCCCGTCCTCCACATGTGGTGACAGAAGGGAGAAAAAGTCAAAAGAAAAGGAAAGGACAAGAATATTGTAGAAGGATGGAGGGGTAATTAGTAAGAGAGATCTCTACTACAAATCCATTTAATTGCAAGTTTGCCATTCCTTTTAATTACCCTCATTCTTTGTTTCTTAATTACAGGGATGTCAAGCTTCTAAGGAAATGCGCTTAATCTTGGAGTTTTATTTACAAGTTTGACATTGCATAAAACTTTTTAGTAAAAGCCTTTTATCTTAATGTTTTAATTACAAGTTTGCCATGGCACTAAGCATAGTTATTATTATTATTATTATTATTATTATTATTATTATTATTTAATGCTCTCAACTTTAGCCTCTAGTTCCAATGATTCCGTTTGTGCAAAAATGGGGATAAGTTGCCATATACTTGTATGCTTACTTACATCTCATGCCATCCGAAATATAAATCACCAATGGCCATTCCCACACACCACTTGTCATCAAGTCCAAGTGTAGGGGATGGTCCTAACACCTACGTACACGGTCCACCACAAAACTTGTTACTTGAAGGAGGAATACTTGTATTATCACTTAGGAGCATTACATGTACTTTTTTAAAAATCTTTTTGAAATCGTTTCTTTTCTTTTCTTTTCTTCCTCCTTGGCTTAAACACACTAAGCGTCTGTGTATGAATTGCAGATCCTTGCATGCAAATTTAAGAAGCAGCCCAAACAACATTATTACATATCCAGCGTACAATAATTAAGATACATCTTGGGCCTAGTAGGGCCAATACAAACAGAGTACACAAATTACATTATTCAAATAAAAAAGTGCAATCACGAAGGTAAACGTCTAGTCTTCCGTGGGTAGGTACTCCACGTAGTCTTCGAGCACTGGCTCGACTCCTGCAGTAATGTCTTCAGAGAACACATTATCGATACCTGACGGACATTTCGTAAAACAACAAAGTGAAATGTCCGTCAGCGAGGTTTACTCGGCAAGATTATCTCAAAACCAAAACGTTAGACATTTTAAAATTAAACAAAGCTGAACTTTAAAGACAAGCAATAAGTTTATTAAAAGAGTTAAAAACATGCAATAAATTTAATTTGAAAGAGTTAAAGACAAGCAAATAGTTTAACTTAAAAGAGTTAAAGACAAGCAATAAGTTTAAACTTTAAAAGAGTTAAAGACAAGCAATAAGTTTAAACTTTAAAAGAGTTAAAAAAAAGTGGTAAATTAAATAGGAAAGAGTTATGGCAGTTTAAGTATTTTCAGCAATTGTAACCTGCAGCAATTTCATTATTCAATAACAATTTGCAAAACCATCTGCAACTTGTGAATTTAGCATTTAATAACCAAACTGTAGCAACCTGTAGGAAAAGAGGTTAGAACAATAATCAATAACCATTCTATCCTAGTGATAAGTCCATGTCCAAGAGTACTAGAGATAACCAACATGCACCCTGCAACGGGAGCAACTTCGAGGCGGTACCCACCGTCCCGATATGGCAACGATCAAGGATCTAACCCCCGAAATGTGTTGGAGGTAATTTAGTATGGGCGCATACAGCCACTCTGTAACACTTGTGATCATAAACTACCCCAATCCCAAGGTCAGGTCAAGTGTCAGGTCAAGAGGATGTGCAATATCTATTTATTATTAAAATTCCATCTTTCATTATATTAAAGTTCCATCTTCCATTCATTACTGTTGAAGTTCCATCCTCCATTCAGTATTTTTGAATTTTCATCTTCCATTCAGTCAATTCAGTCTTGGTGTTTCAATAGTCCGTACAATAAAATCACAAAAGTTCATGACTTCATGACTTGATTTAGCAATTAAACGAAAACGAAAAAAATTACTTAAATAGATAAGAAAATGAGCAAGAAATGATTTCAACTAAACAAATGGGTTTAAATTATCTTAAAATATTTTCTAAGGCTAATAGCTATTTTTCAAGATTGTTAAATAATTTTTAAGCAATTTTAAACTATTTAAAATAGCCAAAAACAATTTTTAAATCAAGAAATCATTTAAAACATATGTTCGAAGAATTGTTTAGAGCAAACCGTACGTCAGAATTCTTCCAACAAAGGGTCAAAATGATCGTATTTACTAGTACTATAACATATATTTTTCTCGTATGTCAGTGTACGTGAAAATCACAAGCTACGAATTTTAAAGTGATTTCAGCTTATTTAAGTTTTGCCTTTGAAAATTCACTGTGAAAAATATGCTTGCCTTTTGGCGATGAAACTAGCACCAATGAGTCTGTTTCGATGTTTCTGATTTTTGGGACTGGTCTCGTAATTTTCTGATGTCTGTACGAATTACTATCAATTTATTACTAGCTGAATATCCTATACGTATTTCTATACGTATTCAAATACGTATACAAAAACGTATTTGCATTAAAACACACACACGTACGCTTACCACCCCGCGGAGAGAGAGAGAGAGAGAGAGAGAGAGAGAGAGAGAGAGAGAGAGGGGGCGTGAGGGGGGCTTGACGCCGGCGTCGTCGTCGTCGTCGTGGGGTCCGGCGGTCGGTGGCGGCGGGGTCGTGGTGCTGCGGCAAGACGGGTGTCGGCGTCAGGCGACGCTCGCGATGGCAACAGTAGCGACGAGGAGCAGCAGATTCTTGGGGAAGGCAGACGACGCTTGAGGTCGTGGGAGCTCGTCGGAGCATGAAGGAGGGGAAGTGGGAGCTTCAGTCGGAGGCGTCGTCGTGCGGTGGCGGCGAGGCGGCGGAAGCTATCGGACGAGAGGGAGAGACACAAGGATGGTGCTGTCGGACGACGAGGGCAGAGAGACGGCGTCGAACGAAGAGCAGGAAAGCGGACGGGGGCATGGGATGATGGGCGCTCCAGCGGTGGAGCTGTCGGGCGACGTCAGAGAGGCGGCGCTCGGAGGCGAAGCTAGCGGCTCCTGTGGCGGGTAGGTCGCACGGCAGGGGAGAGCTGCTGGGGCGGAGCGGAGTTCGTGTGGGGGCGAGTCGCTCGATGCAGGGGAGGCTCCGATGGATGGCAGCGGTGTCGTTGGAGGGGCTGGTTGCTGGGCGGTGTTGTACGGCGGGCTCACGGCGGGCGGCGAGCTGAGGCGATGGGCTTCCGTCGGAGAGCAGGAGGGGGTGTGAGCCTTTGAACGGGGAGAGAGAACGTGAGGAGAAATGGGTTTCGGGCTTAGGAGCTTTGTTTTGCCTGGGGAGAAGAGATTAAGGGGATGGTGTTTGAATAGGTTAATAGTATTAGTTAATTATAAATGCAATTAATACTTAGTCAAATGGAGTTAATGATATTAGGTTAGCTTTAAGACTTAACTTAAGAAATTTGACTAAATGTATAACACATGGGCTGCCATGTTGGGTTTTGGAGTCATCTGTCGACAAGAGTAAGGGTAATTAGAATAGTAATTAGGGTAACGTAAAAGTGATTAGTGAAAGTAATTAGTGAAATTACAATTTTGCCCCTGAAGTTAAACGACTCCGAAAAATTACGAAAACATAGCCACGGACTCGTATCGTCACGAGGATTGTGACTACAAGGTCAATTTTGTAGTTTGAGCTACAGAGATACGAGTTTTGGGCCAAAATGTTTAGGATGCGGGTTTGTGGGTTCTCTATTGATTTGACTTTAGAAAATTATGAAATTAATATGGAAATTGGAAAGCACTAAATGATCCTAGAAACTTATGGTAGAAGTTTGAAATTATTTTGATAACGTTTATATAGGAAAATAATTGATGCGGCTATATTGTTAATAATTGAGTTTAAATAATTATAAAAAATGTTTAGAGGTTTAGGATGGCACTCGTATACCCTAAAATAGGCTATAACTATATTGGTTCTACAAAATATTTTTTTATAAATGATTTAGAAACCGATTTGATATTAAACTCCTGACCAACCACTATAAAATACTTTCAATTTAAGAAAATATGTAGAAAATTATGAGTACAGATGAATACGGGTCATCACATTCTACCCTCCTTATAAAAATTCCGTCCTCGGAATTTCTCGAAATTCCAAGAAACAGATAATTACTGTTATTAAGAAGCTCAAGAAAATAAATGATTAAATGAAAATACTCGATGAATGATTACAATTTAGAAAATAGTATGAAATATAATGTGATATCATAGCATCAAGAAAACAAGAGATATTTCTAATAAGTATTAACATCACCATAGCTTCCGTAATTAGTCCTGAGACCAGTATCATCATAATAATTATCTTGACTTTTCAAGTATCCAAGGTTAATATGGTGTTACATGAAAATGATAGTTATTATGATAACATCTGTTCGAACTTGGAACTTGAGGTGATAAGCTGGTAGCAAGTTAATCAATCACATTAAAAAGGAAGATCATAAAGTTTAAAATTTAAATTTAGGCTAATGATGACTAACGGGGCCTAGCCAAGTAAGTCATCAATATAGCATACAAAGACGTAATGACTAATCCATATGGATTCGTGCTGTTATACCTTAACCAGCCGAACACAAATGACATTAACTCCCATAAGTACCAAAGGCAAGTCATCGTCCAAAACAACACAATTAAACAAGTACAAGGCTAACTACTAAAGACCATACTTATCACTATACTCATCCCTGCCACTCTTTGTATCAATTTCCATAACGCCCAATAACAATCTAACACCGAAACCATTATCCAAATCCAAACACAAGATCGACATCCAACTTCAACACCTAAGGCCAACAGCATGCCAATACCCATTGACAATGATACTCCGTGCTAACACTAATTGTCGATATCCACAGCTCTCATCATCAATCCCAAACAAGACAACATCCAAAAACACACTGTTGCGCAGACTCGAAGGAGTGGACCTGCGTAGATGCCTAAGCTGGACACCAATAGGGGTAAGACACATGGCAATGAGCTCAACAGAAGCCCAAGAATAGCGACTTGCCAAGATCTCAACCACACGACGGCAGTGAGGGTGGCGGTGAGGATCGTCGCTAAACCCAAAAATCCTAAAACAGAACGTCGGAGGGCCATCGACGGTTGTCGATCCACGTTGTATGGTGACTGTGACTGCTCAGCGACATCGGATGGCGTGGTAGAGCTTCGAGGTGAGGTCGGGGGAGCTTGAGGCGAGAGGGGTTGGGCTCACGAAGGGAGAGGCACGACGAAGGGGTGGGTATTGTTGCGGCGAAGAGGAAGCCACGGGATGGGTTTGGTGATGGAAGGGAGAAGGGGTTTAAAAAGGGGGCACCGAAGGTCTTTGGTAGGGCAGGGTAGGTTAGGCTAGGTTAGGCGGGACCGGGGCTTGAGGAGAGGATGAGGACAAAAGGCAATAAAGAGGGGGAGAGATGGTAGGCCGGAAAAGAATTCAAACCATGGGAAAATCGGGTACAAGACGAAAGTAGTGGGTAGAAGAAAAATACGAGCTCAAGAAAGATGAAGAAGACGTAACAGCCTATACTTGCACATCGTGATTTTGCTCGTCTTAAATTATCTAGCACCATCCTCAAATACTTCAGAGTGTCTTTCGATCTGCTTCCGTTGTTGAACTCGAATTTCGGATGATCGAAAAATTCGATTACTACCCTCCTTATAAAAGAGTATAGCCATGGTTTAGATGAACTAAACGCGTCTATGAAGTATTCTCAGAATAAGTAGGACGATTGGAAGGCCATAAGAGTGATGATGGTGGTGCAATAAATGGATGGTCACTCTAGTTGTTATCAAAGGAAGATTCTAGATTAAGATTCATCAAAATGAAACACGAGTTCCTAGTTGAGGGTTCAAAAGTTCGAAGAAGGTAATGAGGATCAATGGAAATAGATCGGTACGACTTTTGTGATAAGAAGCAATGTGAAACTCCCAATTCAAGAAGGGATAAGCTACGAAGACAAGACGTATAGTACGATAATGTATGCTAGCAATGATAATAAAGGCGATGGGTGTCAAATTGACGTAAAGAGGAAAGGTTCAGATATACCAGTGATTACTGGCTCTATAGTCTCATGGAGAATTTGGCGATGAATTTCCAATATTTCCTTTACGATACCCAAGATGTCGTTGTTGGAGACGATGTGAGTATCTGGTCGACCTGCCATACTTCAAAACAAACCGCAATGTAAGTTAGGTAAAAATAAATCTATTCTAGTTGTACACTTAGATATTAATGTCGTTTAAACCGATCTTAAAGTATTTGCGAAAGCATGACCTGTATAGGCCACCACTAAAACCTGTCACGCCCCGCTTCCCATTCTACCGAGAGCGAGGAAGAGAGCGGGTTCGCGATGTGCTTAAAACAAGGAGGAGTTTTTTTTAAATCTTTTTGAAATATTTTCTTTTCTTTTCTTCCTCCTTGGCTTAAACACACCAAGCGTCTGTGTAGAAATGCATGCAAATTTAAGAAGCAGTCCAAACAACATTATTACATATCCAGCGTACAATAATTAAGATACATCTTGGGCCTAGTATGGCCAATACAAACAGAGTACACAAATTACATTATTCAAATAAAAAGTGCAATCGCGAAAGTAAACGTCTAGTCTTCCATGGGTAGGTACTCCACATAGTCTTCGAGCACTGGCTCGACTCCTGCAGTAATGTCTTCAGCGAACACACTATTGATACCTTACGGACATTTCGAAAAACAACAAAGTGAAATGTCTGTCAGCGAGGTTTACTCCGCAAGATTATCTCAAAACCAAAACGTTAGACATTTTAAAATTAAACAAAGCTGAACTTTAAAGATAAGCAATAAGCTTATTAAAAGAGTTAAAAACATGCAATAAATTTAATTTGAAAGAGTTAAAGACAAGCAAATAGTTTAACTTAAAAGAGTTAAAGACAAGCAATAAGTTTAAACTTTAAAAGAGTTAAAGACAAGCAATAAGTTTAAACTTTAAAAGAGTTAAAGAAAAGTGGTAAATTAAATAGGAAAGAGTTATGGCAGTTTAAGTATTTCCAGCAATTGTAACCTGCAGTAATTTCATTATTCAATAACAATTTGCAAAACCATCTGCAACTTGTGAATTTAGCATTTAATAACCAAACTATAGCAACCGGTAGGAAAAGAGGTTAGAATAATAATCAATAACCAGTATATCATAGTGATAAGTCCATGTCCAAGAGTACTAGAGATAACCAACATGCACCCTGCGACGGGAGCAACTCCGAGGCGGTACCCACCGTCCCGATATGGCAACGGTCAAGGATCTAACCCCCGTAATGTGTTGGAGGTAATTTAGTATGGGCGCATCCAGCCACTCTGTAACACTTGTGATCATAAACTACCCAATTCCAAGGTCAGGTCAAGTGTCAGGTCAAGAGGACGTGTACTATCTATTTATTATTGAAATTCCATCTTTCATTATATTAAAGTTCCATCTTCCATTCATTACAGTTGAAGTTCCATCATCCATTCAGTATTGTTGAATTTCCATCTTCCATTCAGTCAATTCGGTCTTGGTGTTTCAATAGTCCATACAATAAAATCCCAAAAGTTTATGACTTCACGACTTGATTTAGCAACTAAACGAAAATGAAAAAAATTACTTAAATAGATAAGAAAATGAGCAAGAAATAATTTCAACTAAACAAATGGGTTTAAAGTAGCTTAAAATATTTTCTAAGGCTAATAGCTATTTTTCAAGATTGTTAAATAATTTTTAAGCAATTTTAAACTATTTAAAATGGCCAAAAACAATTTTTAAATCAAGAAATCATTTTTAAAACATATGTTCGAAGAATTGTTTAGAGCAAACCGTACGTCAGAATTCATCCAACAAAGGGTCAAAATGATCGTATTTACTAGTACTATAACATATATTTTTCTCGCACGTCAGTATACGTGAAAATCATAATCTACGAATTTTTAAGTGATTTTTGCTTATTTAAGTTTTGCCTTTGAAAATTCACTGTGAGAAATATACTTGCCTTTTGGCGATGAAATAGCTCCAATGAGTCTGTTTCGACGTTTCTGATTTTCTGGGACTGGTCTCGTAATTTTCTGAGGCCTGTACGAATTACTATCAATTTATTACTAACAGAACATCCTATACGTATTTCTATACGTATTCAAATACGTATACAAAAACGTATTTCCATTAACACACACACACACACACACACACACACACACACACATGTACGCTTACCTCCCCGAGAGAGAGAGAGAGAGAGCGAGAGAGAGAGCATGATGGGGGGGCTTGACACCGGCGGCGGGTGGCGGCGTCGTGGGGGCCGGCGGTCGGTGGCGTCGGGGTCATGGGAGCTCACCGGAGCATGAAGGAGGGGCAGTGGGAGCTTTAGTCGGAGGCGACGTCGTGCGGTGGTGGTGAGGCGGTGGAAGCTGTCAGACGAGAGGGAGAGACACGAGGATGGTGCTGTCGGACGACGAGGGCAGAGAGGCGGCGTCGAACGGAGAGCAGGGAAGCGAAAAGGGGCATGGGCTGATGGGCACTCCTATGGTGGAGCTGTCGGGCGATGTCGGAGAGGCGGTGCTCGGAGGCGAAGCTAGCGGCTCCGTGGCGGGTAGGTCGCACGGCACGGGGGAGAGCTGCTGGGGCGGAGCGGAGTTAGTGCGGGGGCAAGTCGCTCGATACGGGGGAGGCTCCGGTGCACAATGGCGGTGTCGTTGGAGGGGGCTGGGTTGCTGGGTAGTGTTGTACGGCGGGCTCACGGCGGGCGGCGAGCTGAGCCGACGGGCTTCCGTCGGAGAGCGGGAGGGGGTGTGAGCCTTTGAACGGGGAGAGAGAACGTGAGGAGAAATGAGTTTCGGGCTTAGGAGCTTTGGTTTGCCTGGGGAGAAGGGATTAAGGGTAGGGTGTTTAAATAGGTTAATAATATTTGTTAATACTTAGTTAAATATTAAGGGTAGGGTGTTTAAATACTTAGTCAAATGGAGTTAATGATATTAGGTTAGCTTTAAGACTTAACTTAAGAAATTTTGACTAAATGTATAACACATGGGCTGCCATGTTGGGTTTTGGAGTCATCTGCCGACTAGAGTAAGGGTGATTAGGATAGTAATTAGGGTAAAGTAAAAGTGATTAGTGAATGTTATTAGTGAAATTACAATTTTGCCCCTGAAATTCAACGACTCCGAAAAATTACAAAAACATAGCCACGGATTTGTATCGTCACGAGGATTGTGACTACGAGGTCAATTTTGTAGTTTGAGCCACAGAGATACGAGTTTTGGGCCAAAACGTTTAGGATGCGGGTTTGCGGGTTCTCTATTGATTTGACATCAGAAAATTATGAAATTAATATGGAAAGCACTAAATGATCCTAGAAACTTATGGTAGAAGTTTGAAATTATTTTGATAACGTTTATATAGGAAAATAATTGTTACGGTTGTATTGTTAATAATTGAGTTTAAATAATTATAAAAATTGTTTAGAGGTTTAGGATGGCACTCGTATACCCTAAAATAGGATATAACTATATTGGTTCTATAAAATATTTTTTTATAAAATGATTTAGAAACCATTGTGATTTTAAACTCCTGACCAACCACTATAAAATACTTTCAATTTAAGAAAATACGTAGAAAATGAGTATGGATGAATACGGGTCACCTTATCTCTCCCCTCCGGCGGACCGCAGCTTGCTCCGCCCTCATCACCACCCTCAACCACTCTCGCTGCCGCCCTTAACGCCTCCCAACGACCGCCGACGACGCCACAACGAACCCTGCAAGCCCAGATGCACCCTCCTCCTTCTCCTCCTTGCTACCGCCATGCTGCTCCCCGCCGACGTCCGCCGCCAGCCCCGCCAGCCTCGCCGCACCGCTCGCCTCCTTCTTCGCCTTTCGTTGCTGCCCCGTCGTCGCTCCGCCACTGCAATGCATCCCCGCACACCCTGTCGACGACCCCCATAGGACCCTACACGCTGTCATCATCCCTGGCCGTCGTTGTCGTCGCCGCCAGCACCGCCCGCTTCCACCGCCGCTGACCGCGTCCCCCTCCGGCCACGCCACCGTCGGTGAACGCAGCTTAGCCCTTCCCACCCCCCGGTAACCCCGAGCGCTGTTGCATGCAGAGGACAAAGGGTATTGGTTTTTTAACTATTTTTGTAACGCCCCGCTCCCCAGGATACCCTGAGCAGTGAGTGTTACAAATGGAAATACAAAATATGAACACAAGCAGGTCCACTGCGCGCTGCTGGTAATAGTACTTGTAATGCTCCACAACAGTCACCGAACACAAACACCAAAAAGAGCCACAGTCAACGCGAAGACCAACACATCAACCAAAAGTAACAACTCAACAGAGGACTAAAACCACACAGGGAGCTAAATGAACATCTGATCAACTTATACAACACCAAGAATCCAAAGGCCATCTTACACATCAATATCATCAGCCTCACAACCCTAAGTACAAGAGTCTAACCCAACAGGAAACCCAAAATGTACAAGCTCTCACCTCTCCCCTCGCCACCCAACCAATAATTACACCTCTGGGCACCAACTCCAGCTGCAACCTCTACTCCAACACTCCAAATGAAGTAGGATTCCTACCTTGCTTGGAGAATCAAGCCCTCTTCCCACTTCCATGAAAACTCCACCTTAGCTCCAACTTCAAGCTTCAAACCCTAGCTTCCCTCTTCTTCCGTTGGATTTTCTCCTTCCTCTCTCCTTCTTCCTTCCTCTCTCCTTTCTTTCTTTCTTCCCTTTTTTTCCCTTTGCTTTGGCCTGGGAGCCATTCGGCCAGGGGAACATTTCTGAGCATTCGGCCTGGGGAGAAAGAGAAGAGGGCTAGTGCAAAAATGAAAGTGAATGAGAGAGAGAAGGAGAGAGAGAGAGAGAGGTGTAGAAAGAGAGGGGGTTTTGTGTTTACCTTTGTTTTGTTTTTGTTTTTTCTTTTTTTTTGTGACATGCTGCACATTCGGCCACATGGCCCAAGGGAAATCGGCAGCATTAGGGAAGAAATGGGAAAGGAAATGGAAAAAGAAATGGGAGATAAATGAGGAAGTTTGTGGAAGGAAGAAGAAAGAAATTAAATAAATGGAAACCACATTTATTTACAAGTTTGCCATCATCGTTCTCTCTTCTTCCTTCCTTCATAATAATCCAAGCCCAACCCTAAAAGAACCAATTCTCTTAACTTAAGTCCATAAGCAAAGTCCAACAACCAACCCTTAACTACTAAAATTAACTAAAGGCCCAATCATCAATAATAATAATAACAGCATCATCAATTATAACAATAATAATACTAACACTAATGCTAATAAGAACACTAATAATAACAACCACAATACCATTCTCATAGGAAATTACTATACACACAACAAAAGTACTATACACACGTGCATAGAGTACTAGGGCCATTACATTCTACCCACCTTAAAATAAAGTCTGTCCTCGGACTTTCCAACTGAGGACATAACTAAGGGTGAGCAGATCTATATACTGTAGGGTCAGTCTATCCCAAGCATTGACGAAGACAAGGCACATCGATAATCAAATACTGATACAAATACCTCAACCATGTCTCCTGACTTTCATCCATACATATACTTACGCTATTACACATTATCTCATATTCATACACCCTCAGGTGTCTACTGCATGAATACTACACATGGTCACGTGCATTACCCATACACACAAACATACACAACATGACACTCCATATACAGGGCTGATAGAGCACTGCATACGCACATCAGTACTAAATCACAGGCATGCAACCTGTATGACCCATGGGGTACAGTCAACACACACACACACACACATACACACACACACACATGTCACTACCTTCTATCTTAGAATACCATACATTATACAATACAACATCTTTATTATCTCCCCCAGGCAAACAGAGAAACGTAATGAAACACTCTCATGCCCTAGCCAGTGTTTTGACATGTAATATATCATGAAATGCTCACACGTCATAACTGTTATGACATGACAGACTAATACATTCACATATACAACACCTTCGCATATACACCAATATCATCACACACATACATACCCATGCATTAGCATAGGTACAAACAAACATGTACACGCGTGCATGTTCACAACCATACCTATGAATGTGTATATAGCACGCAGAGTACCACTTATACACATAGATCACCATGTGTAAGCATAAGCTCATATGCTTCCTTTAACATACCTACTCATACCTGAGCAGAGCACAGAGGCTCACACATAATATACCTATAAAACATGCTAGGTATATACACACTACACACATCCCACAAGATACAATGCTTTCCTAAACATACAGCTTATAGGTCAACCATCGACAATCGTCTATACTTTATAATATCAACATTACAAGTATCTAGAATAATAGCCGTAGTCATAGCTGCAGCTGCACACACGAGTATATCATAGAGATATACTCGGCCACAAATATCGGATACATATAGGTCTATCGGTAAACACATAAGCATATACACATACATACATCTTGCACGAAGTCATCCTTACATATACGTACACTTAACCAACCATCCAAGTCTACCCCAAGTATACTTCATACACCAATACTCACCCGCCTCATATCTGCATAGCAGCATAGCACGCATACTTATAGTTACATACAAGCACACATAGAGATGATAACCATGCATCTCCACATATAAATATAGACATACAACCAGGTATGTCTCCTACCATATATCCAAGCACACACATACATGTCACCACATAAAGTGTCATACAACAGTAACAATACACACAGATAGTCATAATATGATATATCTATCCAAATACCAGTGTAGGTGTATCCGTTTACAACCAAATAGGCAACCATATACATTTTCATATATATATCAAACACACAATTCTAATATACCTAGGGCATGCCCACTCACATCTGAGTGGAACACAATGATCTATACATGGATCTGCACAATCAGCATGCACACATATACCACACACTACAAACACAGACGTCATGCCACACCTATACATCGCCTATGGCTCAATCAACCATATAGTTCTATGATAAATACTACTTATAGACTATCATATAGTAGCACTTACACACACACACCGCTATACACAGACATACAATCATGTATGTCTCCTAGCATCCATCCAACGCCCACAGATGTATCAGCTCACAAGATTCACCATATCAACATCAATACACGTAGATAATCATACAAACTATTTTCATCCTTATACAGGCGTGAGCTACCAGCTTACAGCCATACATGTATTATACACTCATCACATACATCAACTCATAACACTAATATTCTTATGACATATCCACACATACATGAGTGGAACCCAAGGATCCACTCATGCATCTGCACACTCTACATGTGCATATATCACATATAGTATACAACCACCACACAATACGTCTATACACTACTCGCACCTTAAACAAATATATAACTCAATTTTACACACTACTCATATGTCAACCATTTATTAACACATACAATTCAAATGCAAATCTCATAGCTATATAATCAGTCGTACATATATTACAATCATATGCACATGAGTTTATCATCCCAATATACTCGACAAGCCATATTCAACACTTATAGAACTATAGATGTATATGCATACATACCAACACAGATAAATATGTACATACATTCATACAGAATCAACACTCGAATATCAACCCTCAGGGTGCTATACCCTAAGCTCCTGCAATCCGGTCCCATCCTAAGGCTGGACTCTACCCACCTTAGGACTGAACTACCCACAACACACGAACACTACTCATACTATCTTGTGCACAACCGCAGTGTGGTGACCTGCATGGGCCACCAAAAATGTAACGCCCCGCTCCCCAGGATACCCTGAGCAGTGAGTGTTACGAATGGAAATACGAAATACGAACACAAGCAGGTCCACTGCGCGCTGCTGGGAATAGTACATGTAATGCTCCACAACAGTCACCAAACACAAACACCAAAAAGAGCCACAGTCAACGCGAAGACCAACACATCACCCCAAAAGTAACAACTCAACAGAGGACTAAAACCACACAGGGAGCTAAATGAACATCTGATCAACTTATACAACACCAAGAATCCAAAGGCCATCTTACACATCAATATCATCCGCCTCACAACCCTAAGTACAAGAGTCTAACCCAACAGGAAACCCAAAATGTACAAGCTCTCACCTCTCCCCTCGCCACCCAACCAATAATTACACCTCTGGGCACCAACTCCAGCTGCAACCTCTACTCCAACACTCCAAATGGAGTAGGATTCCTACCTTGCTTGGAGAATCAAGCCCTCTTCCCACTTCCATGAAAACTCCACCTTAGCTCCAACTTCAAGCTTCAAACCCTAGCTTCCCTCTTCTTCCTTTGGATTTTCTCCTTCCTCTCTCCTTCTTCCTTCCTCTCTCCTTTCTTTCTTTCTTCCCGTTTTTTCCCTTTGCTTTGGCCTGGGAGCCATTCGGCCAGGGGAACATTTCTGAGCATTCGGCCTGGGGAGAAAGAGAAGAGGGCTAGTGCAAAAATGAAAGTGAATGAGAGAGAGAATGAGAGAGAGAGAAGGAGAGAGAGAGGGGGTTTTGTTTTTACTTTTGTTTTGTTTTTGTTTTTTCTTTTTCTTTTTTGTGTGACATGTTGCACATTCGGCCACATGGCCCAAGGGAAATCGGCAGCATTAGGGAAGAAATGGGAAAGGAAATGGAAAAAGAAATGGGAGATAAATGAGGAAGTTTGTGGAAGGAAGAAGAAAGAAATTAAATAAATGGAAACCACATTTATTTACAAGTTTGCCATCATCGTTCTCTCTTCTTCCTTCCTTCATAATAATCCAAGCCCAGCCCTAAAACAACCAATTCTCTTAACTCAAGTCCATAAGCAAAGTCCAACAACCAACCCTTAACTACTAAAATTAACTAAAGGCCCAATCATCAATAATAATTACAATAATAATACTAACACTAATGCTAATAAGAGCACTAATAATAACAACCACAATACCATTCTCACAGGAAATTACTATACACACAACAAAAGTACTGTACACACGTGCATAGAGTATTAGGGCCATTACAATTTTTACGAAAATACGTGTATAAACGTATTTTCGCACGTATTTATATTTATATAATATGGGTTTCTGATTTTAAATTCATAACTAATTCTATAGGTCTTAGAAAAATACAAGACCAGCTCCAGAAAATCGGCCGTGACGTTTCGGACCCATCGGCGCTAATTTCATCTCGATCTAGCGAGTAGATTTTCCATACCAAAATTTTAAGCCTAGAATTTAATTACGTTGTTTTCACTTATCAATTAAAAACTTAATATTTTCTCGTAAACTGATATATGAAAAAAATTATATGTTGTAGTATTCAACGAGACGGTCGTTTTGACATCTCACCCGAAATATTCTGATACGTATTTCATCCAGAAGAAATTATTGAACAATTACGATAACTAATTAAAATAAATTCATTTTGAGCTTTTAAAAATTATTAAAAATACCCAGAGGCTTCAGAAAAATATTTCCTTCTTAGGTAAAATTATTTTCCTCATATTTAGCATGTATAAAATTTTAGAACGCTTTTTAGCAGCATTTCAATCGATTATAAAATCAAAACTATCAAGATAAATAGATAGAAAATAGTGTGTTCATTAACCAATTATTTCTTGTGTTTGCAGGTACCGATTCTCGTGCACCAGCACCCTTGGAAGCTCTAGCTCTAGTCCCAGCTCACTACAACAACCTCGAAATCTGTAAGTCACGATGAATTCTAGATTTAGAAAATTAGATAAGTGTACTCGTATTAGGACAGCACATATAGCCTCAGAACGACTAGACTCGAACCAAAAACTAGAGACCTAGTCTAATAGGAAACTAATCAACTGCAGAATGACTATCTAATTAAGCATGTGACATTGTCAACTTTCAACTTTGGTGGTTGTAACACAAACAACCATCAACTTGGGTAAATTGTGTACTAACGAAACTACCACATGCTCAAAGCATGGAATCAATATCACAATTGTTGGACTTGTCTTTGTTCTCAAATTTCTTTGCATCCACTTTGCTTTGGCCCAGTCTACTTTGAAATGAGTTCCTAACTTTCTGGTTTTCAATAAGAAAGTCAACCAGTGGTCTTAGTTTAACTATCATTGTAAACAAGGAACTAATAATATCTTGTGATACATCGTATTGAACATCTTGTGAAACATCCCGTATGAAACGTACATAGAACACTTGACAGTTCATTGGGGTTTTGGGGTAACTCATAGTTTGAGAGATTGTAGGAGTGACTGGAGTTCATCTACCTGCTGCATGTGTCGGCAAACATTGATGCATGTGTCGGTAAAACCTCACAAGCTGCCTGCGTCGGCATATACCTCCTCCTACCCGCGTCAGTTCCGCCTGGGTACTACGCACCCAGGCAAGAGATGAACTCAATGGTTGCATATCGTACTCTCCGACTTGAGTCACATAGTATTTAGTTTACTCACTGCTTGAACTACTACAGTACAGTTTGTCGTCTTCTTTTAGTTCTGTTTACCTTTACTACTCAGTTATGTACGCCTTGTCACAGTTGTTGCTCAATACTTTACTTTTCACTCTGGTTTGCTTGCACGTTGTTGCTTTCTATCACATGCTTTAGTCATACTTGTGTACCGCTTCTTTTCTATGTTTAGAATTATTGTGACTTACCTACGGTTCCATTTATGGCACCGTCGGATGACGAATAGATCGAAGAAGCGGCTCCTGAGTTTGAGGAGCAAGAGTTTGATCCAGAGACTGCTGATTTCTAGATACTTGAGTTGGTGTGCATATTGTATGCTATTATGTACTTCCTTTCCACATTTCCTTTTATGTATTCAGTGTAAGAGTGTTGTGGTGTGTTGTATTTCAAATATGGACTGTAATAATGTACGCTGGTTTGAGTATTGGTACATCTCTGTATTGTACTATATTGATTTCACTGGTAATCTGCAGACCTGCAAATGTAATCAAATAAGTAATGGCCCCCTGAAAGCGGGTCGTAACATGCTATCAAGGCCAACAACACACGGATGGACGTGTGTCTCACCACAGGCAAGAAGATCTTATTATAGTCTTCGCCCTTCCTCTGTGCAAATCCCTTGCCACTAACCAAGCTTTGTACCTCACATCGTCGCCATCTCCTTCCTTGACCTTGTATATCCACTTGCAACCAATGGCCTTTCTGTCCTTGGGCAATTCAACCAATTCCCAAGTGCCATTTTTGTATAGAGTTTCCATATCCTCTACCATCACCAGCTGCCACTCTGTAACTGCGCTCGAAATCTGGGCTTCATCAAACGTCAAGGGCTCCGCATGCTCTATGTTCAGGGCGTATGCATGCATATCATCAAATGCAAAATGAGAAGCAGAATAGTTCCACTCATCCAATATCTTGGTTGCCCTCCTAGTCCTCAATGACATCCACGCCTCTTGTTGACTCTGGGTAGGAGCCTCACCATGAGTCTAACCCTGATTTGACTATATCTACTCTCTCTCAGCAGTCGGGTCCTGGCATGTCTCAGCATCGCATGTCTCTATCTCCAGGGCAGTTGGCTCGACCTCAGCGTCGACCTCCTTATGTCTATGTCTATCATCTGAATGAGTCATTTCCGACCTGACCATCGACGACTCATCAAATGTGACATGCCTACTGGTGAATGTCTTCTTGGACATAAGATCAAGCAACCGGTATCCCTTGACTCCCTTTTAATATCCAAGCAAGATGGCCTTCCTGGCCCTCGAATCTAGCTTGTCCTCCTTATACAAATCATATGCAGAACAACTAAATATCCTCAAGTACGAGTAATCACCTGTCTTACCTGTCCATACCTCCTCAGGAATTTTGAAGCCGATCGTCGATGATGAAAGTCTGTTCACGAGATGCACGGTGTATGAGACCGGAAACTTGGTGGGACCGAAAAGGTGCTCTCTCTCAAGTGCAAGAGTCCGTACAAGTAGTAAAACCTGGGAGTCCAGGTGTCGAATCCACGGGAAGAAATCTGTTGCAACCACAGCTCAAATCAAATAGAAATCCTACGGAAAGAAACTAACCACTTTAGGTGATGATGTGAATGGTGTTGAACGAGGAAATACGTGTAAGAAAATATATATAAAAAGTTTGCACATGGTATGGGTTCGTTAGGGTCAACGATTCGTATTAATTTGGTTGATAGGTATAACGCAATGAATTCTCCTTTTGGGAGCAATTCACCGGAAAATACCTAATATAACTCAATGAATTCTCCTTTTGGGAGCAATTCACCGGAAGATGCCCTTTTGGGGGTTCAAACACAATATTCAAAAAGATCGTCGCTAAGATTATAATACGATATGAAACTCTCTTTTGGAGAGATCAAAACTACGGTATGAAACTCCCTTTTGGGGAGATCAAAGCTCACCCTTTTGGGGCGATCATCAACTAAATTAATTCTTTTGGAATCTAAAAAAGTCGATTTACGAACAACGATTACAATTTTAGCGACGTTAAACGATTTAGCACATGGAATTTCAACCAAATAAACACGAATAATATCCCCTAACTACTCCATACCATGCACAAATAAGTTCTAGCTACTCATACTTTCAGAATAAACTAGTTTCATAACAAAATACGTTGAGATTATATCAAAATACGGAAGAAAAAGCATCAAATAAGGAGTTTAAGTTAAGAATTCTTCACCAAACATCCTTGAAAAGACATCAAAACTCTCTGGAAATAATAAAATAGCCTCTGGAATTTTACAGAATTTTTCAGAGGGGAGAATACGGCTCCTAGAGCCTCCAATACGCCCAAAATACGCCCCAATCTGCTTGAATACGCTCAAAAAACCCTAAAATACCTTATATAGAGGCATTGCGGGTTTGGGTTGCGTTATCGGGTTCAAACCCACTTAGAAATCGAACCCAAAACCCGCATCAATTCTCAACCGCACGATCGATGCGGGATTGAATACAGAGCTGACACGTGGCTCTCCTTAACGGGTGCCGCCCGCTCGCCCGCTTGCCCGCTGTCGAATCCGAATTCGATTTGGAGTTTGTTTGCACCGTTCGATCGTGGATGGAAGGCTAAGATCTAGCCACGTCGCCGCATAACGATCGCTCCGTCGCCCGCTGATAAATCAAATTGCGGAGTGATCTCGGGCCGTTCGATCATGCATGGATGGCCCAGATGCTGCCACGTCGCGCGATTTTCGTTCAGCGCTTCGTTCGAGCGGATCGTTTCTCCGCCGTTGGATCGAAATCCAACGGCCGACAAATCGCTGCGTCTTCGCTTAATTTTCGCGAGGCGGGCGCGGACAACGGCCGTTCGATCAGGCGGGGATACGCCCGATGCTTGCCACGTGGACCCTCAAAGCGCTTCCGCTGCTGCGTTTGTGGCGCGATCGTGGGCCGTTCGATCGGCGATCGACGGTTGGAAATGTGCCGCGTCTTCAGCTGCTCCGCGCCGTTGGATTGGAGCGGGAACCGGTAGATGGTTGCCGCGTGTGCTTTGAGATTCGTGCGGATTTCTTTTTTATTTCCAATAAATGGTATTCTGCATTCAAAAATTCATAGAAATTAGCACAGATCTCAGAAAAATACAAATAAATATTCGTTGGAATCGTGAGATCAAGACGGAGCTAGGAAAAATATAATAAGTGCAGAAATACTCCATTAATTGCTGTTTTGTGCTCAAATAGTGTGTTTTCTCTAATAAATAAATGTGTAGAAAATACGTATGTATTAGAGAACAATGTAGCATCACATGAGCACAAAATAGGGCTAAATGGGGGGTTAAATATGTAATATTGAACCCGAATCACACCCCCCAACTAGCGATTTGCTAGTCTCTAGCAAAAAGAGCGATAAATACGGACGATCAATAAAACAATAAGTTCTTTCAAATTGCTCATGGCGTGGCTCAATAATACACATTCCAACATGGTCTTGGCCATCAATATACACATCCATGAACAAAATCAATCACATGAAATTTTCTCTAATTTAGTATGAATAAATAACATGCAAGCATCGTTTTGCGCAAGCGAAAGTATAACACGTCGTTATATCCTAGTTTTCTTGTTTCCAAGGAATTGGCCTATCAAAATAATCATTCAAGACATGGGTATTGAAGTTGCTTAGTATATTCACCATTTCTTTTCTTTTATTCGTTCTACGTAACGCGCATCAAGCAACATTCGCAGAAAAAAGTATAACTTGGATCGCTCCATCAAATGAGTGAGTTTCCGGTCAATGGCTCCCAAATCAGACGATCATAGGGCATTAGGCCAAGAAGGACCCCTCGGACTGTACTACTCGAGCCAACCAAGTTATTTATTAGTGACATACATATTCATTCATTTTTCATCATTCATTTTTCTTTTCATTCAAAATTCTTTTCTTTTCTTTTCTTTTTTTCTTTGTAAGCAACTCAACACCCATATTTTCAAACATAAACATTAACGACCATGGCCAAATTCCTCTTCAACTTGAAAACTATTCTAATGAATCGTGTATACTTAAGCTTTTTCATCACATTAGCATGCATGAAATGAATTCAAACTATTTCGAGATATTAATCATGGAAATTGAAAATTTTCTTGAATAGTATATTAATGGTAATTCCATGAAGGAAAAATAATCAACTCAAGCCATAAAAATTTTTAGAACTCAATTAATGTATAATCATCCGCATTTGAGGCATATGAATGAGTTTTAAAATGATGAGATTTGGTGATTTATTCTTCTCAAAAAAAAATCCTAAGGTCTCATACACACCCCCCAACTAAAGATGGACATTGTCCTCAATGTCGGAAGAGGTACGAGTTTATTCAAGCAAGCAACCTAGAAAGCATATAAAAACTACACTACTGGAAAGAACACACCGTGATCAAATGGCGGATCCCGAATCTTTGATGGTGGAGGAAGTTGTTCAATTTGCTCCTTGCGCTCCTCGGCGATTATTCTTCCTCCAACGACTAAACTGGATCCCAGCAACGTGACTCCCAGCATCTCTATAAGATGTCCACATATATCCTGCAAGAGATGAGTCACGTCAATCCATTTTAGTTTAAAATTCTTTGAAATAAAATTATTCCAAATGTAGTCATCAAAATAAGTGAAAGAAATTAAAATAAGTTGACGACTACTCCCTGAAAGATTTGCACTACTCTCTGTACGATGCTCGATCAATGGGGAGAGGGATAAATGATTTTGGGACAAAACTGGAGGAGGGCATGGTTCTGACTCCATGGCGATAATCTCAAAACCCTTTTCCCTAGCTGTCTCCTCCTCTCGTTCATCCAAAATTGCTAGCTCGTCCTCTCTTTTGCACACACTTTCTGCCATGTGGATATTTATATTCGTGTCCTCGCTCGGTATGTACCTGCAATAGAAGATGAACTCGTATTAGAATCTTGAAATCGAGTTTCAAAAGCATTACCTTCTTCTAAGCACGCGGCAATTAAATTAAGATTTTCAATGGAATTTTGAATCTGCCGACTCCGAGCAAGGAAATTCTCCTGGAATTGATGGGATGTGGCCTCCTGTGTCTGAATAGTCTGGTAAGCTTCCTCTTTCAAGGATTGCAAAGGTACGTCTACGCTTTGCTCTTCTTGATCGAGGCACGAAGGCTCCGTTGAATCGCTCTCTGAAGTCTCTTCCACGGTTTCTTCGTTTTCTTGCAGAGACTCCATGTATTCCCACGCCACTGTCGGCGTCATGCTTCCCAATAATTCCTGCAGCTGAGGTTGTAGTCCTTCTAGGAAGAACTCCATAAGCTCTTCATTTGTGTACCCATGCTGCGGATAGCTCGATATAATGTCTGTGAACCTCCTCCAGGCCTGAAAGAAAGTTTCACAGTCAGTTTGATTAAAATTTACAATCTTGAGCTTTTCCATCCTATGTTTGTGTGCATTAGCATATCGTGCATCATAAAGATTGTTTGTGCAATAGAAGTTCATATGTTCCATTTTGCAATAAAATAAAATAAAATAATAAAAAAAAAGTTTATGTACAGTAAAGTGGAAAGATCTCACCGAAGGTCCTCTAAATGAAATAAACCGTAGTCACAAACCATTCCTCCCCGGCAACGGCGCCAAAAACTTGGTGGGACCGAAAAGGTGCTCTCTCTCAAGTGCAAGAGTCCGTACAAGTAGTAAAATCTGGGAGTCCAGATGTCGAATCCACGGGAAGAAATCTGTTGCAACCACAATTCAAATCAAATAGAAATCCTACGGAAAGAGACTAAACACTTTAACAATGGTGATGGTGATGTGAATGCGAACTCGTGAACATAGAAATACGTGTATGAAAATACCTATAAAAAGTTTGCGCATGGTATGGGTTCGTTAGGATCAACGATTCGTATTAATTTGGTTGATAGGTATAACACAATGAATTCTCCTTTTGGGAGCAATTCACCGGAAAATACCCAATATAACTCAATGAATTCTCCTTTTGGGAGCAATTCATCGGAAGATGCCCTTTTGGGGGTTCAAACAAAATATTCAAAAAGATCGTCGCTAAAGCTATAATACGATATGAAACTCTCTTTTGGAGAGATCAAAACTACGGTATGAAACTCCCTTTTGGGGAGATCAAAGCTCACCCTTTTGGGGCGATCATCAACTAAATTAATTCTTTTGGAATCTAAAAAAGTCGATTTACGAACAACGATTACAATTTTAGCGACGTTAAACGATTTAGCACAAGGAATTTCAACCAAATAAACACGAATAATATCCCCTAACTACTCCATACCATGCACAATTAAGTTCTAGCTACTCATACGTGCAGAATAAACAAGTTTCATAACAAAATACTTCAAGATTATAGCAAAATACGGAAGAAAAAGCACTAAAATAAGGAGTTTAAGTTAAGAATTCTTCACCAAACATCCTTGAAAAGACATCAAAACTCTCTGGAAATAATAAAATAGCCTCTGGAATTTTACAGAATTTTTCAGGGGGAGAATACGGCTCCTAGAGCCTCCAATACGCCCAAAATACGCCCCAATCTGCTTGAATACGCTCAAAAAACCCTAAAATACCTTATATAGAGGCATTGCGGGTTTGGGTTGCGTTATCGGGTTCAAACCCACTTAGAAATCGAACCCAAAACCCGCATCAATTCTCAACCGCACGATCGATGCGGGATTGAATACAGAGCTGACACGTGGCTCTCCTTAACGGGTGCCGCCCGCTCGCCCGCTTGCCCGCTGTCGAATCCGAATTCGATTTGGAGTTTGTTTGCACCGTTCGATCGTGGATGGAAGGCTAAGATCTAGCCACGTCGCCGCATAACGATCGCTCCGTCGCCCACTGATAAATCAAATTGCGGAGTGATCTCGGGCCGTTCGATCATGCATGGATGGCCCAGATGCTGCCACGTCGCGCGATTTTCGTTCAGCGCTTCGTTCGAGCGGATCGTTTCTCCGCCGTTGGATCGAAATCCAACGGCCGACAAATCGCTGCGTCTTCGCTTAATTTTCGCGAGGCGGGCGCGGACAACGGCCGTTCGATCAGGCGGGGATACGCCCGATGCTTGCCACGTGGACCCTTAAAGCGCTTCCGCTGCTGCGTTTGTGGCGCGATCGTGGGCCGTTCGATCGGCGATCGACGGTTGGAAATGTGCCGCGTCTTCAGCTGCTCCGCGCCGTTGGATTGGAGCGGGAACCGGTAGATGGTTGCCGCGTGTGCTTTGAGATTCGTGCGGATTTCTTTTTTATTTCCAATAAATGGTATTCTGCATTCAAAAATTCATAGAAATTAGCACAGATCTCAGAAAAATACAAATAAATATTCGTTGGAATCGTGAGATCAAGACGGAGCTAGAAAAAATATAAAAAGTGCAGAAATACTCCATTAATTGCTGTTTTGTGCTCAAATAGTGTGTTTTCTCTAATAAATAAATGTGTAGAAAATACGTATACACGGCGGTAGACACAGCTTCACCCCCAATATTCCTTAGAAAGTCCAGCAGTAAGCCTCAAGCATTGGCACTTCTCCATCTATGCAGGGTTCAACCTCTCTGCAACATCATTTGACTGTGGATCTCCAGGCGTAGTGTAGTACCGTAAAATACCCTGAGATCTACAGAAGTCTCTGAACACCCTCTAGGTGTACTCACCTCCGTTGTCTGATCTTAAAATATCGACAGCTCTTCATGACTGCTTTTCAACCAAGGCTCTCTAAGCCTTAAACTTCTCGAAGACTTGATCTTTAGATTTCATCAGATAGATCCACACCTTCCTCGAGAAATCATCAATGAAGGACATAAAGTACTTTGCTCCTCAAATGGTATGTACAGAAGTTGGCCCCCATACATCTGAATGTACGTAGTCAAGTGGCCCTTTGCTGCTATGCTCTGTGTTCCCAAAGCGTGTCTTCGTCAGCGTTCCTTCTACACACTTCTAGCAAAACTCCAATCTCTCCTCTTTGGCATGTATCAGCTTCCTTTTGCGAAGCACATCTAATGACTTCTCACTTGGATGTCCAAGGTGAAGATGCCATATCTTTGCTGATTCTTTACCATCTGTGCCTTGAGAGATGCTAGCCTCACCCTCCATGGTGTACCCTTGCAGCGCATACAAGTTCTGTATCCTCTTTCCTTTCATCACGATGATAGAACCCTTGGAAACCTTAGTAGATCACCTTATATTACCATCTTGTACCCAAGTCTTGCTAAAGCACCAATAGAAAGCAGACACTTTTTCAAGTCTGGTACGTGATGCACATCTGTAAGTGTCCTGACAACCCCATCATGCATTCTGGTTCGAACCTCTCCTACACCAACTGTCTTGCAGGCCATATTATTCCCCATCAGAACGTTGTCGCCTTCTTTGGAAGAATATGAACTGAACCAACTCTTGTGAGGTGTCATATGAAAATAACATCCCGAATCCAAAAGCTATGAGATCCCTAGATCTCCTGATGCAGTTGCCATCAGTATCTCACCATCGTCACTGCACTTGTCACTGATTCCCACTTAGACAAAACCAGAAGCCTCATCCTTACCTTTTCCATTCTTCTTTAGCCTTGGACAGTCTCGTTTCCATTGTCATGTCTCCTTGCACAAATGACACATGTCTCTGCACTCTCCCGATTTAGATCTAAAATGACCCTTGTCCTTCCTAGAACCATGGTCGCCCCTGGAATCCTGACGTCCCCTGATGAAGAGTGCATCCACTTGATCACCACCTTCTCGAGAAGTCACTTTGACAAAAATAACCTTAGAGTGTACCGCGGACTCTACCTCCTCCAGAGATAAAGATTCACGTCCATATACCATGGACCTCAC
This sequence comes from Scilla litardierei, assembly GCA_030789695.1. NCBI lineage: Eukaryota > Viridiplantae > Streptophyta > Magnoliopsida > Asparagales > Asparagaceae > Scilla > Scilla litardierei. Next base: position 75,903,189 of record CM061133.1, on the reverse strand, counting down.
CAATGGGTTGAAATCATCCGTCAAAGAACATACCAATATCTTCACAAGCTATTCATCCTCGATGTTCACCCCCCATACTCCGCAAGTCAGACACAATCTTCGTGATAGCATCAATGTGATTCTTAATATGGGCTCCCTCTCTCATCTTCAGTACATATAATTGTTGCATCAAGTACAACCTGCTCGTCAGATTCTTCTTCACATAGAATGCCTCCAGCTTCTTCCAAAGTTGCTCCACAGTAGCCACCTCAGACACCTTTCTGAACACTTCATCTGAAAGTGATAACTGCAATGCGCTCAATGCTTTTCGCTCCATCTCTGTCTTCTGAGCCTCAGTGACATTCTTGTCAAAAATGTCTTTCTCAAAGACAATTTATGAGCAACCATCTCTCATAAAAACACATTCATCTTTAATCTCCAAAGATTGAAGTCATTTCTCCCTGTGAACGTGTCCATCTTAAACGATGTGGTAGATGATGACATCTTGACTCCTTACTTGTCTTCATCAGTAGCTCTGATACCACTTGTTGGGAAAATCTGATACAATATCAAACAATACCTAAGTGTGCACAACGGAATATATGAAATAATGTGTCGCCAACTAAACCAATAAAGAGTTAGGATCTTAGATGAATCATAAGAAGCACAAGGAAAACCACCACATAATCAAGCCAAGCAATCACACAGAGAGACAAGATTTATATTGGTTCGGCCCAACCTATGTCATACATCCAGTCTTTCGTTGTCACGGCTTCCACTAGATTAGATATGTCAATATAGAGAATGCACCGAATACCAATCTCCTCCAATACAATATTTATGCCCTCTCGACAAGATAACTCTAGCACTCTAGCAATTACAATGTCTCATGCACACACACACAAAGGAGAGATCTTACCAGAGTCTCTAGAACAAGGAATACTCCTCTCCCAAAGCTCGTAGTCACCTTCTTCTTGACGTCGCAAGGAAATCTTCACAATTATCCGTCGCGTCTGCGTGGCCTCCTTTTTCTTGTTCGTAGCTGTCACGTGTGTATCTCTTGGTATTTATATGATAGAAACAATCACTATGATAGAAGAGGGCATTTTCCATCATGTCCATCAGATTAAACCCCTTTGGAAATCAACGGTCGAGATTAGAAGCTCAAATCTGGCCGTTCTAGGGTTTCTGGGTATCGGCACGGTCGTGCCGCATATCCGCACGGTCGTGCGCCAATCTGCGACTGTAGAACAGAGAGCTGCTGATCTGCACGGACAACAACACAGCGGTGTCAGCTGACACGGCCGTGTCACTAAATAAACAGAGAGCTGTCTGGCAACACGGACAGCAGCACGGACGGATGCAGGTCGTGCTGCAAATCTGTGAAAATTCACATGATATGTCTTTTGATATGCACGACCATGCTAAGATACGCACGGCCGTGTGAACCTCCCAGATTCTTAGTTTGAAGCATAAATCAACAATTTCTTTTCTTTCGTTATTGTAAACCCACGTTCCATCTCTACGGTATTATTTTCAGGTATCCTTGACTGTATGAGTACTCAATGGCATACTAGTACTTATGCATATTTTTGAATAATTTTTGCTTCATTAAAAATAATTTTTATGATGAGAAAATCATTTTTAGTACTTTATTAAATTCAAAATACCTTTCAAATGCCATAAGAATACATGGTATTCATGTATATACAAAAGAGAAATACATGTAATATTATTTTCGAAAAAAAAATAGAAATTCCAATTTTTCTTATCATAACACATCATATGCCACTAACCTATTGCATGCACTAAGAATGCATGCATTAGTGCCATATTATGGGACATCTGGCATGCCTAAAATTAATGCATGAGTGGAGGAGAATACAAAAAGGAAAGGAGAAAAGAATTTCCAAACTTTTTCATTTTTCCCTCACTCTTCTCTCCACCATGGCCGAACTCCCCCTTAGACTTCAGGGAGACTGAGCACCCATAGGGCAACTACACCATCACTCTGCACACCACTGTAGCCTTCCTTCCTTCTTTTGGGTGTTGTTGGAGCTTGTAGAAGAGAAGAAGCAAGAAAAGGGGTCATCTCTTTGGAGCTTGAAGTATTGAAGGAGTTTTAAGATAGGATTACCTAACCTTAGTATAGGAATATCATGTTAATGTTGATTTTTAGGTTTCATGTTTAGTATATTGTTGTAGGGAATATTTCTCTAACGGTGTGTGATGCTCTAATTTTGTTTCATTCATGTTTTCTTGAGTTAAGATGATAGCTACTTGAATTCAGTTTCTGCTGGAAATTCATTTGATCATATCCCTTATAATCGACATGATAAATTTGTGAAAAAATTAATTTGGAAAGATTACTAAATTCCATATAACTTTTATGTTTTATGATTTATAAGATTATGATTGCAATTAGCCTTAAACTGATGTCATTTCTGGAGTATCTAATTCTGTCAGATTTGATACCACATCACTAAAATGGATTTATCTCCCATTGTAGACATCTAAATTAGGTGATTCAAGTTAATTTAGAATCTTCATTAAATTTCCCACAACTTTTATGATTTACAATTATTCAAATTCCAACTGCAGATAATTATAATTATCTGATGAATCAAGCACAAAATTACTGTTCCAAAACAGATTCTGTACCCTTTGATATTTGGGTTTCATTAAATAGCTCACTTACCCTAAATTCATGAGATTTGATATCTGAATCCCTAACTTGTATAGATACAATTTCCATTTTATAAGTTTTGTCAAATTCACAATGGAAATAGGTGATAACTGCTGATGTATGTGACTGTATGTATTTTTTTTGGTAAGCAAAAGTTCGGGTGGTTTAGGCAGCGGTCCCCACCACGGGCCAAGGCAAGCCTCCGGGCTCTTAGAGCGCTTACAGAGGACTTACAGGTCGCCCGCCAAACGCCCCTCAATTCATTGGCAACGGGCCTCGAACCCTCGACCTGGGTAGTCGGGGCGACGACCTTACCAATATGCCAAAGGCGCCGGCGACTGTATGTATTTTTACTGCAATCTGAAATACTTGAGTAGTGTTTTCACTCATGCTTAAACTTGGTGTTCATGTAACTAGGAATTTATTTGATTTATGTTCATACTTAGATCATGAATGATTAAGTGAGGTATAATGCTAAGCGTTAAGTAATTTCACGTTAAGTTAAATCATGATAGAAATTGTTATATAATGTTGTATTTTTCATATGCTGGTATTTTTCCCATGACAGTGCAGTACCTTTGAAATATCATAGTAAATCGTAAAAAAATCCAAATTAGTGATTCAGGGTGTTTTTGAAAACGGTAGAAAATTTTCTACAATTTTCATGAAGAAACTGAAACCAATTTCTGACTGTAATTAGGCTTAAAAAGCAGCCCTTTCAGCTGTATCATTTTATTAGCATTATACCTTATTTTGTTGGATGAAAAAGGTCTTATATTATCTTGTTCTTATATAAAAGTTGGGTTTGTAGTATTGTTGTTAAATGAATGTGAGGAGGTATGTCTTATCAAATTGAGAACAAATTACATTGGGTCACCATGGAATGTATGAGATAGTGTTGACATGATGAGAATGGTGGTATTTGTATATGGGAATGCGGTAATTGTGACCGTCGAAATGTAAGACATGATGAATTCATTTTATAAACTGAGAGTGAGGAAAAGAGGTAATTATCTGGATCTCTCGATCCATCCTAAGATGGGTGAGACTCCAAATACAGGTTCGGGGGAAACACATGTAAATTATAGGAGTTAAGGAGCAGACATATGGTGATATGATTTCTCACTCGCTTGTCACTCCCGTAAGGGGGAGTTGACTAGAGTTAGAGAGGCCAGTGGTGTACTCGTGATGCACCATTAGGTAATTGTTGGTTTTCTCCGTTTGTCTCATTAAAACCCGAGAATTGTCTCACTCCCGTAAGGGGGAGTTATGAGAGGCCTCTCCAGTGCTCGTGTCGCTGGTTGAGGTACCACTTTTCACCCACCCTAGGTGAAGTCCAGTTCCTTAGTGTCCTACCATTTACTCGGGTTTCCAAATAATAACTAAATGTCTAACTTTAAACTAGTTTAATCTGTAATTGTGGTCATGAAGTCTCTGTTCCTCAGTTTCTTTTTACTTTCAGCACTTGTATATCATATTCTTCATGGTGATTGTTCTGTGGTGAATTTAATAACTGTTTCATGTAAGTAGAAAATTCAATATTAACATAATATTCTGAACTAAAGTAGCGTAGCTTCCTACTGGGTCATGCTGTGACGTGTCCCACCTTGTGGTTACAGGTTTGGTATGGTAGCAAGAGCTGTGTCATGGGGCTGGAGCAATAGAGCTTAGGTGAGGGTTGTGTTTGTTGAGATTTGGGTTGGTAAGTGAGATGAGTTGGGAGTGCGTTGTACCTTTTGGTTTTTGTTTGGTGAGAGTTGTGAGGTGTTGTATATGATGTAAATCTTTGATGTATAAATGGAATTATGTTGTTGTCTCTTGTTTGTCTTTCTGTGTTGTGTTGTCTGAGTTGGTTTGAGTTGGAGCATTGTCTGTGCTTCCTAGTACGTGCACAGTGGCCTGCGGAGTTTTCTGATGTACTTCTATTCTCTCTTTGTCTTTCTTCTTCACACCCATATGTTTGATAATACCTGATGTGGATTCATACATATCGGGTATCCTAGGAAACGGGTCGTGACAGTTATCGACTGAGATCCGAAAGAAATTTGCAATAAACTTTAATCTTTAGCCAGTAAACTTCTTCCAGTACTTCCTCTCTTTGTTGTGATGCTTTATCGAGAGATGAATTGCTTCAATCCTTCCTTTGGTTTTTGTTGTGTTATGTCCATGATGAAGAAGGATAAGAAGTATGTTAGGAGAACAATAGTAGTGCTATCCAATTTTAGAGAGGGGTCATCAGAGCATATGATATTCGATCAACTATAATCAAGTGGTGCTATGCAATCTGGTGCTAATAATTTCAAGATCTCATTTGCCCAAGCCGTGGGTTAGGGAGGAGGAGGTAATCTTGAGAGGTCGGATCCTCCTTCCTAATTTGTTCAAAGGAATAGAAGAGGTCCTTCAAAGAAGAAGGATACATGTTTTTAGGAGTGGTGAAGGTTTCCAAAGGTCTGAAGACATTCTTCTTTGAGCCAAAAGGCTTTGATGAGAAGAAGATCCTAAAAAGATGAGCTTTCTTAGGGATTATCTTGAGCTTTGGATTCCTTCTATCAAGGAGATGATCTTCGAAGCATAGGAAGGGTGATGATCATGTAAATCTCATAGTTGGAATACATCCTTCGATTCACAATCTACCCTTTTTGAGTAAATTGGTGAATGAGATGGTGGAGACCATATCACAACTGACCCTAAAACGATGTAAGGGTTTGTTATCAGCATGCTCATCTAGTGCCATCAAGTTATCATTCCTCCTTATATTTATTCAACACATATTTCAATTTAAAAGCAAAGCTAGTATAGACATGTTCAACTTCCATAACAAGAAGAAAGTGTTCACCCAAGTTCCTGACACGCATCATTACTGGAAGACTTTCTTCATATTCATAATGTAAGTAAAGGCCTTCCCAATCAACTACCGTTGGGCAAGGCCGTATGGAAGGTGTTTCTCATGCACTAGAATGAGGATTATGCTTTGGTGGTTAAGTTAAAATCATTGGAGTGGAGAAGGGAGATAATAATTTTATGGTCAAAGAAGAGTCTGCTGAAGGTACGAGTGACAAGTTTGGGTCCTCGCCCCTTTCTCATAGAGGAGAGGGATGCGTGCGATGAGGATGTATGAAAGAGTGGTATATGCAAGGATGGCGGCTTTTAGGGATGCCCTTTTAATATAGAAGAGGTGTACGAATCACTTTTTCTAGTCATAAAGTGGTTGTTGGCTTAATTTGGGAAGGCTGCTGGAAATTTCCAGCAGCCCCCCCTTTTGATTGTCAAAAGGGGGGTTGGTGTTGAGTATTGGTGTTTCATACCAATTTTATTTTGATGATGATCACAACATTATGTTGTTGCTAATGAATCTCATGTTTTAGTCTCTCAGTTTATTTCAAGGATATCTTTCTTGGAGACTAATCACTTGGTGTAAGGATGGACATCATGTGAAGAAGGGCCAAAGATTGGACTCAATGAGTGCCAAAGCTTGGAGATGGTGGAGAGCAATCAAGGCATCAAGATTGAAGACTTAGACTCTAAGGAAAGCATTGTAATCCATGTAATTTACTTTATTGCTTTCTCTCTCTTTTGAGTCAATGTTATTGTAATGCCTTGCTAGATGGTTTACTTTTCATGCATATGCATTTAACCATCTTAGTGAAGATTAGGATTATCATAGAATCCAACCCAATAGGTTCACTCTTTCCAAAGACTCATTTGGAGTCTCTGGCTTTCCGTCAGTCGCCTGATGAGGGAAACACAGCTGACTGGGTGATTTCCAGTCGCCTGTAGATCCTTCTACAGTCGCCTGATATGCACAGCTCAAGTCAACATTTCAATTGACTCAAACTTGAGCTTTACGCACAGTCGTCTGTCGATCAGCTTACAGTCGTCTGTATACTTACAGTCGCCTGGGAATTGGCCAACAGTCGCCTGTCTAGCGTAAGTGCATCACTGCATCTCTTTGTCTTCTCTCCATATTTTACAGTAGTCGACTGATGAAGAATATACAATCGCCTGACTATTTGACAGTCGACTGTAGTATTAACATCAGTCGCCTGTGCGAAGAATTGGAGAAAGAGTGCAGCTCTCTGTTTCGATCCATCCCATGCAGCAGACGTTTGCTGAAGGATTAACAGGCGCATGTCCTGTTTGTCAGTCGACTATATTGTCTTCTTCAGTTGACTGTCCTGGCTCAGATTATAGCCGTTGGATATTTTCTAGCCGTTGATCAGTCGACTGTCTTTTGATCAATAGTTGACTGTTCCTGTCGTTTTCACCCAGTTTCTAGCCGTTGCAGATTTGTTCATTTGGCTGTTTCTTTGGGTTTTTGGGCTTGATATAGGATTCCTATATATATGAGTGTGCTGCCATCACTTGAGAACTCTTGACAACACTTGATAACTCTTGACTCTATAGAAAATCTCAAGAGATCAATAAGCAACTCTCAAGCTCCCGCATTTCCCTCTATTGAGCACTCATCTTTCTTCATGCATTGAAGTCCAGCTCAAGGGAAATCATCCAAGTGCTCTCAAGCATATTCCAACACTTGGAGATCCTCTTCCATGCCTTGCATTCATTCATGAGTAAGCATCTCAAGTCATATGTAAGAGTATTTACTTTACTTGGTGTAATTTGTTTTCCTATTTCTCTTTGTGGGATTAGGATACTCTCTTTGTGGGAGTTTCTCTCTTTGTGGGAGATTGTCTCTTTGTGGGACTTGAGAATTCTCTTTGTGGGAATTAACTCTCTTTGTGGGAGTTCTAGTGTCCTAGTGTAGGGCTAAACCTAATTCTCTGAGTGGGAGTTAGTGATTCTCTCTGTGTGAGTCTTGATCCTTGTGTAGGATTGGTTGGGTTCTTGTGTAGGGCATAAATCCTCTTTGTGGAGTATCTCCTTGTGAGATTTGTATTCACTTCTCTGTGTGGGATTATAGTGAATATTGGTGTGGCTGGATGTACCCAAGTTTGGGGAACCAGGGTAAAACTTTGTGTTTGCGTTTGGATTGATTGTGCCTTTTAATTCATCTTGCATTTATAATTCCGCATTTGCAAGTTAAATTTTAATTGGACAATTTATTGCCATTACACTATTCACCCCCCCTCTAGTGTGTGTTGTTAGTATTGCAAGGGTTAGACGATCCCTACAATTGGTATCAGAGCGAGGTTAAAGCATACTGCAACGATGGCATTCAACGTTACATCCACGCCTCATGAAGAAGGTCTTTCTACCGTCCGACCCCCGCTCTTCAACAGAACCAACTACCCGAGTTGGAAGATCAGGATGATGGTCTACTTGAAGAGTCATGACCTTTGGGACATAACGGAGTCACCTTTCGAGGAGCCTACTTCACCCGCGGCCTTGAGAACTAAAGCGGAGAGGGACTTGATCAAAGTCAATGCTAGGGCTATATGTGTTCTCCATTGCGCCCTCACTCCGGATGAGTTCGATCGCATCTCCATGTGAAAATCAGCCAATAGTATTTGGCATACATTGGAGATCTCTCATGAAGTGCTACTTCAACATAAGGAAGAGATCCAGTCAACCAAGCCCGAGAAGAAAAAGGGCGTTGCTCTTCATGGTGAGAAGGAGTCTTTCAAGTGGAAAAAGAAGTTCCAACAAGAAGCTCAAAGTGAAGATGAAGAAGATCTTAGCGACGATGACTACATCGAGCTTGCCAAGCAATTCAAGAATTTCAAGGCATTCCTCAAGGACAATCAAGGTATGTCTTCAACAAAGTTTGTCTCACAGTCTAACAAGTTGGTTTGTTTCAACTGCAGTGGAATAGGCCATGTGGCTACCGAATGCCCTTCCAAACCCAACATAGATACCGGTAAGGGTAAAGGGAAGAAACATTGGAAAGCCAAGTCCGAGGTCAAGAACCAAAAGAAGGGACTTATCGGCACATTTGATGATTCCGATGGGGACACATCTAATGATGAAGAAGAGGATGACAAGGAGCACGATCAAAGGTGTTTCGTTGCCTTTGATGATTCTTCATCAACGTCATCTAACTCTAGCGATGAAGAGATAGAGACATGGCTCAACTCCAAAGAAGAAAATTGCTTTATGGCTAATGAGGAATAGTCTTCGTCAAGCTCAAGCGAGGAGGAAAGTGATGAGGAAGCCGAGGAGGAAAAGCCATCCTATGAGGAGCTTGAATACCGCCTAAATGCGGCCTCCAATTTGGCAAGTAAATGCATCGACTCAAATGAGAAAATGAAAGCTAAACTTGATAATGCTATGAGTAGGGTGCATGATTTAGAATCTTCTAGTGAAAATATTCATGATGAAAAGCATGTTTATGACACTTGTGAAAGAGACACACTTCTCTCTCAAGTTAAGGAATTGAGCCTTTCTAATGAAAAACTCCTTGCTCAAAACCTTAGCTTAGATGCTCACATTCAACAACTTACATTGAAATGTGAAGAGGAATCCCGGAAGCTCATAAGCTTTGTGTATTCTAGGGATTCACTCCACAATTTGTTGGAAAAACAACATCCGGCAAATCATAGAGGAGGTTTGGGTTATATTCAAAATGTGGTTCCCAAACCCACCTCTAATTCCTCTTTTGGTGCAAATTCAAGAAATATTGCTAAAGCACATAAGAAGAATCACCATGCTTTCATGTACAACAAGAATACCAACAAGAAGCATGTTGATCACAAGGTGATGAGGAAGAATGAAAAATCTTCATTTTTTGCTAAAAAGCAAAATCCTCATTCTTTGCATGCTAAGAAATTTGTTTCTACACCTAAGCATGCCACATCCTTCCCTCTTGCAAAGGCAAAACCCTTGCCTAGGAAATCCTTGAGATTATGGATTCCCACTGTGGTTAGTGTGCAAGAGAGAGATAGTTACATCAACTCTCTAGTTAGGGATGTGATCACCTCGTGTGATTACGTTAGGAAATCAAACTCCTCTTGGGTTTGGTTACCTAATGTTTAGGTTCCCCACACACACATTTGCTTATTGCATGGGTATTGTGCTTAATGCTATATTTTGCATACCCATTGGTTGTGTGTGTGTTTCATGTTTTTGAAAATACTTTCAAATGTATGTATTCTTCATGAAATGGGAATCTTGGGGTTTGTTGACATACATGCATTTTTTTATCCATGTGTATGTCAATGGGGGAGTTAATATATTATATGTTTAAATTATTTTAAGACATATTTTAACTCTCATTTCGGAGGTTAATTGAGATCATTATTTACATATGGTTATTTTGTGTCTCAACCCAAACCTCTTGTTTATTGCCAACATGTTTCATGTTTCATTGTTTTTGGAAATATCCTTGTGTATCATTGAAGCTTGATTTTTCCATATCTATTGCTTTGATACACTTTTTGGCCCATGGCTCCATTAATTAATTGGTATTAGATCCTAGAAGTCAAAAGTTGACCATTTCTATGATCTAGGGGGAGCATGGGATAGTAAATTGATACCCACTAAATTTCTAAATTTGGTATTATACATATCTTTCTTGTTCTTGCATATTGTCTCATCTTGGTTAAGATGACAAAGGGGGATATATTTGATGTCCACCTTTTTGACGATGTCAAGGGGGAGAGATATATGCATTATGTGATCATATCTATAGGGGGAGAGATATATACATATGCATAGGGGGAGAGATATATCTATAGGGAGAGATATATGGGATTAGATAAACCATTCATGTATGCATGCTTTTATTCTTTGCAATCGGTTTATGTAATCCATGCCTATTATATGTCACCATGTTGTTTATTGGTATTATGAGTTTTTACCTTTGTGTAGCTCATTATGTAATTGGTGCATATAAGTAGGGGGAGATCATTAGCATTGTGCTTTAATTCTTTATGATTTACATAATGGGTGTCATCATCAAAAAAGGGGGAGATTGTTGAGTATTGGTGTTTCATACCAATCGTATTTTGATGATGATCACAACATTATGTTGTTACTAATGAATCTCATGTTTTAGTCTCTCAGTTTATTTCAAGGATATCTTTCTTGGAGACTAATCACTTGGTGTAAGGATGGACATCATGTGAAGAAGGGCCAAAGATTGGACTCAATGAGTGCCAAAGCTTGGAGATGGTGGAGAGCAATCAAGGCATCAAGATTGAAGACTTAGACTCTAAGGAAAGCATTGTAATCCATGTAATTTACTTTATTGCTTTCTCTCTATTTTGAGTCAAGGTTATTGTAATGCCTTGCTAGATGGTTTACTTTTCATGCATATGCATTTAACCATCTTAGTGAACCTTAGGATTATCATAGAATCCAACCCAATAGGTTCACTCTTTTCAAAGACTCATTTGGAGTCTCTGGCTTTCCGTCAGTCGCCTGATGAGGGAAACACAGCCGACTAGGTGATTTCCAGTCGCCTGTAGATCCTTCTACAGTCGCCTGATATGTACAGCTCAAGTCAACATTTCAATTGACTCAAACTTGATCTTTACGCACAGTCGTCTGTCGATCAGCTTACAGTCGTCTGTATACTTACAGTCGCCTGGGAATTGGCCAACAGTCGCCTGTCTAGAGTAAGTGCAATCACTGCATCTCTTTGTCTTCTCTCCATATTTTACAGTAGTCGACTGATGAAGAATATACAGTAGCCTGACTATTTGACAGTCGACTGTAGTATTAACATCAATCGCATGTGCGAAGAATTGGAGAAAGAGTGCAGCTCTCTGTTCGATCCATCCCCTGCAGCAGTCGTCTACTGAAGGATTAACAGGCGCCTGTCCTGTTTGTCAGTCGACTATATTGTCTTCTTCAGTCGACTGTCCTGGCTCAGATTATCGCCGTCGGATATTTTCTAGCCGTTAATCAGTCGACTGTCTTTTGATCAATAGTCGACTGTTCATGTCGTTTTCACCCAGTTTCTAGTCGTTGCAGATTTGTTCATTTGGCTGTTTCTTTGGGTTTTTGGGCTTGATATAGGATTCCTATATATATGAGTGTGCTGCCATCACTTGAGAACTCTTGACAACACTTGATAACTCTTGACTCTATAGAAAATCTCAAGAGATCAATAAGCAACTCTCAAGCTCCCTAATTTCCCTCTATTGAGCACTCATCTTTCTTCATGCATTGAAGTCCAGCTCAAAGGAAATCATCCAAGTGCTCTCAAGCATATTCCAACACTTGGAGATCCTCTTCCATGCCTTGCATTCATTCATGAGTAAGCATCTCAAGGCATATGTAAGAGTATTTACTTTACTTGGTGTAATTTGTTTTTCTATTTCTCTTTGTGGGATTATGATACTCTCTTTGTGGGAGTTTCTCTCTTTGTGAGAGATTGTCTCTTTGTGGGACTTGGGAATTCTCTTTGTTGGAATTAACTCTCTTTGTGGGAGTTCTAGTGTCCTAGTGTAGGGCTAAACCTAATTCTCTGAGTGGGAGTTAGTGATTCTCTAAGTGGGAGTCTTGATCCTTGTGTAGGATTGGTTGGGTCCTTGTGTAGGACATAAATCCTCTTTGTGGGGTATCTCCTTGTGAGATTTGTATTCACTTCTCTGTGTGGGATTATAATGAATATTGGTGTGGCTGGATGTACCCAAGTTTGGGGAACCAGTGTAAAACTTTGTGTTTGCGTTTGGATTGATTGTGCCTTTTAATTCCTCTTGCATTTATAATTCCGCATTTGCAAGTTAAATTTTAATTGGACAATTTATTACCATTACACTATTCACACCCCCCCTTAGTGTGTGTTGTTAGTATTGCAAGGGTTAGACGATCCCTACAGTTGGTGCACCAACCCCCTACCCTTCATGCACCAACCCCCTCCCCCTTCATCCATATAAAAGGAGGGAGAGTTTTGGTTATTTAGCATCGAGAATTTGGGAATCCAATTGAGCTTCTATTGAAGCATTGGAGAAACTTGTATGAGGTCTTATTGGAAGTTCCATAGGATCATTGTGAGCGATCTTTGAGAGAGCCAATTGTGAGGAATTCTTAGGAGTAGTTGAGTGCCTTTTGTATCTCCTAATTGAAATTAAGAGAAGTATTCCCTTGGTCGTTTAGGCGACCTAAATCTTTTGTTTGCTCTCTATTTGTTCTTCGTGCTAGATACTTCGACGATCTGATTGCTTCCGCTCGGTGCACAACAATTGGTATCAGAGCTTTGGCGACGAAGATCTAGACGAAGAAAATAGGCAAAGGTGGCGACGACGCTTCTACTTCAATGGCACAATCTTCAACAACGTAAACTATTGTATCCTATACGAAGTTCGAAATTGAGAAGTTTGATGGGCGTATCAACTGCAGCATGTGGAGATGCAAAGTACTTGATATTTTGAACCAACTTGATCAAGATCAAGTACTAGATGAGAGGCGGACTACGACGTCGGATGCAGAGTGGAAGACGATGAACCAGACCGCTTGCGGCACGATCCGGCTCTACTTGACAAAGGAGAAGAAGTTCCCTTTTATGGAGGAGACGAATGCAAAAGCGTTATGGGATGCGCTTGGTGCGAAGTACATGAAGAAGAACATTCAGAATCGCCTACACCTAAAGAAGAAGCTTTTTGGCCTCAAGATGGAGGAAGGAGTTTCAGTTGAAGAACACCTCGACTACTACAACAAACTCCTCACAGATTTGAGAAACATCGACGTCAAGGTGGAAGATGAGGACAAGGCAATGATTCTCCTCAACTCCCTGAACAAAGACTATGAGCACATCGTTTCGATCTTAACCTATGGTAAAGAATCTATCACCTTCAATAAAGTTTCTAATGCTCTTACTAGCAATGAATTTAGAAAGAAGGATGATGAGAAGATGAGGGGCCAAAGGTCTGAAGAGCTTACCGTGGTTAGAGGTCGGAGCAATGAAAGAGGTGGAGGCTGCAAAGGGAACCATATAGCCGAGACGAGGGACAATAGTAGAGCTCCATGCACAGACATTTAGAGAGATCCATGTGACTTTTGCAAGAAAAGAGGACATTGGGCGAGGGAGTGCCCAAAGGCCAATAAGAACAAGGATGCTACCGACAACATCGTCAAAAGCGAGGAGGTGGATGAGTGGGTCCTAGTTGGTGCGATGGAGGGGGTGATGAAGGGGGGATGGGTGCTTGACTCGGGTTGCTCGTTCCATATGACACCACACAGAGAGTACTTTACTACTTTCCATGAAGGTAGTAAGCACAAAGTCCTTCTTGGAGACGATGGAGCATGCACGACGGAAGGCATTGGCACGGTCCGCATAAAGATGATTGATGGTGTCACATGAGACATATGTGATGTTCATTATGTGCCCGACGTGAAATACAATTTGATATCGCTTGGTTCACTTGAAGCCAAGGGTTGCAAAGTGAGTATGAAGGACGACGCTTTGAAGGTGACACGAGGAGCAATGATCCTGATAAAGGAGAGGCATAAAGGCAATCTCTATTACTTGGATGGTACAGTGATGATGAAGACGACAAGAGTTCCAAATGAGCGAGCTACCGACTCACGCTCGCACGCACCAAAGACGATGTCCTTGGATGATCTCCGGAGATGTGGTGCTAATAGAGGTGATGGTTCAAGCCAGCATGATGGAGATACATTATCCCTACAACTTGCACATCGGATGGATTCTACTAAAGTTTGGAGACCAAGGTATGAGAGATGCCAACCTGCAAGAAGGGTCTCGTTTGCTTTCTTTGTCAGGTGTGATGAGTCTCCGACCTTATTCGGTGAGTTGGAGCACAATGTCGACCTATGCGGACGAAGGAAAGATTGGTGTGATGAGATGGAATCAACGACGACTGATGAAGCCAAGGATCGGGTTGGAGTAACTTGGTACTAGTGATTGTTCGACGGACAAGCTTATGAAGGTCGATATTGGAGTCAAGTTCGAGTATGGCTCGGAATTGTATATTGACACTATGAGATGACTTTGGTGGCCCCTTCTGGGGCAATGAGGCTCTGTGAAGCCATATGAGCCTTTCGATGCAAGATGATGGGAACACGAGATGATTCTCACCGAAGAGGAGCGTTGACGGTCGATTGTGTGACATAGACCCAATATCTCACCAAGGTAGAGATTTGTGGTTGTTGGCTTAATTTGAGAAGGCTGCTCGAAATTTCCAGCAGCCCTATGGGCTGCTAGAATTTCCAGCAGCCCCCCTTTTGATTGTCAAAAAGGGGGGGTTTGTGCACCAACCCCCTCCCCTTTGTGCACAACCCCCTCCCCCTTCATGCATATAAAAGGAGGGAGGGTTTTGGTTATTTACATCGAGAATTTGGGAATCCAATTGAGCTTCTATTGAAGCATTGGAGAAACTTGTATGAGGTTCTATTGGAAGTTCCATAGGATCATTGTGAGCGATCTTTGAGAGAGCCAATTGTGAGGATTTCTTAGGAGTAGTTGAGTGCCTTTTGTATCTCCTAATTGAAATTAAGAGAAGTGTTCCCTTGGTCGTTTAGGCGACCTAAATCTTTTGTTTGCTCTCTATTTGTTCTTCGTGCTAGATACTTCGGCGATCTGATTGCTTCCGCTCGACGCACAACACATGGTTCCTTGCTATTAATCATAATGGTGTTTTTTGTTTTATATGTATTGCACCTGATAAGGGGAAGTTTTAGCAATCATTGCATGGATGACAGCAAATATGCACCCCTAGTGCATGGCAGTTAGCTGATCATCAAACTTAGAGGGCTAGTTGGAGGGAGGCGGTCATCTGGAGTTTCAAGAGGATGGTAGCTAACATTCAGAATGCCATTCGAGATGTGGGTAAGCCAGACATGGCTCTCAAAATAGATCTATTCCCTATCACATCACATCTATCCACCATCATGCGGGAATGACGGTTAACAAACAAAGGAACAATAAAGTATGTGGATGTAGAAGTTTACCTTAGCTTAGGTGGTGTTCTTAATAGGTGAGATTGTCAGTATATAAAATATGTATGTATATTTAGAACTATAAATAAGAATACTTAGAGTGAAGAAAATTAAGTAGTTCTCCTTAACCTATCTCTTAACCATAGCTCTAATTTCCTATAAAATACAACAACTCACTATCCATAAATAGCCTTGGTCCGTTTGGTTGTTCCATAACCTTTCACAGCCTTGCAATGAAAACTTCTTCAAAGTTCCTGATTGATAAGAACTCTATTTCTTATCAACAAGAGCATCCTAAAAGGGAATGAACATTTGCTAGCCGACTTTAACCTAATTTGGATCACAAGTTAAGGTTCTAAACACCGACCTACTATGCCTATATAAACAAGAAAACACAGACGGAACGATATAGAAAGACTCAATATAGAAAAATCCTAAGACATTCTTTCATCTTTATTCTAGTTATCATCTCCTCCATCAAGGCAATCATCATCTCCTAAACCTATCTCTTATCTTGAGCGACGAAGAGGGGCTAGGGAAAAATATTGCCCCTCTAGCTGTTGCTTATTTGTGTAAGCCCCAATGTATCAGTAAACTAGACAAAATCATTCTTCGCCATAAACTACAACAACAGATACACATTACTAGTCTGCATGAGAGCCCACACTACATGATCTTTTATTATTTGTAGATGGATCCATACATACGAGTTGCAACACCTCTGCATAAACAACTCCATATGTTGATTTAAGCATCAATGTTGTTTCAGATCAGTGGCTGTCTCTTCTAACTCCATTGCTGAGTGCATAAAGGTCTCATTAAGAAGTAGATCAATTTCAGTGTCCCATCAAGACTAGATCGGAGGAAGGTTTGATTACATTTGATATCAGGTTAGGTTCCCTCTTCTTGTTTTATGTTGGTATCTCGCCAAAAACTGAGTTATAGCAAAGTTGAGCGATTACATAATTTGGTCCATCATGTTCCATGTTGCCTTTTTTTCCTTTTTTTTCCTTTTTTCTCATTTACTCCTTAGTTTTATCTTTTATTGCACATTATGGATTTAGAAGTTGTGTCTAGGATTATTTTTTCCCTCTTTTTTTCCGATCATTTCATCATTTTAATAAAATGATGTAAAGATTGCATACAAACCACATGTTCTAGTATGGCATGTGACTAATAATTCCTAATGTATGGAAACTAACACTAACAATCTTCTTAGTTAACTTTTAAAATGCTAGTTATATGAGTATAAGTACAACTTGTGCTATATTTAATAAGTCAATTTAGGGTTTCGGGGCAACTTATCGTGTATTAGCTAAAGTTGGATATAATTGTTGGTATCCTTTGTTAAATTTGTGCTACAGAATCCACTGTTTGCACATCATCTTTGGGCTCTCTCTATTTATTAGTGGTTGGAGACTTAAATGGTTGGTCCCCCTTCTCTTTGACTGGCCGTCAGAGAGAGAATGCTGAGGGTTGATACCTTTCTTTTTTCAGTGTGTGAGAGCTTCTGGTCGGATTTTTTTTAGAGAGCATGCCATACATTTTCAGAGAGAAGAGAACCAGAGGGGCTGCTTTGCTTCTGCGTGAGAAAAAGAAAGGGTGAGCTGCTTGCATTTTCTTGGGAGCTTGTGAGAGTTTAGAAGAGCTTAGGTCTTCTAGTGTTTCTCATTCTCTTCTTCTTCCTTTATGAGATTTATGGGGGCTTGGAATTGCCAAGTTGTTACTCACAAGAGTGTGAAGAAGAAGTTGTTGGTATAAGCTCGTGTGTTCTCCTTGATTAGTAGTGGATCGTCTCGGAATGCTGGAGTATGTTATTAGCAACCGAACCAGTGTAAAATCCTCTGCCTCATTTATTTTCTGCAAATTGAGTTTGTCGCATTTCGTTTACTAATTTGCTTACGCAAGATTAGAAGATGGATTGGTTGTTTGGTTTGTTGTGTGACCCAATTTTTCAAGCCTTAGCTTCCTAGCTAGTTGGTAGGGCTTGTCGTTCCACGGGGTTCCAATGGTTTTTTATCAACATCCTTGTCCACCAGATTTGGACGCAAAATAAATCCAAATATTTCAAACATCTATATACAAGCCTAACTATAATGCCTAGAATCCAGCTGCTGATACCTTTTAATTTGCGGTTAGCAAGAAGGTTTATAATTCAGCGTAAATTAGATTAAACTCGATGTATTTGCTTCCATTCTATTCTAGTTTAACACCTTCTTTGTTGTCATTTTTCTATGATTACATGTTGATGATTGTTTAACCTTTTCTATAAATCTGAGCCTCATTTTGCCATCATTTGGACCCACGAGAGGTTTTAATAGTTAAATAATGTAAACTGTTGTGAGTTGAGGGAGGCTTTTGGCCTCCCTCCCCTCGTCATCTCACCATTACTCCCCACTAATTGTAGTGGGGAGTACCTTAGACTCCTAAACCCCCAATATGAGAATGAATATATAGAGAGCCATGGCTTATGCCATAGCTACTCCTAATCTTAGATTGGTTTCCATCTTGGAGTTTATAACACGTTATCAGCTCCTTTGCTCTAAATTCTTTGAGCTTTTTCTCCCGTATCCCCTCAAATTTAACCCTCTACGGGCTAAGGAATCTATTTGTTGCGGTGAACCGTTGCGGGGATTTTTTTTGGGCATATCGGGAGCGGGAATATCTACGGATTTTTCTTATCACGCCCGTCCCTAGATCTTTGATCTAGAGGTAACTTTTTTGATCCCGTAGATACTTACAAAATATTGTAAGCTAAAATTTTACATAGCTTTACTATAGGCAAAGCTATAGGCTTTGTATAAATCTGCAACATTTTGATATTCATCAAAATTAAAAAAAAAATAAAAATTAAAATACCCCCTGTAAAACCTTTCGGCTCCCCCCCACTAGCCTCAAAGGAATCCAAGAAGATGGTGTGCAAGACACATGCATGTCCTCTCTCTTTCTCTCTCTGTAAGTTAAGATAGGTTTAATCTATAATAATATATTCACATAATTGTTACTGTGAGGTAGATTAATGGAGTCAAAGAGAGAAAGCAGACAGTAAGTAAGTGGGGTGCATCGCATGCCTGGGAGAAATCAGCGGAGCCCCCGTGCCATTTTGATTTTGGGAACACTTGTTATTATTAACTGGTGAAATTAAATATGATAATAACATTTTCATAGCTTCATGCATGCATGCACCGAGGTCAAGGACTAAGCCATGTTGGCTCATGTTTAACTTAAATTTAATTTGGATTAATATTTACCTTGTATGTGGGAAAGGAAGAAATCCCACCGCCACTTCACCATGTCTGTTCGCCGCCTCCCCCAGCAGGTGGGGACCCTGCGCCGCCCCCCAGCAGGGGGGCCTCTGTCTGCCACGCACCCCCGGCAGGGGGTCCGTTGTGTGTCTTGCTCTGGCGGCTCCATGAAATTTTACGTAGATAGGGGAGATGGGGGGCACGATCTGGAAGATGAGGGGTTGGTGGCTTGTTGTTTTTCTTAACCCTAAAAATTGTTATTTAGGCCTCATGCAAAATTAAACCTAGAATATTGCAGCCCAAATCTTATTACTAAATTAGTTTGGCTGTTTATTGGGCCTGAAGCCCAGTTCATAACACTGAAAATTAAAATAAGTTTAATTTTGCGTATGGGCCTGCAGTCCATATTACAACAATAATTTATTTTTTCTGCTTATTTGGGCCAGAAGCCCAGATAATCAAATTGCTAATATTATGTAAAACATCTCTCTTGCATTGTTAATTATTTATGGAGTATTAGGATTTTTCAAAATATAATTATCTTAAGGATCCAGCAACCGCTCTGCCGTTAGTTGATCGCTCCAAAATGTAACCCAAGAGCACAACCTAGTATGGCGCAAATGCACGGAGATAAATCCCCTGCAACGGTACCAAAAACTTGATCGCGCCCCGGATAGACGTCCCTGGGCGGCGACGATCGTAGTCTTACCGCAAGCGCACGGTGTAGCGGCGAGCGGGTATCGAACACAGGGAGGCCTAATAACAGTGTCTTCTTCGAATCACCTGGCTATAAGGGAAGTCGGGAGAATGTTCGCAATGTGCGGTCACAGTCGTTTAAATGTATAAAGGAATTAACAAATTAATAAAGACGCTTAGGGGATAGGGAATCCCCGCTACTTGCAGTATCTCATCATTGTGACTCGTAGGTCTCACAATTGCTAGACTTGAAATTTGGGTGAACTAGTTGCAACTAAATGTGGAACCAAGCTCACGCTCTCGCGCTATTGCCGGTCTATAGCCAACCTAGGGTAGGGTCCAATCTCTTACAAACCCTAACCTAGGCAAACTAGCGTGAAAAACAACATCATCGTTCAATCGTATCTCGAGCCCACTCTCGTGCAAACTCGAGCTACGACCAAGGTTGGGATAGTTTCTACCCATCCAATCTCTTGCAAACGGGTATTGGTATAGAATTGCAATCGAAAAACCCTAGTTTCGGTCCAATCTCTTGCAAACCGATTCCGGAGGAATTCAATTGCAACCCAATTCGAATATCTAGGGCTTCCTATCGAATTGGGATCCAATCTCTTGCAAATCCTAATCGATATGAATCCCTAGCTATTCGTATTATAACAATCCCAAACTAACCCTAATCAATCCTAGCAATAGTTTCACCAATTCATCACAATTTCGAAATTGGGCTCGTAGGGTTCATCCCTACGCCCTAAGACGATGAACTACTCACAATTCATAATAGAATGCAATAGAAATTCACAAATAAAATCAATGGAATTCATAGCAATATTCAAAATATCAACAAAAATTGAGTTTTTGAGGGAGAGAGATACAAACCAATGAAGAACAAGATAGCATCCAACAAAATCTCACTTTTCTCTCCTCCCTTAAAGCTAAATCTAATCCCTAAAAAGTTAATCTAAAAAGCTGTAAAAAGTTCTGAAAAGCTCTCCTAAACTAGGTTAAAAACTGGGGTTAAATACCCCCCCAAAATCGCCCAAAAAACCCTAACGAAAATGCCCCTGCGCAGCCTCAAATCCGCAGTTTTCGCTACAGGCAGCGCGGCTCACTCAGCCGAGTGACAAATGTCACTCGGCCGAGTGACGAACCCTGTACAAAAACAGAGAGTTGGGGGGTCTCGGGGGTCGTCTCCTCGGAGGTCACTCGGGCGGACAGTCTTTCGTCACTCGGGCGGACGTCGGTTGTCACTCGGGCGGACCGTCTTTCTCCACTCGACCGAGTCAGTCATCGGGATTGACAGACGAAAAAACAGAGAGTTCGGTCTCTTTTGTTGCCGTCGTCTTGGCTCCACTCGGGCGATGGGTGACTCGGTGCTCGGTCGAGTTGCATGGTGATGCTCGGCCGAGTGCACGCTGATATTGCTCTGTTGCGTGTCCGATCTGGCCGGCCGAGCGGGCTTCCTATGGTCGGCCGAGTGACTCCTTCACTCGGCCAAGTGAAGTGCTAAAAATGCCCAAACTTCATATCTTCGCCTCCTTGTCGCTCCTACGACGTTCTTTCTCCTTCCACTCCTCTCCAACAGCAAAATACCCCCCAAGAGAGTCGTCGTTGACACTCCGGAGTGGGTGTATCTCAGAATCACTCCAAATTGCTCCAAATCTCCTGAAATACGACAAAAACAACAAATCGTGAAAAGCATCGCAATATTGCCGAATAAACGTGAAAAACACGATTTGAGCGATCTAAATGGCATGCAAACATGCAGAAAAAAGGTGTAAAATACGGAGTGATCATTAGTCATCTAACCTAACGGTGTATGATGTCTCACCGTGGTCCGAGAGATTATTATATTTTATAGTTTCTTTTTCCATATTATATATGCCTGAGTTATATGCGTGGTTATTTCTTTGTGCATGTAGCATATTTAAAACTGCATGGATGTTTATATAAGTTAAAATGTGTTTTTGGGATCGGCAAGTTTGATGCCTTTAATTTCCTTGCACTTTTATTTTCTTTTGAGCGAATTTGTGAGTGAGGATTTTATGTATAAATGCCAAAGACTGGTGTACCAATATACGAAGACAGATGTGAAATTTGCAAAAGATATGGACCCCTTCTGGGTTTCCAACTTGTATTTTTCTTTTCTTTATGAACTGTAAATTGGACTTTGGACTTTTGTACGTTTTTGGGTATCTGGCCGATCCCCACATTTTACTTATTTTATTCTTTATGCATGAATTTACATTTTAATTAATTCATGCTTATTTTAAATTGCATAGATAAATGGTAAAATTGGTAAGCGTCGATTTCGATGTTCTTGATGCTGCATGAAAGAATTACCTGAGTTGGCGAGTGGACCTGAAGTTCCACTTGCGTTCGATGGCACTTCTCCACTCTATTCTGGCCCCACAGTGGCCGAGACACCTGCTAGCAGTGCCTCTGAAGAGGCACAACCATCTAGCAGTTCTCCTACCGTAGTCTCCGACATAGATAAGGCGAAAGCCATTATCTATATCAAGAGACACATAGATCGGACCTTAAAGGCCGAATACTTAACGGTGGAAGACCCATTGGAGTTGTGGCAAGCGCTGGAGGCACGTTATAAACATCAAATCGATGTAATATTACCACGTGCCAGTTATGAGTGGGAAAACCTCAGACTTCAGGACTATAAGTCCGTTGCTAAGTATAACTCTGCACTTCATAATATCACCTCACGCCTGAAGTTGTGCGGTGAAAAAGTGACTGAGAATCGCATGTTGGAAAAGACATTTACCTCGTTTCACGAGAAAGATGCAATCCTCATGCAGCAGTATCGTGAACGCAACTTCACGAAATTCTCTGATTTGATCTCTTGCCTTCTTAGGACAGAGCAGAATAGAGATTTACTGCTTGCCACTCATAATTTGCGCCTGGCTGGTACTTCCCCTATCCTTGAAGCCCACAATATTTCTCCCCAGAAGTGGAAAAACAAGAAGAAGGCTAGAAAGAACAAAGGGAAAGCTGTAATGAAGCCAACAAGAGGAGCACCTCCCCAAATCAACAACAACAAAGGGAGGAGAAACCTCTCTTGGAAGCATAAGAACGCAGATCCAGTGTCAATTCCTAAGAAGACATGGGAGGATAAATGCCATAGTGTGGCATGACTGGACATTGATCTAGAAACGGTCGCACTCCTCGCCACCTCCAGGACCTGTATCAGGTGAGCCAGAAGCCTCCCCTTGAAACAAACGTGGCAGATATTCAAACTCTGACCAAGTTAACTGCACAAGACTTCGAGAATGATGATCTGCTTGATTGAGCCCTATCTTTATATCTATGCATTTAAATTTATATAGCTTCATCTGTAGTTTGCTTTGAATGAACTTTAGTTTGAATTACTCAAATAAATTTCCACTTTGCATTAATATAGATGAAATGTGATATATTGTGGAAACTGCATCGATGCACTGATAAAGCATTTAAATTGCTTCTATATACAACGAGACTAAAAGATGCATTTTTCTCTCCTAATTCATAGAGTAATCTCCCAAGTTTCAAGTATATTTCATTTAAACGAACATAACTTGGAAACCGTGGATAATAAATAGTGAATATCTTTATGTAACTCGTCAAAAGAATGGCCAGAAGACCATCTACGCACGATTCGTTGGACCCCCCGTCGTGCCCCTATCATTACAGATATTCATCCTATAGAAAGCCAACTTGACTGAGCACCAGAAGTGCCTTTTATTGCCAGAGTTTTAACTCTGACAATATGGACTGGTCATCCTGGATCAGTGATGATAGACGCATCATAAAATGAATCCATTGGAGAACCTGAAGATTCTTCAAAAGATTGAGTTTCCTTGTCCCCCTTTGTCGTAAGGGAAAACTTATAGAGAGACCTTCCCTCCTGAAAGTGGGATTAGAGTCTCCTGGCTTCATTGAGAGAATACATGGTGACCTTTGCGGGCCTATTCACCCCGCAAGTGGCCCATTTTTGATACTTCATTGTACTGATATATGCATCTACTAGATGGTCTTATGTGTGCCTTTATATTCACTCTCAACATAGCTTTCTCAAAAGCTTATAATGTGGGTGAATTCACTACACATATCTTTAAAGACTTCTGCCAAGCAACTGGCATTGAAATTGAACATCCTGTAGCATGTTCATACTCAGAATGGATTATTAGAGTCTCTGGTAAAGAGACTCCAATGTATTTCACGTCCATTGTTAAATCCCAGTTGCATGTTGATGTTTAGGGATCAACATACTGCATTCCGCATCGCTTATCACGATACAGCCCTCTTGTGGCCATATCTTATTGCTGATGTCACTTGCTTATGGTTTACCACCAAGTCTTGATAACTGTGAATTTGATGGGCAAAGTCTCATTGAAATAAGCACGCAGTCTAAAGAAGCCTGAAGCTTCTGAGAACATATCATGGGACACAAAAGTCCTAAACTCGTTATGATCCGCATACTTTTTCTGTGTGAAGATGAGATCCAGAAGATCCTTCACATTCAGACTAAAGTGCATCAATTATCGGATAAATTTACGGACAACCAGAAGATTGTTCGTTCACACGTCCCTGCTGCCAATACGCCAGCTAGGATTGACATCCCTAAAGATGGATGCAATCCACCGGCAGCAGAATTGGCTGTACCTCAATTGAAAAGAGGACGCCCGCCAGGTTCAAAATATAAAGTTCCTCGAAAGAGGAAGATTCCTGAATATATTAAAATGATCCCTCCATAGGATGTTGAGCTCAAACCAACAACCTCTTCCCTCCTAATTTCCCCTACAGAGGAAACGACAGGATAAAAATCATTATATTACGTACGTACTGGAGAGGTACTGGACAGAAATAGTACAGTCGTCGACGACGGTTTTGCTTTCGCTATTGCCGTTCACGTTGCTGAATACGCCGATGACTTCAACCCACTTTTCTATAGCATAAAACACATAGATTGGCCAAAGTGGGACGAGGCAATAAGAGTAGAGCTGGACTCACTCTTGAAAAAGCAAAGTCTTTGGACCAGTAGTCCATACACCTGAATGTGTAAAACCTGTGGAATATAAGTTGGATTTCATAATAAATTGAAATGAAGGAAATGTGATCATTTTCCTACTAAGCCTAAACGTCTCTGAAAAAGCCAATAAATGCAGCTCATGGACGTTGTGACTGCATATCTATACGGCAATATAGATATAGAGATCTATATAAAACTTCCAGAAGGGTATACTCTACCCCCAGAGATGAAAGAGAGACGTAGAAACGTCTTCTCCATAAAGGCTACAAAGATCATTAGATGATCTTAAGCAATATTCTGCCCGTGTATCTTTTTCGAAAGATCGTTGACAGGATTTGTGATAGTCGCCGTATATGTGGTCGACTTAAAGCTAATAGGATCTCATGCAGAGACCATTGAGATATCTGATAGCCTTAAGCTTACCTTGGAAATGAAATACCTAGGCATAACAAGGTATTGTCTCCGCTTACAGATTAAACACCTTTGTGGTGGAACCCTTAATATTCTTCATACACCTGAAGTTTTTGAAAAATGATCTCCATTTGCAATCTATTAAAATGGTTGCTTATTTATGACACCTTCCAATCGTTGGAAGAGGGGGAGGACATCCTAGGTCCCAAAGAGCCTAGCTCTAGTGTACTTCTTACACTTCTTTATCTGGCCAACTGCACGTGTCTTTGATAGAACGTCTGCAGTAAAGCTATTAAACAGATACATTGTTGTCCTGGAGAGCACCACTAGACCAAGGATAAGCTGCTTCTGCACAACTTCTAAGGGTCAAGGAATATATATCACATATGCAGGTTTAAAGATCATCGCGATGACTAAAACACAAAAGGCCGGCCACCTCCTAAAGATCTACACATCATCCTCCAAAGTCTACATCTTCTGAGAAGCTCATCATCCAAGAAGCAAGTCTTGAAAACCCTCAGCCAGGTCCAGCAGTACCTTGCAGACACAGTGAAGACTGATTTAAAGAATACTTTAGTGGAGTCATCTACCAACTTCGAAGAGCGTTCCACTCCAGAGCGCAACTGCTTTCCAATAGCCGCTAGATGAGTGAAACTTGTATAGATGAGTGATGATTGTAATTGTTTTCAGAACATGATGGATGTATAGACGAATATGAGATGATTGTATAGATACATAGGAAATCTGCAAGCCTGAAGCTTGTACAGATCAGGGGGAGTCTCTCGATAGTTGTATTCTTTTCCCTTAAGTTGCTGATTTTTCCCACTTGGTTTTCCACAGCTAAGGTTTTAACGAGGCAACCACAGTGGCTCTGGATCTAGAAGTATCCACCCCATTAGCATACTGAATCCTGAAATATTCATATGCTTAACCCAAGGTAATGGAGAGATGAGGGGGAGTGTTGTGAGTTGAGGGAGGCTTTTGGCCTCCCTCTCCTCATCATCTCACCATTACTCCCCACTAATTGTAGTGGGGAGTCCCTTGGACTCCTAAACCCCCAATATGAGAATGAATATATAGAGAGCCATGGCTTATGCCATAGCTACTCCTAATCTTAGATTGGTTTCCATCTTGGAGTTTATAACATAAACTAATATAAGAAAAATGGATCACATGTGTCATCAAAGGAGTTTAAAATAACAGAAAAACTAGCAAAATAAAACGCACTTGATACTTTTTGAAAAAATAGTAGAAAGATAATACCGAAATGTTTAATTTAATCTACTCTATAATTTATTTTCTACTTTTCAACAGCCCGAAACAATTTTCCGTTGTGAGTTGCGACGTGCACGGTCCGTTTTACTCCCGCGCACATACCACTTATTTACAAGTTTGCTACTCAAATTTACTCATCGCGCACAATCATTCAAAAATTCGAAAACTGTTGCTTGTTGTGCGCGGTGAGTAAAATAGCTGCGACCGCCGGCTGCGGCGATGATGCCCCCTCCACCAACCTCACAGCCCCGCCCCTTCTGCTGCAGCCTCCTCCAACCTCCCTAGCCACATCTTCCTCTTTCCCATCTCCACCCTCTCCGCCACCCCCTCCTCCGCCCCCAGACTCTTCATCGCCCCATCCTCCGACCTCCTCAGCCACCTCCCATCCTCTGACCTCCCTAACCCCATCACCCTCTTCCCAGTGGCGGACCCACATTGTGATGGGGGGGGTAAAGTTTTTTCAGTTTACAAAAAACTAACTTACAAATGTTGGCATCATGCATCGAACCTGCGCGTGTGAAGAAGACCAACAAATTTCTAGTCTGCTTCTTAACCACTCAGACTTGTTAACTTTGGAATACCTTTTACATATTAATTTTATTAGAGAGAACGCGGAGGAACGTTACGTCTTTGGGCTCTATCTGGCTCCTCTTCATCTCTTCAAACAGATGCATAGCCTCCTTCCCGAGCCCATGGGTGTCGTACCCATCTATCATAGTGTTCCAGGTCGTCACGTGCCGATCTGTCATCAAGTCGAAGATCTTTCTTGCGAGGCCAACTCTGCCACACTTGGCATACATGTCAACAAGCGCCGAGCCACGGCGGTCGATGATCTATGCGTGCATCCCATGGCCGACAGTATCATGTGCCGAATTCATTGCAAGAGTCAAGTCTGGATTGTTGGATACGAGCCCCTTGCTGAAGCTCCTAGCGCCAATTAGCTGCCAGTTGCACATCGATGAAACAAATTCTGTGTCATGCTCGCACTCGCACTCGTCCGTCTGTCTTGTTGGCACCGGGCTCATGGCATCATCTTTGTAGCTTGCGCTCTCAAGCCAGACTCCATTGTCGATCACGCCAACTATGACGCGTCTTGCCATAATTAGAAGCTCGCCAAAGGCCTGAGCCTGCATTCAGGCCTAGGAACTGAGAGGTATGGGTTGTGTCCTTCTTCAGTGGTAATCACGGTGGCATGACACAAAACCACGCGATTTCTTCAGTTGCTCAAGCTGCGACGATGAGAGATGCGTGCTGAATCCATGAAGTGTGTTGTTGTAGACGTAAACTAGGCCGGGAACGGCCGAAATGGAGTCGAGAGTGGATGCATCCCAGTCGTGGTGGCTTGCATATGCCTGAGGCATGACCGACATGTTCATATGGACAATGTAGGTTGCATGGTCTCCTGATGTGGATCCAAGAAGCAAGGATATGTGCCCTAGGATCACAAAAATTAGAACTGAGGGAATAAAGGCCATTGATATTGGAAATCTATTCTGTTTTCTTGGGGCGGGTAAATAAATAGAAATTTTGACTATTGCAAAAGGATGTACGAAGGTCCTAATGAATGCTCATTTGGATCGAGTAGCGACAGTGGCAAAACGTCCTAAAATGACGTCGGTAGAGACTCAACCCTGCCATCGGCCCCCCTATCATCTCATCCTGGTTCCGCCCCTGCCTCTTCCCCGTCCACTGTGCCCCCTCCGCCCCCTCCTTCGCCCACTCTCCCTCTTCCACATTGTCCATTCCAAACCCTAAAAATCATTTTTTGTGGGTCCCCTCTGCCCCCTCCTCCGCTCACTCTCCCTCTTCCCTATCGTCCATTCCAAACCATAAAACCCCCTTTTTTGGAGCGGGCGGGTGCCCCGGGAGATAGGCAAGGCTAAAAAGGGTAAGATTTGAATGTCAAACTTGTAAATACTGGTTATGCGCGCGAGTAAAACGGCCGGTGCACGTAGCAATTCCCTTTTCCATTTTTAGGTACATTTTTTTTTCATGTTATGAATAGGACCCATTGGGCCTATTGGGTATCCATCCACATGAGTCACCATTATGAATACTATATAAAGGAGGCTAGGGGTTTCCTAGCCTCAACCTTCTCCAAACCTGTTTCTCGTTCACAACACATTATCAGCACGATCACGCTCGTTGGAAAAGGCGACGACGCGCGAGGAAGGAGATCCATCAACCGCTAAGTCTAAGAAGATCGTAATCTTCTCAACGGGGAGCGAAAAGGGCATCCTTCACCAACCGTCGTCTAGATTCCCTCGTCGAATCTAGAGGTAAATATCAAAAATTTTAGATCTAAACTTGCATTTTCACGTAGATCTGCATGTTTTAAGATCAAAAAGTTTGAAAACACGGTAAAAATCACATTTTTATTTAGATCCGCATGTCTAAAAACAATAAAAATCAGTTTTTTAGAGATCTAAATGCTTGAAAAATCTGTTTTTTACCCCCCAACCTTGATCCATACCCCCGCATGCCCAAAGGGCGAAACGGCGGCGCTCTACGAGCGCCGCCGGAGGTAAAACGCCGCGGCCATCAGACGCGGCGGCTGCGGCCTGAAGCCGCGGACTGCAGCCGCGACCACAGGCCGCGGCCGAGCTGCCGCGGCCTGAAGCTGCAGCCAAGCTGTCGCGGCCTCAAGCCGCGGCCAGCTGCCGTGGCTACAGGCCGCGGCCCTCGCTGCCGCGGCCTCAGGCCAGCGGCCAGCGGCCCGCAGCCGCGGCCTGCCGTCACGGCGGCGCGCCCCGCGGGCCCCCTAGGGTTTTTCGAAAACCCTAGCCCTTAACGGGCCAATTTTTCGGGGGAGGCCTATTAACCCTAATGGGTTGTTTTCATGGCCCAAAAAGCCTGAAAATTAGCCCATTTACACAAATAATTTTTCCTTTTTTATTTTTGGCCCCTAAAGCCCAAAATAATTAAAGAAATCTTAAAAAGGGTTAAAGCGGAAAATAAAACATTAAAAATATGGATCAAAGGTAAAACTTTTTCAAAAATAATTTTTAGCACGTCACACACTATTTAGATTATTTAATTAATCTTTACATGCCTGTGAAATGATTATCTGCGTGGTTGTATATTTTCCATATATTATCTGCGTGGATGTGCGATTAGGATATGTTTTTAGGGATCAGCCAGGTTTCCGACATCTTTTCTTTTCTGCAATTTTTTCTTTTTGAGAGAAATTTGTAAGTGAGGAAATATATGTAAAAAGAAAACCGAAGGACACCAAAAAGGAGCTGAAGGCGTATGCACAAAGAAGAAAGGGGCTTCTCTCTGAAGTTCCCGAGTTGTATTTATTCTTTCATGCAATTTTTGATGTAACTTCGGACTGTTTTTTTATTTCGGTGTCGGCTGGCTGATCCCCATAGTCCTAAGTTATTTTCATTGCTTATACATTAAATGCGTGGATGTTAATCTCTTTTAATTATTCACGTTAAGAAAATGTTAAAAAGCATGCATGAATATTAATTTTCTTTATGAAAATGGTAATAATACATGCGTAGATGTCTAATTGTTTTTACAGTTTAATAGCATGTGTATACATCATACTTGTTTCAATTCAGGTTAATGAGCATAATTTTTAGTTTACAAGCTTTATATTATATGTATGATGGGATCATGATATGACGATATTTATGACAACAAGACAATCATGATTTCAAAAAAGTTTTAACATCATATCCACTTTGACAAAATGAACCTGAAGTTTAAAATCAAATCAAAAGTCAACACCCTTTCACCCTAATAAAATAAATATTAACAAATATGATGGACTATGCGAAAACTATTTAAGCGATCTTTTAAATATACGCATTTTGCGGTATATAGACCTCTCACACTTATTGTCTATATAATCGAATATTGACACCAGCAGTTTTCATAACACCGCTAAACTCTTTTAGAGTCATCCCACTTTACAATGTATGATTCTTGAATCTACCCCTTACTTTTAAGTGTACGCCCGAAGTCGTGACTTAATAGATAAGTGAGAAATTATAAATTTCGTAGCCACATATTTCTTTTCCCCTCTGAGCATGATAACCTATCCACATAAAATTTGAACGACTCAAGAAAATGGCATGAAGCTATACTCGAGCATTCAAATAGACTTTTTAAAAGTCTCTTATTAATTAGAAAAGTGGAACTATAAAATAACTTGCTCAAACACCTGCTTATGTCTCCTTAGCAAGACTAATTTTCATTGTCCTTTATAAATAAGGAATATTGAAATCAGGAGAAGTTCAGGATCGAACATGACCTGAAATAAAAATAAGGAAAACTTAAAACAGGGGAAGTCTTGAATTAAATGGGAAATGGAAGATATGATATACCTCAACATGCTGGCAAGCCAATATCAGACCAGAAGTTCTGATAAGAGCCATAATGTTTTTGCAAACATGAATGTGCATTAACTTATGCCATATAAAAATACATACATATCTAGTCAAAACGACGAAAGTCTAATTGACCGTATGTATATTTAGCTACTCCCCGAGGACGAATAAACTTTGAAATCAAATTTAATCTGTTGTCATAACATTAGTCTTAATGAGCATGATTATTGTTGTATGTTTTCAAGAGCA
Organism: Scilla litardierei; assembly: GCA_030789695.1. Taxonomy (NCBI): domain Eukaryota; kingdom Viridiplantae; phylum Streptophyta; class Magnoliopsida; order Asparagales; family Asparagaceae; genus Scilla; species Scilla litardierei. The sequence continues at coordinate 75,872,484 of CM061133.1, read as the reverse complement.
CACATCACACTATGTCACTTGTTGACTTAACAAAATCATCAGTATTGTTCTCTTGTAGTTTTAATACATTTTATTTTACTGCGAATGATTTGCTATCTTGAATACCCCTAAAAATAAAATGAGGATGTCATATACTCTCTGAAACTTATACAGTTTCAAATGATATTCGTCAAAACGAAATCCTTAAATGACTCAAGAAATAAATGAAGCCTGAAGCTTTGTCCCATAATGATCCGCACAATAGTCAATGTGAAGATGTAATCCTTCACACTTTGAACACAGTTCAACTATTACCGGACAACAATTAACTTGAGCATTTTAATGGACTTTTCAAAAGTCCCACATAAATTCAAAAAGAGGAATTATTTTGGAACACCAGAAGTGTCTCTAGAATCGACCAATTTTGGATCGATATCACCCTGGATTAATGATGCAAGACATCATCAACCAGACGAACCCGAAGATTCTTCAAAAAGGGTGAAACTTTCATTGTCCTATTCAAAAGGGAAAAATGATAATGAGATCATCTCCATTCACATGGACATTGACTCTCCCCACTTCCTCAAAGGAATTTAAGATGATATACTATCATCATTAAAGATAATGAAGACCTTTAGGTCTCTTGAGAATATTTAAGGGATATAAATAGGCTTCGTCCACTCCTTTAATAGGACCGATGATGTACCCTTGGTGTACTCATCAATATATCCTCTAAAAATGGTCATTATCCAACCACAATTTTTTATAAAATAGTGGTAACTTTGGATTAAAATGGAAAATCATAAATAATTAGCAACAGTGGTTGCGTACACTCATCTAAACACACCATTAGAACCCTTTTAAATGAGTCTGATCAACTCCATATAAACATTTTCTAAGAATGGGTTTAGAGCACATCTAAAAGATGGGTCGTCTGCAACGCTGTGTATGTGTTCCTGAAGCAACACTACATAAACTGGCATGATGCCACAAGGAGAACACATTCATCAGGACTAACCAACTTTGATGAATAGATCCCAAAAACTCGTATGAGTAAGGCATTAGTACACATCTTATAGATTGTGTGTTGATGGTAATAAGGATCCTGAAGATCCTTCAATTCCCTATTTGGTTCAAATCATCTATGAGCCTGAAGCTCAAATTGACCATTTAAAAAGTAAATACATATGATCTGATTATAATCAGACTGACAATTTAAATATTGTCAAAACTTTCACATCCCTGCTACTAAAAATCTAGCTAGGATTGGCATACCAAATATAATGGATACAATCCACCAGTAGCAGAAGTGGATGTCCTTAAGAGATGAGGGACATACCACTAGGCTCCAAAGAGAGGAATCTACTCCTGGAGACCGAAAAAGCAATACCACCACAGGAAAGTGAGCTCAAATCCAGAACCTTATTGCAACTTGGTTGCTAAGGACCCATTCTGGATCTGTCCATATTCTTTACCCGTCCTAGAACCTTCACTTCTTTAACGCGTCGTGAAGGAGACACCTCTGGGAGAAATCAAATGTTTATAGTACGTACGGGGTGAGTTTTGGACAAGAAAGAACACATTTTGTCGACAAATTCTCTCATATTTCACTTTGCCAGTTAAATATAAAAATATCGATTCCACAACTCTGCTTTGCCTGAAGCAAAGATAGAGATTTGGCCAAATTATAATAATGTGGAATGAGGCAATAATAAGGTGAGCTGGACTCACTTATGAAACATGAGGTGTATGGACCTGAAGTCCTGATATCAAAAATGATATCAAATCCTGTGGGATAACTGAGTATTGAATGAGAATTAAAATAAAATCGTTAGCCATAAGCATTTTAATTTGCTATAGCTTTAGAGATATAAATCGCTCAAACCAGGAAGTAATCAAGTAAGATGAGCTGAACTCACTTACAAGATGAATCTGATGCATCGACTGGTTTATGTCAAGGCGTAACCCAACGAATGGCAAAAAGAGGGAATTTTTGGTTGATGCTGCTATTGGATGTGACAACATTACCAATATAAAATTTCTTCAACTGCATGTACAAATTTTTTCTTTACTTTCCTTTCTTTTTGAGACATATATATTAAAGGAACGACAACCTAGACGGAGATCCTTAAAGGACTCATACAAAAAGGTTGTTGTTTGCACCTCTTAAAAACAGTGTTGTTCTTAAGAGAGCAAATTAAAAGAATTGAGATTATTTTAATAACTCAAAATATTATCGGATCTCCTGAAGAGAAAATACCGAAATATCTGTTAAAGCCTATCTATCAGATATGATATGATATGAAAGTCCTAGCTAGGCATAAATTCTTGGTTTATAGAATACAATCATCCTGAAAATGAACAATCATCCCGAAGATGAACTATCATCCTGAAAATGACATTAATCATACTGAAGATGAACTATCATCCTGAAGATGAACTATCATCCTGAAGATGACATTAATCATCCTGAAGATGAACAATCATCCTGGAAATGAACAATAATCCTGAAGATGACATTAATTAATCATCCCGAAGATGAAAACTTCATACAATGACGATTGATGAAGAAACATTAAAATCATTCTCCACTAGATACACCAATTTGGTTGTATGGATATACATTAAAAGACCTCTTTCCGTTAGCTGGAAGAGGGAAAGAATATACAAGGTCCAGGAGTACCTTAATTGTCTTTGGAACACTCTTTTACCTGGTCAACTGCATGCGTCTCTTTTGAGCGTTAGCAGTATAGCTATTAGCCAGGTACAATGCAGCGCCTGCAGCGCACCACTAGACCTGAGATATGTAGCTTCTGCGCTATCTCCAAGGTTTGAGGAAAAATCCTCCATGTTAAATGTATTTGCATATGCAGGTTACAGATCATCGCGATGAATAGTATAAAAGGGGCGTCCACCTCCTGAAGATCTACACAGAATCCTCCCAAGTCTACATCCTTCTACCATCCCGAGAAGCTCATCACCCAAGGAGCAGTTCAAGAACATACAAAGCCAGGTCCTGAAGTACCTTTGCAGACAATGACGATTGAGACGTGGAGCTGTCTACCAAGTTCGCAGCGCTCTTTCAGTTTCAGCTACTGCCCTATATGAGTGAAACTTGTATAGATGAGTGAAGCTTGTACTTTACTTTTGCTTTCGGAATGTTGTAGATGAGATGAATGTATAGACACATAGGAGATAAATGTATAGATATATAGGATATCTGCAAGCCTGAAGCTTGATCAGATAAGGGGGAGTCAACTGTAGAGTTGTACTCTTTTTCCTTGGCTAGTGGTTTTTACCACAGGATTTTTCATAGTCAAGGTTTTAATGAGGCAACCACATTGACTCTGGATCCAGAAGTATCCACCTCTCGACACATCCCCAAATCAGGGGAAGTTATGGAGTGCTATACTCTTTTCCCTTCGCTATCGGTTTTTTCCCACATGGTTTTCCATAGCTAAGGGGGTTTAAGGAGACAATTACCCTTAACTTGGATCTAGAAGTATCCATCCTTTAAGATACTCATTAGTACCAATGAATCATTCAGTATTCATAAGTCGAGTATACCACGTTGGTTGGATAAGGGGAAATGTTATGAATAGGACCCATTGGGCCTATTGGGTATCCACCCACATGAGTCACCATTATAAATACTATATAAAGGAGGCTAAGGGTTTCCTAGCCTCAACCTTCTTCAAACCTATTTCTCGTTCACAACATTTCACACGATTTTGGATCGCAGCTTATTTGACACGCATCGCTCAGGCTTTAGTTATTAGTCTCCAGTCTGTCAGCTATCCACTCTCTCTCTCCCCCCCTCCCACTCCGCCCGCTGATGAAAAGGAGATAAAGATGAAGAGAAGATCGGTGGGAGTGTTTCTTCCAGCGGCGGCCTTGGCGCTGCTATTGTCGGTCCAAATCGTGTCGGCCCAGTCCCCAATTCCATCCAAGTACGACGGCTTCGCATACGGAGATGGGCCGGCGGCATCTCTGACAGAATCCATCGTGATCGAGGCTTTTCTCGACCCTCTGTGCCCTGACAGTAGAGATACGTGGCCCACTTTGAAGAAGGTGATCCAAGATTACTCCCCTCTCATCTCCCTCATCGTCCATCCTTTCCCCTTGCCGTAAGTTGCCCCCCTTTTGGTAATTTTATATTGGTAATTTTGTTTTATCCATGTTATTATTATTTGTTTGATATTGAAAATAGGGGTAACTTGCACTCCTATGGGTACCTGTACTAACACTGTCTCCTGAATTAAACTCAAAATTCTAGTTTCGGTTGGGTGTATATCTTTTTCTTTGTTAGTGAGTCAATCCGGGGGGTTCTTGTTATTCTTAGAGGGTGTTGATGTAGAAAACTCGCACGCCATTGTATGCAAGGATCCCACACCAATAGAGAGCTCGGACAAGGTTTTGCCGGCCGAGACATTCCTTCGCCGCCTACCTGAAACCGAGAGAAGAATGTATGGGGTGGTCTCCAATTCACCTCAGATGCTTAAGTTAGTTCTAAGCAGGAGGATGGAGGCAAGGTTTTTTAGCGTGTGTGTGTGCGTACCCTGGGATCGCGTTGATCCGATGAAATTGTAGGCTGAGGGTTGGTTACATCACGTCAGTAGGAGTAATGGAGATCTCAGAGCTTCAGCACGTAACCGATTCCTCTGATTGCATCGTGAATGGATAATGAAGGGTACCAACAGACTTCCAAGTTAGGCATATCGGCTCATCATGCGGTTAGATGCATCTGGACGGCTTCCCTCTCACAATGATATAGAGAGGAGATTGCCGAAGATTGCATATGGCATCTATGGAAGCTGAGCTGTCAGGCAGACAGACCTTTCGATGATGTAGCTGAAGGAGCTGACATTGGGTGTGTGTTGTGAGGTCATCTTGAAGAGTCATGCTGCTAGAGGAGCATACCTCGTGGAGGCTGTCCTTATGGAGTGCAACTGCTGAGGGAGCCGACCTCTTGGAGACCGATCATGCGGAGCGTAGCTGCTAATGGAGCCAACTTCGTGAAGATCACCCATATAGGAGCACTGTGCTAAGAAGCTAACCTTGTGGATGTCTCCTTGTGGAACTGTGTTATCTGAAGGAACAGACATTGTGGAGGTCGTCCTTGCTAGCGAGGGGGAGCAGTTCTTATGGAGGTTGTCTCTGTCGGAAGCTTTCCGAATTGGTTTGGAAAGAGTAGACCTGCTTAGTAAAGCCATGCTGTACCTTGGTCAGGCTGACCTCCGACGCTACACCTGGACGGGCTTGAGGACATGCGTAGCTTTGGCATTCATGCACGGTGAGCCCTGTCGTCAGGTCTGGCTAGGCCTCAGTTCTGACGGGTCCCATCTCAAAGTATATCTAACAATAGCCCCTTGTCTTCTGGCTTAATACTACCGACCAGAGCTGCACCCTCTTGGTTGGATGTGTAGAGGCGAGAAAACTAAAGCTGCAAAATCTAGGATTACTAACCAACCTCGTATGACTGGACCAACCTTCCTCAAGATGTTGCGTCTAGGAGTGGTGCATGGGGAAGAGAAAGAATCCATCATGTCCGCTGACACAAACACTTGTCCCTCAGGATGCGAAGGGACAAGGCCGAAATGACCTACATGTAATGTGGGACTTGAGTGGCCATACCCATTTCTCGAAGGGATGCTGACGTGACAGAGCTTGATTCATGGTGGCATGTCATCGTGGGGATGGACGGTTGCGATCAGCTCCCGCCTGATGAGATCATGTGCATTTGGATGGCTTGATCGGGTTCCGCCATTCTCCACTTGGGGTAGGGAGAAAGAGAGAGATGAGGTCACCGAACAACCACACTTGCATCTAGAAAACCTTTGTTCTCATTTTCTGCCACACTCTCGTGCTTTTTAATCTTTGCTGTGTCGTCTGTCATTCTCGTCAAACAAGGTAATTTCTCTTCCGACCACGTGCATCTTTGTTTCTCCATTCATTTTCCCGGAACATGATCATGTCAGACGCCACATTCTTCTAAGGCACCCCTCCAGAGCACTACAGGATGTCGACTTCGAAGAAGTCGTCACCCTAAGAGATCTTCGTCAATGAAGAGGGTGTCCATCCCCTTGAGGGGAGGGAAGAAAGTGTCGCCGAGTCTAGCGCTAAGATGCCCAAAAAGTTTTGCAACCGTGTTTGCGATAGGGCAGATGCCAGTTCACCGTCACCATGCACATGCTAGTGAGCTCCTCCTTAACTTGTCGACATGGTGGCCTCACCCTCTGGTTCGGTAGTTGCCTTGGCTGGGCTGTGAGAGCCCCAACTGCTCCCAAACCTAAACGTTATTGATATGGCCAGAGTCGTTGACCTCCTCAGCCCAGGAGGAAAGGTAGCTCAATAGAGAACAAGAGTTCGTGCCTAAGACACATGTGGCATACCTGCAACAGGTCTTGGGGAAGTACGTGATTTCTCCTTCGATGCAATTATGACTTCCACAGGAGATGGAAGGACCCTTGACCGATCCCCTCAGGGGGCTATTGCTTAGCGTCGCGTATCTGGAGGTAGGGCTTTGCCTCCCATTCAATTGCCTTGTTCGGCGATTCATGCATCTCTCCAACCTGACGCCATGCTAGTTGGCACAAAATGGCTTCATGGCTTTGATTGATTTGGCTACGATGTTCGTCTTTTAGTGGAAGGGATGGTTGTCCGTCGAACTCGTGCACGTAGTGTCTGAGCTAAAGAAAACCTCAGACATTTAGTACTATGCCGAGCTGGGGTTTCAAGGATTTTCGATTAGGAACCCTTGACGAACAAGAATTAGAAAAAGAGATGGTTTTGGGTCGCTGGGAGATGTGAGAGCTTTGACGATGTCTCCTTTCCTGCCATTGAGTGGGTGCTTCGCTAGTTCGGGGGGCCCTGCAAGTGGGAACCTGACATCGTTCTGAAGATAGCTATGAAGAACGAGCTGAGCTGGTGGGCATAAATGGCTGTCCGACCTGCTACACCAGGTCTTGCGATGTGCTGTTATCAGATCAGGCGATCCATGCATTGTAGGTCCTGCCTGTAGAGAAGGATAAGGAGCTCGGCGAGGCTCCTTCCATTGTTGGCAAGTACCCGTCTAGAGGTCGGCAACTTGAACATCTCACCTTGTCGCTGACGTTTCCATTTTCTTTTTGCAGAGATGAGAAAATTCAATATGAACCCTAATGGGAGGAGTCAGGCCTACCACATCATCTGAGAGCGAAAGTCGCTGCATGTCCTGAGGGAGCAAGGAAGAAGGCCTTTACTGGGAAGGCCTCTGCTGCTGCTCTGAGAAAGGCAAAGCCCCTAATGTCCCAACCGTCGCAATGGAAAGAAGAAACGGTGACTCCAAGGCCCCAGGCTGAGCGCACCCCTGTAGTCGTTATTACCATCGTTCCCTTCAAAGAGGGGGCCCACGCCTACCTCGTCTCGAAGGGTGAGGTTGTGATGGCTCCTCTGGTGGCCTATGTCGACTCATGGAGTGAGGACAACGATGAGAACGTTTCTTTGAAAGGAGGAAGCGAACAACGAGTGAGGAGGACGCTTCCGAGCCATTGCGTGCCCCAAGAGGTCGCTGAGCTTACAAAGAAGAAGGCCAAGGATATGGCTGTCGAGAAGGAGGTTGATCAGGCCTTGAGCCCGGCTCAACCCGAGGCATGGCCATCGGCAGTTCCTTAGCGTGGTGAAGGTTCAGGGGTGAGGAGGACGCCCTATGGGAAAGGATGCTCGCTTTCGTGATCGAGGAGACCAAAAAGGAGAGTGGTCTTCTTAACCTCGTTGATGAGGAGTTCTTTAAGGCTCTGATGCAGATGAGCCAGATAAGCTCTTCCTCTGTAATGGGTATCAAAATTCCGAGCTCGGGCCCTAACATTATTTTGTCTTCTTGTACATGCTCAAGAAAGTTGGGTCACTTATTCCACAGTTATTATATGTGAAAAGAGCAAGATCGAGTCCTCGCTCGAGAGATCCAATCGCTACGAGAGCGGGCCATGACGAGAGCAGAGGTCGAAGCTCTTCGTGGAAGAGCTCGGGCTGCTGAAAAGGAGCTCGGGCTGTTGATAATAGAGCTTCAGAAGCTGCAGAAGGCCAAGGTAGAACTGAGAGGTCAGGTCTGCTTAGCCCACTCCTTGGAGATCCATCTTCAGAATGCGAAGGTCCTACTGTAGCAGGCAAAGGAGAAGGAGATTGAGCTCAAGAGAGAGCTCTGTAAGTCAGCCAAGGCTATCTCTTGCGAGGCTGAGCTCCGAAAGAAGCTCCATGAGTCAGCCGAGGCCATCTATCGCATCAAAGTATATGTAATAGAGGGATGGTCGGGTCTGCAACAACGAAGCTTCAAAGAGAGTGGACAAGGCAGAGTCCCATTGTGCTGAGCTGAAGAATGCTATATCTGGCCAAGGTGCTCAAGCAATACCGTGTTGAGCGCCAGGCAGCGAAAGATCGAGTCAACATTGCTTTCAAGGCTGGGGGTAAAGTATGTGGTGGTCACATTCAACGCGAAGCACCTCACTCATGCTGACCTATTGTCTTTCCTGAAGGATAAGCTTGCTAATTCTCCATTTGCTGTAGAGATCTCTGCCATAGTTGATGATGGAGCTCCCGACCAAACTCTTCAAGTCGGAGAGACCGTAGAATAGACCGTTGAGAAGTTTACTGAGCTTGTTGTGGAAGAGCATGCTGCCGAGTAGTGTGCGTATTTGTTTGTTTTGCTCTTTTGCTCGAATGTCGCCCGGGGCGGCCGACCATTGTAAGAAATCTTCTATGAAATGAATATAGAATAATTTTTTCTTAAAAATTAAAATTTGAAAATTACTTTTGAAAGTCAGTTCCTTACTTCTGGCTCAACTTTTTGACTGAATGTGTTACTTGATGAACTTGTTGTGTTGATCATGATCTCAAGCTCAAGAGACTAACACCGAAACCACTACTTAACACTTTGCTAGTGCATGAGGGTGTGCTGGCCCCTTAATCTTTGAGAGAGAGAGATTCTGTGGCTCTGGACCTACTCTATTGCAACCTCAGCTGGAACCTCCGGGGTCAAAGCTACGGGCTTCTGTTTGCATCGTGGATTTGCTAGGCACATCATGGCCAATGTTGAAGGCCATCCGAACCAATATCTTGGAGTTGTAGCAGCATGGGCTCCAACTTGGGTCAGGAGCTTTGTTGAAGGCAACACGACCTGAGTCGCATGCTGTGATATGTTTTTCCTAGGGCTTGAGGAATAAAAATCAGATTTTTATAAGAATAGAAAGAAAACAAAGAAAATTTGGTTTCTTTCGAGAGGAAACCGCTCTCTCAAGCCACCAATTCGAAAGGATGTCCGTACTCTCAACAAAAGAGGGATCAAATCAACATCACACAAGATTTCTCACAAGATTCAACATAAAATCTATAATCTCCCTAGAGCTATATAAATACTACTTAGATATTCAGCAAAATTACAGAAATACCAATTGCTCCTAAAATTACAAAAATGCCACTGACATCAATTCGCTGCTCCAGTCCCCTTCTTCTGTCGCCTCTGGTAAGTGATAAGTCCATTATTACTCCTCCAAAGAGCCATCTTGTTCTCAAGGTGGAAATCTGAAAATCACTACTTAATAACTCCAAAAGGCTCCCAATTAGCCTCATGGTCGGGAAGTCCCTTCCATTGAATCAGCAGCTCACGAGCACTTGAATGCCCCTGTCGAACTCCTCGCAACTCTGCTGGCTCCAAAATAAGATCCATATCCTCAGTTAAAGTCGCTGATAACGATGGAGAAGGCGTATGGTTCCTGATGACATGGCAAAGCTGTGACACATGAAAAATGGATGTATAGCGGAGTTCAGGGGTAACTTCAACTGTAGGTGACCTGGTCAATCCTCGCCTCAATCTTATAATGTTCAATATACCTAGGTGACCGCTTCTCATTTCGTTTAAGCGCCAAATATATCTGTTGGTATAAGTACAGCTTTAGGTACATCTTATCTCCTACATCGAACTGAACATCCCTTTTATGGGCATTTGCCTGCGTCTTCATAACCTGCGGAGCGCTAGTCAGATGTCACTTCAACTCCTCCAAGATCATATCCTTCTCCTCCAGATACGGCTCCATCTAAGAAACTGGTGTAGAACGGTGGCCATGGTGTATTAGATGAGGAGGATCTCGTCCGTACAAAATCTTGAATGGTATGGTTTGAGCTGCGGTGTGATAAGAGGTGTTGTACCAATATTCTGTCCTAGCTAACCACCTCTCTAACTGCTTCGGGGTGTCTGAAATGAAACATCATAGATAAGTCTCAATACCCTTGTTGATGACCTCTGTTTGGCCGTCCGTACGGGGATGATAAGCTGTACTTCGCTTAAATACCGCCCCTGTATCATAAAAAGCTCCCTTAGAAATGACTCAAGAAAACTTAATGACTATCCGACATGATAGATTTTGGTATCTCATGCAATCTTACCACTTCCTATACGAATGCCTCTGCAATTGACAGCAGTATAGGGATGCCAAAGAGCTACAAAGTGTGCATACTTGTTAAGACAGTCAACCACAAAAAATGACTAAAAACCAGCAGATTTCGGCAATCTCTTAATGAAGTCCATAGTCACCAATTGCTAAACTCGATCTGATTAACACAGAGGATGCAACAATCTTCGTGAAGGCATCACCATATATCTGTAACATTGGCACATGTCACACTTCGCTACCTTCTTAGTGGCTTTCTTCTTCATCCCCTTCCATAACACCTCACTCGCTAAGCATTAATAAGTCTTGAGGACGCCAGAGTGACCCTCAACTGCACTACCATGAAACTCCTGCATGATACCCGAAATGTGTGAGGAAGTCATGTGTAAAGCCAACCGCCACTGATACAATAATCTCTTCCCCTGCAAGGAATATACCTGATGCTCCATCAACTCCTATAGAAGTACGATCCTAATCATCGCCACCTCATGGTCTGCCTCAATCTCTCGAAGCAAAGGCTTCCAATCATGCAATACTAGAACAAACAAAGCAGCCAACTGTGCATCCTTTCCATGTCTCTATAACGCTTCCATTGCCTTGTTCTCTGAGCATGGTCTGTACTGGATCTCAAAAGCATAACCCATCAACTTCATGAGCCATCTCTGATGCTACTTGGTCACCATAGGTTGCTCCAATAAATATTTTAGGCTCTGTTGATCCATGCACACTGCAAATCGACGGCTAAGCACGTACGGTTTTCACTTTTGCACTGCTAACACAATGCCCATCAGCTCCTCATATATATACACTACAACCGCACTTTCGTTGTCAATACTTGACTGAAATATGTCATCGGCCTCTGATCTGACATCAACACATCACATAATCTATATTTTGAGGCGTCTGACTCTACCACAAATGGTCTACTGAAATCAGGAACACATGTAAGTTAGTCATGGCCCTCTTTAGGGCCTCAAAAGCTCTCGTTGCGTTCTTGCTTTATTGAAAATTATCTTTCTTGAGCTGCTCCGTCAGTGGCCATACAATGGTATTGTAACCCTTCACAAATTTTATATAATAATATGTCAACCGTAAAAATCCTCTTAACCCCGCAAAGGGGTAGGACGTGGCCATCCACTATGACTGCAATCTTCGATCTGTCTGCCATCACTCCCTCTGCTGACACCACGTGTCCCGAATATTCCATTCTTTGCTGCACAAATATGCACCTCTGAAGCTCCTATAGTAGTATTTCCAAATGACCCATATGCTCCTCCAAAAATCGATTTCACACCAAAATGTCATCAAAAAAGACCAATATGAATCGTCTTGAGTAAGAATGGAATACCTTATTCATGATAGCTTGGAAAGTGGCATGGGCATTGGTCAAACCAAAGGACATGACCAAAAACTCGTAGTGGTCCTTATGAGTCCTGAACGTTGTCTTGGCGACGTCCTCTGCTCGCATTTTGATCTTGTGGTAGCCGAACTTCAGATCTATCTTGGTAAAGATGGCTAACCCATGCAGCTCATTAAGTAGCTTGTCAATCACCAGAATAGTGAGCTTATCAGTGACAGTTTCCTTGTTCAATGCAAAGTAGTCTACACAGAACCTCCAGCTCTCATCCTTCTTCATTAGCAAGTCTGGGCTCGAAAAAGGACTCACACTGGACTGGATAACACTAGTCTGCACAATCTCCCTAACCATATATTTTATCTCGTCATTCTGCACCTGGGGATAACGGTAAAGGTGCATACTGATAGGCGAGACTCCCTTCCATAGGACTATCGCATGCTTATGGTCTTATAGTGGAGGAATGCCATTGGGAGTCTAAAAAACTCACTGGAAGCTCGATCATAGGTGATGCACCTCGATGGGAGTGATATGCTTGTCCTCAGCTTTGACTGAATAATCATTGCCATGATTTTCTGGAAACAATATCTCGACATAAACTAGGATCCCCTGAAGTGTAACCATTCTCCCTCTGTCCTGGAACTCTATCCGCAACAGCTTCCAATTAACTCTTATATCCTCCAATGATTGCAGCCACCCCATTCCCAATATCATGTTGATGCTACCCAAGCTCAGTGTTAAGAAATCCTCTACAACTCAAATGCCATGAAGCATTATAATAAGGCACCTGCACACTCATCGGCTACGCTCTACATGATCGTGTCATGTAGGGTCTGAATCTACGCCTTGACCCATGCTTCTTGCCGCGCGCCGCCTCCGCCTCACATAAACCCGGATCGCATTAGTAGATAAAAGCATATATATTGTGATGGGAAGCCCACTAGTTTAAGGCTACACCGCCAATGAACTTAAAAGTGGAAGTTTCTCGCATGTAAGGAGGTAGGGAGTTATACTCTGTATTTATTAAAAAAAAGTACGGCAAGAATCACTCTTTAATCAACAAGTGATTCTTAAGCACCTGGTTTGTTAGAGAGAGAGAGAGAGAGAGAGAGAGAGAGAGAGAGAGAGAGAGAGAGACTTACATTTTTCCAGTTCTCAATTGTATAAGGCTTGCTTCACACGAACTTCATAAGAGGAATTTTCTACCTCTGTAAGGGAAAAGGATGGTTGTTTCATTTTATTCATTTGGAAAATCTACTCTATATACTGGAGATTCATTCAGTTTGGATTCAAAAATGTTTGCTTGATTTACACCCTTAAAAAATATGCACATAAATGAGACGGATCCGAAGACCATCAAACCCAAGGAAGTATAATGAATGGCTTTTCACTTAGAAACAAAAGAAACAATGAGATGTACAAAAACGGTTTTATGGACTTTCATAATCGCTCACATGCAACACACGTGTCAGAGAACTAGCAAGATATCTTACTAGTTGGTGGCTAAGAAATCTAACTTGATTTCTAGTCCAAATTGCTCTTTTGCTTTTCTTTATTCCCTTTTATTTAGGGTTGGTTGAGTAAGAGTTACATTTCTTTTTTGGAATTATGAGTAGTTGTTTATTCGGTAGAAAATGTCTTTGGTCAGTAGGGTGCCGAAATGGTATAAACATGAGTATTGGTTTCATTTGTACCTACAAATATTTTGGAATTTATGAGAGTTTTTTGTGGTGATTTGTTGAGGTTTTTTTCTTTAGATTTTTTGTGTGTTTTTGTAGAAATTTGATTTTGCAAGTTATCACATAAATTATTGAATATCTTTTACAAATTCTATGATCTGTTATCTATTTTGAATTTCTCTTTGTTTGAACAAGTAGGTAGAGAAAATGAGGTGATGGATTCATGTTTAAGTTTACAAAATGGAGGTGAAACGTGTCTTTCTGGTGATTGGTAGACACATCAAAAAAGGAGGAAACATAAAGAGGGTGGGAGCAAGGAATAGAACAAATTGCAGAAATTATGGGAAAACTGAAACTGGGACTATTATATGTGTTTTGATGATTCAAGCAAATTATTTGGCTTTCCAGGTTGCTGTTGATGCTGAGCTACCATATGCATGTTGGATTTTTTTTCATTTGCCCAAAAACCATTGGGGTCTTTTGTGTAATCTACCCCCAAAAATATAGTAACTTAAGCAAAAATGAGTTCAATGCAGATGTTGAACCAACTTTAAATAAGAAAAAAAAGGAATTCTCTCTTTCTTGGGACAGAGGATGAAAATTGTCGATATCATTTTGATGCGAGCGCCCCCTCAGCCGGTGGATCACGTGACAGTGGAGGCGTCATCACTTACGCACGTCGCAGGAGACGCGGGAGCGCGGTTTAGGCCTTTTTTCTTAGTGGGAGGGTATTTTGGTCTTTTACCAAAATCCCTCCTCTTTCTTTATATTAGGTCTAGCCGTCATCTTTTTCCTTATGCTTGAATTGTGAGAAAAACTCTCAAGTGTCATTTGAAGGTGCTTAAACTTTGGTCCGTTCATCCAAAGTGGGGAGATCGATCTTGTCTCTAAGAAGATCATTATCTAGGTTTCTTTTGTTCTTCAATCAAGCAAAATATAAAATTTTTTCCTCTCTTTTAATTTTCCACGTTTAAATTATGAATCGATCTACGACGATTCACATCAATTGGTATCAGAGCACTACGATTCCATGGCAACGGGGACGAGAGCTTCTGTGGACGAGAAGATCTAAGGCCTCCGCGACGATCTCATTCAAGAGATCGAGGGTTTGAGGAAGACGATGGAGGCTTCGATCAAGGATCACGCAAACACCCAAGATGACATTCAAACGGAACTTCGGATCATGAGAAGGGAAGCCGCGGAGTCGGGAAGTGATCTTAAAAGTTTGAAGGACGCCATGGCTGCGATTCTAGCGATGATGGCATACAAGACTTGACCAAGGAGAAGGTGGCGGATCGCGGAAAAAGGAGGGCAACGAAAGAGATCCAAGGTGATTCCGGCATCGATTCGACAAATCAGGAACCCCCAAGCCAAGGGGAAACATCTGCGGTGGCGACGGCCCAAACCTTAGCCCGCTAGGGTTTGGCGCGACAGGGCCCGGAACGTCAACCACAGGCCCTGTCAGGCCTGTTTGGGGGCCGACAGGCCCGCACGGCCCGTCCCAGACCTGGGCGGGCCTGATCGGCACCCACCGGCCCTCGGCGACCCCAATCAGGATCGCCGGAGGGCCGACACCCCCTTCCGGAGGTGCCCAGGGTTCGCCGACCCCCATCGGGGGTCGGACGAGCCGTGCGACCCCAGTCGGGGGGTCGACAGCCCCAGGCGGGGGCGGCGAAGGATTTCCGGCCCCCGTTTGGGGCCGGGCAGGCCTGCTGGACACCGGGAGGGGGTCAGCAGGCCCGGGCGACTTCCCAGGAGGCGTGGCGAGCACGGGGGGCCTTTGGCGGTGTGGCGGGGTTCGTACCCCACTCTGGGGGAACTTCGGGGACAGCGAGAGGCGGATGGGCCTCGGGAGCAGCTATTGGGGCCCCGGCGAGCCAATTTTGGAGAGCGGAGACCGCCCCATCTGGGCCGAGGCCCATTTTTGCACAACCACCAGAGTTTCCCGGGCATCACTATCAGCCCGAGGCTTGGGAGAGACCTGCATGGTCGGAGGAGCTGTACGGGGTTGACGGGGGAGGCCCGATGGAGCCCCGAGGTGGCGTTTTGGTTCGGGACGGTGACCGTGGAGGAGATAGGGACAGCAGTGAGACATCAACGCCGACCGTCGGTTGATGAAGCTGAAGATGCCGACCTTCGATGGCACCGATCCTGACGGGTGGATATATCGAGTGGAGAGATATTTCCAGGTGATGGGGCTGACAGAGCAGGATGTCCTGAAGGCCATCGGGATTTACTTTGAGGGGAAGGCTCTGGCATGGTACCGGTGGAAGATAGCACGGTCCTCTTTTCGCACCTGGGAGGAGCTATCAGCGTTGATCGTGGATCGATTCCAGGAGACAGTAGGGGGGATTTCTACGAGCAGCTGTCGGCCCTGAGGCAGGAGGGGACAGTGAGGGATTACGTAGAGAGGTTTGAGATGCTGAATAGCCGGGTGAAGGGGGTGACCGACGAGGTGATGATCGGGAATTTTATGAGGGGGCTGAAGCCATCGATACGAGCTGAGCTACGGATGCAGAGCCCTCAGTGCTTGGAGGATGTCCTCCGCCTAGCTCACAAGGCGGAGGAGAAGCAGGCGGAGGAGAGACGCATTAGGGGGACTTGGGGGGCGCAGGGCCAGCGCAACCAGGCAGCACCAGCACCACCTAGGCCAGCCATTGGGGCACCAGCACCAGCACCAGCACCACCTAGACCAGCTGCAGGGGAGGTCCGCACAGCCGTACCTGGCCGGCGCATGACGGAGGTTGATATGAGGGCGCGGTGAGCGGCGGGCTTATGTTTTAGGTGTGACGAGAGGTTCACCCCCGGTCATCGATGTGCGAGCAAGTTGCTGCAGATCGTGATCGTGCCCGACAAGGAGTACCCTGAGGAGGAGGAGCTTGTGATTGCAGCGGAGCCTGAGGAGGAGCATGTGCACATGGACTTTGCGGAGGTGTCACTGAACTCCGTGGTAGGGTTCACTCCGAACCATACCATGAAGTTGACAGGGACATTGAGGGATCAGACGGTGACAGTGCTGATTGACAGTGGGGCGACCCACAATTTCATCTCGAGGAGGTTGGTAGAGCGTCACTGCCTAGAGTTGAGTACGATGGAGAAGTTCACTGTGTTACTGGGCACAGGGAAGATGGAGGAGGGTAAGGGGCTCTGCAAGGGGGTGTTTTTCACACTGCAGGGGCTTCAGATAGTGGAGGACTTCTTGTCGCTGGAGTTGGGCAACGTGGATGTCATATTGGGAGTGCAGTGGCTGAAGAAGCTCGGAGAAATGAAGGTGAACTGGAAGCTTCTACGGATGGAGTTCTAGGAGGGGGCAAGACTGTGGTGCTGACAGGGGACCCGACCCTCTGCTTCTCAGTAGTGGCCTTCAAGGACATTACGCGAGCGTTGCGGGATGAGGGAGAGGGGTTTTTGGTGGAGTGCCAGGGGTTGTTAGTAGAGGAGGAGCAGCAGGAGGAGACCCCAGAGGAGGTGGATTCGGTGTTGGAGCAGTACCAGGAGGTCTTCCAGAGCCCGCAAGGGCTACCTCTGGCGAGGGGGCATGAGCACGCGATAGTACTGCGTGAGGGGGTAGCACCGGTGAGCGTACGCCCTTACAGATAGCCGCACGTGCAGAAGGATGAGATAGAGAGGATGGTGCGAGAGATGCTGCAGGCTGGAGTGATCCAGCCAAGTGTGAGTCCTTTTTCTTCTCCAGTACTATTGGTGAAGGACGGTAGTTGGAGATTCTGCGTCGATTACCGGGCGCTGAATAAGGAGACTGTCGTCGACAAGTTTCCTATTCCGGTAATCGACGAGCTGCTTGACGAGCTGCATGGGGCGGCGATCTTTTCGAAGATCGACCTGAAGGCGGGATACCACCAGATCTTGATGCGGCCAGAGGACGTACCGAAGACCGCCTTCCGCACCCATGAGGGACATTACGAGTTCTTGGTCATGCCTTTCGGCTTGACCAACGCTCCTTCGACATTCCAGGCCTTGATGAACACGGTCTTCCAGCCTTACTTGCGGCGGTTCATCCTAGTCTTCTTCGACGACATCCTCATCTACAGTAGGAGCATGGGAGAGCACATTGACCACCTGGAGGTGGTGTTCAGGGAGTTGATTGCGCATCAACTATACGCCAACTGAAAGAAGTGCAGCTTCGGTCAGGCGAGGGTGGAGTACATGGGGCACGTGGTGTCAGCCGAGGGGGTGGCGACCGACAGATCGAAGATAGTGGCCATGCTGGATTGGCCGGTGCCTACTACTTTACGTGCACTGTGAGGCTTTTTGGGGCTGACGGGCTACTACAGGAAGTTCGTCAAGGGGTACAACACTATAGCGTGGCCCCTCACGAAGCAGCTGAAGAAGGATGGGTTCCACTGGGGGGAGGAGGCCACCAAGGTCTTTGAGGCCTTGAAGGTGGCGATGACGACGGCGCCAGTGCTTGCCTTGCCAGACTTTGGCAAGGCTTTTGTGGTAGAGACTGATGCGTCGGGGTATGGTTTGGGGGCGGTACTCATGCAGGAGGGGAGGCCCATAGCCTATTTCAGCCAGGTGCTATCAGCTAGGGCACGGCTGAAATCGGTTTATGAGCGGGAGTTGATGGCCATAGTGTTGGCAGTACTGAAGTGGAGACCCTATCTGTTGGGTCGGGAGTTCGTGGTCAGGACAGACCAGAGGAGCCTCAAATACCTTCTCGAGCAGCGGCTAGTCACAGAGGAGCACCAGCGTTGGTTATCCAAGCTGGTATGATACCGCTTTGAGATAGAGTACTGGCCCGGGTTGGAGAACAGGACTGCGGATGCCTTGTCTCGACGGGAGGAGTGTGTGGGCTTGAGAGCATTGTCGAGGCCCATGTGGCTGGACTGGGAGCCCATGTTGCGGGAGGCGGAGGGTGATGCAGGAGTTGCAGCAGATCCGCGGGCTGTTACAGAGCGGGGCGGACAGGCCGACATGATATTCGTTGGAGGGACGCCGACTACTGTATCAGGGGAGGTTAGTGTTGCCGAGGACCTCTGCCTTCATACCCATTTTGTTCCAGGAGTTCCATAGCTCTGTGACGGGGGTCACTCGGGGGTGCAGCCGACCTATCAGAGGATGGCCAGAGAGGTGTACTGGCCAGGGATGCAGAGGGGAATTGCACGCTTAGTTGCAGCTTGTGACGTCTGTCAGCATCACAAGTACATGGCGATGGCTCCAGCGGGGCTGCTTCATCCGTTGGCACTACCGGAGAGGGTGTGGGAGGATATTACCATGGATTTCATCGACGGGCTACCACGTCCAGAGGGGTACACGGTGATCATGGTGGTGGTGGATAGGCTGAGTAAGTATGCCCACTTCATTCCCTTGAGGCATCCTTACACATCCGTATCAGTAGCAGCGGCGTTCATGAAGGAGGTGATACGGCTGCATGGGATACCGGCGTCCATCATGTCCGACAGAGACAAGGTATTCATGAGCATCTTTTGGAGGGAGCTGTTTAGGGTACATGGTACGGTCCTGAAGAGGAGTACCGCTTACCACCCACAGACCGACGGTCAGACAGAGGTTGTCAACCGCAGTCTGGAGACGTACTTGCGGTGCTTTGCTTCAGACACACCTAGGCAATGGTACAGGTGGTTGGCATGGGCGGAGTATTGGTACAACACCTCGTACCATTCGAGAGCAGAGACGACTCCTTTCAGGGT
The DNA here is from genome assembly GCA_030789695.1 of Scilla litardierei. Lineage (NCBI taxonomy): Eukaryota > Viridiplantae > Streptophyta > Magnoliopsida > Asparagales > Asparagaceae > Scilla > Scilla litardierei. The sequence continues at coordinate 75,853,382 of CM061133.1, read as the reverse complement.
GTTGTACGGACGTGACACTCCACCCTTGGTGCGCTTTGGGAACAGCCAGACTCCTGTGTCACGAGTGGAGACGTACATGGAGGAGAGAGATGTGCTGTTGGAGGAGCTGCGGAAGCACCTGTTGCGGGCTCAGCAGGTGATGAAGGCTCAGGCGGACGGACATCGACGGGACATTAGCTTCCAGGTGGGAGATATGGTCTATCTCAAGCTACGTCCCTACAGGTAGAGATCGATGGCGAGGAGGCCGAACGAGAAGCTGGCGGCTCGTTACTTCGGTCCATATCAGGTGGAGGCCACGGTCGGACAGGTGGCATACCGGTTGAGGCTGCCAGCCACGTCGGCGATTCACCCTGTGTTCCACGTGTCGCAGTTGAGGCGGGCTATTGGAGACCATGCTGTTTCCTCCACTCTTTCCCCTACACTTACGGAGGACATGTATGTGTTGTTGGAGCCTTTAGAGGTGAGGACGGTTCGCTAGGGAGCGGGACTGCGGAGAGATGTGCTGATCTACTGGGCAGGGCTACCAGATTGCAACGCTACTTGGGAGGATTATGATGTGGTCCAGGCGCAGTATCCGGATTTACACCTTGAGGACAAGGTTGCTCTTTTAGGGGGGGTATTGATGCGAGCGCCCCCTCAGCCGGTGGAGCACGTGGCAGTGGAGGCGTCATCACTTACGCACGTCGCAGGAGACGCGGGAGCGCGGTTTAGGCCTTTTTTCTTAGTGGGAGGGTATTTTGGTCTTTTACCAAAATCCCTCCTCTTTCTTTATATTAGGTCTAGCCGTCATATTTTTCCTTATGCTTGAATTGTGAGAAAAACTCTCAAGTGTCATTTTAAGGTGCTTAAACTTTGGTCCGTTCATCCAAAGTGGGGAGATCGATCTTGTCTCTAAGAAGATCATTATCTAGGTTTCTTTTGTTCTTCAATCAAGCAAAATATAAAACTTTTTCCTCTCTTTTAATTTTCCACGTTTAAATTGTGAATCGATCTACGACGATTCACATCACATTTATTCAAAAAAGAGCCTTTTAGTTCAATTTGAGATTTTGCATTGTCAAGGGAATTCACAAATGTGAGGCATGCCTCGATAGGATGTGGTATGCGAAATTTTTATCCGTTTCTTTTTTGGGTGTGACTGTCTCTCAACGTGAGGGGTCATTCCATGTGGCTAGACTAGTGACTAGCATAACCAATCCACAAATAGTCATCCTGGAAACAAAGAGTATAATCATCTCAAGAAAAAGAAGAAAACTAAAAGGACATCCAATCCTAATACGGAAATGGCATATCACAAATAAGATAATACTCAGTTAAAATTATGTAAAACAAACGACAATATCTCATCTTCTTGAGACTCAATTTATCTGCATATTCAGACCTACTCGAATTGGTGGTTACCGCATTCTATTACTAAAAGGAGGATTTTCTTATAATTTTCCCCCTCTTGGTCATGTTTCATTGGATTACTTTAAGAACCGCATCCTTAATGTGATCTTGTAGATCAAATCATGGAAATAGGCGTTGGTCGAAATGTATCGGTTTCGGTCATTTCCTATCGGTTTTGAAAGGGAAAGGGACTGATACGGAAGTGCAGGTTAATCTTGGATCGGTCGAAACTTGAAATTGGCCAAAACTTGATGGTATCGGCCGAAACTTGAAACTGAGAAGAAGCTGCAGGAGAAAAAAATCAAGAAGCAGCAACAGCAGGAAAAGAGAAGAAGCTAAAGCAGGATTTTTTAATAAAAAAACCCAAAAAACCCCGTGAGCAAACAGTGATGGTGCGTGAATAAACATGGAAATTTTTACCCGTGAACAAACAATTGAATATCATCTGAATCAATAGTTATAAGCTAAAGAGTATAAATATAACGGCATACAAATGGAGAGGATCACAATTTAAAGCAAAAAATTGTATCTTGTTAGAAAAATTTTGTTGGAGAGTTGGAGATCGTTGCCTTTCGAAGACTCAAGGGGGCTGCAGCGTCAACCTCACGCAAGAAGAAATCAGCATTTATATCAATTTTTTCTAAATAATATTATAGAAATTTTCTAATTAAGTGATAATTTTTTAAAAACTAACCTTCGACCGTAGATGATCCATCGTTGATCCGCCGTCGAGAATCATTGTCTACTCTGCGAGGCTGCAAGCATCATCATCGACTACAATATGAGACACTGAGAAAATCACCGATCAAAGCAGTGATTTGAGCAGGAAAAAGTCAAAAAACAATGGCATCGGGCTTGATTAGGTTGACTTTTGCCATCACCACAGTCTTAAATCTATCAACTCTCGAACAACGAACACCCTGCTCTGCTTCTTGAGGTGAGAACAATCGAGAAGATGGCCATTCATAGTACAAATTTTTCCACAGAGTTGCATATATTTACAATTTTGCCATTACACTAAAATCTCAGTATTAAACTAAATGACAAAATTGTAAATAACGTTAAATAGTTGAGCAAATTGTGTAATGGGAACTACAACTACCCGTCACTTCATATTTTGATCAATATATTTCCTTTATTTACACACATCCCATTACCTTTAAACCTACATAAATAAGACTAAATGGCAAGCTTGTAACTATATTTGATATTTTGACAGAAATTTAAACGATGACATGCAGATGTATGATGCAGAGGGGAGTGTTGCCATTCACATTCTACATTTTGCTTAACTTATTACGATTTATTTACAAGTTTGTCATGTTCTTTTGTACGAGAGGGAGTGTTTAGCAAGTGTTTAATGTGAATAGCAGATTTGAACTAATATTGTTCAATATTATGTTTTTAGTTGCAAATTATCATATTAATTTGTCATTATCTTATTAATTACAAATTTTAACTAATATTATTTTGTTACTTGTAAGTTACAAATTTGCTAGTTATTATTTTTATTGCTTCTTAGTTTTGCTCACAAGTATGCATGTAAATTACTAATTTTATTAGTTACAAATTTTATTTCTTTACAAATTTTGTTAGTTACAATTTTTTGTTAATTACAACTTTACATAATTCTTAGTTATGTGAACTAGTATGCATGTGATAGTTTTTTTAAATAATTTCTTAGTTGTTTATAATTAGTTAATTTTAATTTTTAAATAGTGGGTATCATAACAATTAACTCGGTATATCATGAAATTTGTAGTGATACACATTTAATTTAATTACTTTTAATAATTCTTAGTTATGTGACCAAGTATGCATATTAATTAACTCGTATTTTGTCTTCAGTTATAAATATTAATTAAAATATCTCGAAAAACTCCAAAGGAGAAAGTGTTGGATATTGGATGTGCTCATTGTAAAATGGTTAGAAATGACCATAGACATATAAAGTGCAACTTCTGCGAAAAAAATACTTGGAGACATGACTCGCCTTAAGGAACACTTGGCAGTAATTGTCGGGATGTGATGACATATTCCGAAGAAGTGAAAGAAGTTCAAGGAGAGAGAAAGGCACCAGTATTTGTCAAGAGGAAAGTAAAGGTACAACAAAGATGTGAGATGGCAAGGCTTATAGAGGCAATCTCAGATGACTAGATGATGATGAGAATGAGACCGAGGAGTCGAAAGAGCTTAAAAGAGAACTGCAAACAAGTAGGTAAGAACATGCCGAATAAGAAATTAGAGATGCTAGTAGAAGAATGGGATCAGGATCGTCTGGGGCATCTAGGCTAGCCAGATCGAGTAGTCAACTGGTAGAATAGCTGGTCTTTTCGCATGTGGTTCTGCTTGTAATATTGAATCTACCGACAGACCAGCCAGTGTTCTCAAATCCGGTGTTGGTACTGCTGACCCTTTTTCTTTAATGAAGAAGGGTAAAACCCAGTCAACTTTAAAGACTATAATAGTTGGTGGCATGAAAAATACCAAGTTCTTTATCGACAGAAGTTTTACCAAATTTTTTACTACAACCACATTCTATATAATGTGGTTAGTAGTTTATATTACAAGCTCATGGTAGATGCTTTTGCAGAAGTAGGTCATATTGTTCCTTCACCCACTGCTTGGGAATTTTCCCTATATATTTGGACATGGAGCTTGAAGAAATAGTCATTAGGATGAGTATGGTTGCACACCGATGTGTGATGGTTAGACATCACAAAATAAAAGGAAGATTATTAATTTTCTTGTGTATTTGACCGACGGGACAATGGTCATGGACTCGGTGGATGCAACCAACCGCTTCCAGAATGGTCCATACATATTTGAACCGATAAACAAATATGTAAAGTAGTCAAGTAGCTACTGACAACGGAGCAAATTACAAATCCGTTGGGCAGTTGTTGATGCGAAAAAGACAACATCTGTATTGGACTACGTGTGATGCATTATTTTGTAAAGTAGTCAAGTAGCTACTGACAACGGAGCAAACTACAAATCCGTTGGGCAGTTGTTGATGCGAAAAAGACAACATCTGTATTGGACTACGTGTGATGCATTATTTTGACTTAATATTTTTTGATATGGAAAAAGGGAGGATGTCGAAAATATCGTCGCACAAAGTCAAATTGTAACGGGATTTATAAAATAAAGGTTGGGTACTCAACTTAATGAGAAGAGAGACCGGCGACAAGAGTCGATCAGGCCTGCAATCACAAGATTTGCAACCCATTTTATTGCATTAGACTCTCTATACGTGTATCGAGATGATCTTAGAAGAATGATCACCTCAAGGGAATGATCCTAGAACTTTTCTAAGCTCAAACCAAAAGATAGGATCGTTGTAAATAACGTGTACAATCTGATTCATGGTGATGACTTCTGTCAAAAAATATTTAATGTTACCATTGTATTTGAGACTTTGGTTAAAGTTCTAAAAATGGTCTATATCGATGATAATGTCGAGATGAGTTATTTGTAGGAGGCCATGGACCGGGTGAAAGAAGAAATTAGAAAGAATATTGGTAAAAGATACAGAAAATGGTGGGACATGATCAATAAAAGATGAGATATGCAGCTGCATCAAGATATTCATGCTGCATGTAAATACTATATTTTTATGTAGTTAAACTTAATGTGATACATATCATTTATTTACATGATATACTTCAATTGCAGTTTATTTTTTGAATCCTCGTTTTCTAATACTCCACTAGTACAACAAATGACAACAAGTTGCTGGTTTGATTTAGACATGTAGTTGAGAGGTTAAAACTAGACATCTCGATGAACTTGAAATAGAAAGAGATGTAAATGGTTTTCAGATATTTTTATTTGGATATATGATTCGATCCAATCATTCACATTTTGAAATTATGCATGGTAATTGTAAGTAGAGTTACACATAATGAGAGTTGGTGCATTCGACATCCCAAAGGCAAGTATGTCGATATAACAGGTCACTCCAGATATCTATAAGAATCTTAGATATTTATATCTTTTTCATAAACTGCTTTACATTTTCTGACCAAAAGAACTTTTGTAGCTCAATGGTGGTCAATCATTGGAAAAGAGCATGCTCCAAGTCTTACACGCTTAGTTGTACTTGTTTTAAGCCAAATGGTCTTTTTTTTAACTGTGATTGAAACTGAACCATATTCTCACTCATTTATACAAAGACCAGAAACTTGTTAACAATACATCTTGATGGTTTATGTGCATTATAATATGAGGCTGAGAGAAAGACACATGAAGAAGAGAAATAATGATGATCAACTAATTGACTTGGATCAAATTTTTCCTAATGATAATCCGTTAGAGGAATGAACCAGGGAGATAGAAGTCTGACTGCTTGATGACAGAGAAAATCCTTAGTTGGCCGAAGCGATTGCGGAAGCAAAACATATAGAAGTAATCAGCCGCGACCAAGTCACATCCAAGTAAATCTCACGTATAAGTGAAAGAAGACAGTCACTCGACAAGGAAGCGATGATGATTGATCTCCCGATGAACAAGTTCCTACAAATAGAGGTTGTGATGCTTCTAAATATAGTTGCCATATTAAGAGAAGTGTAGACCATGCTTATGATACAATACATTTGCATGTGTATATAGATGATAGTCAGCATCAAAGTGAAGAAAGAAGGAACGATACCTACAGTAGTCAGTCTGATTATCACGAATATCAATGTTTTGATTATTATGGAGGTTAGATAATACTGTCATTCATAAATCATATTCTAGTGGATACGTAGGCAATCATGATGATTATTTCGTAGCGTACAGATATTCTGATGTCTATGTAGATTATGATAGTCAATACATGTACCTGTATAGTTCAAATGTAATTGAACATTCCAACAGTCAAGACAGTCATGATATATGCCTTTTATCGAGCGGAGCCAGCGCTCCACGTATGATAACATCGTTTTTAGGGCCAGAACAAATGCAATATTGATATCCACCTTATTACTCTGCATCACACCTGGATGTTATTAATTAGAATGAAATTTTTTGTATCTTTCGATTTATTTTATTCGTTTTTATATCATTCGTTTTATTTTATTCATTTGACGTATTACGAGGTCAGATATATACATCGTCATTTTTGTATTGTTATTCTTTTATATGAATACAATAATGAAGGGTTGGCTAGGGTCTTAGGGAAGTTCCAGCTAAAATTTTTGTACAACTATATATCTAGTTTAAATTATCGGTGCATTTATATGTATAAAATACCGTATAAATATATATATTATTTAAAGTATTTCCGAGACCGAAACCAATATCTGAAACGAAACTACCAAAACTGCCGATACGGACGAGACAAAACGAAACGAAACGTCGAAACCACACAAATGGACGAAACCGGACTAAAACGTAAAATTTCCGAAAGACCGATACCGAAACGGAAACATAGACCTCTAACATTGGATCAAACTTTTCCCACCTTCCAAGGCTGCTATTGACTAAGTAGCTCCTATTATCTTCTTATTTGAGCAATATATCTTTAGATCCCTATTACTTCTTGAGTTAATAAGCTATCAATGTTCTTGTGGGCAAGTTAGTTTATCCACTTTGTTCTCCAAAAAGAAGGAACTTGATGAGACTATTAATGTCATTTTCTTTGGACAATGTGATCATAAGTTTGAAGCATGACTTCAGCCTAGTAGGAGAATATTAATTTTCTTGCTTCCATGAGCTCAAATTGCACATTCAATAAGTTATTTCTCTTAGCTGTGGAGTTGGTATTCCAGATCCCTTGGTAGGCCACATCTTGCTCAGTAGTTTACATGCTGCTAATTTAACATCGATATTTAGTTGATGCAAGGTTGACTATTTCTCATATACGGCTCAATTTCTTTTATGAATTCTTTGATTATTTTAATTCTTCATGCCCAATCCCTATTTAAATGATAGAAATTATTTTTGATATATTTATGTGGACTTTGAAGTGTGTTATTTGTTGTATGCTTGTACATATAATACATTTTTTCTATAATGTTCATGTGGAACTATGATACCTCCATATACTTTTACAGTGCTTCTTTTGTATACTAAATTTGAAGCATATATCATCATTAATGATTACATGAAGTTTACATATCCTGATGAGTTGCTCTTTCATTGATTTTTCTTTTTCTTTTGAAAACCAACATCCCATCAGATTAATTTTCACATATTTTATAAGAGTTTTGTATCACTTTTATCCTTCTCTTTGGCATATTTTTACCAGGTAAAAACAATTAGAAATTATCTCCGGATTTTTGAACTTTTTCTGTATTTAGTGTAGTTGGTTATCATCATTTTTGAAATGGCAGGTACCATGACAATTCATATATTTCTTGTCGTGCACTTCATATTGCGAACAAGTTGAATGCTTCGGCAACATATCCTTTACTGGAGTTGTTTTTCGAGTATCAGGTTAGAAGCTCGTATAAATTTTGTTAGTACATTATATTATTCCGTTCTTACTAACCACTGCTGTTTCTTTTTGCTTTTGGACATGCTGATTCTTGTTGGTGCCATTAACAAGTTGAATTGAGTTTTAATCACTTGATCTAAAAGCTTAGTGTTTATCTTGTATGGAAGAAGAAAAGACAATGAGTTGGTTAAGTAGTAATTCATGTTTTGTGATTTCTTCTACAATTGTCATGTGTATAATCCCCAATATAACTACAAGAAATAAAAACAGATTTGTTAGATCAGTTTTTATTCATTAGGGCATACCACAGGGTAAGTATCTTTATTTTCTATTTTCTAAAACTATATTAATTGGTCGGTCATCTTAATTCCATAGGTTAATCATTATCTTTTTTCCTGAATGAGAGTTAATCATGATCCTTCAGGAATAAAATCCTCATTCTTAAATTATGGATTATGGTTAACTATTTATATTACTAAAATAATATATTGGTTAAATTAAGAAATGTAATCTTTTATTCCATGGCAACTTTAATAGCATGTTGAATTTATTAAAAGGATGATCATGTCTTTTCATTGGGGTTTCAATGAGCTGCTTGAAATCGTCAAGAATTCATGTCACTTTCTACATTTTATCATGATAAATTGTTATATTCTCATGCTTTCTAGGAAGGTAAGATATGCAATAAATTATGGTCAAGGCCTTGCGTTCTTGCTGTGTGCTTAAAAGGGCTCCCTAGAGGGGACTGACCTTTGTAGAAAAATACAACAGAAAGTATTTTAAAGCTCAACCTTTGTGGAAATATTCAAATGAAATGTTTTTAAAGTTCCTCTTACCCTATTGTTCATTCACCTCTATAAGAGAGACATCTTTAATGTCTTGTTCAAGCTTATGTCACTCATTTCTCTTATACTTTGTGATGTCGGGTGTGTTTCTACTTTATGAGCTTTTTTGGAAATTTAGTATTTTATTTGCAAAACTAGATGTAGATCGGTTTTATTTGTAGAAGTAGATTTCTAAACCATCACATTAGCTTAGCAGCACCAAAAGGTGCCTTTTTTCTGTTAACATGGTGAAGTTGATGGCTAAACCGTCTCCGCCTGCATCTTGTAAAGACTCAATTATGAGGTCATTTTTTGATTATGATTGATTAGCCCTTTTCTGATACGTGATTCAGCAACAAATGTATAAGATTCGTACAGCACACACTGTTGAAAATTGAATGTTTGTTTATTCTGCCTGAGCCAGAATATTTGATGAGCGGGATACAGTCTGAACATATCCTGGAGCCCGTTCTTGGGACCACATATAAAAGGAACACTCATAAAAATTAAAAGGAAACCAAACTTTACGCCTGACCACACTTTATGTTTGAGTCAAGTTTCAATGGTACTATTTTTTAGTAATAGAAGGATCTAAGCTATTGAAAAATATATTTTACAATTTAGTTTGCAATTGTTTTTGCTAGTCATATTAATTTTTTCTTGAAAAGAGCGGGTATTGGGGTCAAATTTTAATCAGTGCCAATGTTTTTAAAAAAGGAATTGTTGTCCAATTGGCTAAGTACAATTAAATTGTTGTCCATGACAAGTTGAATTTAGAAGAATATCAGTGTCAAAAGTGTAGTGCAATGCAAAAAGTTTAAACAAAATAGAAATATGGAATATACAAAATGACCAATATGTTTAATGCCTGAACCTATAAAACATTTAATCCATGTCATAGTATTCTAACTTGCTTTTCTCACCTTCGCCTATTTCTTATAAGATAGTTTGCACACAGGCACACACAATGCATGTACACATGCAAGCGCGCACGCATGCACACACATGCATGCATACCCACTCTCTTTTATTCCCCTAACATATGATAACTTTTTAGAACTTGAATTTACAAAATTATGTAGATTTTGGATTTTCAATTGATTTTAGGAGCAAATGAAGAATATCAATATATATTTCATCTATGTTATTTTAACAAATAACACAATAAATATTAAATTGATAGCTAAGTCAGTACATCAGATTAGTGATGAAGGAGATCACGACTCCATCCTGCTTGCAAGACTAGGGATATTGTTGAGATGCACAACTTTCTGCCAAGAATCTAATCATAACTATTACTCGACTTGAAAGTGGGATCATAACTTCTTGAAGAAGAGGGTTATAACTTGTAACTGCAGTTCAAGCTCAAATTCAAATGTCCCAACAGCATAAATTTAAAACTGATACCTAGGCAGGATGTAAGATTTCTATTTAGCTAGGCCCTTGTTCATTTGGTTAGTTCATAAATTGTGTGGTTGTTTTTTTACTGGAAACGTAACGATTAGTTTCCAAATCATGTCCCGGATAACTGGTTGATTAAGAACTTCCCAATTTTTGCGTTTTTTCCATTCACACATGAAGACATAATTCATATCAAGTTTGAAGAACCAAGGTTTTAGGTATCGGTTTCGCTGTGGGTATCGCTCCGCCCAAAATTTAGGTTTCGGTATCGGTATTGCTCGTTTCAGTGGTTTCGAAAGCAAATTTCGGTTCCGTCCGTGTCGTCCGTTTCGGTAGTTTCGTTTCGGTATCGGAGATATTTTCCTGTATTTTTCTGTATTTTTAGGTATTTTAAGGTATTTTTTTGTATTTTTCACCTATTTTCGTGTACATTACACATTTGTAACAAAAAATAACTAATTAATAGGTATAAAAGAACAATAATAAAAATTGATGAGTTATATTTATAGCATTGTAATACAAAAGCTGAATAAAATATATCAAAAGATAAAAAATGAAGAAAATAAATAAAAAGACACATTCTTGAAATAACCGTCATGACTGCCTGAGTATCCACCAGAATACGATTCTTGAAATATTTCTTATATGTGATAAATTCCACTCCCTTCAATTCAAAAGCCAAAATTTCAACGGTATGCCTCCCGAATAACAGTAATACAATAAAAATGGCCAATATGATGCGTATAGACATAAAATTATGTAAGCATGCAATCTGTAGTTTGAATGATGCATGCACGTGGACATATGCATTGCTTATGATACTGGCTTTTAATCTGATTAATGGAGAAATCGGCTTTTAATCTAATTAATGGCCATTAACCGAGTTGCTTTCTCCATTAATCAGATTAAAGACCAGTATCATAAGCACTGCATATGTCCACGTGCACTCCTCATTCAAACTACAGATTGCATGCTTACATAATTTTATTGTCTATACACATCATAATGGCCATTTTTGCGGTATTACTAGAGTATTTGGGTGACTTGTCGTTGAAATTTTTCTTATGAATTGAAGGGCAGGGAGATAATCATATATAAGAAATATTTCAATACTCGGCATTTAAATGTGCCATCTCACTGGGCATGGCCTCGACTTGAAAAGAGAACATGAAGATGCATTCATTTTGAAAAATCTCTGCACGGCCATCTTTTGGTGCTTCGAAACATGTCATCGCATCGATGATTAACTTGTAAACTTGTAATCCTGCAACGAGTTAACATGTAAAAAGTTGTAAGCAATTATGAAATATAGCTAACAAGTATGAAATACATGTAAAGTTTATGAAATGCATCTAAAGATCTACATGTATTTTTTTGTATTTTTTCTGTATTTTTCGGGATTTTTCGGGATTTTTTTGTATTTTTTATATTTTTCTGTATTTAGCAGTTATGAAATATAGGTAACAAGTATGAAATACAGCTAAAGTTTATGAAATACCGTTAATGATTTGCAAGTATTTTTTGGTATTTTCAGTATTTTCCCGCATTATTGTATTTTTGTATTTTTCATGTAATTTCATGTATTTTTCATGTATTTTTCTGTTCACATTACTCATTTGTAACGACAATTAACTAATTAATAGATATAAAAGAACAACAATAAAAATTGACGAGCCATAAATCTGAATTCATAATATAAAAGCTATACAAAATACATCAATAGACACAACAATGAAGAAAATAATTAAAAAGATACAAAAATCTCATTTGTAGTTCTCATCATCCGGCTGTAGTGCATGGTAGTATGGAGGATATGAATACTGCATCTGTTTCGGGCCTAAAAAAGATATCATAATGTTATCATATGCTGAGGGCCGGCTCTGCTCGATGAAAGGCGTGTCATGACTGCCTTGACTGCTGGACTGCTCAGTTACGTTCGGACCGTACCTGAATTGACTATCATAATCAGCATAAACTTCTGAGTGTGTACGATGCGCAATAACCGACATGACTGCCTGAGTGTCCATCAGAATACGATTCATGAATGGCAGGAATATCATAACCTCCATAATAATCAGAAGAACGTTGATACCCTTGATATTCAGAGTGTCTACCGTAGATATTATCCCCCGTTCTTTACTGTGGTACTGCTTATCATGATCTCTATACCCATGCGAATGTTGTGTATCATAAGCATAGTCCCTACGTCTCTCAGTAGGGCGAACGAATGCCAATATACCACAACCTCCGTCTGTTGGACCTTGGTCATTGGGAGACGAAACATCATCGCTATCGTATCGAGCCTGAGTGGCTGACTTCTTACGTGATATTTGCTAGGACGTGACTTGGCCGCGGCTAGTTGCTTCTTGTACGTTCTGCTTCCACAAGTGCTTTGTCTAACCAAGGATTATCGCTGTCATCGAGCACCCCGTCTTCTGTCTCCATGGTCCATTCCTCCAATGGATCATCCTCATGGAAAATCTGATCCAAATCGATCAGCTGGTGATCGTCCTTCTCGCTCCTTCTCGCATGTCTATGTCTCAGTCTCTTATTATAATGCACATATACCAGCCTTGTAAGGTGTTACATTGTTAGCATGTTCCTGGTCTTAGTGTGAATAGTGAGAAGGTGGTCCATTTTCGTTCACAGTTGGACGATGAGACCGTTTGGATCAAAACACACATAGCTAAGCGTGTAAGAGTTGGAGCTTGCTCTATCCCAACGCTTAACCATCATTGAGCTGCAAAAAGTTCTAGTAGTCAGAAAAGATGGATCGTTTTATGGGGAACATATAAAAATCTAAGATCCATATAGATACATGGAGTGACCCTTGTTATCGCCATTTCCGCCTTAGCGGAGCCAAAATTACCAACTCTCATCTTATAGGCCTCCAGCTACAATTATCAATCATAATTTTGGAATGTGAACTACTACATCAAATCATTTATCAAAATAAAAATATCCGAATTTCATTTACCTCTCTGTCAATATCAATTTGCTTCGAGAAGTCCGGTACCAACCTCTCGATCACGCGTCTGAGTCTAACCAGCATCTCGTTGTCGTTTGTTGCATTGGAGGAGTACTAAAAACAAGGATTCAGAAAATAGCCTGCAGCATAAATATCTTGATGTAGCTGCTAATACCATCGCTTGTCGATCATGTCCCAATATTTTCTGTACCCCTTACCAACATTCTTCCTTTTACATGGTCATAGCCTCGTAGAGATACCCCATCTCGGCCTTATCATCGCTGTCGACCATTTGGAGAACCTTTACTAGGGGCTCAAATATGGCGATGACATTAGAGATAGCCTGCCAGAATTCATCGTCGTGAATCAGATCGTACACGTTGTTTCCAACGGTCATATCTTTTGGTTTAAGCCTTGGAAAGTTATCGAACCAGTTCCTGGATGTGATCATTCTTCGCAGGTCATCTCGATGCGCGTACAGAGAGTCCAAAGCAATGAAGTGGGTCGCAAATCTTGTTATCGCGGGCCTGATCAACTCTTTTCCAACCGTCTATCTTCTTATCAAATTGAGCACATATCCTTTGTTGTATATGAATCCTGTTACCATCTGACTTTGTGCGACGATATTTTTGACTACTTCTTTTGCCATGTCAGAAAATATCAAGTCGATACAATGCACCACTCACGAGGTCCAATACAGATGCTGTTTCTTTCGCATCAGCAGTTGCCCAGCTAACTTGTAGTTTGCCCTGCTGTTGGTAACTCCTTGGACTACTCTATGCTCCCCAATTAGTTCTACATATTTGTCCATAAGATCAAATGTATACCGTCCGTTCTGGAATTGGTCGGTTCATCCACAGAGTTCAGGAACACTGTCCCGTGGGTCGAATACACAAGGAAGTTAATAATCTTCCTTCTGTTTTGTGTTGTCCAGTCATCACACATCAGTATGCAACCGTACTCATCCCACTGAATCCGAAAAGTTTCTACATAATTTTTGATCTATTCATACTCCAGGTCCAAGTATGTGTGTGCCAGCTCCCAAGCAGTGGCTGGAGGAATGCCACGTCCCGATTCCGCAATAGCATCCACCATGTGCATATAATATGGGCTATTGGTCACATTGTATGTGATGTGGTTGAAGTAGAAAAATTTGGCCATAGCTCGACCGACATAGGCCTTGGCATTCTTCATGAAGGTATTCTCTATGGTTGACTGGGATTTACCCTTCTTCGTCAGAGAAAAAGGGTCGGCATCGGGTCTGAGAATACCGGCTGGTCTACCTGTTGGCTCAACATCGCGAACAGAACCGCACGTGAACATACCGGTCATTCAGCCGGCACGACTACCCGATCTGCCTAGCCCAGAGGCCCCAGACCCAGACGATCCTGCTCCCATCCTTCTGCTCTCACTTCTATTCTCTTTTTCGGCAAGTTCTTGCCTACTTCTAAGAGCTCTTCTAAGGTCTCTTGCCTCCTCGGTGTCATACTCATACTCATCTGAGTCATCTGATATTTCCTCCGTAGGTGTTGCCCTTATCTCCTCCTCTATCCTCTTCTCAAATCTGTCATGTACCCTTTCGTTCTTCTGAAATGTATGTGCTCTCATCTCTTCACGCACTTCTTTCGGTGCCTCGGGGCATGTCTGCACATCCCCGGTAATTCCCGCCAAGTGTTCCTTAAGGCGAGACATGCCTCCATGCATTTCTTTCCGGGAATAGTTACATCTTACTTGCCTATGGTTATCTGCGATCATTTTACAGTGAGATCACCTAATATCCACCGTCTTCTCCTTTGGAGTTCTTCGAGACATTTTAATTATTGCAACATATAACAAGGGAAAAATTGTAGTTAGTTAAAAAGACTAACTATTTTTTATAATTTCTAACCTTTTTACAATTTATATTTTTTATTACAAGACCTTTTTTATTACTTTTTAAACGTATTTGACTAGATATATTAATTTAGTAATGGCTATCCTAATCAAGTATCATTACTTAAGTGACTAAGTCATTTACAACTTTGAATAATGATAACAATAATGCTTTTCTTACTCTGAGTATACATGCCTCAAACAATGATGGGTAAGGGACAAAAAATAATTTTAAAAGGCCAAATCTAAATCCAATCTTCAATTGATTCAATTCTAACCTATTCTTCCTAGAAATTTTAGTATTTAGTATTTAATATTTATTAATATTTTTAGTTGAACATGTAAAATACTTATATAATTTTAGTAGTGTTTTTACTTTTTAGTATAAACTAGAAAGTAGAAAGTATTTAACTACTTATATAATTTGTTAAATAATGATTTCTAAATTTTTTCGCGAATATATTATCTATATTCTTTTTGTAATTGATAATGTATTTTGATAGAACCAATGTTTTAGGTATCGGTTTCGGAGAGGGTATCGCTCTGCCCAAAATTTAGGTTTCGGTATCGGTATCGCCCGTTCTGGCGGTATCGGAAGCAAGTTTCGGTATCGTCCGTATCGTCCGTATCGGTAGTTTCGTTTCGGTATCGGTATCGGAGATATTTTCTTGTATTTTCCTGTATTTTTGTATTTTTTGTATTTTCCTGTATTTTCCTGTATTTTTGTATTTTTTTGTATTTTATACTTTGCTGTATTTTACTGTATTTTCTTGTATTTAACAGTATTTTCCTGTATTTTATACTTTGTTGTATTGTCCTTTATACTTTGTTGTATTTTCTTGTATTTCGGTATCGGAGATACTTTGCTGTATTTTTCTGTATTTTATGCATTTTCTTTATTTGTTTGTATTTTCATGTATTTTTCATGTATTTTTCTGTTCACATTACTCATTTGTAACAACAATTAACTAATTAATAGATATAAAGGAACAATAAATATTGATGAACCATAAATCTGCCTTCATAATACAAAAGCTGAATAAAATACATCAAAAGATACAAAAATGAAGAAAATAAATAAAAAGATACAAAAATCTCATTCGTAGTTCTCATCATCCGGCTGCTGTGCATGGTAGTATGGAGGATATGAATACTGCATCTGTTCCGGGCCTAAAAAAGATATCATCATGTTATCATATGCTGAGGGCCGGCTCTGCTCGATGAAAGGCGTGTCATGACTGTCTTGACTGCTGGACTGCTCAGTCATGTTCAGACCGTACCTGTATTGACTATCATAGTCAGCATAGACATCAGAGTGTCTGTACGGTGCACAATAATCACCTTGGCTTCCTGAGTATCCACCGGAATAAGATTCATAACCTCCATAATAATCAGAAGCACGTTGATACCCTTGATATTCAGAGTGTCTACCGTAGGCATCGTCCCCCCGTTCTTCACTGTGCTGCCTATCATGCTCTCTATACCCATGCGTATCATAAGTATGGTCTCCACGTCTCTCAGCAGGGCGAACGGATGCCGACGCACCACAACCTCCGTCTGTAGGACCTTGGTCATCAGGAGACGCACCATCATCGCTATCGTGCCGAGCCCGAGTGGCTGCCTTCTTTCGCTTGTACGTGATATTCGCAGGGGCGTGACTTGGCCGCGGCTGGTTGCTTCGTGTACGTTCTGCTTCCGCAAGCGCCTCGTCCAACCAAGGATTGTCTTTGTCATTGAGCACCCTGTCTTCTGTCTCCCTGGTCCATTCCTCCAATGGATCATCCTCGTGAAAAATCTGATCCAAATCGATCAGCTGGTGATCGGCCTTCTCGCTCCTTCTCGCATGTCTATGTCGCAGTCTCATATTATAATGCACATAGACTAGCCTTTTAAGGTGTTCCATTGTTAGCCTGTTCCTGGTCTTTGTGTGAATGAGGGAGAAGGTGGTCCAGTTTCGTTCACAGTTGGACGACGAGACAGTTTGGCTCTACACACGCACAGCTAATCGTGTAAGCGTTGGAGCTTGCTCTAACCCAACGCTATTCCACCATTGAGCTGCAACAAGTTCCAGTGGTCAGAAAAGATGGACCGTTTTATGGGGAACATATAGAAATCTAAGATCCATATAGATACCTGGAGTGACCCTTGTTATCGCCATTTCCGCCTTAGCGGAGCCGAAATAACCAACTCTCATCTTATAGGCATCCAGCTACAATTATCAATCATAATTTTAGAATGTGAACTGCTACATATCCGAATTTCATTTACCTCTCTGTCAATGTCAATTTGCTTCGATATGTCTACTTCAAGCCTCTCGATCACACGTCTGAGTCCAACCAGCACCTCATTGTCGTTTGTTGCATTGGAGGAGTATTGAAAGCGAGGATTCAGAAAATAGCCTGCAGCATGAATATCTTGATGTAGCTGCTTATCCCGTCTCTTGTCTATCATGTCCCACCATTTTCTATATCCCCTACCAACATTCTTCCGAATTTCCTCTTTGACACGGTCCATGGCCTCATAGAGATACCCCATCTCGGCCTTATCATCGCTGTCGACCATTCGAAGAACCTTCACCAGGGGCTCAAATACGGCGATGACATTAGAGATAGTCTGCCAGAATTCATCGCCGTGAATCAGATCGTACACGTTGTTTCCAACCTCCCTATCTTTTGGTTTAAGCCTTGGAAAGTTATCGGACCAGTCCCTGGATGTGATCATTCTCCGCAGGTCATCTCGGTGCGTGTACAGAGAGTCCAAAGCAATGAAGTGGGTCGCAAATCTTGTTATCGCGGGCCGGATCAACTCTTTTCCACCCGTCTCTATTCTCATCAAGCTGAGCACCCATCCTTTATTGTATATGAATCCTGTTACCATCTGACTTTGTGCAACGATATTTTTGACTACTTCTTTTGCCATGTCAGAAAATATCAAGTCGATACAATGCGCCGCACACGAGGTCCAATACAGATGCTGTCTCTTTCGCATCAGCAGCTGCCCAGCTGACTTGTAGTTTGCCCCGTTGTCGGTAACTACCTGGACTACTCTATGCTCCCCAATTAGTTCTACATATTTGTCCATAAGATCAAATATGTAAGGACCGTTCTGGAATTGGTTGGTTGCATTCACAGAGTACAGGAACACCGTCCCGTGGGTCGAATACACAAGGAAGTTAATTATCTTCCTTCTGTTTTGTGTTGTCCAGCCATCGCACATCAGTGTGCAACCGTACTCATCCCACTGAACACGAAAAGTTTCTACATAATTTTTCATCTCTTCAAACTCCATGTCCAAGTATGTGTGTGACAGCTCCCAAGCAGTGGGTGGAGCAACGCCACGTCCCGTTTCCGCAATAGCATCCACCATGAGCCTGTAATATGGGCTATTGGTCACATTGTATGGGATGTGGTTGAAGTAGAAAAATTTGGCCATAGCTCGGCCGATATAGGCATTGGAATTCTTCATGAAGGTATTCTTTATGGTTGATTGGGATTTACCCTTCTTCGTCTGAGAAAAAGGGTCGGCACCGGGTCTGAGAGCGCCGGCTGGTCTACCGGTTGGCTGAACATCGCGAGCAGAACCGCACACGAACATACCGGCCATTCGGCCGGCACGACTACCCGATCTGGCTAGCCAAGGGGCTCCAGACCCAGACGATCCTGCGCCCATCCTTCTGCCCTCACTTCTAATCTCTTCTTCGACAAGTTCTTGTCTACTTCTTCTAAGAGCTCTTCTAAGGTCCCTCGCCTCCTCGGTCTCATCCTCATCCTCATCTGAGTCATCTGATATTGCCTCCGTCTGCTTTGCCCTTATCTCCTCCTCTATCCTCTTCTTCTCAAATCTGGCCTGTACCTTTTCGGTCTTCTTCTGAAATATGTGTGCTCTCATCTCTTCACGCACTTCTTTAGGTACCTCAGGGCATGTCAGCACATCCCCGGTAATTCCCGCCAAGTGTTCCTTAAGGCGAGACACGTCTCCATGCATTTCTTTCCGGCAATAGTTGCACCTTACTTGTCTATGGTTATCTGCGATCATTTTACAGTGAGCCCACCCAATATCCACCGTCTTCTCCTTTGGAGTTCTTCGAGACATGTTAATTACTGCACCATAAACCAAGGGTTACGATTAATCTTGAAAAGATTATTAACGTATTAGACTTAGATATCCACCGTCTTCTCCTTTGGAGTTCTTCGAGACATGTTAATTACTGCACCATAAACCAAGGGTTACGATTAATCTTGAAAAGATTATTAACGTATTAGACTTAGATATAGTCGACGGTGTCACATAATCATGATTTGCGTCCTTGCGGTCCAGCGGAACACGGGCAAGGAATTGACTAAGCCAGGATCACTTATACACAGTCTAGCTAGGTTGATCTAGCAAACTTAGCCAAGCACATTGAGCCTGATCATGGTCCATTGAAGGAAACTTATCATTCATATGGTTGCCATCAACTAAAAGGCTTTTATTAAAACTAGTCAATCCTATCAACTAGTTGAATCCTAAAATTCGAATTTATTATGATTCGTTAATAACTTTTATTAGAGTCCTTATCAACTATAAAGTTTTATTTGTTTCAACGTGCTATCCTAATCATGTATTTGGATTTTAATAGATTCACAGTACAACAATTTAGAAGAATTTTAATGGCTAACATAAGAGGCTTTCTTGAATTATCATATAATATACAAGAAAATAGAATAATAACATAAATAATATACAGATAAGCAACTTAAATATCACATAAATAATAACATGCAACTTAAAAATTTATCCCATAAATAATAACCTGCAATTTGTCGTATATCTATTGTATTTTTATAACCAATCTGTTATAAGTTCTAACATAGTTTTATTAGAAAATTTTAGTATTTTAAGTATTTCGTATTTACTATTATTTTTATAACCAATCCCTTAAGTACTATCATTAGAAATTTTTAGTATTTTAAGTTCTAACATATTTTTAGTATTTTAAGTAGTTAATTGATCATTAATTAATGTAGCTTCTCTTTTGTTTTTAGTATTTTTAGTATTTTAAACAAATATTTTTAGTATTTTTGTTTTAAGTAGTTAATTGATCATTAACATATTTTTTCCTTTAAGTAGTTATGAATAACAAATATGGTAATTAAATTGATGGTAGACAAATAGTATTTTTAGGAGTCCATATAGCATTTTAGGATTTATTATGTATTTTAAGTATTTTTCTGTATTTGTTATGCGTTTTCCGTATTTTAGGAGTCCATGTATTATTTTTAGGATTTTTATGTATTTTAAGTATTTTTCTATATTTATTATGTGTTTCCTTAAATAATAACATGCAAGAATAGTATTTTTAAGGAGTCCATATAGCATTTTAGGATTTATTATGTATTTTAAGTATTTTTCTATATTTGTTATGCGTTTTCCGTATTTTTCCGTATTTATTTTCTATTTTAACTAATTTTTCTGATTTTATTATGTATTTTAAATAGTATTTTTAGGAGTCCATGTATTATTTTTAGGATTTTATGTATTTTAAGTATTTTTCTATATTTATTATGTGTTTTCCATTTTTTTCCGTATTTATTTGTATTTTAAATAATTTTTCCTTATTTATTATGTATTTTAAAGTATTTTTCAATATTTATTATGTAGTGTCCGTATTTTTACTTATTTTTCTGTATTTCTTACGTATTTTACAGTATTTTTCCGTATTTTTATATATTTATTTGTATCTGTTAAGTGTGTTCTCCATCTAGTATTTCCATTTATTTAACATTAATTTCTTGAGCATGTTTAAGTATTTTTTACTTTTTACTAATTTCCTTGTTTATGTATTAATTTTTAGTATTTCTTTAGTAACTTTTATACTATTTATTAGATTCTTTAGTATGTTTTAGTATTTTAGAACCTACTATTTATTACTATTTATTGGTATTTTTATTAGGATCTCTGTAGTATAAGGACTTAAGTACCTAGTATTTTCTGCCGATACTTCCTTAACTTCTATTAGTATTTATTAGTTTTTTTAAAATTAGCTTTGTTAGAGTGTGCGACCCTAATCCGGTTTTTTGACCCGAACTGAAGAGCTTGCGGTGCGACATTTAATGAGGAAATTTTCAGGGCTCTGTGGCGACATTTGACCCGACCCTAATCCGGTATTTTTTGTATATTTATTATGTGGTTTTCGTATTTTTCGTATTTATTTTGTATTTTAAATAATTTTTCGGTATTTATTTTGTATTTTAAATAATTTTTCGATATTTATGTTGTATTTTAAATAATTTTTCGGTATTTATTTTGTATTTTAAATAATTTTTCGGTTTTTATTTTGTACTTTAAATAATTTTTCCATATTTATTTTGTACTTTAAACAATTTTTCCGTATTTATTTTGTATTTTAAACATTTTTTCCGTATTTATTTTTTACTTTAAATAATTTTTCCGTATTTATTACGTATTTTCCGTATTTTTGCGTATTTCTTACGTATTTTACATAATTTTACAGTATATATATTTATTTATTTGTATTTTAAAAAATCAAAACACGCATTGCTTAATAAGTCCCGTATTTCTATTTATTTACCAGTATGCCATTCTATCTCTGTTAAGTGTGTTCTCTATTACTGGCAAACTTGTAATTATGATGAACACAAAAGGGTAGATTGGTAATTGAGCCAACCGCAGTATCTCCAACAGTTAACATATCCCCATAAAGTTCCGTTTATTTACAAATATGCCATTATACTTGCATTATTAGGTTTTTGTCTAATGGTAAACTTGTAAATACGCATGTTTAGCATGGGTAAGGTCGTAATTTTCTTATAATTAGAGAAACTTACTTTTTAACAGCGCAGAGGTGAAATTTTTTCTTCAGCGCTTCGAAAATCTAAAAACTCTCCCGATGCGAACCCTCGACGGCGAAACCCTAGCGACGGCTTCTCCCAACGACTGCTCCTCGCGTTGTCGTCTTCGGCCAGCGTCGCCTTCTCCTCGAGGCTCCGACTTCTCCTCCGACTTCTCCTCCACGCGTCGAAACTCTCGCGTCCTCTCCCATGCTCGTGAATCAGCGGCGACGAGACTCCGATTTCTTCGCGGCTTCGACTTCTTGACTTCTTCGCTGCCTCTTCGCTTGCTTCGACTCGACTCAGCGGCACATCGAATTTTGGGTTACGTACTTAGGGTCTCTCCCTCCGAAGGCAACGTGACAAGTGGGCTACAAAATTAGGGCTTCTGCTCGAGGGTTTATGCTTGCTGTGGTAACCATCTGAATCTCCCCTCCCCTCCTTCCTTTTATAATTGAATGAACCCCCCCGTGATTGAACAATAACCCACCCCGTGAATGAACAATAACCCACCCCGTGAGTTAGGTGGTCCTGTTCATTCACGGAGATTATTCTGTTGGGAGATCCGCTAGGGTTTTGTGATAGGGTTTAGGTTGCGGCGTGTTTGTTTCTCCTCTTCTTCTTTTTTTACCTTTTCTGACCGATACGTAAGGGTTTCGGCCAGTTTCGCCCGAAACTGGGCGAAACTGGCCGAAACCGTTGGGTATCGGACGATACCGATTTTGAGAGGCGGTATCGGACCGGTATGGGGCGGTACCGGTCCGATACGCCCGATACCGCTAGGTATCGGGCGATACCTCATACCTTGGATAGAACTATACTTTATTTTACTATTTTTACTATTTTAAGCACTTTTAAGCATTTTATGTATTTTCTACTCTTTTCATTATTTCTATAATATTTCAAAGTATTTATAATTTTTTAGTATTTGTAAGTTGCTAACATCTTTTTACTGGATATTTGTACTTAATAATAACATAATATATACTTTTTAGATAAATAAGTTCATTTGTAACATAATAGATAATTTTTAACTCTAAATGTATAACTTTTATGTATTTTTCTGACAATTTTTTAATTTCTAACATTAATTTGTAAACATTAAATTTCTAACATTTTTAAAAATTTCTATTTCTACGTTTCTAACCTAAGCTTTTCTTTTTCTATAGTGAAATGCATTGAAATAAAAATGTAGTTATACATTATGTAACATTAATTGATCTTCCTTTAATGCAGTTAAACATCGACTAGTATATGTAATTAATTAATGTAGTTAATTGATCATTAATTAATGTAGCTTCTCTTTTATTTTTAAGTATTTTTTCCTCTAACCACGTATTATATGGTAATTAAATTGATGTTAGACAAATAGTATTTTTAGGAGTTCATATAGTATTTTAAGGATTTATTATGTATTTTAAATATTTTTCCATATTTATTATGTGTTTTCCATATTTTTCCATATTTATTTTGTATTTTAAATTATTTTTCCGTATTTATTATGTATTTTAAATTATTTTTCCATATTTATTATATATTTTAAGTATTTTCCGTATTTTTCCGTATTTCTTACGTATTTTACAGTATTTTCCCATATTTTAACTATTTATTTTGTATTTTAAAATAACAAAACACACACTGTCTAATAAGTCCAGTATTTCCATTTATTTACAAGTATGACATTCTATCTGTTAAGTGTGTTCTCCATTAATGTCAAACTTGTAATTATAATGAACATAAAGGGTAGTTTGGTAATTGATCCAAACCGCACTATTTCCAACAGTTTCAACATGTCCCCTAAAGTTCAATTTATTTACAAATATGCCATTAGACATGTTTTATTAGGTTTTGGTATAATGTCAAACTTGTAAATACGCCTATTTATCATGGGCAGTTTCGTAATTTGCTTAAAATTAATTTACTTACATTTAATACGCGTCGGTGGTTTAAATCAAATTTCAAAATCGAATTCGAAATTTTCCTCGCAGTGAAGTCCTCGATGGAGCCCTCGACGTTGATTCCTCCTCTCTCGACGATGATTCCTCCTCTCTCGTAATTCTCGACAGCGACTTCTTCTCCCAGGCTCCTAGCGAAGCTCTCGACGGCGACTATAGCCCTCGTCGACTATTTCCAGTGTCTATTTCTCCCTCCAAAGGCAATGAAGGAACTGCTCGATGGGGATTAGGGTTTCTGATTGATGAAAGTTGGGGTTCTCTTCGATTAGGTAAGATGCTAAATCTCCCCTCCACTCCTTTTATAATTTGTTCTCATCTCTTCCCGTGAATGCTCACCGTCTTCCTATGAATGAACACTCACCTCACCCCGTGAATGAAGACTCACCTCACCCTGTGAATGAACATCACAGACAGTAGAATGGGTATTGTTCATTCACAGGGCTATGGGGATAGGGGCTAGGGTTTAGGGTTAGGGGCTAGGATTAGGGTTCTTCTCTATCTATCTATCTATCTTTCACATTTGCTGACCGAAACCGTAGGGTTTCGTCCGATACCAAATTTTTAAAGCAGTATCGGACCGGTACTAGGCGGTACTAGTCCGATACGCCCGATCCCAAGAGGTATCGGGCAATACCTCAATCCTTGTGAAGAACACTAGGTTCTATCTGATATTTGAGATATGCTGTGTTTTTAATACAATATTAACTGGGATAAAGCATTCTGTTCATTTATTGTCATTTTAAATGGATAATTTAGTTTCTCATTCATGTTTCAATGTTGGACGTCGATAGAAACAAAGGCAAAAATCTCATTTTTATTAAATAGAAACTGAAAATAAGATACTTTGATCACAATTAAAGGGGCGATCACCCTCTCATTACGCCGATTAAAGATGACGTCTGCACTCTCCCGAAGATGAGGGAATAATCTCCTCTCAATCAATAATCTCTTAAAATAAGCATAAAGAAATCCCTCTCTTCTACTACGACGTATATATAGAATCCAGATTTTGCACAATTACACATAACCCCCTAAAATAATAAAAATTCACAAAAGGCCCAAAAAGTTCACAAAAGGCCTAAAAAGTTCACGAATACGTCCTTATGTTATATGCATGAATCCAGCCCTCCTTTGCTAGCCGTCGGCCCTCCCTTCTTACGCTGCCACATATATATGATGTGCCCATCACTACTTCCCCTAAAAGAGCCACCTTGTCCTCAAGGTAGAAGTCAGGAAACTGCTGCGCCATGACGCCCACCAACTCACACGTGCGCTCATGATCTGGTAAGCCCTTCCATCGCACTAGCACCTCTCACTCTCCGGCACTTCCCCTGCGGACTTCCTTCAACTCCTCGGACTCCAAAACCACCTCCATGTCAAATGTTAATGTCTCAGGTAATGATGATGAGAGTGTATGATCGCCAATCGCCTGCCGCAGCCGTGACACATGAAAAACAGGGTGGATGACCGATCCTGTGGGTAACCTCAGCCTAATAGCAACCGGCCCAAACTTGGCCTCTACCTCATATGTCCCAAAGTATCTAGGGAATAGCTTCTCATTCCTTCTGTGGGCCAAGGACTTCTGCCGGTCGGGACACAACTTCAAATAGACCATATCGCCCACGTCAAACTGTACGTTCCTGCGATGTCAGTTTGCATGAGCCTTCATGATCTGATGGGCCCTGGACCCTGACCAAATGGTGCTTCAACTCATCCAAAACCACGTTTCTCTCAGCTAAGTACTACTCCACTTTTGAAACAGGCGTCGAGCCATGCACATAATGCAACTAGTGAGGAGGGTCTCGTCCATACAAATCTTAAAGGCGGAGTCTGAGCAGCTGTGTGAAAGGAAGTATTATACCTGTACTCTGCCCAAGATAGCCATCGTGCCCATAGCTTCGGAGTCTCTAAAATAAAGCAGCGCAAGTTTGTCTCAATACTCATATTGCGACCTCAGTCTGGCCGTCAGTCTGTGGGTGATATGTCGTACTCCGCTTCAAGACTGTTCCATGCACCCGAAAGAGCTCCTGTCAGAATCTACTCAAGAATACCTTGTCCATATCAGATAGAATAGACTTCAGCAGCTTGTGCAAACGAATGATCTCACTCAGAATAACCTCAGCCACAGACACTACACTGTAATGATGATGAAGTGGTATACAGGGTGCGTACTTGCTGAGGCAGTCCACCACAATAAGTATGACTGTGAATCCTCCAGACTCAGGCAACCCCTCAATAAAATCCATGAACACCTCCCAGACCTGCTCTAGCAAAGAGATTGGCTGGAACAAACCCCCTGGGGTCTCATCGCCATGTACTTGTGACGTTGGCAAACGTCACACTCCGTCACCATCACCGCGGCATCCTTCTTCATTCCCTTCCAAGAAACCTCTCCCGCCAACCGCCTATAGGTCTTGAGGACCCTAGAATGGCCCCCCATCGCACTGCTTGGAACTCCCGCAAAATAATATGGATGTGTGTAGAGGTCCGCGGTATCACCAGACACACATGATATAAAAGCCTCACGTCCTGCAAAGAATAGCCTGGGTGATCTGCGATCTCTGTAAGAGTGTTGTTCGAATCTCTGCTAACTCATGGTCCTTCTCAACTTCCCCTAGCAGTGGCTCCCAGTCTTGCAGTATGTGAACATACAAGCTTGCCAAGCGTATGTTCTTCGTTCTTAAGAGCACCGCAACCCTTTGCTGTTCTGTGCTGAGTTTCTTCGTTTACCTAAAATTTCAAGAGCTTTCGTCGTTGTTTCGCCCTTCGCCCTTGCCGTTGTCTCACCGACGGAAATTCGATTTTCTTCACAAATTAAGGGATATCGATGTGAATCATCATATATCTGGCTCTCAAATTTGAAAAGGTATGAAGGTTAGATGTATTGGCTCTCAAAATTTTGAAACTAATGTTAGAGGCCTCGGTTTCTGTTTCTGTTTCGGTCTTTCAGAAATTTTAGGTTTTGGTCATGTTTTGCATATTTTGGATGGCTTCGAAGTTTCGTTTCGTTTCATCTATTTTAGATTTTTTAATTAATTAGACTGGTGTGGTCTGAAACTTAACTAATTTTCTGAAAACGATAAAAATTGTTAAGAGCTTCCATCGTACTAATGTATAATATTAACTAAAGATTTAAGTCCATTTCTTCTGATTCGTGTGATAACCAATTGCAAGGTATGATTTGTTGAAGCCAAGTCAACCTGCACATTTTCAGGTGGCACTTGTTGATTTAGCTCAAAAAACAAAGGGCTAATAGTTCTTGGATATACTTATCTTCAGCCTGCATAGCCCATCTTGTTGCAAGTTTATTGATCGTTGACAATCTTTCATTTCGGACCACATCACAAGAAATCTGATGGCAAACTTGTAAATAGGTAAAACTGATGGCAAAGTTGTACATAAGTGAATTCTTTTGAGTAAAATTTTTATAGTAAAAAAACAATCGTCGTTATAACAAGGGTGTTGCCTCACTCTCGCCATTCTCAAGAACACCGCAACCCTTTGACGTTCTTAAGCCAACACAAAAATTCTTCGTCATTCTCAAGAAGAAAAGCGAATTTTCTTATCCGTTCTTAATAGCACTGCGACCCTTTGTCGCTCTCCGTCGATCTTCTTTATTTTCCTAAAATTTCAAGAGCTTTTGTCGTCGTTTCCCATGTCTCCCTTGTCGTTGTCTCGTCGACTGGAATAAGGGCAGAGGCACTCGGGGGCTAACACGGGCTATAGCCCGGTTTAGTTTTTGGTAAAACCTTGTATGTATGTATATTTAATTAAGGCTTGTTAATGAGCTCAAGACTTGTGAATGAGCATGGGGAAGATGGTATTTCTGATCCTATCAAATCACAATTGATTAATATAGGAAGGCCCGAGAAGCACTCCCCTTTAAGTTTTGCTGAATAGAATGGGAAAGATGATGGTGATGGTTACTATATATATATATATCATGGCACCATTATTTCCCAACAATACCTTTTTTATTTTTATAAATATAAAGCTTAGACAATAAATCTGTCAGTATATTAATGTATCTGTACTAGAAATTACCCGTGCGCACAGTACACAGTGCAAGGAAAAATACCGACGAACATGATGCAGTGAACGCGTGCAACCGAAAAGGAGTGAAAATTGTGGGTGTGTGTCGGTATCGTCGGGGGGGGGGGGAAGGGTAAACCTAAAAACCTTGCGGGTTATAGGGAAAACCACATAGGCCAAATATGTAATTATATGAGTTTGGTGGGTGGGTTTATGGGTTTTTCGCAAAGTGGGATGAAGGTGATGGCAAACATGCAAATATGTGAGAGTGGGTGGTTTTTTTTTGCAAGGTGGGACGATGTGACATTTGTCCCAGTCGGCTTGTGATTAGGATAAAGGTTGTTGACTGGCCCTCAAATGTATAATAGATATACTTAAGCCCACTTAGCCCAGTGCTCAACTAATTAGCCTCAACAATTAGGTAAAAATGCTCATGCCCATTCTTGTTAGGCTGAAAAACAACTTAGCCCATGTCATCTCTTGACTAAAAGGAAGTCTGATCACTGCCTCCCTCCCGAGATTCTTGTTGCTATCTCTCTCCTTTTAATCGTCCCAATTATTGGCATCCCCGATTCCCTCGAAACCCTAGTCGGCTAACCCTTGCCTTTTTCATCCGTGTTTGGATCACTTTAACGGTGTTATTATGTGATTCTTTTCTTTGATTCAATCACTGCTGAATACTGCTGAATCCTGACAGAACCCTAACTTTTTGAGACGCTTTTGTCGTGTTCATGAGCTGTTTTAAGCAACTTTTGGCAGGGGCAATTTATTTGAATCTAGTGGAAGGCTTGATCAGATGTATTGTGGTGGTTCTAGGGAGCAAGGTCAGTAAAAGTTAAAATTTTGTCGTCGTTATGGTTTTCACTTTTGGGCAATTTCTTCTAATTTTAGTCATTCTTAGGTCTTTAAAATTGAATTTTGTTCTAAGTTAAAACGTTTATCATTTAATTGACAAATTTTTGTTTTGAAATTGAATTTATGAGCATATTGAAATTGAATTGATGATTGATCCCTATGAGAAAATTTTATGTATTTACGATAGCCTAGGGCAGGAAAAAATCCTAGCTCCGCCCTTGGATGGGAATCATTGCTTTTCTTCACAAATTAAGGGATATCGATGTGAATCATCGTAGATCCGGCTCTCAAATCACGATCCGGCTCTCAAATTTGAAAATGTACGAAGGTTAGAGGTCCGGCTTCCAAATTCTTAAAACCAAGGTTAGAGGTCTCGGTTTCGGAGTTCGTCTCGGTCTTTCAAGAATTTTAGGTTTCAGTCATGTTTTGCATATTTCGGGTGGTTTCGAAGTTTCATTTCGTTTCATCCGTTTCGGATTTTTTAGTTAATTAGACTAAGGTGTGGTCCAAAAATTAACTTGCAACGGTCATCGTCTCGTCATTTTCTCTATGAAAGCTTTAGACTGTGGTGCAAAAATACCAAATCATTATGCAAATTTTCTGAAAAGGATAAAAATTGTTAAGAGCTTCCATTGTACTAATCTATAATATTAACTGAAGATTTAAGTCCATTTCTTCTGCTTAGTGTGATAACCAATTGCAAGTTATAATTTGTTGAAGCTAAATCAACATTCACATTTTCAGGTGGCACTTGTTGATTTAGCTCTAAAAATGAAGGGTTAATAGTTGTTGGATATACTCATCTTCATCGTGAACATCACATCTTATTGCAAGTTTTCCATTCACTTATTGCAAGTTTATTGACTGTTGCCAATCTTTCATAACAGACCACAACATAAGAAATCTGATGGCAACCTTGTAAATAAATGATTTCTTTTGAGAGAAATTTGTATGGTCAAAAAACAACCCTCATTATAACAAGGGCGTTGCCTCGCTCTTGTCATTCTTAAGACAACTCGAAACTTTTTTGTAATCCTCAAGAAAAACGAATTTTCTTCTCAGTTATTAAGAGCACCGCTACCCATTGCCGTTCTCTGTCGATCTTCTTCGTTTCCCTAAATTTTCAAGAGCTTTTGTCGTTGTTTTGCGATTCGCCCTTGCCGTTTTCTCGTTGACGGGAATCAGCACTTTTCTTTACAAATTAAGGGATATTAACGGGAATCATCGTAGATCCGACTCTCAAGTTTGAAAAGGTACAAAAAATTCAATTTTTTTCTATTCTAAAACAATAGAAAAGAGTTTATATGAAAAATTTGTTGCTTCATAATTTTCCTAATGTTAATAAATTTCTCTATTTTTTTCTTCTTTCTCTTCGTTCGTTTTGGCCGAAAACGGCTCCATTCTGGCCAAAACCGCGAAACATGCGTCGTTTCGTATCGATCTGCTCTGAAATCTAGATGAAACGTCCGATATCAAATGGTATCAAACAAAACGTAATTCCTTGATTAAAACTCCTTGCAACTCTTGAACTTAACCTAGAAATTAGATAGTTAGAATAATTGATATCTAGAAGCCTGGAATTTATGATGTAATTCTTTGAAATGACATCAACATTTTTGAGATTATGGAATATCGGACCAAAGAATTTGGAAATGACTCTTATTGTTGGATGTGTCTTCACCAATCTGGAGCAGAAAGCGCTGGCAAGCATGCACCAATCCGCAACCAAAGCGCTGAACTGCATAGACACTGGTTATAGTCTCATGTTTATGGTTTCTTTAAATTATGTATTGGTTATAATGTATAGCAATGTTGTAGCTGGTTTAAGTTGTAATGCTTATTAAAAGAATATAAATGTGCATGTTATAACATTGTAAATTACATACATGGTAAAGCTACCGAGCTACACCCTTAGAAAATGTTGATTATTGAAGTTCCATCAATTTGCTAACTAATAAAAGCTTTTCTTACTAACATACTTTTTTATTGTTTTAAGTTTTGCATTTTAGGTGCTCTCTCAGTGCTTTAAATGATTGGTGGGGATCTAATTCTCATTTGGATTCAAATTTGAATATGAGTCTTTTAGAATTTATTTTTATAGACTTTGATTCTTTGAATATTTTGTAATTTGAGACTTTTTAAACTTTCTTTTAAAGGAATTTTGAGTTTTTTAAAATTTCCTTTTAAAAGAATTTGAATCTTTTTATAGTTTTCTTTTTGAAGAAGTTTTAAGCAAGGTATGAGGTATCGCCCGATACCTAGCGGTATCGGGCGTATCGGACCGGTACCGCCCCATACCGGTCAGATACCGCCTCTCAAAATCGGTATCGTCCAATACCCAACGGTTTCGGCCAGTTTCGCCCAGTTTCGGGCGAAACTGGCCGAAACCCTTGCGTATCGGTCAGAAAAGGTAAAAAAAAAGAAGAGGAGAAACAAACACGTCGCAACCTAAACCCTATCACAAAACCCTAGCGAATCTTCCAACAGAATAATCCCCGTGAATGAACAGGACCACCTAACTCACGGGGTGGGTTATTGTTCATTCACGGGGTGGGTTATTGTTCAATCACGGGTGGGTTCATTCAATTATAAAAGGAAGGAGGGGAGGGGAGATTCAGATGGTTACCTCAGCAAGCATAAACCCTCGAGCAGAAGCCCTAATTTCGTAGCCCACTTGTCGCGTTGCCTTTGGAGGGAGAGACCGTAAATACGTAACCCAAAATTCGCTGTGCCGCTGAGTCGAGTCGAAGCCAGCGAAGATGCAGCGAAGAAGTCAAGAAGTCGAAGCCGCGAAGAAATCGGGTCTCGTCGCCGCTGATTCACGAGCCTGGGAGAGGACGCGAGAGTTTCGACGCGTGGAGGAGAAGTCGGAGGAGAAGTCGGAGCCTCGAGGAGAAGGCGACGCTGGCCGAAGACGACAACGCGAGGAGCAGTCGTTGAGAGAAGCCGTCGCTAGGGTTTCGCCGTCGAGGGTTCGCAGCGGGAGAGTTTTTAGATTTTCGAAGCGCTGAAGAAAAAATTTCACCTCTGCGCTGTTAAAAAGTAAGTTTCTCTAATTATAAGAAAATTACGACCTTACCCATGCTAAACATGCGTATTTACAAGTTTACCATTAGACAAAAACCTAATAATGCAAGTATAATGGCATATTTGTAAATAAACAGAACTTTAGGGGGATATGTTAACTGTTGGAGATACTGCGGTTGGCTCAATTACCAATCTACCCTTTTGTGTTCATCATAATTACAAGTTTGCCAGTAATAGAGAACACACTTAACAGAGATAGAATGGCATACTAGTAAATAAATAGAAGAGAATAATGGCTATCATACGCCATATGAGATAGGCTCTCATACGTCCTCTCACATAAAGCAACCAAGTACAAGCCCACATGGGCTTGTACTTGGTTGTACTTGGTTGCTTTATGTGAGAGGGCGTATGAGAGCATATCTCATATGGCGTATGATAGCCATTATTCTCTAAATAGAAATACGGGACTTATTAAGCAATGCGTATTTTGATTTTTTAAAATACAAATAAATAAATATATATACTGTAAAATTATGTAAAATACGTAAGAAATACGCAAAAATACGCAAAAATACGGAAAATACGTAATAAATACGGAAAAATTGTTTAAAGTAAAAAATAAATACGGAGACATTATTTAAAATACAAAATAAATACCGAAAAATTATTTAAAATACAAAATAAATACCGAAAAATTATTTAAAATACAAAATAAATACCGAAAAATTATTTAAAATACAAAATAAATACCGAAAAATTATTTAAAATACAAAATAAATACGAAAAATACGAAAACCACATATTAAATATACAAAAAAATACCGGATTAGGGTCGGGTCAAATGTCGCCACAGAGCCCTGAAAATTTCCTCATTAAATGTCGTACCACAAGCTCTTCAGTTCGGGTCAAAAAACCGGATTAGGGTCGCACACTCTAACAAAGCTAATTTTAAAAAAACTAATAAATACTAATAGAAGTTAAGGAAGTATCGGCAGAAAATACTAGGTACTTAAGTCCTTATACTACAGAGATCCTAATAAAAATACCAATAAATAGTAATAAATAGTAGGTTCTAAAATACTAAAACATACTAAAGAATCTAATAAATAGTATAAAAGTTACTAAAGAAATACTAAAAATTAATACATAAACAAGGAAATTAGTAAAAAGTAAAAAATACTTAAACATGCTCAAGAAATTAATGTTAAATAAATGGAAATACTAGATGGAGAACACACTTAACAGATACAAATAAATATATAAAAATACGGGAAAATACTGTAAAATACGTAAGAAATACAGAAAAATAAGTAAAAATACGGACACTACATAATAAATATTGAAAAATACTTTAAAATACATAATAAATAAGGAAAAATTATTTAAAATACAAAATAGATACGGAAAAATATGGAAAACACATAATAAATATAGAAAAATACTTAAAATACATAAAATCCTAAAAATAATACATGGACTCCTAAAAATACTATTTAAAATACATAATAAAATCAGAAAAATTAGTTAAAATAGAAAATAAATACGGAAAAATACGGAAAACGCATAACAAATATAGAAAATTACTTAAAATACATAATAAATCCTAAAATGCTATATGGACTCCTTAAAAATACTATTCTTGCATGTTATTATTTAAGGAACACATAATAAATATAGAAAAATACTTAAAAAATACATAAAAATCCTAAAAATAATACATGGACTCCTAAAATACGGAAAACGCATAACAAATACAGAAAAATACTTAAAATACATAATAAATCCTAAAATGCTATATGAAATCCTAAAAATACTATTTGTCTACCATCAATTTAATTACCATATTTGTTATTCATAACTACTTAAAGGAAAAAATATGTTAATGATCAATTAACTACTTAAAACAAAAATACTAAAAATATTTGTTTAAAATACTAAAAATACTAAAAACAAAAGAGAAGCTACATTAATTAATGATCAATTAACTACTTAAAATACTAAAAATATGTTAGAACTTAAAATACTAAAATTTTCTAATAATAGTAATTAAGGGATTGGTTATAAAAATAATAGTAAATACGAAATACTTAAAATACTAATTTTTTTAATATAACTATGTTAGAACTTATAACAGATTGGTTATAAAAATACAATAGATATACGACAAATTGCAGGTTATTATTTATGGGATAAATTTTTACGTTGCATGTTATTATTTATGTGATATTTAAGTTGCTTATCTGTATATTATTTATGTTATTATTCTATTTTCTTGCATATTATATGATAATTCAAGAAAGCCTCTTATGTTAGCCATTAAAATTCTTCTAAATTGTTGTACTGTGAATCTATTAAAATCCAAATACATGATTAGGATAGCACGTTGAAACAAATAAAACTTTATAGTTGATAAGGACTCTAATAAAAGTTATTAACGAATCATAATAAATTCGAATTTTAGGATTCAACTAGTTGATAGGATTGACTAGTTTTAATAAAAGCCTTTTAGTTGATGGCAACCATATAAATGATAAGTTTCCTTCAATGGACCATGATCCGGCTCAATGTGATTGGCTAAGTTTGCTGGATCAACCTAGCTAGACTGTGTATAAGTGATCCTGGCTTAGTCAATTCCCTGACCGTGTTCCGCTGGACCGCAAGGACGCAAATCATGATTATGTGACACCGTCGACTATATCTAAGTCTAATACGTTAATAATCTTTTCAAGATTAATCGTAACCATTAGTTTATGGTGCAGTAATTAACATGTCTCGAAGAACTCCAAAGGAGAAGACGGTGGATATTGGGTGGGCTCACTGTAAAATGATCGCAGATAACCATAAACAAGTAAGGTGCAACTATTGCCGGAAAGAAATGCATGGAGGCGTGTCTCGCCTTAAGGAACACTTGGCGGGAATTACCGGGGATGTGCTGACATGCCCTGAGGTACCT
Source organism: Scilla litardierei (assembly GCA_030789695.1). NCBI lineage: Eukaryota > Viridiplantae > Streptophyta > Magnoliopsida > Asparagales > Asparagaceae > Scilla > Scilla litardierei. Next base: position 75,818,849 of record CM061133.1, on the reverse strand, counting down.
AAAGAAGTGCGTGAAGAGATGAGAGCACACATATTTCAGAAGAAGACCGAAAATGTACATGCTAGATTTAAGAAGAAGAGGATATAGGAGGAGATAAGGGCAAAGCAGATGGAGGCAATATCAGATGACTCAGATGAGGATGAGGATGAGACCGAGGAGGCGAGGGACCTTAGAAGAGCTCTTAGAAGAAGTAGACAAGAACTTGTCGAAGAAGAGATTAGAAGTGAGGGCAGAAGGATGGGAGCAGGATCGTCTGGGTCTGGAGCCCCTGTGCTAGCCAGATCGGGTAGTCGTGCCGGCCGAATGGTCGGTATGTTCTCTTGTGGTTCTGCTCGCGATGTTCAGCCAACCGGTAGACCAGCCGGCGCTCTCAGACCCGGTGCCGACCCTTTTTCTCAGACGAAGAAGGGTAAATTCTAATCAACCATAAAGAATACCTTCATGAAGAATGCCAAGGCCTATGTCGGCCGAGCTATGGCCAAATTTTTCTACTTCAACCACATCCCATACAATGTGACCAATAGCCCATATTACAGGCCCATGGTGGATGCTATTGCGGAATCGGGACGTGGCGTTGCTCCACCCACTGATTGGGAGCTGGCACACACATACTTGGACATGGAGTTTGAAGAGATGAAAAATTATGTAGAAACTTTTCGTGTTCAGTGGGATGAGTACGATTGCACACTGATGTGCGATGGCTGGACAAAACAAAACAAAAGGAAGATAATTAACTTCCTTGTGTATTTGACCCACGGGACGGTGTTCTTGGACTCTGTGGATGCAACCAACCAATTCCAGAACGGTCCTTACATATTTGATCTTATGGACATATATGTAGAACTAATTGGGGAGCATAGAGTAGTCCAGGTAGTTACCGACTACGGGGCAAACTACAAGTCAGCTGGGCAGCCGCTGATGCGAAAGAGACATCATCTGTATTGGACCCCGTGTGCGGCGCATTGTATCGACTTGATATTTTCTGACATGGCAAAAGAAGAAGTAGTCAAAAATATCGTTGCACAAAGTCAGATGGTAACAGGATTCATATACAATAAAGGATGGGTGCTCAGCTTGATGAGAAGAGAGACGGGTGGAAAAGAGTTGATCCGGCCCGCGATAACAAGATTTGCGACTCACTTCATTGCTTTGGACTCTCTGTACACGCACCGAGATGACCTGCGGAGAATGATCACATCCAGGGACTGGTCTGATAACTTTCCAAGGCTTAAACCAAAAGATAGGGAGGTTGGAAACAACGTGTACGATCTGATTCACGGCGATGAATTCTGGCAGACTATCTCTAATGTCATCGTCGTATTTGAGCCCCTGGTGAAGGTTCTTCGAATGGTCGACAGTGATGATAAGGCCGAGATGGGGTATCTCTATGAGGCCATGGACCGTGTCAAAGAGGAAATTCGGAAGAATGTTGGTAGGGGATACCGAAAATGGTGGGACATGATAGACAAGAGATGGGATAAGCAGCTACATCAAGATATTCATGCTGCAGGCTATTTTCTGAATCCTCGCTTTCAATACTCCTCCAATGCAACAAACGACAACGAGGTGCTGGTTGGACTCAGACGTGTGATCGAGAGGCTTGAACCAAACATCTCGAAGCAAATTGACATTGACAGAGAGGTAAATGAAATTCAGATATTTTTATTTTGATATATGTTTTGATGTAGCAGTTCACATTCTAAAATTATGATTGATAATTGTAGTTGGATGCCTATAAGATGAGAGTTGGTTATTTCGGCTCCGCTAAGGCGGAAATGGCGATAACAAGGGTCACTCCAGGTATCTATATGGATCTTAGATTTCTATATGTTCCCCATAAAACGGTCCATCTTTTCTGACCACTGGAACTTGTTGCAGCTCAATGGCGGAATAGCGTTGGGTTAGAGCAAGCTCCAACGCTTACACGATTAGCTGTGCGTGTGTTGAGCCAAACTGTCTCGTCGTCCAACTGTGAACGAAACTGGACCACCTTCTCCTTCATTCACACAAAGACCAGGAACACGCTAACAATGGAGCACCTTAAAAGGCTGGTCTATGTGCATTATAATATGAGACTGCGACATAGACATGCGAGAAGGAGCGAGAAGGCCGATCACCAGCTGATCGATTTGGATCAGATTTTTCACGAGGATGATCCATTGGAGGAATGGACCAGGGAGACAGAAGACAGGGTGCTCGATGACAGAGAAAATCCTTGGTTGGACGAGGCGCTTGCGGAAGCAGAACGTACACGAAGCAACCAGCCGCGGCCAAGTCACGCCCCTGCGAATATCACGTACAAGCGAAAGAAGGCAGCCACTCGGGCTCGGCACGATAGCGATGATGGTTCGTCTCCCGATTTCCAAGATCCTACAGACGGAGGTTGTGGTGCGTCGGCATCCGTTCGCCCTGTTGAGAGACGTGGAGACCATACTTATGATACGCATGGGTATAGAGAGCATGATAGGCAGCACAGTGAAGAACGGGGGGACGATGCCTACGGTAGACACTCTGAATATCAAGGGTATCAACGTGCTTCTGATTATTATGGAGGTTATGAATCTTATTCCGGTGGATACTCAGGAAGCCAAGGTGATTATTGTGCACCGTACAGACACTCTGATGTCTATGCTGACTATGATAGTCAATACATGTACGGTCTGAACATGACTGAGCAGTCCAGCAGTCAAGACAGTCATGACACGCCTTTCATCGAGCAGAGCCGGCCCTCAGCATATGATAACATGATGATATCTTTTTTAGGCCCGGAACAGATGCAGTATTCATATCCTCCATACTACCATGCACAGCAGCCGGATGATGAGAACTACGAATGAGATTTTTGTATCTTTTTATTTATTTTCTTCATTTTTGTATCTTTTGATGTATTTTATTCAGCTTTTGTATTATGAAGGCAGATTTATGGTTCATCAATATTTATTGTTCCTTTATATCTATTAATTAGTTAATTGTTGTTACAAATGAGTAATGTGAACAGAAAAATACATGAAAAATACATGAAAATACAAACAAATAAAGAAAATGCATAAAATACAGAAAAATACAGCAAAGTATCTCCGATACCGAAATACAAGAAAATACAACAAAGTATAAAATACAGGAAAATACTGTTAAATACAAGAAAATACAGTAAAATACAGCAAAGTATAAAATAAAAAAAATACAGGAAAATACAAAAAAAATACAAAAATACAGGAAAATACAGGAAAATACATGAAAATATCTCCGATACCGATACCGATTCCAAAACGAAACTACCGATACGGACGATACGGACGATATCGAAACTTGCTTCCGATACCGCCGAAACGGGCGATACCGATACCGAAACCTAAATTTTGGGCAGAGCGATACCCTCTCCGAAACCGATACCTAAAACCTTGGTTTTGAGTCTTTTTAAATTTTCTATTCTAAGGAACACTTTTTAGGAGTTTCAGTATGAGCCAGAGGAGTATTTGTCTAACATATATATATGGTATTATATTCAACTTTTTAATTAGATGATGAATAATTGAATACAAATAGCATTATGTAAACTTTATTTGTCAATTGAAATCGTAAGCTTCAAAGGCGCGAGAGTGAGACTTGTTTGCCTAGGCATGAGATTCAAAGAATCTCTGTGAAGCGTTGGACTCGGTAATCGTCTGATTTTCAAAGAATCTATGTTGCAACCTGACTGATGAGAATAAATTTTGATGTACTGAGTATAAATTAACAGAGTAAGGTATTTCCTTTTAGGCGACACAAGCTTTATTAATCATGGTTGAAGATGTAGTTTCAGCAGTGGTATCTTTCCAAATTGTCAATCGTCTCAACCTTTAGAGCTTAAAAGAGTCACAAATAGACCTTTGTTAGGAGATCAAAAAGATCTTTGAGGACCTTTGCAAGCTTCTGCAAATGGAGGAACAAATGAAGGAACAATAAGAAGTTGTGCCTGAGCCTAAGTCTAAGCATGAGCTTAAGTTTGGATTGAGCTTGAGCACGAGCAGGTTAAGATAGAGATTTAACCTAAGTCCGCACTGAAGCTCGTTGAGCACATCGGTTTCATCATCGCCGATCTGTTACAATGTATAAATAAGCAAATTTTAGACATCTTTCTTTCTTTGATGATCAAAGATCATCTACCAATTTATATTTTTGCTCGTTTCACAGTTCATGGACGAGTCTTTACGAAATACAGGAGATTAATAACTACTATCATTTTGCGCTCCATTGCCATCATTCATCAGGTGAAATTTCAAAGTTAGGAAGAAGGATGTGTATCCAATTTCAATTTATATTTAAATTAGGATTTGAGTCATTTAGAATTTAGTTTTATAGTCTTTGGTTATTTTTAAATTTTAAATTTTAATCTTTTTAGTGGTTATTTTTTAAAAAAATTGAGCATTTTTAAAGTTAGAAAGGAATTTGAGTCTTTTTACGGGTTTTAAAGGAGTTTGAGCTTTTATAAGTTTTCTATCATGGGAACTCTTTTATTGTATTTAGGAGTATTTATTTGAGTATATTTAGAAGTTTAAGTTATGAGTCAAATTAGCATTTGTCTTGCCTATAAATATGGTATTACATTCAACTTTTTAATTAAATGGATATATTATTGAATAAAAACAGAGTTGTGTAAATTTTTGTTTACAAATTGAAATCTTAAATGTGTGAGGCGTGAGAATGTGCTTAGTTGTTTGAGCACGATGTTCAAAGAATCTCTGCGTGCGAGGCGTTGGAGTCGTCACCCTATCAAATCCATTGTTTCTTCTTTTCTAATTTTCCTACCATAATTTTGCGTCAATAACTCTGATACAATGTTCAAAGGGAGAAGACCTTATTAGAACACCATTAAAGTTGTAAGGCCTTTCGTCTGTAGTAATCTTCAATTTTGTGTTTTAAGTGTTTCAAAAAGATGTGAATCCACAATTTTTTAATACTGCCCGCATATTAGATGATTTGTTTTACTAACCGGTCATTGTGTTCCAAATTTTTTTTCCCTAAATCACTAGAATCATATTTTCGATTTCTATTCATGGCCTCACTAAATGTAAACTGCAGGGGACGTACTACAATGCACGGACCCACGACAAGTCCCGAGCAGCAGTAATTAACGATATGGCAAACTTTGCTGCAATGGCTGTTGGTACATCCCTTCTGCCTGCACTGAAGTCGGGTTTTGAAGATCCAAGGACTGATTCAGCAGCAAGAATTTCCTTCAAGGTAAGGAATTGTTGTAGCTCAAGTGTTTTCCCATGACGTTCTTAAAATTCTTCCTACTGAGACGTGTTGTTGATATGTTTCTCAGTATGGGTGTTCGAGAGGCGTATTTGGTACACCATACTTCTTTGTGAACGGATTTGCTTTGCCTGATGCTGGCTCCGCCCTCGACTATAAAGCCTGGAAAGACATCATCGACCCCTTGGTAGCGAAGGATGATTTGCTTCACTTCCAAGTGTAGTTGTGTTCGCGCTACTTTAGGAAATATCTGGATGCATATACTTCGATTCTGATTTTGAATGTCCAACTTGAAGACTCCATACGGTTAGATATGATCTACCGCTGAATAACTATCTAGAACAACATTGGATGGTTTTGAACTATTCTACATGCATCAAAGTGGTCAAAATGTAAGCAACTTCCACATTTCTTGTCTAGACGATCTTTGGATTATCGATCATATGCAATGGTGTGGATCTTCAAATTGAATACCATGTCAACAAGGTTAAGTGAAAGCATCAGCATCCAGACTGTTTCAGGAAGTGAAAGTATCTATTAAAATGTACATAATGTAAAGGTATGAAGACCTGGATGCAGCCATACTCAATAATGTAGTGTATTTGTATCTACTATTTTGTGCCTTATCATAGTTTCATCGTCGCATTTGGTAATTTGCAATTTGTATAACATGAAAAGCAGTGCAAATTGATATTTGGTTGAAAATATTTTGTGGCAAAAGTTGTAGGTAAGAATGTAAACAAGGCTGGTCAAGTTCGTCTCATTTAGTAATCTATTTTTATTCTTAAAATTTTTTGTGGCAAAAGTTAAATACGGGTGCAAATTCAAGCAAACTATTTTTATTCCTAAAATATAAAACTTATGCAGGCACAAACACACATTTTTAATTTTGAAAAGTAGCAAGTAAATTCCATTGGCACATGAAAGAGTAAAAATGCAATACAATATACAACTCAGAAGTTAACATTATTCTATCTATATGCACCTTAAAATGAGGTGCATTGATGGGACTTTTGACCAAAAATGTAATGAAATTGCAAGAGAGAAGGGATATGACTGTGATTGATTTTTCTTTCTTTTAAGGCAAAAAGTCACATACATGCACGTGCATATAGTCTATCTCTTTCTATGATGTACAAAGGAGAGCAGACATACATAGTGGTCACCCTCCACTAACCTAATCTCAAGTACATAATTGTTACATCAGATTCAATTTTTAAAGAGTGTTGTTATTCGCACCACAGAAAGTTATGAATACACCACATTACTTGATTCACCACATCTATATTCTTAACATCAGACGTTCGGATTTGGAGATCCGAATGGCTCTAATATAATAGATGTGTAAATCCGAACACAATACATATTTTATTATGTTGTTCGGCTTTGGAGATCCGAACGGAAGAATAAAAGTACTAGAGCCGTTCGGATCTCCAAATCCGAACATCTGATGTTAAAAATATAGGTGTGGTGAATCAAGTAGTGTGGTGTATTCATAAATCTCTGTGGTGCGAATAACAATAGAGATTTTTAAAATTAATGTGAAATTTTTTTTTCCTTCCCTCCACCCAATACATGCACTAGTCATGGGCATATTCTCAATGATGTCACGTAAAGAAAAGATCATGTACTTTACGGCATTCTAAAAGATCCTTCAATCTCATTCGCGAAATAACAGTGCAAATAGCCAGACAACCTATACATATGGTTTTCATTTGATATCTGAAGATATTCTGAATCAACATTACCTCATCAAAGAGTCATAATTGGCCCTGGATGTAGGCCCAGCTTTAAGCGGTACTGCTCTTAGGCTGTGTTTGGTTGCATGGAAAAGAAAAGAAAGAAAGGTGAAATGAAAAGGAAATAGAAAGAAAAAGAAAAGGAAAAGGAAACCGATTTCTTTTTTATGTTTGGTTAGTGAGGAAAATTGTAAAGAAAATTAAAAGGAAAATGGTAAGGAAAATGATTTCTTATGTTTGGTTGCTTATGAAAATGAAAAGGAAAACTAGAAATAAATATGATTTTATTTATAATTAATATTTTAAAGGGTCTCATTTTTCTATTAAACTCAATCTAAAACCATTCTTCTGAAATAAAAAATGAGCAATAACAAAAAGATAATTTTTGTTGTCGATAAACTTTTTGGCTCAGAAAAGGGAAGAAAATTTTTGGGAAAGAAAACAGTTTCCTTCCGATTTGGGAGAGAAAAGTAGAGAGAAAAATTCTATATGTTTTTTTCTTTCATTTTCCCTCTCACTTTCTTTCCTTTTACTTTTCTTTACAACCAAACAATGGAAATTGACTTTCCCATCATTTTTCTTTCCTTTTCTTTTCTTTTCCTTGCAACCAAACACAACCTTAGAAATATGTAGTGCACAATATGTAGTGAACGTGCACGAAAAGAGAGAGGTGCACATTTTTTTTCAAATCTTTTGTTTGCATGGCAGAACACCAACTACTCATCATCAAATCAAATGACAAATGAAGCGGTGTTAGACTATGATACCACTTACTATGCTCAATGTTCATCTCAAACACAACCAAATATAGCATAACCAAGAAGTATAACATCACAAACACGAAACGATATAGAGACAATGGATCACTTTGCCGAATACCTTGGTTACCAATGAAAAGCCTAGGTTGTGAACCATTAATAATCATTGAATAAGATGGCATGATGATACACTCATATATCAGCTAATCTATAGCTGGGGAAGCCCATATGGCATAATGAAATAGATGAACTCACTGTTGACTATATTGAATGCCTTCGTTTAGGTCGACCTTAAGGCACATCCTACTACCAAGTGGATTATCGAAGACTCTCACAAGTTCATGAGCCGGTAGGTAATCACTGATCAAATGCTCTTTTAAGAATGCGCACTCTATTAGAAAAATAAACTTAGTAATCATTTGTTGTAGTCGATTGCATATGACTTCGGAGTTATAAAATAAATTAAACAAGCAATCAACCTATGACGATTCAATGTAGTTGCAGTGGCCATTTTGGGAACAAGATTAAATTATGATTATCTTCTTCACTAATCTCGTTGAGGTGAAGAAGGATTGAACATCATTGATCACAACAGCACTAACAACATCTCAATTGGTTTGGTAAAGGAAGCATGGTATTCATCCACCCACGTGCCATTTCAGAATCAATCTAAAACACCACATTCTTAATTTCATGTACAGATATAGAATAAAAAATCTGTTAGACAACAATTTCAGTAAGCCTTCATTTGATAGGACAGTAGTTATGCTGTCAGAATAAATCCTTATAAAAGGGGCGCTGAAACACGCGCGCATGTGCCCACGCACACATTCATGTAAGCATACATACACATGCGAGTTTATTGTTTATGAGTTGGCAACTCATTTGTTGTTTTTTGTGATTCAAATCCCTTGGTGCAGTTTCCCGTGTGACTCGGTCGAGTAGGAGGCTAATCGGTCGAGCAGCAAGATCCTCGACCAAGCAGCATGAAGTCAGACCGAGCAGGCAGAGAGTTTGTGGAAATTTTCCCTTTGACCCGGGTGACTCAGGCTGCTCGACCGAGCAGTACGAAGACTTTGTTTGCCCGAGCAGCCCGAGGGCATTCCGTTTGAAGACGGATACTGACACTCGGGCCGAGTAGCTAGGCTACTCGACCGAGTCGACTCAACTCCACCTAGGGCATGTCAGCTCGACCGAGCAAGCCGAGTTGACAGCCGACTGGGGCCTAGTCGGCGCGAGCCCATGCGCGAAAAGGAGCCGATTTGGATTTCACCCCAACACGTGGTATCAGAGCTTGTGGTTTTATTGCAAAGGAAGTTAGTTGTAACGACCGGTTTTTGTAATGACTATTATATGAATAATATTGGATGTTCTCTCCTTGTGCGTTTTTCTCCGTCAGACGTTTTCGTTCGGTTTCTTTTGATCTTTTATCTTCCGTAGCATATCTCGATGGGGCTTGGAGTAAGTATTCTTACGAAGAGCTTCATAGCGTCCATATCTTAGAGCTAGAGTGATCCTAGAGGCCATAGGAATCTTCCCGAAGCTTCGCGCTTCGTTTCGGCACTTCTGGTGCAACTTAGTTGGTTCATGAAGGAGAACCAACCGACTAGATTGCCATCTAGTCGGTCGGCAACACTTCACAGACCGGCTAATTCATCTCAGTAAATTCAACTAAGTTACTGTTTACGTTTAGTCGGTCTAAGCACATTCTTCGACTGACTAGTTGCCAAACTAGTCGGTCATGACTTGTACTCAGACCGACTAATTCTGAGTTCTTCTGTACAGCCGAGTTACTGTTTATAGTTAGTCGGTCAAAGAACATCTACCGACCGACTAGTTTCCAAACTAGTCGGTTAGAGTTCCTTCTCTGACCGACTAACTCTCAGTGCATAATATCTATCTAATTTTACCTTTAATCGGGCTATGAACAATCACCGACCGACTAATTTCCAAACTAGTCGGTTGACGAGCCTTCACAGACCGACTAACTCTGTCTACCATGTACCAACCCTGTTCACTGTTTGCTTTTAGTCGGTCTCAGTTGGACGACCGACCGACTAGTTCCCAAACTAGTCGGTCGACCACTCTTCACTGACCGACTAAATTGCCCAGTAAATCTAGGTTAAGTCGTAGCCGCCGCATCTTTTCTTTATTTAAACCCTCGATTCTTTCATTTCTTTCTTCACTTTTCCTAGCCATTCTTCTTCCCCAATCATTCCCCGATTTTCCTCTTACCTTCCTTCACCCTCCCGAGCCTCCTCTCACCCTCCGTTGCGCCGGCCGATCTCCAAAAACCCCAAAATCCTCTTTTGCTCCAGATTTGCCCTATATTCCCCATTCTCCAGATCCATTTTAGATCAGCCGCAGGAGATCCCTTCAGCCGCAACTTCTCCCTCGGATCGCTTTTCCGTTGGCGTGCTAAGCTCCGATTTGGCGACGGCGATCCGGAAACCAGCGAGATCTTCTTCTATTTGCAGTTCGTAGGCATCGTGATCGTCGTTCTTCCGCTTCGCAAACGGTAAGTGATCTACCCTTAATTTTCCATAACCCTCACCGTAATTTAGAAAACCTAATAAAAATTGATTACTAGATGTTATAGGCTTCCAATACAAAAATATGGATTAGATCTTGATTCTAATTTTCTGTTTTGCCAAAACAGCGAACCCTAATTTCCATAGAGTAGCGATTTTTGAGACGAACTCTCGTCGAGCAACAACCCTCGGTGCCAGGCAAGTGAAACTTGCCAACCTTGTTTAGGCCATGCTTTAGGCCATATCCTTGCTTTTAGCGTGAAAGAGACTAGACCGTGAAATGATAGCGGTCTAGGCGAAAATTCCAAGGTTCTAGCTTGACAACGAAGCTAGAATTGTTTTGTCATGTCATATCATGCATTTGCCTGTCACGTTTACTTTATTTAACGGTACACAATTTGATTAAATATCTGCCATGTATTTGCATTCCTACATGCCATTTGACTTGTATGTTGCATCGTAGCACACGCTACAAATCCTTGTACAAATCCGTGTTTCCGGCTAGGCACCCGTTATGTGGGTATAACCCTACGCCATCCTTGTTAAAAACACTTCCTGGCTCGTGATCCAGAAGCGAGCATTCCATGTTCGGGGGTAAAGCCCTGGCTCGATACACGTGGAGGGGTAGGGATAAACGGTCACTTGAGCATAAGAGTTGGCCCGTACAGCCACTCTATCCAAAGGGCGGAATCTCTGTGCACGACGTGCTTACAATACTTGTACTTTTCCTTGTAAATGTTTACTTGCCCATGCCATGTTTTTACCTGCCATGCTTTAAATCATGCCATATCATAAACTGTTGTTTACCTTACTTGTTGTTCTCCTTGCATAACATGTCATATTATACCATACTCTAGAACTGCTAGTTGTTTTTACTTTCTTTAGTTTCATTGCACAAAGTCTTGTAGACTTTGCTGACATGTGCTCCTTCTCTTTGGGTGACGCATGTTAGTTGCTGAGCCGGAGCCTGCTGTTGAGGGCGATGAGTTCGTGAAGTTCGTGCCCAATCCCGTTGGTGACGTTGAGTACGAGGACACCGGCGACCAGTCTTAGTTTCCTTCGCAGTTTCCTTGTTAGTTGTTGTTTAGTTTGGTGGTGAGTAGCACCTTTGTGATAGTCGTTTTTGTTGTTGGCCATGCTGGGCCTTTTTCTTTCGACTCTGTTGTAGCCTGGTGGCTTTTCTGGTTGTTGGATATTTTGTTGGATCTTGAGATAGATAAATTTTTTATTCGTCTCTCTATTATTGTTATCTTTGTTCCGTGTCACGTTACAGGGATCTGCGTGTTATTCCAGACGCTTTACAGGCTTAGAGACTCACAGCTCCCGGCCTGAGCGGGCCTCGTTACCTCTCGCCTCCATTTTAGGGAAGCGGGTCGTGACAGGTTTCTTTGGTTGCCCATGCAGGTCTAACTCTGTAACTGTGACTTAAACGGAACAACGATAAGAAATTATAGAATGACCGATAAACGATTTTGACACTGAGACATAAGGCTAAGAGTCTGATTTGTTTCGTTTTTCCTGTGTCCTTAGATGGCAGGGAGACGGAATACCCGTGCTGGTGGAGGTGTGCCCCCTCGTGTCGAGGAGCCGGATCGGGAGCACGCCAACGGGGAGATCATGCGGATGATGCATCAGATGATGCAGGTGCAGCAGGGGATGCTGTAGAATGCCCGGAATGTTCCGCCTGCTCGTGCAGCGCAGCCTGTCCAGAATGTCCCTCGCTTCGAGCCAGGAGCGAAGCAGTTTCGGGAGCTGGGCCCCGCTTACTTTGATGGGACCGAAGGACCTCTAGCTGCGGATGAGTGGACTAGGAACATGGAGGACAACCTGAAGATGTCGAAGGTCGACCCGGCTGGATGGGTTGACTTGGCGAATAGACATCTTAAGGATAATGCTCGTAACTGGTGGGATGCAGAGGAGGAGTTGCTGGAGGAGCCGATATCTTGGGCTACTTTCAAGTCCAGATTCGATGAGGAATACTTTCCGAAGGCTGCCAGGAGGGAGATGGCGCAGCGCTTCATCGACCTGAAGCAGGGGAGCTTGACGGTGGACCAATACCACCAGGAGTTCACCAGGCTGAGCCGTTTCACACCGAAGATGGTGCAGGATGCTGAGGAGAGGGCCCAGAGGTTTCTGCAGGGGCTTTCTTTGGATCTTCAAAGATTTGTGACTTCTTCTGATTTGGAGTCCTATCAGAAGGTTTTGATTGCGGCGAAGAGGCAGGAGCAGATTGTGAACCAGAAGAGAGGATGCGCTTCTGGAGCTGGGAAGAGGCCTGTGGAGCAGGCCAGGACAGTGATGAGACCAGGGTTCAGGCCCAATCAGCCGGTACAGTTCAAGAGGCCCGGAGGACCTCCTACTCTGAAGACTTGCCATTTTTGTGGCAAGACTGGGCATGTCAAGGATCAGTGCCGGAAGATGTTGGGACAGTGCTTGGTTTGTGGTGATCCTACGCATACCATGAAGGACTGCCCGAAGTCCAAGCAGCCGTGGAAGGGACCTGTTGCAGCTCAGCCATTGTAGCAGAGGGCGCCTGTACCTGCTGGACGTGGAGCGCCTCTCATTCCGCAGAGGCAGGCTTTTCAGCAGGTTGTTCAGCCAAGGCGGCATGCTTTCATGATGACTGTAGTTGAGGCTGAGACCGAGGATGAGGTTATTGCAGGTAACTCTCAACCTAGTTGTTCTTTCCTTAGCTAGTCTTGTTTGTTGGAATTTGATTGGTTATTTGTTATGCATGCTAGAATAGAATTTGATTGTTAGACTGCCTGTTAGGTGTGATTTTGGTCTGCACATTCCCTGCACGAGTCCTTTTCGACTCAGGTGCATCGATGTGCATTATTTCCCGGAGCTTCGTGGAGAAGCATTCCTTGTCGACTTTCCCTCTTCCCAAGAGTTGGAATATCGTTACAGGAAATGGCGTGGTCTCGGTGCATCGTGGATGCAATTCTTGCCCTTTGGTGGTCTGTAGACATGAGCTCTACGCTGATTTCATCGTCCACGACATCATCAACTATGATGCCGTCCTCGGGATGGACTGGCTTGGGAGTTTCTACGCCACGATCGATTGTCGGAGGAAGAAGGTGGTGTTCGAGATCCCTGGACATCCAGTGTTCGAGTTCAGCCGTTGCATTTGTTTGCTTGGTCCGGTCAGGTTTCGGGCTAAGCCGGTGGAGATCATTGCTATGCAGTTGGAGCAGTGTAGACCTGCGGTAGTGCGTGACTTCGACAACGTCTTCCCCGAGGAGATGTCTGGATTTCCGTCCGATCGAGCTCTCGAGTTTTCGATCGATCTCATTTCGGGAGCGCAGCCTATTTCGAAGGCGCCCTATCGCATGGCACCAGCAGAATTGGAAGAATTGCGGAAACAGCTGGACGAACTTCTTCAGAAGGGTTACATTAATCCCAGCGTGTCTCCGTGGGGAGCACCGGTCTTGTTGGTGAAGAAGAAGGACGGTTCGCGTCGTATGTGTGTGGACTACTAGGAGTTGAATGCGGCGACCGTCAAGAATCGATATCCATTGCCTCGTATAGATGACATTTTTGATCAGCTTGGAGGATCGAGGGTATTCTCTAAGTTGGATCTGAGGAGTGGTTATCACCAGCTGAAGGTGAGGAAGGAAGATGTTCCGAAGACACATTCAGGACGAAGTATGGACACTACGAGTTCGTGGTTATGCCTTTTGGTGTAACCAATGCACCCGCAGTCTTTATGAATCTGATGAATTTGATCTTCTATGACTTTTTAGATAAGTTTGTCGTTATCTTCATTGACGACATTCTGATCTACTCAAAGTCAGAAGAGGAGCATGCATCGCACTTGAGGATAGTATTGGAGATCTTGAGGAAGCATCGGTTGTATGCTAAGTATTCCAAGTGCGAGTTTTGGCTGGACAGAGTTGCTTTTCTCGGGCATGTGGTGACTGGAGATGGTATTTCGGTGGACCCCGAGAAGATTAAGGCTATCAGGGAGTGGCCTGTTCCGCAGTCAGCGTCTGAGATCCGGAGTTTCCTTGGATTGGCTGGTTACTACCGGCTGTTCATTAAGGACTTCTCCCGTATTGCTGAGCCGATGACCAGACTGACGCGGAAGGATGTACCTTATGTTTAGACTGATGATTGTGAGGACGCTTTTGGTGTTCTGAAGAAGAGGCTGACGACTGCCCCTGTTCTTGCTGTACCCGATCGAAGTGGAGGTTCGAGATCTTTTGCGATGCTTCTGGCAAAGGTTTTGGCTGTGTGTTGCATCAGCATGGGCACGTGGTTGCGTATGCTTCTCGTCAGCTTAAGGCTTATGAGAAGAATTACCCGACGCACGATTTGGAGTTGGCTGCTGTCGTGTTTGCGCTGAAGATTTGGAGGCACTTCCTGCTGAGTGAGAAGGTGAAGATCTTCACCGATCACAAAATCTTGAAGTATATCTTTACTCAGAAGGAGCTCAACATGCGACATCGTCGGTGGTTGGAGCTCATGGCGGATTACGAGATCGATTTGCAGTATCACCCTGGCAAGGTGAATGTGGTTCCAGATGCGCTGAGTAGGCTTCCAGCGGTGATGTTGTTGACTTCACAGTGGAGATTGCAGCAGGATTTTTGCGAGTCTGGTATTGAGGTTGTCCTTCCTGGGGAGAATTCTTCGTTGATGTGTATGCAGATACAGTCAACGATCGTGGATAGGATCAAGGCTGGTCAGGCTGGAGACCCGAAGTTGGTGAAGATTCGGGAGTTGGTGGCAGCCAGTGTGCGGACTGACTTTTTGATTCATAAGGATGGCTCGTTGAGATTTGGAGCCAGGTTGTGTGTGCCAGCTGGAGACATCAGAGAGGAGTTGTTGGTGGAGGCACACAGTTCACCGTATTTTGTGCATCCTGGTGGCACCAAGATGTACACGGATCTTCGCCTGCACTTTTGGTGGCATGGTATGAAGAGGAGTGTGGCTTGGAGTGTAGCCAAGTGCCTGGTTTGCCAGCAGATAAAGGTGGAGCATCAGCGTACGGCAGGGTTGCTACAACATCTTCCGATCCCGGAGTGGAAGTGGCAACACATCACTATGGACTTCGTAACTGGACTACCTCGGAGTCCGAAGCAGAATGACGCGATTTGGGTGATCGTAGACCGATTGACCAAATCCACGCACTTTATTCCTTTCCGAGTAGGACAGTCCACTGAGGCGCTATCGAGGAGATATATGGAGGTAAATCTTTTTACTCTCCGTTTTAATTTCCTTTCTCCTAGTTTAGATAGTGATGTAACGTGAATCGTGCCGGAGATCGTGCGACTTCACGGAGTCCCTTTGAGTATCGTGTCGGACAGAGACACGAGGTTCACGTCTCAGTTCTGGCAACGTCTGCAGAAGAGTTTGGGTACGAGTCTGAGTTTCAGCACGACGTACCATCCGCAGACGGATGGCCATTCCGAGAGGACGATCCAGATCTTGGAGGACATGCTGAGGGCGTGCATGTTGGACTTCAAGGGATCTTAGGAGGATCATCTCCACCTTGTTGAGTTTGCCTATAATAACAGCTACCAGGCGAGTATTGGCATGGCACCTTTTGCCGCGCTATACGGGAAGAAATGTCGATCGCCACTGAGCTGGGATGACATTGGAGATCGGGAGCTGTTAGGACCTGAGATGATCGTGGAGGCCGTGGATGTTGTGAGGAACATACGGGAGAGGCTGAGGATTGCTCAGGACCGTTTTAAGCATTGGGCGGATGCTAAACGGCGTCCTTTGGAGTTTCAGCCAGGTGACCATGTGTTCCTGAAGATTTTCCCGAATCGAGGAGTGATTTGCTTTGGGAAACGAGGGAAGCTGAGCCCGAGATACATTGGACCGTTTGACATACTGGAGAGAGTTAGCGAGGTAGCCTACCGCTTAGCCTTGCCGCCATCTTTGGAGGGAGTTCACGATGTCTTCCATGTGTTGCAGCTTCGTCGATACATCAGCGATCCATCTCACGCTGTGGATTTCTCGGAGATCACCATTCGCCCCGATCTGACGTATGACTAGCAGCCAGTGCAGATTTTGGACATGCGTCAGAAGTCACTTCGGAACAAGACCGTCGATCTTGTTAGGGTAATGTGGCGACACGGCTCGCCAGGAGAGTCTACTTGGGAGAGAGAGGACGAGATGAGAGAGCGTTACCCACTTTTGTTCCCTGACACGTGAGTGTTAGGAAATTTCGAGGGCGGAATTTTTCTTAAGGTGGGGAGGATGTAACGACCGGTTTTTGTAATAACTATTATATGAATAATATTGGATGTTCTCTCCTTGTGCGTTTTTCTCCGTCAGACGTTTTCGTTCGGTTTCTTCTGATCTTTTATCTTCCGTAGCATATCTCGATGGGGCTTGGAGTAAGTATTCTTATGAAGAGCTTCATAGCGTCCATATCTTAGAGCTAGAGTGATCCTAGAGGCCATAGGAATCTTCCCGAAGCTTCGCGCTTCGTTTCGGCACTTTTGGTGCAACTTAGTTGGTTCATGAAGGAGAACCAACCGACTAGATTGCCATCTAGTCGGTCGGCAACACTTCACAGACCGGCTAATTCATCTCAGTAAATTCAGCTAAGTTACTATTTACGTTTAGTCGCTATAAGCACATTCTTCGACCGACTAGTTGCCAAACTAGTCGGTCAGGACTTGTACTCAGACCGACTAATTCTGAGTTCTTCTGTACAGCCGAGTTACTGTTTATAGTTAGTCGGTCAAAGAACATCTACCGACCGACTAGTTTCCAAACTAGTCAGTTAGAGTTCCTTCTCTGACCGACTAACTCTCAGTGCTTAATATCTATCTAATTTTACCCTTAGTCGGTCTATGAACAATCACCGACCGACTAATTTCCAAACTAGTCGGTTGACGAGCCTTCACAGACCGACTAACTCTGTCTACCATGTACCAACCCTGTTCACTGTTTGCTTTTAGTCGGTCTCAGTTGGACGACCGACCGACTAGTTCCCAAACTAGTCGGTCGACCACTCTTCACTGACCGACTAAATTGCCCAGTAAACCTAGGTTAAGTCATAGCCGCCGCATCTTTTCTTTATTTAAACCCTAGATTCTTTCATTTCTTTCTTCACTTTTCCTAGCCATTCTTCTTCCCCAATCATTCCCCGATTTTCCTCTTACCTTCCTTCACCCTCCCGAGCCTCCTCTCACCCTCCGTTGCGCCAGCCGATCTCCAAAAACCCCAAAATCCTCTTTTGCTCCAGATTTGCCCTATATTCCCCATTCTCCAGATCCATTTTAGATCAGCCGCAGGAGATCCCTTCAGCCGTAACTTCTCCCTCGGATCGCTTTTCCGTTGGCGTGCTAAGCTCCGATTTGGCGACGGCGATCCGGAAACCAACGAGATCTTCTTCTATCTGCAGTTCGTAGGCATCATGATCGTCGTTCTTCCGCTTCGCAAACGGTAAGTGATCTACCCTTAATTTCCCATAACCCTCACCGTAATTTAGAAAACCTAATAAAAATTGATTACTAGATGTTATAGGTTTCCAATACAAAAATATGGATTAGATCTTGATTCTAATTTTCTGTTTTGCCAAAACAGCGAACCCTAATTTCCGTAGAGTAGCGATTTTTGAGACGAACTCTCGTCGAGCAACAACCCTCGGTGCCAGGCAAGTGAAACTTGCCAACCTTGTTTAGGCCATGCTTTAGGCCATATCCTTGCTTTTAGCGTGAAAGAGACTAGACCGTGAAATGATAGCGGTCTAGGCGAAAATTCCAAGGTTCTAGCTTGACAACGAAGCTAGAATTGTTTTGTCATGTCATATCATGCATTTGCCTGTCACGTTTACTTTCTTTAAATCTACGCAATTTGATTAAATATCTGCCATGTATTTGCATTCCTACATGCCATTTGACTTGTATGTTGCATCGTAGCACACGCTACAAATCCTTGTACAAATCCGTGTTTCCGTGTTTCCAGCTAGGCACCGTTATGCGGGCATAACCCTACGCCATCCTTGTTAAAAACACTTCCTGGCTCGTGATCCAGAAGCGAGCATTTCATGTTCGGGGTTAAAGCCCTGGCTCGATACACGTGGAGGGGTAGGGATAAACGGTCACTTGAGCGTAAGAGTTGGCCCGTACAGCCACTCTAGCCAAAGGGCGGAATCTCTGTGCACGACGTGCTTACAATACTTGTACTTTTCCTTGTAAATGTTTACTTGCCCATGCCATGTTTTTACCTGCCATGCTTTAAATCATGCCATGTCATAAACTGTTGTTTACCTTACTTGCTGTTCTCCTTGCATAACATGTCATATTATACCATACTCTAGAACTGCTAGGTTGTTTTTACTTTCTTTAGTTTCCTTGCACAAAGTCTTGTAGACTTTGCTGACATGTGCCCCTTCTCTTTGGGTGACGCATGTTAGTTGTTGAGCCGGAGCCTGCTGTTGAGGGCGACGAGTTCGTGAAGTTCGTGCCCGATCCCGTTGCTGACGTTGAGTACGAGGACACTGGCGACCAGTCTTAGTTTCCTTCGCAGTTTCCTTGTTAGTTGTTGTTTAGTTTGGTGGTGAGTAGCACCTTTGTGTTAGTCGTTTTTGTTGTTGGCCATGCTGGGCCTTTTTCTTTCGACTCTGTTATAGCCTTGTGGCTTTTCTGGTTGTTGGATATTTTGTTGGATCTTGAGATTGATAAATTTTTTATTCGTCTCTCTATTATTGTTATCTTTGTTCCGTGTCACGTTACAGGGATCTGCGTGTTATTCCAGACGCTTTACAGGCTTGAAGACTCATAGCTCCCGGCCTGAGCGGGCCTCGTTTCGCCTCGCCTCCATTTTAGGGAAGCGGGTCGTGACATTAGTGGCGAAGAAAAGATGGTGTCTTTGGCAACTTTGAACATTGAGAAGTTCACCGGCCAAAAAGATTTTCGGATTTGGCAGACGAAGGTGAAGAATGTTCTTATGCAGACGGGGTGTTACCAGATCGTATTCGATGTCTCGAGTATCGATAAGGAGGTGACTGCATCCGCTAGGGCGGAGATGGAGAGGAAGGCGTACATCACGATTCAGTTGTCGTTATCAGATAATGTTCTGAGGGAAGTCCTAGATGAGGCGACGACATCTGACATGTGGATGAAGCTTGAGGGACTATATCTGAAGAAATCGTTCACAAGTTGCCTATATTTGCTTCAGCAGCTGTATACTCTCAAGATGAAGTCTGGTTCAGTGATGAAGGATCACATGGATGAATTGAACAAGATTGTGCTGGAGTTGCATGGTATGGATGTGAAGATTGAAGATGAGTAGCAAGCGGTTATCTTGTTGTGCTCATTGCCTAAAGAGTATAATCGGTTTGTTCGATCGATGATTTAAAACCGGACTACTCTCACCGTGGAAGAGGTGAAGGCGGCGTTTCACACGGAGCAACTATGTGGCAAGGTTCAAGGTAGAGATCATGTGAGTAACCGCGAGGAGGCATTGCATGTGAGGGGTCGACACGAAAGGAGAGGAGGCTTCAGGAAGAATAATGACCGCTCAAAATCGAGACACTCGCAGGATAGGTTTGCGAACATCACATGCTACAATTGCCACAAGAAGGGTCATTATTCGAACCATTGTCCTATCAAGAATAAGAAGAAAGGAAAGGAAACCAAGAAGGATTCCGGTTCGGCATCTTTAGGTATTGATGGTGAGCAGGTCCATGATGAAGGTAGAGATACCGAGATTTTTGCTGCAGGGATTGCAGGTGATGCCAACATGGCATGGCTCATGGACAGTGGATGCTCGTATCATATGACTCCTCATAGGAGTTAGTTTGCGACATACCGTTCCAAGAAAGATGGAGGCTCAATCCTCATGGGAAACAATGCAGTGTGTAAAACTGCGGGTATTGGAACCGTTCGAATAAGGATGCATGACGGCATAGTGCGTACACGTGCCGATGTAAGGCATGTCCCAGATTTGCAGAAGAGCCTACTCTCCATAGGCGTGTTGGGCAATACCGGATGTAAGTCGGTCTTTGAAAAAGACCAACTTTGAGTTTCTAAAGGAGCCATGGTGTTATGAAGGGAAAGAATATTGGAAACTTATATGCCCTTCAAGGTACCACAGTTGAAAGTGAAGCAGATGTAAGCACTACGAGCACAGTTTCCAAAGATTCAGCCAAGTTATGGCATAATCGTTTGGATCATCCATGTGACAAAACGCTTGATGTACTCCGAAGAAGAAAACTAATAGAAGCCTCGAAGGAGAGTGTAGAATTCTACGAATCTTGTGTGTACGGTAAGAAGACAAAGCTGCAGTTTAACACGGGAACACATACTAGCAAAGGAACACTTGACTATGTACACACAGATGTGTGGGGACTGTGCCCAAAGCCGTCAAGAGGGGGCGCTAAGTATTTTGTCTTGTTTATTGATAACTACTCTCGCAAAGTCTAGATGTACTTAATGAAGTCAAAGGACCAGACTTTTGATATGTTTCGAGAGTGGAAGACCATGGTGGAGAAGCAAACCTGAAGGCACGTGAAGGTGCTTAGATCTGACAATGGAGGTGAGTTTACCTCGAGGGAGTTTAGAAATTTCTACAAACTCCATGGGATCCGCAGACACTTTAGCATACCCGATGATCCGCAGTCGAATGGTGTGGTTGAGCAGATGAATAGAACATTGTTGGAGAGAGTGCGGTGTTTGAGGCACTCATCCGGTTTGGGGAAGGAATTCTGGGGAGAGATACTCTCGACTGATGTGCACATTGTGAACAGAGTTCCTTCAGTAGAGATTGGCTACAAGATCCCTGAGGAGATGTGGAGTGGTGAAGCTGAAGATTACTCGTACTTCCGCATTGTGGGTTGCCCAGCATACGTGCACGAGATGGGCGACAGGTTGGATCCAAGAGAAAAGAAGTGTGTCTTTCTTGGATATGGTCACGGCGTCAAGGGATATCGTTTGTGGGATCTAGAGGGTCAGAAAGCGATAGTGAGCCGACATGTCACTTTTGATGAGGGTGCAATGCTCAGGGCAGAGCATTCTCACTCAAAAGATGACACGTCCGCAGAGGAGATTTCACTGGAGAGGGTTAATCTTCCGGTCCAACCCACTCAGTGACCAAGCAAAGAGTTGATGGTCGATGCTCCAGTTGAGAGAGATAATGAGGTCCATACTGAGGACCATGTGCAGACACCCGGTACATCTCAGGTACAGATTGACACCTATACAAGTGATGATGGAACGCGGAGATCTAAGAGAGTGAAGAAAGCGCCAGAAAGATTTGGAGCATGGGATTATGCTTGTTATTCTTTCGATGGTATGGCTGCTTATGCACTCAACCTAGAGCACATGGAGCCATCGACATATGGTGGAGCCATAGTCTCGGGAGATGCTGCTCAGTGGCAAGGAGCTATGGAGGAGGAGATGGAGTCTCTTCACCAGAACGACACTTGGGATCTGGTGCCATTATCTAGCAAGAAGCGTGCCATTGGTTGTCGTTGGATATACAAGGTCAAGGAAAGCTCAACTCAAGATGAGAACAATGTCAGGTACAAGGCAAGGTTGGTTGCCAAGGGATTTGCACAACAGAAGGGTGAAGACTACAACGAGATATTCTCACCGGTTGTGTGACATACGTCCATTCGTGTGTTATTGGCGCTAGTTGCTAGCATGGACATGGAGTTGGAGCAACTCGATGTGAAGAACACCTTTCTGCATGGAGATCTTGATGAGGAAATCTATATGCAGTAGCCTGAAGGGTTCAGAGTTGAAGGAAAACAGACTTTGGTGTGTAGGTTGAATAAATCTTTGTATGAGTTGAAGCAGTCACCCAGGCAGTGGTACAAACGATTTGACAGCTTCACGATGGGAGTATGCTTTGAGAGGAGCATCAAGGATCACTGTGTGTATGTTCGTACACTTGAGAATGGCTTGAAGATTTATTTGTTGCTCTATAAGGATGACATGCTAATTGCTTCTATTAGCATGTCGGAGGTGAAGAAGCTGAAGGAGAAGCTAGGGCAAGAATTCGACATGAAGGATTTGGGGCCCGCAAAGAAGATTCTCAGAATGGAGATTGTTCGAGATCGGAAGAAGCATGAGCTTATTGTCACAGAAGGGGTATATTAAGAAGGTACTAGCCCGGTTTGGGATGGATAGTGCGAAGCCCGTGACGACACCTTTGGGAGCTCATTTTCAGCTGTCGGTGAGTCAATCGCCAAGCACCGATGAGGAGAAGACTTACATGTCGCAGGTGCCATATGCAAATGCAGTAGGAAGCTTGATGTATGCGATGGTTTGCACGCGTCCAGATATTGCATAGGCCGTGGGAGTGGTTAGCAGGTATATGGCTAATCCTGGTAAGGAGCATTCGCAGGCCGTCAAGTGGATTCTAAGATATCTACGAGCCACAGCAAGTGTCGGGATTCTCTATGGGAGATGAGACGAAAAGGTGCTGACAGGTTATGTAATGACCTGTATTTCTGGATACACTAGAGTGGAGTTCTATTAATATAAGTCTTTCATTAATATACTTTGATGTATGGATCTCATTAATATACTTGTCAGTTAGCTTATTAATAATGTTATTAATGTTTTGAGATTTAAAATCCAAAAGTTTTAAAAATTCAATTATTTTCAAAATTCAATTTCAAATTTGTTTTTAAAAACTTTCTTTTTTAAAACCTAATTAAACCTATGGCTATTTTAGAAATATTTACCTCATTCAAACCCATTAATCCCTCACAATTATCAATATTATTCAAACTTCCTTATTAACTTGGCCTTAATTCCCTAATAAATATTTTTTTAAAACAAATCTTTTTATTTCAAAAACTTTCCTAATTAACTCTTGCTAATAATTTTCCCCTAATCAATCCTATTTTAAAACAATTCAAATATGTTTATTACTATAACAGTTTTATTTTAAACCCTTCCTAATTTCTTTTTCCCTAAAACTCTTTCTATTTTAAACCCCTCCCAATTCTTTCTAAACCCTAACCCAACCCAGGGAATTCACGCACCTACAACCCCCTTCAATAAAAAAATAAAATCCTATCTCTAAGCCCAGGACATCTCTCTCACCCGTACATGTAGGAAGATATATGCCCATAAGGCAATTAATCTTGATTATACGTCTTGTTCATACCGTATATGGTACGTATTATTCTAAGTATAAAATCATTTGTATTAATATACTTAGATAATATCCATAGATTTATAGTTAGGTCCTTACATATCTAGATGAGATCTCGATTATGAGTAAGTAAGAGACCGAATAGAAACGTAAGTCTAAAACGGTTCGTGATCGTAGATGTGTCGAGAACTGGATATTGACACATCGGATAGATCACCGTGTCTTCGTCTTACCTTCGGGTAATGATGATCTCATAGTCATTCGACTTGGTGAAGTCGGAGACAAGACACATGTGCTCATTGGAGAATGAGTTCACTGAACGACCAAGTTAGAGTTATTAAATGGTTAACTTTAATGATCTGTCTTTAATAACTCTAGGGTGATGATAGGTTAGTTGATCCTTAAGACCTGAAGTCATCTGCACCAACCTGTAAGCGGACGGTGTAGCTTAGACCCATGATCTAGCTTCGAGGACCAGTCCTGATGAAAGATCTTAGGTTGGGTTGCACCTGAAGCTCTCGAGGTGAGTTAATGACTAAGATGGGATTCGTCACTTCCATTAAAGGGAAGTTAGTGTTACAGGCTCAGTACGGTCTTTATATTAATCCTTGGCCGGGGTACGTTGCAAGTAGTACAACGTGTATACAATAAAGACCGCCGTATACTGACCAATGTTGTCTAATAGGGTTGACAGAAAACCATACCCTAAGCCAACAATAAACACAGTCTTGACGAAGGGATTTTAGCTAACGGCATTCATCACTGAAACAGCCAATGCAAACCCTATGATACTTTTGTCAAAGGGTCGATCACGTTATGATGACTCTGAAACAGGGACGACAGCTACTGCTCGTAGTGACCGTCGTCTAGGGGTTTCGAGCCCCAACCTGTAGTAAGGTCAGGCTGTAGGGTCTAACACCGAGTAGTGTTCGTGTCTTAGTAATAGGAATATAGAAAAGAGAGAAATATCATTTGATGATATTAAACATTCACAAAACGGTTGTGAATATTAGTCGCATTAGCAATAGGGACACAACGTTGCATTAGATGCTAACCTTGACTAAACGTGTTGTAAATTAGTTACGAAGAATTTAGTAGGAACAAACTTGTTGGAAAGGGTTACCTGGATGACGGGATCGTCCCGGTCTAAACACAGGTTCAAACCGCGTCCAAATCGGAGCTCAAACGAGTCCAGAAACGCAGAAATAGTTCAAGGAGAAGTGGGTTAGACCCACTGGGCCAAAAGGCCCATGTGCAAAGGCAAAACGGGCGCCGCCCGCTGGCTGCAACGGGCGTACGCCCGCTACAGCAGCGGGCGCGGCCCACTGCACAGCGGGCCAGCGCCCGCTGATGCAGCGGGCACGGCCCGCTGCTTGCAGCGGGCGCCCGCCCGCTGCGGCAGCGGGTGTGCGGCCCGCCCTTTCTCCCTTGGGCGGGCGCGCCCGCTAAGCCTAGCGGGCGTGCCCGCAACTTAAGTCAAATTAGGGTTTTTTGAAACCCCTAATGACGGCTACGAATTTTGAGAAATTGCTAAACTTTGAGCAATTGTTTGAGGGGTCAAACGAAGTCGAAATTCGTCGCCGTCAGTTCCTACGCGTTCACCATTCCAAGCTCTTCTGATTGATAGCTTGTTTGGTGTCTGAAGTTTAGTATGCGAGGAGAATTAATTAGTTAAAGTTTGACTTTGTGAAAGGCTAACTTTAAAATTGAAATTAAGCCAAATGGCTTAAATTGAATTTTTCTCTTCATGAGGATTGTCCCACATTGCCCGCAACGAGAGGTTGAGTGTTCACTCCCTATATAAATATGGGTGCACTCTCCTCGTTGAAAAACACACCAGTCAACGATCGAGTAGCTCCAGAATTTTAGAGCAAGCTCGATCCGCGACTAAATCTCTCTCTCTATTTTCCTGTTCTCCGGAGTAGTCCTAGCACGACTACGAAGGGGGTTTGGATCTGATCCGGACGTCTAAGACGCGGGTTTCTTCTCAAGTGAAACTTTCTACCGCGTGTGATCGGCTCGGAGGCGAAAGCAACTCGGGCGGATCGATGCGAGGGTGCGAGGCGGCTCAGGCAGATCGAGTCAACGCGGCTCGGCTACGAGGAGCTTCTCAAGACGGTGCGGTACATCTTGCCTGCCCCAGGGCCAAGATTCCGGGTATGTGGTTAAGCTTTTTAGTGTAGATTTTATTAGTCGCTTTAGTGTAGATCCTACTTGGGGTGGTCAGATCCACCCCAAGTTGGCATAGATCGGGCTAGGTTCTGGCTCCCTAGAGCCTAGCTAAATAGTTTAGCTAGTGTAGAAATTTTGATTTCTGGTTTTCCGCTGCGCTTTCGTGCCTCCGTGGTCCGTCCGACTTAGGACGGATACGGATCCGAGCTCTGGGGGTCCGCCAAAAATCCCAACAGTGGTATCAGAGCTTGTTGAGCTTGAGTACGGGTTCTCGGGTTATGAGCCGACCCGAAGTAATCGCTCTTACCGTACCAAGTCCCGATAAGATGGTGATCTTATAATGGGTTGGTCATTGTCGAGAGGCATGCCGTAAAACAAGTTTCTGAGGTATCTTGTGACGGGTCTAGGGTGCCATGGATGATCGGCCTTAACAGCGTCGCAATGATATCAGAGTGATACCCAATAGTGGTATCAGAGCCACGGTTATGCTATAGATCTACTATAGTGACTTCTTAAATCTTTAAAAATGCTATTTTAACATGTACAAACTATTTTGCTTAATGCTAAATAGTTTTAAAAATTGTTTCGTGTTTTAAAAATTGTTTTTGCAACACGGAATTTTTTTTGGACTATTTACTTTATGCGATAAATTTTAAATAGGTCTCCAACATTTAAATACTTTATAAATTTTTTTTATGAGATATGAAAATTTTTAGGGGGTGTTTAAAGTTTATGTAAACTTTATAGAAAAATTTTATTTTTGAAATTTAAGAATTTTTCTTTAGTTACATAAAAGTTAGAGATCTTTAAAACTTTATTTGAAAGCTTCTAAAAGGATTTCTAAAAGTTTTAAAAGAGTTTTAAAATTGTTTTAAAATATGTAAGTAATAGAAATGATTTTATTTCATGAGATGAAACATAAATTAATTTCTTTTTATTACATAGATGTTTCTAAAATTATTATGTGATATTTTAATTTTAGAAATAAGGTTAAAAATTTTTAAAGGCCTAGGTTAAAAAATTATTAGATAATTTTGTACGACCTAGTTTTATGCGATAAAAATTTTTATGGAGGCTTTAAATTTTTAATCTTTAATTTTAAGTGTTAAAATTTAGATTTGCATGTTTGTATTATGTAGATAATTTTAAACTTGCAAATACACTTTATATGTCACTAAAATGAAACTTTCTGTTATGCGGATAAGTTAGTTGTTTCATTTCATGTTGAATAATGTATTCACAAACCTTATTAGGTTAGCCATTAAAATTTTATAAGATGAAATTTTAATATGACAGTGACATGCTATGTTTGATAAAACAAAACAACATCGAACCTAATACCTGATTAGGGTAGTCCCTTTGTTTGTAAATCATTTCATTAAAACGTTTAATTAATGATTTTCATAAAAGACAATGTTGAATTGTTTTATTAAAATCCTAATTAGATTGGGGTAGCAAGTTGAACGAAGAACCTTATAGTTGACAAGGACTTAATAAAAGCTGTTCAACCAATCCGAATTTTTTTGAATTTTAGGATCCACTAGTTGGTAAGGATTAACTAGTTCTCTTAATTAAAAGCCATTTAGTTGTTTGGAAAACATAAAATTGATGACAACTCCTTCAATGGATCATGATGTCGGTTAATGTGCTTGGCTAAAGTTTTTGGACCAACCTAGCTAGACTGGGTAACAAGTGGTCCTGGCTTAGTCAATTCCCTGGCCGCGTCCGCTGGACCGCAAGGAGTCGATTCATGACTATGTAAGTCCATCGACTATACCTAAGTCAATACGATAATAATCTTGTTCAAGATAAATCGTAGCCCTCCTTGTTTTAGGAGTTGGCAACTGTAAGAAACATGTTTCGGTTGTTGAGCTACACTCAAGCCGTGACATGTCAATCTTATAGAAACCGATTTCTTGATTGACATCTTAACCTGACTGAAACCGTTGTCTCATCCCTCGAGCCTCGGCGCAAGTCTAACCAAGAATGTAGTCTAAGACCTGACCCAAACCGGTGCGTCGTGCATACACCGAGCAAAGGGGCAAGTCAGGCTAGACACGAAAACAAGGGTCCGACTAGGCTAGCCATTGTGATCCGGTTGAGCACACTCATGATCACAAATGACTAGGGGTAAAATCGATAGGGAATCATAGATAATATGATTGACGACAAGTTCGTCTACCGACTGCAGAGTCGGACAACTTGTTGAGATACACTCAAGGTTGTCAAACTCAGGGTAGTCGGATCCCTCTCTCACAAATGTTATTTTATAATAAATTGTTTATTATTATGGCTTTAAATAAATTTAGTGGGAGAATATAGTTTTATTAAAACCATTAAAACTATACTACGAACATATACTAACTAAAGTATCTATAAAATGCAGAATGGACTCAGGTCTAAAATACATGGTAGAAAAGAACGTGCTGGATGGAACCAACTACAAAGACTGGCTTAGGAACATTAAGTTGGTCCTTTCCCTAGCTGGGATTGGATACATATTGTTCGAGGACGCTCCGGAGAAGCCCGATGAGGATTCGACCCACGAAGAGAAAGAAGCCTTTAAATTGTACCAGAGGGATGCAGAGAAGACAAGATGCCTTACTCTAGCTTCGATGACCAACGAGCTGCAAAGGAAGCATGAACATATGGATGTTCAGAGCATACTCCTTAATGCACACGAGTTGTATGGCAAGCGATCCAGAGCTGCCAAGTTCGAAGCTACTAGCAACCTCTGGGGCACAAAGATGACGACAGGGCCCGTACAAGATCATGTAATCAAGATGATCGGGTACGTAGAGGACGCCGCCCAGTTAGGATTTGTCCTGGACAATGAGATGTCTACGGACATTATCCTAAAGTCTTTAACTCCCGAGTTCAAGCCCTTTATAACTGGCTTTATAATGAACAGCCTTGAGACGGATCTTCCTGGTCTCCTCAATATGCTCCGGCAATTTTAGGAGATTGAGAAGAAGCCGACTGCACTGGTTGTTGGCTCTGCTACTTCCGACCAGCCGAAAGGCAAGGGAAAGAAGAGGTAGGTCCCACAACCTGCGAATGCTAAGAATGGGAAGAAGAAGAACAAAGGGGCCCCGTCGAAATCTGAGTGCTTCCATTGCCATAAGATTGGCCACTGGAAGAGGAACTGCAAGATCTATCTTGCAGAGAAGAAGAAGGGGCATACTGATGACTCTACCTCAGGTACAAATTAAATTCAATTAAATGCAATTATTTCCATTCATATAGTATGAGATACTTATAGACATCTGTGTAATGTATACAGGTGGCTGATATGAACCGGAGATTGGAGAAGTACGGAGATCGGTCAGCAATCAAAGCAACAGTTGCTGCTGGGACCGCTCAAAGACTCCTGGAGACGATGATCGTGATGGAGATGATATTTTTCTTACTTGAATAAAATGTATCATCTTTAAGGATCGAAAACAATGAATGAGTGCTTTGCACTCAAGGTTTATTTTTGATAAACAAGTTAAGGTTCTTTTCATGAACCCGTTGTTTTGGAATGGATGTCTCGTTTGTTGCAATCGAAATTGAATCGACTTAAATTCTGTGGATGTGGCTTTTCTGTGATGGTTGCGTATATTTTCGAATAATGGTGTATAGCTTCGATAATATTGATTTTGGAGCTGACTAAATGTTAAAAGTCAATCAGTAGTTAAGTATAGGTTCCAGGGGGCGTATAAATTGTGTGCGATCACAATAATACGCATATCAAGATTAATTCTTGATAATTTGCATCTAGTTATTAAAAGGTTAATGCTAAATGTAGTTAACAGGAACAAGTACAGTGTAGGACGTTTTGATTGAACGAGTCAATGTCAAGATTCCTTAAAACGATCTTGACTTGACTCATTCGTCAAACCGAACCTGACACTTGTGCATTCTATCTGAGGCACTTACCAAATGGTTATTTTTGCACATAAATCTAAATATGATTTAGATATTATGTTGAAGAAATTTAACCAGGTAATTCTTAAAGTCAGTGGGAGCGAGCTCATATACTTAGTTCCGTTTTTGTGACTAAGTAAAAAGGATATTTCACTTTAATGAATCTTCTATATAAATCATTAAGTCAAAATTGTTTTGATTTAATCGTATATATATAGAGACTTAGGGTGTCAAATATGTGCTTGACATATTGACACAATAAAGTGGAGTGAGCTAGAACTGACTTACGGAAATGTTAGACCCCACATCTAAATCGTATAAGCTAACTGTTAGCTATACGAAGTTAGGAAAATTGATCCAGATCATTTTTCCAAAGGATCAACCCTGTGTGATCAAGAGATGTGATTTCAATCCATTAAAATTCGTTGTAGATACTTATTAGTAGAACCATTCTTAGGTTTGCCATATCAAATGTCAAAGTGACTGATATGCTATAACGGTATGAGATACCGAGATAAATAGCCTAAGTACAAGTGGGAGATGTCGGAAGATATATGCCCATAAGGCAATTTATCTTGATTATACGTCTTGTTCATACCGTATATGGTACGTATTATTCTAAGTATAAAATCATTTGTATTAATATACTTAGATAATATCCATAGATTTATAGTTAGGTCCTTACATATCTAGATGAGATCTCGATTATGAGTAAGTAAGAGACCGAATAGAAACGTAAGTCTAAAACAGTTCGTGATCGTAGATGTGTCGAGAACTGGATATCGACACATCGGATAGATCACTGTGTCTTCGTCTTACCTTCGGGTAATGATGATCTCATAGTCATTCGACTTGGTGAAGTCGGAGACAAGACACAGGTGCTCATTGGAGAATTAGTTCACTGAACGACCAAGTTAGAGTTATTAAATGGTTAACTTTAATGATCTGTCTTTAATAACTCTAGGGTGATGATAGGTTAGTTGATCCTTAAGACATGAAGTCATCTACACCAACCTGTGAGCGGACGGTGTAGCTTAGACCCCATGATCTAGCTTCGAGGACCAGTCCTGATGAAAGATCTTAGGTTGGGTTGCACCTGAAGCTCTCGAGGTGAGTAAATGACTAAGATGGGATTCGTCACTTCCATTAAAGGGAAGTTAGTGTTACAGGCTCAGTACGGTCTTTATGTTAATCCTCGGCCGGGGTACGTTGCAAGTAGTACAACGTGTATACAATAAAGACCGCCGTATACTGACCAATGTTGTCTAATAGGGTTGACAGAAAACCATACCCTAGGCCAATAATAAACACAGTCTTGACGAAGGGATTTTAGCTAACGGCATTCATCACTGACACAGCCAATGCAAACCCTATGATACTTTTGTCAAAGGGTCGATCACGTTATGATGACTCTGAAACAGGGACGACAGCTACTGCTCGTAGTGACCGTCGTCTAGGGGTTTCGAGCCCCAACCTGTAGTAAGGTCAGGCTGTAGGGTCTCACACCGAGTAGTGTTCGTGTCTTAGTAATAGGAATATAGAAAAGAGAGAAATATCATTTGATGATATTAAATATTCACAAAACGGTTGTGAATATTAGTCGCATTAGCAATAGGGACACAACGTTGCATTAGATGCTAACCTTGACTAAACGTGTTGTAAATTAGTTACGAAGAATTTAGTAGGAACAAACTTGTTGGAAAGGGTTACCTGGATGACGGGATCGTCCCGGTCTAAACACAGGTTCAAACCGCTTCCAAATCGGAGCTCAAACGAGTCCAGAAACGCAGAAATAGTTCAAGGAGAAGTGGGTTAGACCCACTGGACCAAAAGGCCCATGTGCAAAGGCAAAACGGGTGCCGCCCGCTGGCAGCAACGGGCGCACGCCCGCTGCAGCAGCAGGCGGGCTCCCGCTGCATCAGCGGGCGCGGCCCGCTGCTTGCAGCGGGCGGGCGGCCCGCCCTTGCTCCCTTGGGCGAGCGCGCCCGCTAAGCCTAGCGGGCGCGCCCGCAACTTAAGTCAAATTAGGGTTTTTTGAAACCCCTAATGACGGCTACGAATTTTGAGAAATTGCTAAACTTTGAGCAATTGTTTGAGGGGTCAAACGAAGTCGAAATTCGTCGCCGTCAGTTCCTACGCGTTCACCATTCCAAGCTCTTCTGATTGATAGCTTGTTTGGTGTCTGAAGTTTAGTATGCGAGGAGAATTAATTAGTTAAAGTTTGACTTTGTGAAAGGCTAACTTTAAAATTGAAATTAAGCCAAATGGCTTAAATTGAATTTTTCTCTTCATGGGGATTGTCCCACATTGCCCGCAACGAGAGGTTGAGTGTTCACTCCCTATATAAATAGGGGTGCACTCTCCTCGTTGAAAAACACACCAGCCAACGATCGAGTAGCTCCAGAATTTTAGAGCAAGCTCGATCCGCCATTAAATCTCTCACTCTATTTTCCTGTTCTCCGGAGTAGTCCTAGCACGACTACGAAGGGGGTTTGGATCTGATCCAGACTTCTAAGACGCGTGTTTCTTCTCAAGTGAAACTTTCTACCGCGTGTGATCGGCTCGGAGGCGAAAGCAGCTCGGGCGGATCGGTGCGAGGGTGCGAGGCGGCTTAGGCAGATCGAGTCAACGCGGCTCGGCTACGAGGAGCTTCTCAAGACGGTGCGGTACATCTTGCCTGCCCCAGGGCCAAGATTCCGGGTATGTGGTTAAGCTTTTTAGTGTAGTTTTATTAGTCGCTTTAGTGTAGATCCTACTTGGGGTGGTCAGATCCACCCCAAGTTGGCATAGATCGGGCTAGGTTCTGGCTCCCCAGAGCCTAGCTAAATAGTTTAGCTAGTGTAGAAATTTTGATTTCTGGTTTTCCGCTGCGCTTTCGTGCCTCCGTGGTCCGTCCGACTTAGGACGGATACGGATCCGAGCTCTGGGGGTCTGCCAAAAATCCCAACAGTACAAGCCCTAGCCTCCAATCTCCCTCTACAAACCGAACCCATTCCCTAAGAAACCTAGCCCCACAAAACCCTACAGCATCTTCCCCTCTTCTCCTCTAAGACCTAACACCCTAAAAACCCTAGGTAAAATCCCTACCCCCTGCAACTAAATCTAACTCTCCCCCTACAAAACCTAGCAGTACCCAGCCCCTACAAGCCCTAGGAGAACCCGAACTCAGCCCCTTCCTCTTCTATAAACCCTAGCCCGTCCCCCTAACCCTAGATCTCACCCACTGCCGCCCCTAAGTCTGCAGTCACTGCCCGACATACCCTCACCCTCCCTCCGAGCCTTTCTGACGCCAGCTCGCCCGCAAAACACCCCGCCACCCCCAAGTCGCGCCGTCCTCACCTTCCGCAAGCTTGCACCCCTCCTTCTGTCGGCCAAGCCCTCAGGCCTCTCCCCTCCGCATGCAAGCATTTCTAAGCCCCTCTCCTTCACCTCACGTCGACCACCCCCTCAACCCCTCACCGACGTTGCTGCACACCTCCTTCCGAGGCCTTACAGAGCCCCGCCGCCTGTAACCTCTCCGCCGCACCTCGCCAACGCCGGTGCCTCTCCCAGCTCTCCGACAGCCACCCTTCATCACCTCTTCGACCGGCCACCATTATCTTCGGCGCCCTAGCACTTCCCCGCCGTCGCCTGCAGTCAGGGAGCTCCGCCCCGACGTCCAGCAGCCCCTGTGGCTCCTTCACCTACAACAACCAACGAAGGCACGTGAAGCTCTAAAGGTTAGTTTGTAGTTGTTAGCAGTTTTTATTTGTTAGAGGTTAGTTAGTATATAGTTTTTAAGGATTAGTTGTGGGTAATAATCATATGTATATTATTTTTTTTCTTGCCTGTTAGCAGTTGTTCAGTTTCTTAATATGGGTTAACATACGTTAGTTATATTATATTAGTAGCTGTTAGTATTATTGTTAATAATAGATGTTAGATTATAAAACGTACTGCTTGTTTTTTTATTAGTAAGAACATTACTAGGGTTTCTCCACTTAATTTATTTTAGGGTATACTATTATATTAGTGGTTTGATGTTATAGGTATATTAGTGAATTAGTTTAACAGTAGGTTATGAATATGTTATGAAGCTCAGATTTTATAAAGCCTATAACAGCGTTTATATATATTTTGGTTGTTATCTAAATGTGCTTATACACAAAAACCATGATGTACACAGATTATAATATTAACCTAATAATAAAATAGTACCCTTTATCTAATAATTGAATAAATAAGTTAGTTGATTAATAAGTTATTTTTCATCTAAACTGATATCGAAACCGAATGATGCAGAGAACATCCGCGCCTCCTGTACGGACCCATCGACACCAAAATCACCAGAAATAGGCAAGCGTGCAGTTTATTACATGTATTTATATGTTACTCTTTTAAAAATTAAACTGTGATATATTGTACACAAGGTTGCCACGACACATTGACACTAAAACCCTTAACGAAATGCTAAAACTTGAACTCGCGTGCGTATGTGTGGACACCATTAAGAAAAATGAACATACTTGTTACGACATGAAACGTACAGACAGTGAAACGAACAACTTGAATAACATAGAACATGATAGCCGGTTTGGCTAACTCACAGATAAATGCATGCCGTTGGTCATAGACATACATGCCGTAGGCTCATAGACATACATGCAGTTGGCTCATAGTTGGCTACTCTCGTCGGTCACATCTGATTAGTCTGGCTCATGTTTCAGTAGGGTCACATGTGACTAGTCAGGCTCGTATTTCAGTATATGACGGTTTAGCATTCTGGCTCATGGTCCAGAAAGTACACGTGGGTGGGATTGGGTTCTCGGGCACTAGCCGATAGTAAACGGGTCGCCTTCGAGGGCACTTGAAGGTGGATTCACTTACTAGCCGTCTAACGACGGGAGCCTTAGTCACGGGCTTGCACACACAATTAAACAACTTGAAAAAGGACGTTAACTTATAGAATTGCTGTTACTTTATTTGAACTGCCATGTTTCATTTTCATAATAGAACTGCATGCTAGTGTAAATTCTTATAACTGCTTTAAACTGTTATATGTAATCTTTTATATATCTTGCCAAGGGACCCCTTCTAACCATAACTTGCCAGGACCCTTGCTGACATACATTCTATGTTGTTTGAATGTATGTCAGGTCTTGAGACAGGGTACCAGGAGGACGAGCTGCTGGATCAGAGTGATCCGTTGGACCAGGAGTACGTCGACCCAAAAGTTCTCCCTACAGATGACCAGTCGTAGAGATTCAACTGTTGTTGCTGCTTTAGAGTTTTATTTTTCTGCTTATCTGTTGGGTGTGTACCCACTTTGTAGACTCTGTTTGATGGCCATGCTTGGGGCCTTACTTTATTTGTGTATCTTCCTTTTCTGGATGTTGGCTATCATTATGATTATTTCTGTTGTTCTATTGCATGCAAGAATCTGCGTTTGGTTATTATTCACAGACGCTTATTGAGCTTAAGCTTCACCGCTTCAGCCCATGCGAACCCGCTCGCGTCCTCGCTCCCAAATATAATGGGAAGCGGGGCATGACAGGTTTTTGTGGTGGCCCATGCATGTCGTGCATTATGCAAAACTCAGAAAAATGGAAATAGTAACATTAGCCAAAACGTCTGGATTCAACTGGTACACGAAATTTACACGAGTTTTCTTGTTTCAGCATGGCATGATGACACAACACCCAGAACAGAAATGGAGCCAGTGGTAGTGGTACTCTTGACATCAATGAACTCGTCTGAGTTATGAGGGGAATGCTGGAGATCCAGCAGGAGCTGATCCAGTGGAGCCAACAACCTGCTCCGACACCACCACCACCCCTCGAGCTGAACCTGCAGTGAAGCAGTTCCATGAGTTGCAACCCAGGAGCTTCTCGGGAAAAGAAGGGCCTTTAGGAGCTGAAGAATGGGTTTAAGGGACTGAAGATAAGCTGAGTGCTGCACGTATCCCTAAGGCTGGATGGGTTGATGTAGCGAAACTCCAGCTGACCGACAATGCTAGGAGCTGGTGGCAACTGGAGGAGAGACGTCTGGTCAGGCTGATCTCTTGGGGTATGTTTCGGGAAAGGTTCGATGCTAAATACTTTCCCAAAGCAGCCAAAAGAGAGCTTCATCAGCGTTTTGCTAATCCGGTCCAAGAAGATAGGACCATGGATGAGTATGAGTCTGAGTTTGCCATGCTTAGCTGTTTTGCACCCCACATGGTTGAAGACCCTGAAGACTGTGCGTTTCAGTTTCCCAAAGGCCTAAATCCCAAGGTCTAAGTCTCGATGACCTCGGCGAGATTGATGACCCTTCAAGACGTTTTAGATTTTGCACGAGAGCATGAGATTGTGGCGAGACTCCCCGTGGGACCTTCAGCTGGAGGAGGCAAGCGTCTCATGGAGCCGCTTAGGGTGGTGCCCAGAAAAAATTTCCGACCTCCGCATACCACACAGTTCAAGAGGCCATGTGCTCATGTCGATCGATCGCAGCTGACTTGCTACTTTTGTGGCAAGACTGGAACTAGAAGAAGGATTGCAGGAGGATGCTGAACCAGTGCCTGATTTGCAGATCACCTGCACATACTGCAAGGGACTGCCCCCACGACAAGGACCGTCGAGCACCTATCGGAGTACCTGAACCTATTCAATGAGTAGTGCCTATACCTGTTTAGCGAGGAGCACCCGGACCTACTCAGCATGGACCACCTCTGATTCCACAGAATCAGGCCAATCAGCAGGCCAATCAGCCGAAGGCCAGGCATTCACGATGACATATGCAGAGGCAGAGGCTGAGGATGAAGTGATCACATGTAACCTTTATATCTTGTATTTATTATTTCTCTTATATTCGTGCTTGTTAGTTAGTTTTCCTTGCTAAGTTTATTATTATTATCTTAGGTGTTATCTTAGTGGCCTCCCATCCGGCTCTGACTTTATTTGAATTCGGAGCTTCTCTGTGTATTATATCCCAAAAGTTTGTAGTTAAGCACTTGATCCCTACATATCCACTTCCCAAGAGATCGAATATTACAACCGAAAGTGGCGTAGTGAGTGTTACCTTGGGATGCAAATCATGTCCTTTAGTGATTTACGGACATGAGTTCTATGCAGACTTCATGGTCCTGGACACCCCTAACTTTGATGCTATTCTCGGCATGGATTGGTTGGGGACATTCTATGCTAGTATCGACTGTCATAAGAAGAATGTAGTATTTGAGATTCCTGACCATCCGGTGTTCGAATTCATCAGTGGTAGTCATTCGCTCGGGCCTATCAGATTTCGGGCTCAGCTGAACGAATAGATCCTCGCATCTATGCAAGTCGAACCGTTTGAAGCCTGTAGTGGTTCGTGACTTCGAAGATGTATTTCCCGAGGATATTTCTGGACTGCCGCCTGACAAAGCTTTGGAGTTCAGTATCGACATGATGCCGAATACTCAGCCAATCTCGAAGGGACCTTACCGTATGGCTCCAGCAGAACTTGAAGAGCTACGGAAGCAGTTGGATAATCTGTTGCAGAAAGGATTCATTCATCCCAGCGTATCTCCATGGTGTGCACCTGTACTGCTGGTTAAGAAGAAGGATGGATTGAGAAGAATGTGCGTGGATTATCGGGAGCTGAACAATGTCACTGTGAAGAATAAGTACCCGCTACCTCGCATAGATGATATCTTTGATCAACTCGGAGGATCATGAGTTTTCTCGAAGCTGGACCTCAGGAGTGGATACCATCAGGTGAAGGTCAAGAATGAGTATATCTACAAGACGGCCTTTCGGACCAAGTATGGACCCTACGAGTTCGTTTTCATGCCATTTGGTGTGACCAACGCTCCTACAGTATTCATGAACCTCATGAATCTGATATTTTACGAGTTTCTGGATAAATTCATAGTGATATTTATTGATGACATATTGGTCTACTCGAAGAGTGAAGAGGAGCATGTCGAGCACCTGAGGATTGTGTTGGAGACACTTCGACGTCACCAGTTGTATGCCAAGTACAGCAAGTGCGAATTCTGGTTGGACCGTATCACATTCCTTGGACATGTGGTATCCGGCGATGGTATCTCGGTCGACCCAGAGAAAGTTGCTTCAATCAAAGATTGGCCTACCCCTCGATCAGCATCAGACATCTGAAGCTTCCAAGGATTGGCGGGCTACTACCGTCGATCCATTCAGGATTTCTCGAGGATAGCAGAGCCCATGACTCGACTGACGAGGAAGGACGTCAAGTTTTTTTGGTCAGACTCCTGTGAGTAGGCATTTGGGACCTTGAAAGTGAGGCTGACATCTGCACTAGTACTGGCTATTCCAGATAGGACTGGAGGATTCGAGATATTTTGTGATGCCATGAGCAAAGGTCTTGGATGTGTTCTACATCAACACGATCATGTAGTTGCTTACGCTTCTTGACAGTTGAAGATCCACGAGAAGAATTATCCGACTTACTACTTGGAGTTAGCTGCTGTCATCTTCGCTTTGAAGATTTGGAGACATTTCTTACTGAGTGAGAAAGTGAAGATCTTCACTGATCACAAAAGTTTGAAATATATTTTTACTTAGAGGGAGTTAAATATGAGACATCACAGATGGTTAGAGCTGATGGCTGATTACGACATCGACCTCCAGTATCACCCAGGGAAGGTTAATGTCGTACCCGACGCATTGAGTAGACTCCCAACAGTCATATCGCTTACATTTCATTAGAGGCTACAGCAGGATTTGCATAAGATGAGCACAGAGGTTGTGTTACCTGGAGTCACATCGTCGTTGATGAATATGCAGATTCAGTCGATGATAGTGGATCGGATCAAAGCTGCACAGTCTGGAGATGTAAAACTGCAGAGGATCCGAGAGCAAGTTGAAGCTGGACTTCGGACGGATTTCATTATTCATAAGGATGGTTCATTGAGATATGGCAGTAGGATCTGCGTACCTTCAGATGATATCAAAGATGACCTGATGAATGAAGCTCATAGCTCTCCCTATTCCATTCATCCTAGCGGCACCAAGATGTACAAGGATCTCCGTCTGAATTTTTGGTGGCACCGTATGAAGAGGAGCGTAGCTCGGAGCATCGCCAAATGTCTCGTGTGTCAGTAAGTGAAGGCTGAACACCATCGTATAGCTAGATTGCTTCAACCCTTGCCAATTCCAGAGTGGATGGCAACATATCACCATGGACTTCGTAACTGGACTACCTCGGGGCACCAAGCAAAATGACGCGATTTGGGTTATCGTTGACCGACTAACCAAGTCTGCGCATTTCATTCCTTTCCGAGTAGGACCATCTATGGAGATACTAGCGAAGAAATACATGGAGGTAATTATCTTCTCATACCTTTATAACTTCTTTCTAGTACATGTCGTGATGTGAATGATATCGTACAGGAGATTGTGCGATTGCATGGAGTCCCCATGAGTATCGTCTCCGATCGAGACACGAGATTCACGTCCCAGTTTTGGAAGAGTCTGCAGACGAATCTGGGTACCAGTCTGAGTTTCAGCACTGCATATCACCCGCAGACTGATGGACAGTCGAAGCGCACTATCCAGATATTGGAGGACATGTTGAGAGCTTGCATGATGGATCTTAAGGGTTTGTGGGAAGACCATCTACATCTAGTGGAGTTCGCCTACAACATCAGCTATCAAGCCAGTATTGGCATGGCACCATTTGCTGCACTTTTTGGAAGGAAATGTCGACCCCGCTGAGTTGGGATGACATTGGAGATAGATAGCTGTTGGGACCAGAGATGATAGTTGAGGCTGTGGATGTAGTGCGTACCATCAGTGATAAGCTTCGTGTTGCACAGGATCGGTACAAGCATTGGGCTGATACTAAAGAACGTCCTTTGGAATTCAAGGCTGGAGATCATGTATTCTTAAAGATATCCCCGAACAGAGGAGTGATCCATTTTGGGAAGCGCGGCAAGCTCAGTCCGAGATTCATTGGACCATTTGTTGTGCTAGAGCGAGTTGGAGAGGTAGCCTATCGTCTATCACTGCCGCCTTCATTGGAGGGAGTACATGATGTTTTTCATGTATCTTAACTGCTTCGTTACATCAGTGACCCGTCACACGCCGTCGAATACTCGGAGATTACGGTTCGACCGAACCTGACTTATGAGCAGCAGCCGGTGCAGATCTTAGACTGATATCAGAAGATACTCAGGAACAAGGTCATCGAGCTCGTGCGAGTGATGTGGCGTCATGATTCGCCTGGAGAGTCCACATGGGAATGGGAAGACAAAATGCGAGAGTGTTACCCTTATTTGTTCACTGCCCCTTAGTTGATTGAAATTCCGAGGACGGAATTTTCTTAAGGTGGATAGAATGTAACGACCTGTATTTTTGGATACACTAGTCTGGAGTTCTATTAATATAAGTCTTTCATTAGGGTAATAATTATATGTAAATTATTTTTTTCTTGCCTATTAGTAGTTGTTCAGTTTGTTAATATGGGTTAACATATGTTAGGTATATTATATTAGTAGCTGTTAGTACTATTGTTAATAATAGATGTTAGGTTATAAAACGTACAGCTTGTTTTTTAATAGTATGAGCATGTACTAGGGTTTCTCCACTTAATTTATTTTAGGGTATACTATTATATTGGTGGTTTGAAGTTATAGGTATATTAGTTAATTAGTTTAACAATAGGTTATGAAGCTCAGATTTTATAAAGCATATAACAGTGTTTATATATATTTTAGTTGTTATCTAAATGTGCTTATACACGAAAACCATGATGTACACAGATTATAATATTAACATAATAATAAAACGGTACTCTTTAAATAAATAAGTTAGTTGATTAATAAGTTATTTTTCATCTAAACTGATATCGAAACCGAATGACGCAGAGAACGTCCGTGCCTCCTGGACCCGTCGACACCAAAATACCCGGAAACAGGCAAGCGTGCAGTTTATTACATGTATTTATATGTTACTCTTTTAAAACTTAAACTGTGATATATTGTACACAAGGTTGCCACGACACATTGACGCTAGAACCCTTAACGAAATGCTAAAACTTGAACTCGCGTGCGTGTGTGTGGACACCATTAAGAAAAATGAACCTACTTGTTACGACATGAAACGAACAGACAGTGAAACGAACAACTTGAATAACATACAACATGATAGCCAGTTTGACTAACTCACATGCCATTGGCTCATAGACATACATGTCGTTGGCTCATTGATATACATGACGTTGGCTCATAGTTGGCTACTCTCGTCGGTCACATGTGACTAATCTGGATCGTGTTCCAGTAGGGTCACATGTGACTAGTCTGGCTCGTGTTCCAGTATATGACGGTTTAGTAATTTGGCTCGTGGTCCAGAAAGTACACGTGTGTGGGGTTGGGTTCCCGGGCACTAGCAGGTAGTAAACGGGTCGCCTTGGGGGGCACTTGAAGGTAGATTCACTTACTAACCGTCTAACGACGGGAGCTGATCGATCCAAAATGTAACTCCGAGAACAACCAAGTATGGCACAAATTACACGGAGATAAATCCCCGGCAACGGCGCCAAAAACTTGATCGATCCAAAATGTAACTCCGAGAACAACCAAGTATGGCGCAAATTACACGGAGATAAATCCCCGGCAACGGTGCCAAAAACTTGATCGCGTCCGAGTGTACACCCGAAAAACGACCTGTAGTTTTACCGCAAGCGCATGGTGTAGCGGCGAGCGGGTATCGAACTCAGGGAGGACAAATGACCGTGTCTTTTTCCAATCACCTAGCTATCAAGAGAATCAATTTAATAAAGCGTCCAGGGATAGGGAATCCCCACTACGAACCTTCTCTCATCATTGTGATTCATAAGTTTCATTATTGCTAAACTTGAATATGGGTGAACTAGTCGCAACTAAATGTAGAACCAAGCTCACGCTCTCGTGCTATTGCCGGTCTATAGCAAACATAGGATAGGGCCCACTCTCGCGCAAACCCTAGCCTAAGCCTCTAGCGTGAAGAACGTCATCATCGTTCAATCATATCTCGAGTCCACTCTCGTGCAAACTCGAGCTACGACCTAGGTTGTGATAGTTCCTATCTGTCCAATCTCTTGCAAACGGATATGGGTATAGAATCGCAATTAAAAATCCTAGCTTTGGTCCAATCTCTTGCAAACCAAGTCTAGAGAGATCCAATTGTCAATCTAAATCGAATATCTAGGCCTTCCTATCAATTGGGATCCAATCTTTTGCAAATCCCAATCGATATGAATCCCTAGCTATCCGTAATTAATCAATCTCAACCTAACCCTAATCAATTCTAGCAACAATTCCACAAATTCATCACAATTTAGAAATAGGGTCCATAGGGTTCATCCCCATGCCCTAGAACATCAAATCTACTCACTAGACATCATGCAAATCTCAGAAATATCAACAATAATATTGGCACAATTCATTGCAAAAGAGAAATAATGCATAAAAATAGAGTTTTCAATAGAAATTGACAAACCAATGTAGAGGCCAATGATTTCCAGCTGAGGATTCACCAAAGAGTAGCCCTCAAATCCCTAAAAGAAAGTCTAAAATTTAATTGTTCAAAAGCTCTCCAAACTAGAGAAAAAACTGGGTTTAAATACCCCCCAAAATCGCCCAAAAAATCCTACCAAAAATGCCCCTGCGCAGCCCAGAAATCGCAACCCTAGCAGCAGGCGGAGCGGCTCACTCGGCCGAGTGGCATTGTCACTCGGCCGAGTGACAAACCCTGTAAGAAAACAGTAAGTTCGGATGTTTCAGGGTCTGTCTTCGGGGGATGGCTCGGCCGAGTAGACTTATCCATTCGGCCGAGTGGCTTTATCGTTCGGCCGAGTGAGCTTCGACAGGATCTCTGAAATTTACAGTAACTTCGGTCTTTCTCTGGAAAATTTCCCTGTATCACTCGGGCGAGTGAGATTTCTCACTCGGCCGAGTGGGCTTTCTTCGTTCGGCCAAGTATACGCTGAAATCAACTCTGTGTGCGTATCCGTTCTGGTCGGCCGAGTGGGCTTTCTTGCTCGGCCAAGTGAGTGCTCCACTCGGCCGAGTGGCATGCTGTAAATGCCCAATCTTCTCCGTTTCTCATCCTCGTCGCTCTTACGAAGTTCCTTCTTCTTCCACTCATCCTCCATCGCTGAATGGCCCTCAAACGAGCCATGGGTGACACTCCTTAGCGCTTGCAAACCCCTCGTTATCAAAATCGCTCCAAATCGCTCCATATTTCCTGAGATACGACAAAAACAAGAAATAGTGAAAAGCATCGCAATATTGTCGAATAATCGTGAAAAACGCGATATGGGCGATCAAAGTGGCATGCAAACATGCAGAAAAAAGGTATAAAGTATGGAGTGATCAAAATCTCCCAAGCTTGCCTCTTACTCGTCCTCGAGGAAGATAAGTAAAAGGCGAACCCGACGGGAAAAAATAATAAAAAGGGAAAACGGAAGAGATAGGAAATAAAGTAAGAAAGCAAAGAGAGAGAGAGAGAGATGCTAGATCATTTTCTCAGGGCGTGGGTTTTGCTTACTCATGTAGCACACGGCGAATGTAAAACTCATGCCAAAGATTTTTATCTCGATACCATAGTATATGGATGCATTCAAAATAGAAAACCCGAGAATAGCAAAATAATATGAAATACGGAATTATTCTAGAATTAACATCGTCTGAAGCATCTAAAGCGGTATACATAATCATAGACCACACACTTTTCAATTGAATGCTTTCTATTTGGAGTATAAGAGATATCACACAATATGGATCAACAAGAATAGAAAGGCATGGTTTTCATGAAATGCATGATAAGTGTCAATTCCTGGATTTCGTAAAACTTTTAGTGATCTCACCGAGTATAGAAAATTACCTAGCTTAGGTTGTCATGCACAGTCAAGTAGTCACTCTCTCACACATCATTGGTTCATCTCCCCCAAGCTTATCTATAAGCGTGGTGGCATAAGATAAATCAATAACTATATTCCCCATTTTTGAAGCTCCATGATAGAATAAAAACAAAAGAGGGAAGAAAGAGA
This sequence comes from Scilla litardierei, assembly GCA_030789695.1. Lineage (NCBI taxonomy): Eukaryota > Viridiplantae > Streptophyta > Magnoliopsida > Asparagales > Asparagaceae > Scilla > Scilla litardierei. The sequence continues at coordinate 75,775,421 of CM061133.1, read as the reverse complement.
GAAAGAGTATGAGATGGGATCATGTATAAACTTCTTTTCTCTTTTCTTTTCTTTTTCTCATATATTTCTTCTTTTCTCTTTCTTTTTGCAAAAGATTCATATATACAACTGTGATCCCAAATCAAAAGATAGAAAGATATACATGTATTTTTCTTTTTGATTTTGGGGATAGTGGTGCATGGACTTTATAAAGTGGGGGAATTGCCAATATAGGATCCGCTAGAGGGAGATTCACCAATGAATATAAGTAGAGAATTAATGCTCAAGATATGTGGAGAAAGAAATAAATGTAACACTCGGTTCACTCTATAAGACGTGCATGACAACTTTCAGCAGAGTAATGTAATCTACTCAGTTTAATCTCAGAAAGTACACTAGTCCAGTTATATCAACCTAACATACATTCATTCAACCTGAAAGTGAGGCGCACAATTTTCATGCAATAAGAAGTGATATAAGAAAGGAAAGCAGTACTCTAGATATAAGCAATCAATGCGTGAAGCTTGGTGTGTTTTCTGCGAAGAGCATACATATGAATTATCAGACTTCAGCTAATAACAGAATTTCATCCATATTCATACAAGAAAAGGTGGGTTACTATCTCAAAAGCATAGCAAGACACAGCATATGATATCTGAAATAAAAAACTACGGCATGACAAAATAGCATGCAAACAGAGATAAGCTAATCACCACGTCATCATCATCACAGAAAAGTCATCTCTAGCAAAAGATGAAAGAAATAAGGACAAAAGAAAATAGAAACTACTACAAAATGCAGCACACTCAAAAAGGTAAGAAAACGTGATGCATGATAAAAAAACGAAAAAGTCGGTGAAAATGAGTGCAAAAGCGGAAAATGTGAGAAAAGCAAAAATAAAAAGGGTGACAAAAACAAAAGCGTGAGAACTCACTCCCCCAAGCTAAAGTGCACAGTGTCCTCAATGTGCGAAGTGTGGCACACCGAGAGACGTGAAATGGGTGGGGTGGGTGAGGATGCATGCATGATGAAAATAAAAGAAAAGGAAATGATATGGTAATGCAGGTGATGCATGTAGAGGTCAAAATGGTGCAGAATATCAGTGTCCCCAAAAATAGGCTCCCTCACTCCCAAAGAGATATAAACAGATATGCCAAAAAGGTACCAAAACAGTGTGTGGAGGAAGGGCGCAAAAATCACCAGGCTCAAAAACAACCAGCAAAACAACAGAATTATAGAAGGCATCCAGTGTGTGCCTAGGCTGGTGGTGGTGCACCAGCACCGTCCTGTGGCGGAGGTGGTGGGCGTAGTAGCTGCTGGGGGGTGTCGGTGGTGGGGGCAGACGCGCCAGAATCTGGTTCAAGCAAGCCTGAATACTGGGAAGAATGGCGACGCGGGTCTGCACAACGCTAACTGTTGCGGAGAGAGCCCTAAAATCTCCTCTAAGGCCACTAACAGCCCCCTCAAGAGCATGAATGCTCTGAACTAGAGTGTCGGGGGGGGGGGGGGGGGTGGTGGAGCAGAGGGACGCACAGGTCTAACTGGTGAAGTGCGGGGCTATCTCACGCGGCCACTGTAGTGGATGGGTCCAGAAAGGAAGTGGGGTAGTGGTGCTATGCTCACTAAGTGATGCCCAGCCTCTGTGAGAGGCTGGGACGCAGGAAAGGTCGAAGTGGAAGCAATAGCGGAAGTGGAAGTGAAAACAGACGACGAGGCGGCGTGAGAGGTCAGTGACGCAGACGTGGGGACAGATGTCACGACACTCTCAGAAAAGACTGGGGCAGTGGAGACCGAGAAGTCGACGGCTGGGGAGGCTGTGAAGGGCACAAAAGATGACTCCCCAGGAGTCGAGAACAACAATCGAGATAGGGTCTCTACTGCGGAGGTGAAAGAGGACTCGCCGCTCTCAATAATGGTAGGGGGACGCTCGGGACTCAGAGTGGTAATGGGCTCGGTAGAAATAGGCACAGTGGTGGTGGTGGACGGCTCAGCTAAAGTGCTCCCGACACTAACAGACGTGTGGACAGAGGTGTCGGGAGGCGCAGACAGGGTAGGAGCAGGCTGGGGGATCACGGGGTCGACGGGTGGAATGAGGGGCTCCTGCCAAGCATCCTCAGGCTCAAGCACGTAGGCTACGGGTATAAGGAGATCCATCGCTGGAATCCAGTCTCCGCCATCTGGTCCAATATGTGTCCGAGCTGGCTCGGGAGAACCATGTAATCCGCGCTGAAGGGACCATACAGCCACACCCAGTGCTGATGACCATGGGGACGAAGCATCTTCATCCAGGCCATGACATCTATCGAAAGTGAGGTGGGGCCCGGAGGTCGACACAAGTCAGCTGGGAGGTCCACTCCGCATAATAGGGCCAAGAGGGTAATCAGACCACAGCAGCAAATAGGCGTACGAGCCAACTGGTGATATCTATCTCTACAGCGGGGACCAGAACGTCGGCTCCATCAAAAACCCTAGGACGTGTCATCGCATATAGCATGTAGAGCTCAGGTGTCGACAACGTACCGGGCTCGTATCTCGCAAGAAAAGTAGTCGCCATAAGGCGCTGTGCAATGCGGAGGCACGGGTGGAGGACGGCAGAGGCCTTGGCCCTGCTAGGGTCAAAGGCAAGTGGTGATCCTGTAATCCGGGTCCAGAAGGCGTAGGTGTCGAACGACGGGGATGGGATGTGCGTGGGAGCGTAAGCGCGGTCTGGGTCAGGGACAACGGGCCACTGGAAGAAAGCTCGGAGCATGTCAAGAGTGACCTGGCACTCCTGATCCATCAGGCGAAATGAGCATCCTCCAGGGATCCTCTCAATAGAGCTAAGGACCTCTAGTGTCGGGTTGATATAAGTGTCCGCCGACACCGACAAGAAACCACGCCACCCCACGTTGTCGTACAACGTGAGTAGCCCCTCTAAACCCCCTAAGCGCTCAAAGTCGGCGAGGTGTGTGAATCTAGTGGGCACGATCGAGCGATGGGAGATAAGCTCAAATCTGGCGCGCTGGGCGCCGTCACGAAACGTAATCCCCATCGCATAGAACGCGAGGGCGGGCTGTGTAGGTGGTGGAATAGGATCGGTAGGAGGTGGCTGTGTAGGTGGTGGAATGGGTGAAGGGGAGTCCACCCTAGCGGAAGAGGAGCCAGGATCACCTGACTTCTTCCGCTTCGAAGCGGGCTCCCGCGTGTGTGGCCTAAGGCGAGGCGTCATATGTGCTGCGAGACGTGCCCCCTAAAAATGAAATGTGACACGCTCAATAATGAAACGAGTATACCTGAGCACGCCGCGAGAGCAATCAGTAATGTGTGCGAAGATACGCCTCCTCCGCAAGGCTCCGTGTGCGTCAAAAAGCTCCCCAAAGCTCCCCCAAGCTGGCCTAAAACACAAACGATAAAATCAGCCAATAATAATCAATAATGGGGAAGATAAGGGGTAACAGATATATATATGAATTGATTTGAATTTGGGGCGCAACATGCGTACAAATCGGGAGAAATGAGGAGAAATGAGGAATTTGGGCGAAATAGGGGTGACCGGCGGTCGGCCGACGACTGGGAGGCCGGCGAGCAGCGGTGGCGGGGCGGCGTCGGCGACCGACGGGGGTCATCGGTCGGCGGTGCAGCGGTGGCTCAGGCGTCGGAAATGGCAGATCGGGGGAAGGAAGTCGGAGCGACAGCGGGCGAGTACGAAAAAGAATTGGGGATTTGCGTTTCGAAATTCGCGCTGCGCCCGCTGGGATATATAAAGATTTAGCGAGTCGGCCGAGTGACAAGCTCACTCGGCCGAGTGGGACACGTAATAAATTTTCAAAATATCTCCCACAAGTTACGACTCGGCCGAGTGGGCTTTTCCCATTCGGCCGAATGGATAAGTTCCACTCGGCCGAGTGGCTCAGCCACTCAACAATATTCAGAGCGTGCATGGTATCTGATTCACTTGGCTGAATGACAAGTCACTCGCCCGAGTGGCAAATTATACTGTAAATCGAAAAAATAACAGAGAGTTGGTCAGAACGATCTTCCCTGATATGTACTCCACTCGGCCGAGTAGAGTCTTTGCTCAGTCGAGTGACATATGTTACTCGGCCGAGTGGCTTCCTGTTTTCTGCAATGGCTCTCCGTTTTTGCTCTATTCACTGTTTTTCTTTCTCCGATCAGTTCCTTCCTTCCCCTGGGGCCTGATCGCGTTCCTGGAGCGCTCTCTCTTGCCTTATTCATCCTTCATATGAATAATCCCTCGTTCTCCATCTCCTGTCATGAAAATTAGGACCCGTTGTCACGATTTTTATAGACACCAGACTCTAAACACTAAGAAAAGCCTAAAAGAAAAACAAAGTTCAAACTAAAACAATATGAAACCATCGGGTTGCCTCCCGACAAGCGCTCGTTTAAGTTCATGAGCTCGACGCCTTATGATTTTCATTTAGCACGTGATATTGGGCGCATGTGAGATACGCCCGTCAAATTTACCGGGAAGGCCACTTGGATTTGGTTGTTGGTGGTCATCGACTTTCCTCGGTGTCCCCTCATCATGGGATGTGTTGGGGGATAAGTCCCCCAAGCTTGAGCTAGAACCAATTTTCTTCCTCGCCGGTGACATCGATCTTCTATTCGGCGGAGCTTTCTTTGACTTGTCGGCCGTTGAGAGCTTGCAAAGCTCCCTTATCCTCGCGACATCAGCGTCGTCTTCATCATCAGCCATGGAGCTATCCGGAGGGTCCTCCAACTTTTCCTCAATTCTAGAAATTTGGCCTTCTTCAAGGCCATCATCATGGAGAGCGCCGATGGAGTGCGGAATGGCTTCGTCAATTACCTCATTAAGGAGGTCCACATAATCCAATTCCTCTTGATGGGGCATATGCTTCATGGCTTTTGGAATATGGAACTCAACCTCGATGTTCCCGATATTCAAGGATAATGTGCCTTCTCTCATGTCGACTATAACACCGGCGGTGGCTAAGAACGGGCGTCCAAGTATAAGTGAAGTGTCGCCCTCCTCCTTGATGTCCATAACGACAAAGTCGCAAGGCAAGCATATCCCTCACAGAACTTGAAGCGGAATGTCCTCCGAGATCCCAACCGGCCTAGTAACCCGACCATCCGCAAGTTGTATTCTCATGTCGGTTGGCTTCAAGTCAGTCCCAGTATTTAGTTTTTGGAACATGCTAAGGGGCATTAGGCTTACACTTGCTCCCAAGTCAACTAAGGCTTTTTGCAATGGGACTCCTCCAAGTGTGCATGGGATGTGAAAGATTTCGGGATCCTTGAACTTTGTGGGCTCCTTTTCCCTCCAGGTGAACCAAGTTCCTTGTTCAGCAAACATTATTTTCTCCTTCCTCTTCTTTCCCGATATTAAGTCCTTCAAGAACTTCGCATATGACGGGATCTCCACTATAGCATCCAAGAAAGGTATGTTGAGGCTTACTCCCCTCAAATATTCAAGGAACTTGGCAAGCCTCTTCTCAATCTTGGCTCTCGCCAACTGTTGTGAAAAGGGCACCGACGGCATGTAGGAGCGCTCCTCATTAGGCTTCTTCACTTCAGAATTTCCTACTTCTTGCGGCTCTTTTGTGGTCCCCTCTTCAATTGCCGGCTCTTTGTCATTCAAAATCTCTTCCATGGGCTTCTTGGTTTGGCATGGCACCATTTTCATGGCAAGCCAGTATTGGCATGTCACCATTTGCTGCACTTTCTGGAAGGAAAAGTCGATCCCCGCTGAGTTGGGATGACATTGGAGATATAGAGCTGTTGGGACCAGAGATGATAGTTGAGGCTGCGGATGTAGTGTGTACAATCAGGGATAAGCTTCGTGTTGCACAGGATCGGTACAAGCATTGGGCTGATGCTAAACATCGTCCTTTGGAATTCAAGGCTGGAGATCACGTATTCCTAAAGATATCCCCGAACAGAGGAGTGATCCATTTTGGGAAGCGCGACAAGCTCAGTGGGAGATTCATTGGACCATTTGTTGTGATAGAGCGAGTTGGAGAGGTAGCCTATCGTCTATCACTGCCGCCTTCATTGGAGGGAGTACATGATGTTTTTCATGTATCTTAACTGCTTCGTTACATTAGTGACCCGTCACACGCCATCGATTACTCGGAGATTACGGTTCGACCGGACCTGACTTATGAGCAGCAGCCGGTGCAGATCTTAGACTGACGTCAGAAGATACTCAGGAACAAGGTCGTCGACCTCGTGCGAGTGATGTGGCGTCATGATTCGCCTGGAGAGTCCACATGGGAACGGGAAGACGAAATGCGAGAGTGTTACCCTTATTTGTTCACTGCCCTTTAGTTGATTGAAATTCCGAGGACGGAATTTTCTTAAGGTGGATAGAATGTAACGACCTGTATTTTTGGATACACTAGTCTGGAGTTCTATTAATATAAGTCTTTCATTAGGGTAATAATCATATGTAAATTATTTTTTTCTTGCCTATTAGTAGTTCTTCAGTTTGTTAATATAGGTTAACATATGTTAGGTATATTATATTAGTAGCTGTTAGTACTATTGGTAATGATAGATGTTAGGTTATAAAACGTACAGCTTGTTTTTTAATAGTATGAGCATGTACTAGGGTTTCTCCACTTCAGTTATTTTAGGATATACTATTATATTAGTGGTTTGAAGTTATAGGTATATTAGTTAATTAGTTTAACAATAGGTTATGAAGCTCAGATTTTATAAAGCATATAACAGTGTTTATATATATTTTAGTTGTTATCTAAATGTGCTTATACACGAAAACCAGGATGAACACAGATTATAATATTAACCTAATAATAAAACAGTACGCTTTAAATAAATAAGTTAGTTGATTAATTAGTTATTTTTCATCTAAACTGATATCGAAACCAAATGACGCAGAGAACGTCCGCGCCTCCCGGACCCGTCGACACCAAAATACCCGGAAACAGGCAAGCGTGCAGTTTATTACATGTATTTATATGTTACTCTTTTAAAACTTAAACTGTGATATATTTTACACAAGGTTGCCATGACACATTGACGCTAAAAACCTTAACGAAATGCTAAAACTTGAACTCACGTGCGTGTGTGTGGACACCATTAAGAAAACTGAACCTACTTGTTACGACATGAGACGAACAAACAGTGAAACGAACAACTTGAATAACATACAACATGATAGCTGGTTTGACTAACTCATAGATAAATGCATGCCATTGGCTCATAGATATACATGCTGTTGGCTCATAGATATACATGACGTTGGCTCATAGTTGGCTACTCTCGTCGGTCACATGTGACTAGTCTGGCTCGTGTTCCAGTAGGGTCACATGTGACTAGTCTGACTCGTGTTCCAGTATATGACGGTTTAGCAATTTGGCTCATGGTCCAGAAAGTACACGTGGGTGGGGTTGGGTTCCCGGGCACTAGCAGGTAGTAAACGGGTCGCCTTGTGGGCACTTGAAGGTAGATTCACTTACTAGCCGTCTAACGACGGGAGCTGATCGATCCAAAATGTAACTCCGAGAACAAACAAGTATGGAACAAATTACACGGAGATAAATCCCCGACAACGGCGCCAAAAACTTGATCGATCCAAAATGTAACTCCGAGAACAACCAAGTATGACGCAAATTACACGGAGATAAATCCCCGGCAACGGCGCCAAAAACTTGATCGCGTCCGAGTGTACACCCGAAAAACGACTTGTAGTTTTACCGCAAGCGCACGGTGTAGCGGCGAGCGGGTATCGAACTCAGGGAGGACAAATGACCGTGTCTTTTTCCAATCACCTAGCTATCAAGAGAATCGAGAATAGTTGTGTGTAATAGTCACAATCGTTCAAATATCAAGAGAAATATCAACTTAATAAAGCGTCTAGGGATAGGGAATCCCCACTACGAACCTTCTCTCATCATTGTGATTCATAAGTTTCATTATAGCTAAACTTGAATATGGGTGAACTAGTCGCAACTAAATGTAGAACCAAGCTCACGCTCTCGCGCTATTGCCGGTCTATATCAAACCTAGGATAGGGCCCACTCTCGTGCAAACCCTAGCCTAAGCCTCTAGCGTGAAGAACGTCATCATCGTTCAATCGTATCTCGAGTCCACTCTCGTGCAAACTCGAGCTACGACCTAGGTTGTGATAGTTCCTATCTGTCCAATCTCTTGCAAACGGATATGGGTATAGAATCGCAATTAAAAATCCTAGCTTTGGTCCAATCTCTTGCAAACCAAGTCTAGAGAGATCCAATTGTCAATCTAAATCGAATATCTAGGCCTTCCTATCAATTGGGATCCAATCTCTTGCAAATCCCAATCGATATGAATCCCTAGCTATCCGTAATAAATCAATCTCAACCTAACCCTAATCAATTCTAGCAACAATTCCATAAATTCATCACAATTTAGAAATAGGGTCCATAGGGTTCATCCCCATGCCCTAGAACATCAAATCTACTCACTAGACATCATGCAAATCTTAGAAATATCAACAATAATATTTTCACAATTCATTGCAAAAGAGAAATAATGCATAAAAATAGAGTTTTCAATAGAAATTGACAAACCAATGTAGAGGCTAATGATTTCCAGCTGAGAATTCACCAAAGAATAGCCCTCAAATCCCTAAAAGAAAGTCTAAAATTTAATTGCTCAAAATCTCTCCAAACTAGGGCAAAAACTGGGTTTAAATACACCCAAAATCGCCTAAAAAATCCTGCCAAAAATGCCCCTGCGCAGCCCAGAAATCGCAACCCTAGCAGCAGGCGGAGCGGCTCACTCGGCCGAGTGGCATTGTCACTCGGCCGAGTGACAAACCCTGTAAGAAAACAGTAAGTTCGGATGTTTCAGGGTCTGTCTTCGGGGGATGGCTCGGCCGAGTAGACTTATCCATTCGGCCGAGTGGCTTTATCGTTCGGCTGAGTGAGCTTCGACAGGATCTCTGAAATTTACAGTAACTTCGGCCTTTCTCTGGAAAATTTCCATGTACCACTCGGGCGAGTGAGATTTCTCACTCGGCCGAGTGGGCTTTCTTCGTTCGGCCGAGTATACACTGAAATCAACTCTGTGTACATATCCGTTTTCGTCAGCCGAGTGGGCTTTCTTGCTCGGCCGAGTGAGTGCTCCACTCGGCCGAGTGGCATGCTGTAAATGCCCAATCTTCTCTGTTTCTCCTCCTCGTCGCTCTTACTAAGTTCCTTCTTCTTCCACTCATCCTCCATCGCTGAATGGTCCTTAAACGAGCCGTGGGTGACACTCCTTAGCGCTTGCAAACCACTCGATCTCAAAATCGCTCCAAATCGCTCCATATTTCCTGAGATACGACAAAAACAAGAAATAGTGAAAAGCATCGCAATATTGTCGACTAATCGTGAAAAACGCGATATGGGCGATCAAAGTGGCATGCAAACATGCAGAAAAAAAGGTATAAAATATGGAGTGATCAGGAGCCTTAGTCATGGACTTGCACACACAATTAAACAATTCTAAAAAGGACGTTAACTTATAGAATTGCTGTTACTTTATTTGAACTACCATGTTTCATTTTCACAATAGACCTGCATGCTAGTGTAAATTATTATTACTGCTTTAAACTGCAATATATAATCTTTTATATATCTTGCCAAGGGACCCCTTCTAACCATAACTTGCCAAGACCGTTGCTGACATACATTTTACGTTGTTTGAATGTATGTCAAGTCACGAGACAGGGTACCAGGAGGACGAGCTACTGGATCAGAGTGATCCGTTGGACCAGGAGTACGTCGACCCAGAAGTTCTCCCCACAGAGAACCAGTCGTAGAGATTCAACTGCTGTTGCTGCTTTAGAGTTTTATTTTTCTGCTTATCTGTTGGGTGTGTACCCACTTTGTAAACTCTATTTGATGGCCATGCTTGGGGCCTTACTTTATTTGTGTACTTTCCTTTTCTGGATGTTGGCTACCATTATGATTATTTTTGTTGTTCTGTTGCATGCAAGAATATGTATTTGGTTGTTATCACAGACGTTTATTGGGCTTAAGCTTCACCGCTTCAGCCCATGCGGACCCACTCGCATCCTCGCTCCCAAGTATAATGGGAAGCGAGGCGTGACAGGTTACTGCGATAGCGACTACGCAGGTGATAGAGACATGCGGCGATCTACCACGGGGTATGTGTTCAGTTTGGGCACTGCCGTGGTATCATGGAGGTCGGTCGTACAGTCTGTGGTTGCGCTATCGACCACAGAGGCCGAGTTGATTACAGCGGTGGAAGCTGTGAAGGAGGCCAAGTATTTGAGGACTCTGCTGAGATATTTAGGGGTGACGCAGAGTTCGTCACATGTGCATTGTGACAGCTAGAGTGCCATTCATCTGGCAAAGTACCAGACATATAGTATGAGGACGAAGTACATTGAGGTGCGTGATTCCTTCCTTGAGTTGGAGAAGAATGAGATAGAGCTTCAGAAGATCCTAACTGATTTAAACCCCGCAGACATGTTTACCAAGCCAGTTCCCGCCGTCAAGCTCCAGGTTTGCATGGAGTTGATTTCTTTGTTGGCTTAGGTGGCGCCGGGAGGCGCGATTTCCGAGACGATGATGATTCTAGAGAGAGGGACATGGCGCACAGCGTGGAGGTGTAGGAGTCATTGGTGATGAGATTTGAATCAAGGTAGAGTGTTGTTTTTTGTGATTCAAATCCCTTGGTGTAGTTTCCCAGGTGACTCGGTCGAGTAAGAGGCTACTCGGTCGAGCAGCAAGCTCTTGATCGAGCAGCATGAAGTCTCTGATAGACCGAGTAGGCAGAGAGTTTGTGGAAGTTTTCCTTTGACTCGGGTAATTCCTACTCGGTCGAGTAGGAGGCTCCTCGGTCGAGCAGGATGCTCCTTGACCGAGCAGCATGAAGACTGTGTTTGCCCAAGCAGCCCGAGGGCATTCTGTTTGAAGAGGGATACTGACACTTGGGCCGAGTAGCTAGGCTACTCGACCGAGTCGACTCAACTCCACCTATGGCATGTCAGCTCGACCGAGCAGGCCGAGCTGACAGCCGACTCGGGCTGAGTCGGCACGGGCCCAGGCGTTAAAAGGAGTGGCTGGATGCGTTTTTTCTCCATTGTTTTGGGTTTTATTTAAAATCTAACTATTGTTTTATGTAGGGTTGAAGCCTCTTTGAGATTGAGAGAGTTTTGGAGAGCCTCTTGCTACCCTATTGGAGATTGAGAGAGTTTTAGGGTTTGTGTTCTTGAGAGAAAGGTTTGGTTTTTATTTCTCTTCTTCTTCAATTGATTTCTTCCTCTTGAGTGGATTCGTGGAGGCTTGTTCCGTTTGACAAGTTATTACTCACATGTGAAGAAGCGAGTTTTGTAACCTAATTGTTTGGATCTCTCTACTTGTCACGACCAGCTTCCCTAAAATGGAGGCGAGACGTGAAAAGGTCCGCACGAGAGTGGAGCTGTGAAGCCCCAAACCCGATAAGCGTCAAAAATACATAAGCAGGTCCCTGTAACCACAACGGAATAACAATAATAACACAAGAAGAGACTGATTATAAAACATCACATCTCATAAATTGTCCAACAAGAAAATAAGTCCAACATCCAGAAAAGCCACCAGGCTAAAGAGAAGAGTCTAAAGGCCCAGAACAAGGCCAACAAAAGAAACGACATAACAAAGTATAGGTGCTACGCACCGATAACAAAACAACTATCTAACAAAAGTAAAACACAACGAAGACACTAGGACTGGTCCCCAGTGTCCACGTACTCCCCATCAAACACAAGCTCGGGCTCGGCGTCAGCAAACACCTCGTCCTCAACAAGGTACTCAGGCTCAGGATCTAACATGTGTCACCCAAAAGAGTAAAGGGGCACATGTCAGCAAGTCTAAAAGACTTGGGCAAGGAAACTGAAAGTAAGGCAACTAGCAACCTAGCAGTTTAGTATGCATGACATGGCAGTTATAACATGAGTGCACAATCAAGACATGGCAAGACAATTTGTACAAGAGAGCAATCATCGGGACAAGACAAGACAAGAGTAGCCACGCTACTATCAATCTCAATCAATTCACTATTCACGTTGTTTGTAGATGTTTACGCCTTACAGCTGAATGGTTTTACATTCGCTGATTGGCCGCTTAACAACTACCCCAAACCCAAGAGTTTACGCCTTACCACTGCAGTTGCTGATCGGGCAGACTCCCAGTTGATTGGTCGCTTAACTCTTACCCCCAATACCCACACGTAATGGAGCCAGGGTTCCCGCACAATGAACTCAGCTAGTGAGCCTGGGGTTGCCCCGCACATGAGCTCGCATTATTAAACATTTGGCGTAGGGGTGCACCTAGCCGGAAACACGCAATTCGGGCATTGGCTATCAACCAACACATGGCCCGCTTCTGGAACACGAGCCAGGAACACAAGCATTTGTAGCAAAGCTACGCAATCACAGAAACGCTTAAAGAATGCAATGACATGACAATTAATTTGCGTACCGTTAATGGAAAGTAAACATGACATGGAAATTGTGCAACATGCTATATGTGTTGGAACTAGCTTCGTTGTCAAGCTAGTTCCCCAATTTGCGCCTAGACGAGTATCATTTCGTCGCCTAGCCTCTTTTACGCCTACAACAAGCAAATGGCCTAAAACATGGCCTAAACCCTAAGTGGCAAGTTTCACTTGCCTAGCACCGGGGATGACGACCACTTCGTCACACGGATGCCAATCTACGGGGGAATCGCTGTTTTGGGGGAACAATCAACAAACAACATGAATTTTATTAGGGTTTCATAAAAATATAAATAGGTTATGAAAACAACGGTAGATCGATTTCTTACCAAGAGGAGACGGAAGAAACACTCCGGGGAACCCTATGATCAGATCTGGAAAAGATTGGAGAAGTTTGGGAGAATTAGGGTTTTGGGGGATTTGGGGATTTTGATGGATTTGATGAGATTTTGGGGAAGATGAGAGGTAGATAGAGTGAATGGATGGTTTGGATGATGGATTTAGGGCTTGGAATGAAGGATTGAAGCTTGGAGGAAGATGTGGGCTCAAGGGGGAAGATTTTAGGGTTTTGGGTCGTGTTGGAGAAGATGAAATCGTTTGGGTTGGGTTTAAATAGGATGGGCTGGCGGCTGCCCAGAAATTAGGGTTTCAACACTGGTTAGTCGGTCAAAGAGCAACCACTGACCGACTAGTTTGGCAACTAGTCGGTCGGTCGACCAACGCAGACCGACTAAGTGCAAACAGTACCTCCTGAACGAAAATAGGATTTTAGAGTTAGTCGGTCCATGAACAAATACTGACCGACTAGTTTAGCATCTAGTCGGTCGATGAACGTTCTTAGACCGACTAAGAGTAAACAGTAACTCAACTAAAATTAAGATGATGTGTTAGTCGGTTAAAGAAGCATTGCCGGCCGACTAGTTTGCAACCTAGTCAATCAACCAACGTTCTTAGACCGACTAATGATAAACAGTAACTCCTGGGAAATTTAGAAAGCTTACTAGTCGGTCCAAGAAGGATTGCCGACCGACTGGATCATCATCTAGTCGGTCGGTGCCCCTTCTTATACCGGCTAATGAGCACAAAAAGTTCCGATACGGAGCGCGGGGCCCCGGGATCGATTCCTAAGACTCCTAGGCTTGATCTAATAGTTAGATACGACCGTTATGAAGCCCGTCACGAATGACATACTTCGAAATCGACGATCCTAAGAAAGAAACGAGAAAATACGACGAATCGATCGAAAATGAAAACTACGGAGACGAAAACCACACAAGAGGAGAAAATCCACCAAAACATATATTATATTATATTATATCTAGATACATGAAAATCAGTCGTTACATCCTCCCCAACTTAAGAAAAATTCCGTCCTCGGAATTTCCAAATACTCACGAGTCCGGAAACAAAAGTGGGAAACGCTCTCGCATCTCATCCTCATTCTCCCAAGTAGACTCTCCAGGTGAGCCGTGTCGCCACATCACCCTCACAAGATTGACAATCTTGTTCCGAAGCGATTTCTGACGCCTGTCCAGAATCTGCACTGGATGCTGGTCATACGTCATATCGGGGCGAACGGTAATCTCCGAAAAATCTACCGCATGAGACGGATCACTAATGTATCGACGAAGCTGCGACACATGGAAAACATTGTGAACTCCTTCCCAAGATGGCGACAAGGCCAAGCGATAAGCTACCTCGCCAACCCTCTCCAAAATGTCAAACGGTCCAATGTATCGCGGGCTCAACTTCCCACGCTTCCCGAAACGAATCACACCACGATTCGGGGAAATCTTCAAGAACACATGGTCGCCCGGCTGAAACTCCAAAGGACGACGTTTAGCATCCGCCCAATGCTTAAAACGGTCCTGAGCAATTTTCAACCTCTCCCGAATATTCCTGACGATATCCACGGCCTCCACGATCATCTCAGGTCCCAACAACTCCCGATCACCAACGTCATCCCAACTCAATGGCGATCGACATTTCCTCCCATAAAGAGCGGCGAAAGGCGCCATGCCAATACTCGCCTGGAAGCTGTTGTTGTAAGAGAACTCCACCAAATGTAGATGGTCCTCCCACGAACCCTTGAAATCCAACATGCACGCCCTCAGCATGTCTTCCAAAATCTGAATCGTCCTCTCGGACTGGCCAACCGTCTGCGGATGGTACGCCGTGCTGAAACTCAGACGCGTACCCAAGCTCTTCTGCAAACTCTGCCAGAACTTAGATGTGAATCTCGTGTCTCTGTCAGACACGATACTCACGGGGACTCCATGAAGTCGCACAACCTCCTGCACGATTCACGCTACATCACTATCCAAACTAGGAAAAGGAAATAAAACGGAGAGTAAAAAGAATTTTACCTCCATATATCTCCTCGCTAGCGCCTCAGTGGACTGTCCCACTCGGAACGGAATAAAGTGCGCAGATTTGGTCAATCGATCTACGATCACCCAAATCACGTCATTCTGCTTCGGACTCTGAGGTAGTCCAGTCACGAAATCCATAGTGATGTGTTGCCATTTCCACTCCGGAATCGGAAGCGGTTGTAGCAACCCGGCCGTACGCTGATGCTCCGCCTTCACTTACTGGAAAACCAAGCACTTGGCTACACTCCGAGCCACACTCCTTTTCATACCATGCCACCAATAATTCAGACGAAGATCCTGGTACATCTTGGTGCCACCAGGATGCACAGAATACGACGAACTATGTGCCTCCACCATCAACTCCTCTCTGATATCCCCAGCTGGCACACACAGCCTGGCTCCAAACCTCAGCGAGCCATCCTCATGAACCAAAAAGTCAGTCCGCAGACCGGCTTCCACCTGCTCCCGAATCTTCACCAGCTTCGGATCCTCGGCCTGGCCAGCCTTAATCCGATCCACGATCGTCGACTGTACCTGCATGTACATCAACGACGAAGCCGCCCCAGGAAGAACAATCTCCACGCCAGACTCGCAAAAATCCTGCTGCAATCTCCACTGCGAGGTCAAAATCATCACCGCTGGAAGCCTACTCAAAGCATCCGGAACCACATTCACCTTGCCAGGGTGAAACTGCAGATCAATTTCATAACCCGCCATAAGCTCCAACCATCGACGCTGTCGCATGTTGAGCTCCTTCTGAGTGAAAATATACCTCAAGCTCTTGTGATCGGTGAAAATCTTCACTTTCTCACTCAGCAAGAAGTGCCTCCAAATCTTAAGAGCAAACACAACGGCAGCCAACTCCAAATCATGCGTCGGGAAATTCTTCTCATGAACCTTAAGTTGACGAGACGCATACGCCACAACGTGCCCGTGCTGATGCAACACACAACCGAGACCCTTGCCAGAAGCATCGCAAAAGATCTCAAATCCACCGCTGCGATCAGGCACAACAAGAATAGGGGCAGTCGTCAACCTCTCCTTCAGAACACCAAAAGCATTCTCACAATAACCCGACCAAACAAAAGCAACATCCTTCCGCGTCAACCTGGTCATCGGCTCAGCAATACGAGAAAAGTCCTTAATGAATCGCCGATAATAACCAGCAAGTCCAAGGAAACTCCGAATCTCAGACACAGACGACGGAACAGGCCACTCCCTGATGGCCCGAATCTTCTCAGGATCCACAGAAATACCATCTCCAGTCACCACATGCCCGAGAAAGGCAACTCTATCCAGCCAGAACTCGCACTTCGAAAACTTAGCATACAACTGATGCTTCCTCAAGATCTCCAACACCGTCCTTAAGTGCGAGGCATGCTCTTCCTCCGACTTGGAATAGATCAGAATGTCGTCAATAAAGATAACGAAAAACTTATCCAAAAAGTCGTAGAAAATCAGGTTCATCAGATTCATGAAAACTGCGGGCGCGTTAGTTACACCGAAAGGCATAACCACAAACTCATAGTGTCCATACTTCATCCTGAACGCTATCTTCGGAACATCTCCCTTCTTCACCTTCAACTGATGGTAACCACTCCTCAAATCCAATTTTGAAAACACCCTCGAACCTCCAAGCTGATCAAAAATATCATCAATGCGAGGCAACGGGTATTTATTCTTAATGGTCATCGCATTCAATTCCCGATAGTCCACGCACATGCGACGCGAACCATCCTTCTTCTTAACCAACAACACCGGTGCTCCCCACGGAGACACGCTAGGATTAATATAACCCTTCAGCAAAAGCTCATCCAACTGCTTCCGCAACTCTTCCAATTCTGCAGGTGCCATACGATACGGCGCCTTCGAAATCGGCTGCACACCTGGAACAAGATCGATAGAAAATTCCAGAGCTCGATCAGGCGGCAAACCAGACATCTCCTCGGGGAAGACGTCGCCAAAATCACGCACCACAGCTGGCCACTCCAACTCCATCCGCATAGCCACAGCCTCCACCGGCCTGGCCCGAAATCTGACAGGACCAAGCGAACTGCTACCACGACTGAACTCAAATACTGGATGTCCATGAATCTCGAACACCACTTTCTTCCTCCTGCAGTCAATCGTAGCATAGAAGCTCGCAAGCCAGTCCATCCCTAGAACTGCATCATAGTTGATGATGTCGTGGACAATGAAATCAGCGAAAAGCTCATGTCCACAAACCACCAAAGAGCAAGAATTGCAACCACGATGCACCGAGACCACACCATTCCCTGTAACGATATTCCAACTCTTGGGTAGAGGGGACGTCGACAAGGAATGCCTCTCCATGAAGCTTCGAGAAATAATGCACATCGATGCACCAGAGTCAAAGAGGACTCGTGCAGGAAATGTGCAAACCAAAACCACACCTAACAATCAATTAACAATCAAACCCTAGTCTAGAAAACAACCATGTTCAAGCAAACAACATAATCTAACAATCAAAACCAGCTAGGAAAGTAACAGCTAGATTGAGGATTACCTGCGATAACCTCATCCACAGCCTCGCTCTCCGCAGCGGTCATCAGAAAAGCCTGCCTCCTCGGCGGAACAGCCTGCCGAAAAGCCTGCCCCTGCGGGACAAGAGCTGCTCCACGGCTAGCAGGAACAGACGCTCGCTGCTGCAATGGCTGTGCTGCAACAGGAGCCCTCCGCAGCTGATTCACATGCCGACAATCCTTCGCGGCATGGGAAGCATCACCGCAAACCAGACACTGGCCCAAAAACTTCCGACACTGATCCTTGATGTGGCCAGGCTTGCTGCAGAAATGGCAAGTCTTCAGAATAGGCCCTCCTGGCCTCTTAAACTGAGCAGACTGATTAGGCCTGAATCCAGGTCTAACCACAGCTCTCGCCTGTTCCACAGGCCTCTTCCCAGCACCAACAACAGACCCCCTCCTCTGGTTCACGAGCAGCTCCTGCCTCTTAGCCGCTACTAGAACCTTCTGATAAGACTCCCGGTCAGAAGAGGTCACAAAACTCTGGAGCTCCGAAGCAAGCCCCTGCAGGAACCTCTGAGCCTTCTCCTCAGCGTCCTGCACCATCTTTGGTGCAAACCGACTCAGCCTCATGAACTCTTGGTGATACATGTCCACCGACGAGTTCCCTTGCTTCAAATCGATAAAACGCTGCAGCATCTCCTCCCTGGCAGCTTTCGGGAAGAACTCACCCTCAAATCTGGCCTTGAAGGTAGCCCAGACGATCGGCTCCACCAACAACTTCTCTTCCACATCCCACCAATTCCGAGCATTATCCTTGAGTTGCCTCTTCGCCAAATCAACCCATCCAGCCGGGGTGATCTTGGCCATCTTCAGATTTTCCTCGATGTTCCGAATCCACTCATCGGCAGCCAGAGGACCCTCAGAACCATCAAAATATGCGGGACCCAGCTCCCGAAATTGCTTCGCTCCTGGCTCAGAGCGAGGGGCATCCGGAAGAGCCCGGGCAGCTCGAGCAAGTGGAGCATTCTGGACTTACAAAAGCACGCCCTGCTGCACTTGCATCATCTGGAGCATCATCCGCATCATCTCACCGCTGGTGGGTTCCCGCTCAGGCTCCTCATCATGAGGGACCGCGCCACTACCCCCACCACGGGTGAAACGTTTTCCTGCCATCTAGTGACACAGAAAACGAATCAGATTAGACTCATAGCTTATGACTCGGACGTCGAACTCAATTTATTGGACATTCTAATATTATTATCGCTATTCCAAAAATCGCAGTTACAGAAGGACCTGCATGGGCCACCACTAAAACCTGTCACGACCCGCTTCCCTAAAATGGAGGCGAGACGTGAAAAGGTCCGCACGAGAGTGGAGCTCGCATTATTAAACATTTGGCGTAGGGGTGCACCTAGCCGGAAACACGCAATTCGGGCATTGGCTATCAACCAACACATGGCCCGCTTCTGGAACACGAGCCAGGAACACAAGCATTTGTAGCAAAGCTACGCAATCACAGAAACGCTTAAAGAATGCAATAACATGACAATTAATTTGCGTACCGTTAATGGAAAGTAAACATGACATGGAAATTGTGCAACATGCTATATGTGTTGGAACTAGCTTCGTTGTCAAGCTAGTTCCCCAATTTGCACCTAGGCAAGTATCATTTCGTCGCCTAGCCTCTTTTACGCCTACAACAAGCAAATGGCCTAAAACATGGCCTAAACCCTAAGTGGCAAGTTTCACTTGCCTAGCACCGGGGATGACGACCACTTCATCACATGGATGCCAATCTACGGGGGAATCGCTGTTTTGGGGGAACAATCAACAAACAACATGAATTTTATTAGGGTTTCATAAAAATATAAATAGGTTATGAAAACAACGGTAGATCGATTTCTTACCAAGAGGAGACGGAAGAAACACTCCGGGGAACCCTATGATCAGATCTGGAAAAGATTGGAGAAGTTTGGGAGAATTAGGGTTTTGGGGGATTTGGGGATTTTGATGGATTTGATGAGATTTTGGGGAAGATGAGAGGTAGATAGAGTGAATGGATGGTTTGGATGATGGATTTAGGGCTTGGAATGAAGGATTGAAGCTTAGAGGAAGATGGGGGCTCAAGGGGGAAGATTTTAGGGTTTTGGGTCGTGTTGGAGAAGATGAAATCGTTTGGGTTGGGTTTAAATAGGATGGGCTGGTGGCTGCCCAGAAATTAGGGTTTCAACACTGGTTAGTCGGTCAAAGAGCAACCACTGACCGACTAGTTTGGCAACTAGTCGGTCGGTCGACCAACGCAGACCGACTAAGTGCAAACAGTAACTCCTGAACGAAAATAGAATTTTAGAGTTAGTCGGTCCATGAACAAATACTGACCGACTAGTTTAGCATCTAGTCGGTCGATGAACGTTCTTAGACCGACTAAGAGTAAACAGTAACTCAACTAAAATTAAGATGATGTGTTAGTCGGTTAAAGAAGCATTGCCGACCGACTAGTTTGCAACCTAGTCGGTCAACCAACGTTCTTAGACCGACTAACGATAAACAATAACTCCTGAGAAATTTAGAAAGCTAACTAGTCGGTCCAAGAAGGATTGCCGACCGACTGGATCGTCATCTAGTCGGTCGGTGCCCCTTCTTATACCGGCTAATGAGCACAAAAAGTTCCGATACGGAGCGCGGGGCCCCGGGATCGATTTCTAAGACTCCTAGGCTTGATCTAATAGTTAGATACGACCGTTATGAAGCCCGTCACGAATGACATACTTCGAAATCGACGATCCTAAGAAAGAAACGAGAAAATACGACGAATCGATCGAAAATGAAAACTACGGAGACGAAAACCACACAAGAGGAGAAAATCCACCAAAATATATATTATATTATATTATATCCAGATACATGAAAAGCAGTCGTTACACTACTAGTGAAATCGTCTCGGATTGGATTGCTAGATGTAGGTTGTTTACAACCGAACCAGGGTAAATTCTCTTGTGTCTACGATTGATTTATTTGTTGTTGTGATTCTTTTGGTACTTTCTATTGCAAGGTCATTTGGGAATTTTGTTGGGTCTTTGGGATTAGATTTTTGCTAGCTCTATATTCCTGATCGGTTTATTAGGGTTGGTTTCCGCATTGATCCCAAGGCGATTTGGATTTCACCACAACATCATTAACCAAATGAGCGACCCACTTACATGTGGTAGGGCTGCCCTCATATGATCCCATAATATTAAGGAGGTGGGGGTTCTTGCTCTTTCATATGTAGGGCAATGTTTTTGTTGGGAAAAATTATCACCTTGATATCCCTTCGGAAACAACTACTCCTAAAAGCTGATCAGGAATCTAGACTAACAAAATCAGATACTCAAAATACCCCAACAAGGTTTCCTACGATCTTGCAAAGTCAAGCAACAAACAAAATAGCAACAAATAAATCACATAGCAGACACATGAGATTTATCCTGGTTCGGTCGTGCACAATCTACATCCAGCAACTTCCGAGATGATTCCACTATCAGAGAGATCTTCAAATGACTACAATCTTGCTTCCGCTCACGTGAGTAATAACTTGTCAAGATGAACAAGCCCTCACGAACTCACTCAATGAAGAAGAAAACAGGGAGCAATGAGAGAATCACTCAAACTCCAAGCACAAACTCTAAGTCCTAAACTCTCGACAAAACTTCAATGCCGGCAGCTCAAGCACTAATCTCATCACAATATCTGAAGTCTTCAATACCCTAATAATCTAATCCGTTAGATTATATATGATCTCAAAACAGGGTTGAAAATACCATCAAACTCGTCAACTTAAAAAACTAGGCCTTGCACCATGCGGGCGAGCGGGTTCTGAGCTCCCCCTAGAGGCCGCTTTGATGTTGCTACTGTTGGCCGAAATGTTGAGGCGCTTAGCCGAGCGGCTGCTCCTCTCAGCCCGAGCGCTTGCATTGCAAAGCCTATAAAATCTTTGTCTGCTTAGCTCGATCGAGTGCTCGAGTCGGTCGCCCGAGCGGACATTGCTCAGACCGATCGATAAGGCGCTCGATCGAGTGATATGCCTTGTAGCTTCACCTGTGTCTTATGGCACCAGCTCGACCGAGCGTCTGGGACCACTCGGTTGAGCGATCTAGGCAATGTGCATGGGAGGTTTGAATCACCAGATTTTAACACTCTACCTTGATTCAAATCTTCTCACACATACTCATGCACTTTCATGTTGCTCGCCATGACCCTCTCTCTGGGTTTCATCATCTCAGAATCCACACCCTCTGGCACCACATAAGCCAATAAAGAGATCAACTCCAGGCACACATGGAGCTTAATGGCGGGAACTGGCTTGGTGAACATGTCTGTAGGGTTCTTCTCAGTCAGGATCTTCTAAAGATCCACTTTCTTGCTCTCCAACACTAGGTAGAAATCTCGCACCTCAATATGCTTCTTCCTCGAACTGTATGCCTGGTGCTTTGCCAGATTAATGGCACTCTAGCTGTCAATGTACGCTCGTGACGAACTCTACGGCACCCCTAAGTCTCTTAGCAGACTCGTCAAATATTTGGCCTCCTTCACAACTTCCACCACTGCGATCAACTCGGCCTCTGTGGTTGATAACGCTACCACTGACTGTATGATCGACCTTTACGATACCGCGACAGTGCCCAATGTGAACACGTACCCCGTGGTAGATCGCCACATATCCCTGTCTCCTGCGTAGTCTCTATCGCAATATCACGTCAGCACTTTTCCATCTCATCTTCTGTAGAGAATCCTGACACTAGTTGTGCCTCGTAGATACATCAGAATCCACTTGACGGCCTGACAATGCTCCTTACCTGGATTTGCCATATACCTGCTAACCACTCCCACGGCCTGTGCAATATCTGGACACGTGCATACCATCGCGTACATTAAGCTTCCTACTACACTCTCATATGGCACCTGAGACATATACTTCTTCTCATCCTCAGTGCTCGGTGACTGTGTTGCAGACAGCGGAAAATGAGCTCCAAGTGGTATTGTCATGGGCTTCGTGCTCTCCATCACAAAACGGATCAGCACCTTCTGAATATACCCCTGCTGTGACAACCTTAGCTCATGTCGCTTCCTATCTCGAAAAATCTCCATTCTGAGAATCTTCTTTGCAGGCCCCAAGTTCTTCATATCGAACTCTTGCCCCAGCTTCATCTTTAACTTCTTCATCTTAGACATGATATTGGAAGCAATAAGCATGTTTTCCACACAGAGCATCAAATAAATCTTCACGCTTTCCTCCAGTGTGCGAACATACGCACACTGGTCCTTGATGCTCCTCTCAAAGCCTACTCCCATCATGAAGCTATCGAATCGCTTGTACCACTGCTTGGGTGACTACTTCAAACCGTACAAGGATTTCTTCAATCTGCAGACCAAGTTCTCTTTCCCCTCAACTACGAACCCCGCTGGCTGATGCATGTATATCTCTTCATCAAGATCTCCGTGCAGAAAGGTGGTCTTCACATCGAGTTGTTCCAACTTCGTGTCCATGCTTGCCATTAGTGCCAATAACACACGAATGGATGTGTGTCGCACAACAGGTGAGAATATCTCATTGTAGTCCTATCATTTCCTTTGTGTGAACCCCTTGACCACCAGTCTCGCCTTATACCTGACATCATTACCATCTTGGGTTGAGCTTTCTTTTTCCTTATATATCACATCCAATGTCACGCATCTCATTGAGTAACGGCACCAACTCCCAAGTGTCATTGTGGTAGAGGGACTCCATCTCCTCCTCTATAGCTCCTTACCACTGAGCGGCATCTCCTGAGTCTATGGCTCCACCGTATGTCGCCGGCTCCTTATGCTCCAAGTTGAGTGCATATGACGCCATGTCATCGAAAGAAATCCAGCATAGTCACATGCTCCAAATCTCTCAGACGCCTTCTTCACCCTCTTTGATTTTTGCGTTCCTTCATCACATGCAAAAGTGTCAACGTGTTCATCAGATGGACCGGGTGTCTGCTCACGGTCCTTAACATGGACCTCATCATGTCCTCCAACTAGGACGTCGACCGTCAACTCTTTACCTGATCGCTAAGTGTGCTGGACTGGAAGATTGACTATATCTGTCAATATCTTCTCCTATGACGTGTCCCCTTCTGAGTGAGAATGCTCCGCCATGAGCATTGCATCCTCATCAAAGTGACATATCGGCTCAAAATCACTTTTTGTTCCTATGTATACCATAAGCGATATCCCTTGACATCGTGGCCATATCCAAGAAAGATACACTTCTTCGCTTTGGATCCAATTTGTCGTCGCTCTCGTGCACGCCAGGCAACCCACTATGCGTAAATATGAATAGTCTCCAGCTTCTCCACTCTACTTTTCTTCAAGAATTTTGTAACCAATAGCCACTAACAGAACTCTGTTCACAATGTGCATTGCAGTGGTGAGAATCTCTCCCCAAAATCGGACCTCATCACCTTCACATGCCTTCCGGTTTGTTTTTCAACCATGGTCTTCCACTCCCTGAAGATCTCAAATGCCTGGTCCTTCATCTTGATCAAGTACATCCAAACTTTGTAGGAGTAGTCATCTATAAAGAGAACAAAGTATCTAGCTCCTCCTCTTGATGCCTCCAAGCACGGTTGATTTCACCATAATATTACATTATTCCCCCCCTCATTGGACCCCAATTTGTGCACACATAAGTGCTAAAAGAGCTCTACTATAGTCATAATCAGAAAATCATATAATATTAGAGCTTAATCTCATAGTTTGCATAACTATTAATTTTTGTGAACTAATTTGTGCTTTTTCATATTTTTCAGAGTAGTGCTCGAGCTCACGATCCCAACTGCTATTTATTCGTATTTTTCGGAGCTCGGGGGAATTTTCTACAAATTTTGGAAGCAAAACAGTTCAAAGGAAAAAAAAGAAAAGAAAAGAAAACCTCTCATCGCGCCACGCGGTGCCAGATCCAGACCGATCAAATATTTTGGGCGGGATTTGTCGTGGCGGGTTGGGTGGCCAGCGACCCAACCCAACCTGACGAGCCAGCAGACGCGCGCAAGGAAAAGGCATGTGTGGGCGTGGAAAAGGCGGGTCGCGGGCGCACGGGTCGGAAAAATCCGACCCGCAATGGAGTTCAAAGGCCATTTGAGACGGTTTTTTTTTTTCCGATTTTTTGAAGCAATTTCTGAACTGTTTTGAGCCCCCTCACCTTCTATTTCGTAGGCAAGCTGTTAGCAGCCATAAAGCCCCACTATCTACTGTTTCATTGGAGTTTTCTCTATGGTGATGAGTGGGAATATGAAGATCCAAGCACTTTAAACCCATTAAGAGTGTAAAGCCTATAAATAGGAACTTTTCTTGAGCTTTTTGGAATCAGATTTGAGTTGAGTTTTCTCTTATAGATTCATGATTTTATAGAGGCTATTGTGAGTGAGTTTTCATAGGATTTTTTAGAGGAAGAAGAAGGTGTTTCATGTGCAAAGATTGAAGTGTGTAATTGGTGATATCTCTTAAACTCAATTGTTTTCTTTTAATTTTCTTTACTTCTTTTGATTAGAATCGTATTTAAAATGATGCATCTCTTTGTTATTTTCAGTATGTGTGCCTAGATTTTGATTGTGCATGATATGGCGTAGTTAGGGAACACGATTTGTGTTTATTTGGTTGAATCTTCATGCTATCAATGTTCACGTTATTAAAGTTATAATCTTTATTTAAAATCTCCTCCTTTATCTTCTAAAAGAACATGATTGAGATGATGATCACCTCACAAGGGTATTTTGATCTTCCCAAAAGGAAGTTTTATCTCTTATATTTAAAAGATTATTATTTTAGCGACAACTTTTATCGATTTTGTGCTTTAATCCTCACAAGGGCATTTTCCGATGAATTTCTATCAAAAAGAGGTGTAATTAAGTTATCACTAATCAACCAAATTAATACATATCATGGATCCTAATGAACCCTTATCATGTACATACTTCCCATAAATATTTTCATAAACAAAACTTTCTTTTGCTCGCTTTTCCATAAATTGAAAACCATAATCAAGTCCATCAAACTATCATAATTGAAAGTGGTTAGTTTCTTTATGATTAATCTTTATTTGATTTGATCTTTATGGTTGCAACAGGCTTTCTCCCGAAATAAAAGGAAGTTTCATCTCTTATATTTAAAAGATTATTATTTTAGCAACAACTTTTATCGATTTTGTGCTTTAATCCTCACAAGGGCATTTTCCGATGAATTTCTCTCAAAAAGAGGTTTCATTGAGTTATCACTAATCAACCAAATTAATACAAATCATGGATCCTAATGAACCCATATCATGTACATACTTCTCATAAACAAAACTTTCTTTTGCTCGCTTTTCCATAAATTTAAAACCATAATCAAATCCATCAAACCATTATCATCGAAAGTGGTTAGCTTCTCTATGATTAATCTTTATTTGATTAGATCTTGTGGTTGCAACAGGTTTTCTCCCGAAATAGAAGGTGAGGGGGCTCAAAACGGTTCAAAAATTGCTTTAAAAATCGCACAAAAACGTCTCAAATGGCATTTGAACTCCATTGCGGGTCGGATTTTTCCAACCCGTGCGCCCGCGACCCGCCTTTTCCGTACTCGCACTCGCCTTTTTCTTGCACATGCTTGCTGGCTCGTCGGGTCGGGTCGGGTCACTGGACGCCCGACCCGGCACGATAAATCCCACCTAAAATATTTGGGCGGGCTGGATCAGGCATCGTGTGGTGCGCTAAGATTTGTGTGTACGTAGTCAAGCAGTCCCCTGCTAGTGTACTTTCTCGTGTTGAACTGCACCTTTGTCTTTTTCCCGTACATACAGGACTCGCAGAACTCTACGCTCTCATTCGTAGCACCAATCAACTTTCTCCTTCGAAGTATATCGAGAGTCTTGTCACACGGGTGACCCAAATGATAATGCCATAGCTTGGCTGAATCTCCGGTACTTGTGCTAGTAGAGCCAACGTCTGTATCTCCTTCTACTGTTATACCTTGAAGAGCATATAAGTTTCACACTTTCGTTCCCTTAATCACTACCATGGCTCCTTTTGAGACTCTCAATTGGTCTTTCTCAAAGACCGACTTGCATCTGGCATTGTCCAAAACACCTACGGAGATTAGGATCTTCCGCAGATCTGGGACATGCCTCACATCGATTAGTGTATGCACTATGCCATCATGCATCTTGCTCCGGACGGTTCCAATACATGCATGCTTGCACACTGCATTGTTTCCCATTAGGATTGAGCCTCCAGCTTCCTTGGAACGGTACGTCGAGAACCAACTCCGATGCAGAGTCATGTGGTATGAGCACCCACTGTCCATAAGCCACACAATGTTTGCTTCAACTGCAATCCCTGCTGCAAATATCTTTGTATCTCTACCTTGATCTCTGTGTCCTGCATCATAGATATGCATGACATCTATTTCCAACGATGCTAAACCAGACTCTTTATCGGCATCCTTCCCTTTCTTCATATTCTGACACCGGTTAGCAAAATGACCCTTTTGCTGACAATTGTAGCATGTGATTTTCTCGAATCTATCATGTGAATGTCTCTACTTAGAGCGGTCATTGTACTTCCCGTGCTGGCCTTGACCTCCTCTCCTTTCCTGTCGATTTCTCACATATAGGGCCTCCTCATGGTTGCTCCCTTAATCTCTACCTTAAACCTTGCCACATAGCTGCTCAGTGTGAAACGCCACCTTCACCTCCTCCACGGTGAGAGTCATTCGATTGTATATCATAGACTGAACAAACTAATTATAATCCTCTGGTAATGAGCATAACAGGATGACTGCCTGTTGCTCATCTGCAATCTTCACATCCATACCCTGTAGCTCTAGCGCTATCCGGTTCAATTCATCCATGTGATCCTTCACCATAGATCCAGACTTCATCTTAAGGGTATACAGCTGCTGAAGAAAATAGAGACGACTCGTGAATGATTTCTTCATGTACAGTCCCTAAATCTTCTTCCAGATATCAGACACCGTTACTTCATCCAAGACCTCTCTCAGGACATTATCTGCCAACGACAACTGTATCTCACTGTATGCCTTTCTCTCCATCTAGCTCTTGCAAGTTCCTTCACTTCCTTATTGATATTCGCCTCATCGAATACGATTTGATAGCAACCCATCTGCATCAGAATATTTTTAACCTTTGTCCGCCAGATCCGAATGTCATTCCAGACTTCATCTTGAGGGTATACAGCTGCTGAAGCAAATAGAGACGACTCGTGAATGATTTTTTCATGTACATTCCCTCAAGCTTCTTCCAGATATCAGACATTGTTGCTTCATCCAAGACATCTCGCAGGACATTATCTGCCAACGACAACTGTATTGCACTATATGCCTTTCTCTCCATCTCGGCTCTTCCAGGTTCCTTCACTTCCTTATCGATATTCGCCTCATCGAATACGATTTCATAACAACCCGCCTGCATCAGAACATTTTTAACCTTTGTCTACCAGATCTGAAAGTCATTCCAGCCAATGAACTTCTCAATGTTCAAAGTTGCTAACGACACCATCTTCGGCACTAAACTTTCTTCACAAACGAACACAAGCTCTGTTACTACTTGTTCGAAAATTTATCACCTTGAGATCCCCGTGGAAACAACTACTCCTAAAAACTGATCAGGAATCTAGGACTAAAAAAATCGGATACTCAAAATACCCCAACACAGTTCCATACGATCTTACAAAGTAAAGCAGCAAACGAAATAGCAACAAATAAATCACACAGCAGACATAAGATATTTACCCTGGTTCGGTTGTACACAACCTACATCCAGTAACTTTCGAGATGATTCCACTATCAGAGAGATCTTCAAAGGACTATAATCTTGCTTCTGCTCACGTGAGTAATGATGTGTCATTATATTCCACGTTTATCTATATGATTACACGTCAAAATGATTGCTCAATTACACATTTCATACGCTTTTACGCTCATAATTGGAACTATTGTACTTTAAGAGCGTTTGGCTGCATTTCAGGGAATATCGGTGATTTGTATATTGGAGGACAGAGTGCGTGCTTCGACACCGGAGCTCCTGAGGTGCCGCGTTCGGTGACTCAAAGCTGCTGGGGAGCAAGGAAGGGGTAAGAGAGAAGGGACGAAGAAGAGGAGAATGAAGAAAGCATAGTTCTATAATACCATAACTTTTGGATTCCAGGTCACTCGATCGAGCTATGATGCGGCAAAGTAATCGAGCGATCCAAAGTGCTGGAAACAAGACATCCGTGCACTATTTTCAAATCTGCTATCATCTGGGATTTTTCAGTATTTTTCTGATATTTTTTCCAGATATTAGACTTCAAGACGGTTCCAACGCCACCAAGAACGTGCCAATCGGAGGTCAGATGAGCTCTGGGAAATTTCTGCAAGCTGATACTGCAATGCTGAAATCTTTTCTTGACCACCTACTCGACCGAGCAACCACCTACTCGACCGAGCACACCTTACTCGGTCCGAGCAGGCAGAGCGATGTTTTTGGACAATGAATCCAGACGTCTGATGACTCGACCGAGCATCCACCTACTCGACCGAGCAACTACCTACTCGGTCCGAGCAGACCCTACTCGGTCCCAGCAGGCAGAGCGACGTTTTGGGCAATGAATCTAGAGTTCTGACGACTCGACCAAGCAGCAGCCTACTCGACCCGAGTCGCCGTGGGCCCAGAACTTAAGTTGCATTTGGATCTGGCTTTGGGCACGGATTGAAGAGGGCATCTTGGGGTGGTTTGCTAGGGGTTTTAGGGAGGATATATATTGGAATGATAGCCGTCATTTTCAGAGGACTTTTGTATACTTTTTGGAGCTTAGATCTTTTTTAGAGAGTTTTGGAAACGATCTTTTGGGAGTTAGGCTATGCCCTAGGCCCTTCCCTTGTATCAAGATAAGTACTTTTGTCCTCTTGAATTCCATAGTTATTTCTTTGTGATTTCTTATTGAATATCTCTTTGATGCATGCTATGATGAATTCTCTTGCTATTATGAATCTTCTATTGCTTTTCCTATGATGCATGCGTAGTTCTATCTAGGGCTAATGGATTAGCCCTAGGATTTTAGGATTTAGATGTAAAGATAGGATTTTATGATGCGTTGGGTATAAAAGGGGTTGTATTTTGGTTGATCTAGCAAAATCCCTAGGAGAACTCGTAATGAGATCGTGCCCATGGTCGGTGGAATGGATTAGCTTAAGGAGTATCCTACGGATTTAAGTAGGGAGTTAGTGGATTCAACCGAGGTACGTGACCACGCCCGGCTCGTGCCTTGAGGGGATCTACCGAAAAACTAGATCACTACATTGACGGCTACCGCCATTGCGTCAATGAGAGCCACCGAAGTACCACAAAGCTCTACTCCACGAGAGTGGTACGAGCTGAGAGACCAATCTCATAAACCCAATGTAACGTAAGAGTCCTAGCCTAGCGTCGAAATCTGACGGTCCTAGTGGCGAGTCCTAAAGCCTTAGCCTTTTAATTTTATTCTTTTCTTTGTGTGGAATCCCTTGTTTGCGATATCAAGTGACATGACCTTCGGATCCATCACCTTTACGACATTCCATATTCCACATCCACCAATAAACCCGCAAGTCTAACTCAACTGTAACGCCCCGCTTCCCGAAAGACACCGGAAGCGAGAACGTTACGCGGCCCGCTTGAACTGGAGCGGTGAAGCTCAAGTCCAATAAGCGTCTGTGATAAAAACACAGAAGAGGTCCTTGCATTTGCGTATCAGAACAATCAGAACATTCAAAGGTAAATGCCACATCCAGATATATAATGCGTACACGAAATTACAAGACAAGCCACAGTAGGGCCAAAAAGAACTTACAACAACACACTAATCCTACTACAAGGAACTAAACTAAAACTCAAGCAGTGACGAAAGCCCTAGTCTTCCGCAGAAAGCGGCTCAGCGTCTACGACCAACTCTGGCTCTCCGAGCCAGGCGTCACGTACGAATCCTCCGGGTACTCAAGCGCTGAATCTGACATACATCCACAAACAATGAATGTATGTCAGCAAGGTCTGCAAGGAAAGATTAGCATCCCAAGGCAAGATGTACAAATAATATGAATTTATGAAGCATTTAATAGTTAAAAGAAATGACTGCAGCAATTTAATATTAGCAAATATATTGAAATGGAAACAACATCCCTGACATGCAGTTCTAAACGGTTGCAAGAATAAAGTTAAGATTTCCTCCGAGTCCATTAGCATTTCAATCATCAGGATGACCAAGTTAGCGTTGCAAGTTTTCATTTCAAGAGTTAGCATTCTAATCTAGGGTTCTCGCCTTTAGGTCGTGATGAGAAGGTCGTTCCTCTCACGGGGGCTTACCGTGATTGACACTAACCCACCGCGTCGGGTGGTGCTCTTGAGGAGAGTACCTTTCATACGCCCAGTGGCCGCTCAACCCTAACCCCACCCAAAAGTTTTGCCGAAACACGAGCCGGCCTAGTCGACTCACACGACATCACGATATCACGAATTCGCCTTTGAGGCGCACGATTTCACGATGCCACTCTCAAGTAAGATGTACATGACTTAGATGTTGTCAATGTTCTTGTTTTACAACATTTACAATAAATACAAGGGATGTCGAACAGGTTGGTTTAATGAACAATTTATAGTAAACGATTTACTTCGCCAATGTTTTAAAATTTGATCCTCGTCGAGTTATATGTCAAAGTGTCACATTTTGGTCTAGAACATTATAAAGACATTTTCATGCGGCATTATAAGTACGTTTTGCAAGATATACACATTAAAGCAAAAAGACACAATTATTCATCAACTTCCAAAAATTCATATTTAATTGCACACTTACCTGTTTTTAGCGTTCCTGGTGTCGTCGGAATCGTCTCGACGGGCACTATGCTACGAAGAAGACGGGTCCGTACGGGAGGTGCAGACGTTTTCTGCGTCATCGGATTACGATATCAGATTAAGTGAAAAATAGCTTATTAAACGACCAACTTATTTATCCCTATAACTAATAGAAGGGAAAAGTTCTATGTGGGTAAGTTACTGTTCATAGTACACTACATGATGTTACTAACTCACCAACTAACCACCTCGTTAACATGATATATAAGAGTAACACAGTCTGCGAAACAATTTCTAGCCAACTAACCCTAACAGCTAACAACTAAAACATAGCAGCAAGGTATAAAACCAACCCTAATGTAGATTAACAGGGTATCAGTAAATGTAGTGAATCTGAGCAGCATAACATTCAGGCAATAATCTACTCAACTGTGAAACTTATAACATCAACCTAAGATAAAGTAAATGGAGAACATATAAACATGATGCATGACTTAGCTTCTACCATGCAATAATCTCAGCACATATCAATAGAGACCCAGTTTATAAAATTAACAGCATACCACTAACATCTTTCTATTTTATATATAACCAACTAACAATAACATCTCTGACCCTAACTAACATGTTATTAACAGCACTAACCCTAACGTTTAACCTAACAAATAACAAAACAAACAAACTAACCTCGATACAATGTTATCTGATGCTCTTCTCTGTAGGTGGCCGTGGACGTCGAGGAGGCCGTGCGGCGCTGGCGATTTTGCGAAGCCTGGGCGTGGGCGAGGTTGAACGCCGGCGTTTCTGGGTGGATGGTGGCTGTGCTGGCGTTGAGGGGAGGCCGCCGTTGGGGGAGAGCTCGGGAGAGGGCGGCTGGGGTCTCGACGCTAGGTGTTGCCGGTGGGAGGATGGCGCGTAGCGAAGGTGTAGCGGGCTGCATCTTGGTGAGGGGTTCGGGGCGATCGTCGGCGATCTGGAGTGTCGTGTCAGGTGGGGCTCGGTGACAGGGGACGAAGGCGACGTCGACGACGAGCTTGGGTGCTCGGCGAGCTGCTGTGGTGGAGGGCGGCCTTGGGAGGCGGCTTCTTGGTAGTAGGCGGTTCAGAGCGAGGAGGGAGGAAGGGGAGAAGGTCGGAGCCGTTCGGAGTAGGGCGCTCGGAAGTTCGAGCGGCGGAGGAGAGGTCCGGTGCGGTGTTGGGTTGTGGAGGAAGCCCCAGGGGAGACGCAGGATGGGGTTCGTTGTGTAGGCCTGTAGGGAAAAATGGGAAAAGTGACGGCTGCAACTTTTTGGCCTCTAGGGTTTTATTAGCTAGGGTTTTTATATAAAGTTAGTAGGGTTTATAAAATGAAGTAGGGGGGTAGGGTTAGATAGATATCATAGGGTTTCTCTAAGGTTACTATGTAAGAAAATATAGGGGGCACGTGAGGGTGAATAATGAGCAGTATGAGCTAGGTTTCCTTATTATAAAGAATAGGGTTATAGCTTAGGAATAGGGTGTATGCTGTGCTTTGTGTGTAGGGAGAAGAAAAATGCCTTGGGATTTTTAATATATAGAAATAGAGTGGTTGAAGCTCAACACGTGAGGAGCTTAGATTTCTATTTGGATGATAGCTTGGTGTGGGGTTTGAGACGTACAGCGGGTGTAGTAGGCTAGTTATAGCTTAGGTTAGGTTTTAAAGTTTTCCAAAGTTCCTATCTTTCATTTCTTTTTGGTTCCAAAAGTTGTGTGCGTGGGTTATGTCACGACCCGCTTCCCAAAATGGACGGAAGCGAAACGTGACGAGGCCCGCTTAGGCCAGAGCTTTAGAAGCTCGGACCCAATAAGCGTCTGTAGGGGTACCATTTTAAAAGATTTCCAGGTTCTTGCATTAATAAAGTTCAAAACAACAGAAGTACAGAAAGGAAAAGGCATTCATTAAATTAAAGGTATAATATCCAACAAGTACAAAGTCTAAAAAGAAGCCTAAGCGTGGCAACAAACTATCTAAAAGAAAACTGAAAGTAGTAACCTCTGAAGGTGGCGACTAAAAAGACCTCAAGGTCTGGTC
Organism: Scilla litardierei; assembly: GCA_030789695.1. Taxonomy (NCBI): domain Eukaryota; kingdom Viridiplantae; phylum Streptophyta; class Magnoliopsida; order Asparagales; family Asparagaceae; genus Scilla; species Scilla litardierei. Next base: position 75,742,209 of record CM061133.1, on the reverse strand, counting down.
CTCGTCAGGCACGTGCTCTGGGTCGACGTCCTCGGCTCCACGTACTCCAGCGAGTCTGCTTCGTCCACGATCTCTGGCTGAACACCTGACGTACAGCACCCAAGAAAAAGGAACTGTACGTCAGGTAAAGTCTACAAGAAGGGTTAGACTTTACTGCAAGTGCACCGAACTTTAAACAACGGTTTACTGGTTGATTAGCATGCTGAGGTTCTTTTACACAACAGTTTACTGGTTGATTAACATGCTGTGGTTATAACAGAGTAACACGACAGGAAGTAACGCAGCAGGAAAGTAAAACGGGACAAGTAGTAGTCGTAGCGTGTGCTACCAACTACGGGACTAACCTACAGGTGTCAAGACAAGACGTGACGTGACGGAAACAAGGCAGGACAAGACAAGTGAGACACGAAAGGGTTCACGCCTTACGGTTCGAGGGGGATCAGACCCTCTTGCCGTGCGCACGCTCAACCCAACCCCAAACCCCAAGACAAGACAAGACATGACACCAGTACAAGGGATCACTCGCTCTAGCTTGGCGAGTGCCCTATTGCCCGCAGGCTGAGAATCAGTACAAGGGATCACTCTCTCCACTTGGAGAGTGCCCTATTGCCCTCGGGCTGTGTATCAGTACAAGGGATCACTCTCTCAACTTAGAGAGTGCCCTATTGCCCACAGGCTGTGAATCAGTACAAGGGATCACTCGGCGAGTGTCCTATTGCCCAGCGGGCTGTGCAAGACGGGACGTGACGTGACACGACAGGAAAGGTTATTCTAGGGTGTCCACACACACGCACACACATGATAGCCCTACAACATCAAAAATTGTTGTTGTCAGGCTCAGACTTCGTCGTCAAGTCTGAGCCGTCAGAAGTCGTCCCAGACGCTATCATTTCACGTCCGGTTCTATACATTCACCGTCTAACAGTTCTAGCAACCTATGACCAAAGCACGGTCAAAAACGTAAGTGGGTACACTTGCCTGAAATGGCGAGTGTGTCGTCCTCTCGAAGCGTCTCGTCCAAGCGTCTCGTCCGCAGAAGTCCGTCTGAAATATCGTCACGGTGACGATGTCAGGTCCCAAATTCATCAAATCCTATTAAGGTTCGTTTCTAGGTTTTCGGGACTATCCTATTCGTCAAAAGTCACTTTTTGATGTATCAACCTAATCGACGATCTATCCTATGTGCACAGTCAAATTAGTCCGTTCGTCGATTTTCTATGTTCGTACAACGTTTTACATGAGCTGAAAATTAAATTTAGTTCAAGTTGACGGTTTTTAGTTTAGGGTTCAGTCAGCTATTGTGGGGGTTTCTACGAGTTTCGGAGAACCAACCTGAACCGGAGTTTGCTGTAGATTGGATGTCGGGTCTGATCGGAGAACTCCTCAGCTTCAGATCTGGTCCTCGCACGTCTCTCCAAAAGTTCGAACTTGCGACGAAGGCCTACGACGTGTCGCAACGTCGTAGACGGCCAATCCGCGAAGTGGCACGTCCAAGTGGGGCCCACAGCAGTGCTAGGGGTCCAAGGGGGCCCACAACACCTCAGGAGCACTTGGGGGGCCCACCACAGAAGTTGGTGTGGGAGAAACCCACTTGCGACGAAGTTCTGTCGGTCGTTCACCCTCGGTGCGAGGGTTTCTCTCGGTTAGACCGAGAGAAGCTCTCGGTCGTGCACTGGCGATGCGGGGGGCTCGGTTGCAGCGGCGGGTGCGGAGGAATCCGTCGGTCAGACCGACTGATCCTGTCGGTCGGGCGCTTGGACGAAGCTGGCAGCGGAGCGGGGTGCGGAGCGGCTTCGGGTGCGGAGCGGGCTTCGGTCAGACCGACGGGGCGGGTCGGTCAGCGCTTGGCGATGCGGAGCGGAGCGGAGCGGGCGCTCGGTCTAACCGAGCGGTGCTCTCGGTCGGAGCGGGCGACAGCGGGGGGGGGGGGGGGGGGGGGGGGGGGGCGATGCAGCGGGCTGTGCAAGCGGCGATGCGGGGGTTTGCTCCGGTCGTGCGCTGGGAATTGCGGGGGTGAGCTCCGGTCGTGCACGTTGCGATCGTCGCAACGTTGCGACGAAGCTTTGGAAGAGGAAACGGCGGCTAGGGTTTTGAGTAATGACGAAATAACTTTTCCTAGGGCTAACTTAAATAGGTTAGAGCTAGGTTTAGGGTTTGGGTTCGGAAAAACTTTATTAAAATAATTTAAAATAATTAAATTAGTTAAAATTACTCTCCTCTCCCTCACGCGAAATTGGTGCGGCCAAAAATTCTAAAATTTTGCCTAAAAATTCCTTAATACGTTATTATAATATAGTAATTTTATTGTAATTAAAACTTTTATAAAAATAGGTTTTAAAATTATTTAAAACTTTCAAAAAAATGGAAAATAGGTCAAATTAAGTCCAAAAATTTTAAAATAATTATGGGGTGTTCTAGATGACTAAAGAAAGATAGTGGAGAAGACGGATCTAAATTTCGATGTCGAGATATGAAACTAAAATTCGTAACGTCTCGCGTCAAAACAGAAAGTCGCGACGTCACGTCAAATAAATTAGTATCGCGGAAGAACGACTTGAGATATGTCGTTCCAAAGTCGTTTCGCAATCTAATACTTTCAGAGACGATCACGACGACATATCACACAAAAACGTTCAAAAACAAATAAAGTCTAAAATAAACACGTGCACGATCAAAAGCACGTGCACGAAGTAGGTACGATAGAAACAGGCCGTTACATTCTACCCACCTTAGAAATGATTCCGCCCTCGGAATCACTCACACTAGTTATAATTACCCATATAACCTTTCAAATTTCCAACCCCAAGTTCTCATAAAAGAATAATAATCATCTTCTCAAACTACACTACTCCACTAACATCATCGCTCAATAACATCTCTAAATTTCTCAATTTCTTCCCAATATTAATCAATCGCTAAAATGATGTTCTAGTCAACCACCAATCCAAGACAAAAACTTTGTCTATCTTATAACACCTTCACAAATCAACAATCGCCGTGTCCTCAATACGTTCCTTGTCATATTTCCCCATAAATTATCCACCAAATAATTTTGATCTATCAGAAGTACATCACATCCTACTCACTATAACTAATCCCAACCAATATTCAGTCCGACTGCTTAATCACCCATTTATCTCCACACGTCGTGTTATTCTCAAAGTCTTCTCACGTCAATTCATCAATCCGTCTCAATGCTAATATAAGCTCTACTCAATCTCATGATCACCCTAACTCATACTATTCTCCGCAGTTACTCCTATCTACTACCCGTCTAAGCCTCAAGTCTGATAAGTTATCATCTCCTCGCATATAATTTCATTCAAACAGAATTCCCCATTGAGTCCACCACACTTCGGTTTTATAAATAAGTCTGAGACAGTTCATTCTTTTCATCAAAAAAATATATTCTAATCCATCATCCTCGTGTTCCCAAAATCAATTAATCATTGCCATAATAAAACTCATTTCACTCCCTGAGCCTACCCGTAAACAAAATCCTACAACGATAATAGCTAGGCCCAATTAATATAACAATCATAAACATGAAAATTTTTGTTTAAGGAAGAAAGAAGAGAAGAGAAAGAGAGACTTTAAGGCCAAAGAAATATTTTAAAACATTTGGAAAAAAACGTGTGGCGTTGCGGTAATGGATGAGGGAAGTTAAGTGATTTGTGATCTTGTGAGCTAGTTTTAAAACTTTAAAGATTTGGTTTTAAAAAAAACAAAGTTTTGATATGATTCACATACAACCAAGATAAACCATTCATTAAAATTAAAACTAAGTCTAAGGATCTGCCTGGATGACGCCATTCATATAATTATGAATACCGTCATTCAGACAACTTCCAGCATACCATGGTTAACGCTGAGTACACATTCAAGACACAGGAGACAAACATCAGGATCCTAAAGATGACACACTCATACAGGTCTACACACTCTACATATACTCATGCACTGCAACGACATCACCTACCAGAGGGCCTACTCCTAAACTGGAGATAGCATGGATAACTACAAGGTCTAATGTCTAGATAAAAGAAGGAAGGAAAACTAAATCAAAAGCGGAACGAAATAAGATCGGAAGGAACGAGTTCAAATAAGGCAAGACAAAGAGGTAGTTGGTTGGGTGTAAAACGATTGTTTTGCAAATGAGAAATAAGTTTTCACAAAGATTTTGAAATGTGGTCACGAGAAACATAGAACAGATATAATAATAATAAAATAATTGAAGTTCCCCCTAGTTTAGAAGATACTTTAAAAGTATGAACTGTAAGTGATTTAGAAATAGATCTGGTAGCCCAGAAAAATATAAATTGAATTATCAAAATGTTAACACGGTTTTAAAAATGAAAATATGAAAGATACCGATTTGAAATAATTACCAGATAGTAACTTGAAAATTGACGACCAAGGAGATTTCAAAATCTAAGAAGGAACTTTTAATCGAAAAGCAATAAATTTTAAATATATATAATAAAGGGTTTTCAAGGAAGTTAAACCGAGTGAAAAAAAATTTAATAATGAGTTTCGAAAACAAGAAATAAAAGAAATAAAAGTAGGATGAGGTAGCGATTGTTTTGTAAATGAAAATGAATTTAAACAAAGGTTCTTGAGGTATGAGCACGATGAACATAGAGATGTTTATATGTAAGAAATTTAAAATCCCCCTTTGTTTTAGAAAAATATTCTAAAGTACGTACGTAAATGGTTAAAATAAATTTCGTAGGTAGAAAAATGATATATTGAATTCCCGAAATGATAACAAAGTTTTAAAACTAAAATTCGATGGATACTGATTTGAAAATAAGTACGAGGCCGTAACTTAAAACTTTTACGACCGAAAGGTTTCAAAATTTGCGAAAGAATTTTAACTCAACCGAAAGTAAGAAATTTTAAATAATTAATAAAAGTTTTCAAAGAAGTCCAATTGGGCGGAGAATTTAATAATGAATTTCGAAAATACTTTTAAAGGAAGCAGGTTTTTGGGAGAGGGGAAATTTTGAAAATAAATACAAGATAGTAGAAATATATTGTGTAGTTTATAAAAGTAATATATATATTTTGGAAACAAGGCAAATAATGCAAGATATTGACTTAAAACATTTACGTCCAAGAAAGCTCCAAGTCAATTAAAAGTTTTAACTCGATCCAAAACAGCAAATTTTAAATATATAATATAGGGGTTTTCAAAGAAATCAATCTGGAGCGAAAACTTAATAAGGAAAGTCGAAAATAATTTTAGAGGAGGTAGAATTGGTCAGGGAAGGGGTTCGAAGGATTGATGATGATCGTCAGGAAACGATCACGAGAATCGAGAGAAAGGAAAAATGATCGCGTGAAGATTACGCGTAAGATATGAATCGTGAAGGGCTACGATGGGACTTTATGGTCGATAGCAAGAAATTTGCAAGGATCAGAGGGATGCTAGAGGACAAAGGTTCTAATCATCGGGTCGTCTAAAGATTTAGGATAACTCCGCACTAAAACTTCCTAATGAGCTAGAATATAATCAGGATCTAAAGAGAAAGTTCCTAGGAAAATCGAGGTTACGTTCTGCTGGGCCAGAAGTCGATTGAGCTGGGCGGGCGACTAACTAAAAGAAGGACTCTAGATATCTAATACGATCAGAATCAAATGGGGATGCTAAAATAGTCTAGGACGAGGACGACTAAATCTTAACCAAGGCATCCGACTATCAACCTGAGACGTCTACCTAAGTCTTCCTACTATCTAAAACTGGGAAACTAATTCAGACTTGTACGTGGACATCAAATGAATGCGGTACTTTTATTGTTCCGAACTTTTGCAAGACCTGCATGGGCCACCACTAAAACATGTCATGCCTCGCTTCCCAAAATGGACGGAAGCGAAACGTGACGAGGCCCGCTTAGGCCAGAGCTTTAGAAGCTCGGACCCAATAAGCGTCTGTAGGGGTACCATTTTAAAAGATTTCCAGGTTCTTGCATTAATAAAGTTCAAAACAACAGAAGTACAGAAAGGAAAAGGCATTCATTAAATTAAAGGTATAATATCCAACAAGTACAAAGTCTAAAAAGAAGCCTAAGCGTGGCAACAAACTATCTAAAAGAAAACTGAAAGTAGTAACATCTGAAGGTGGCGACTAAAAAGACCTCAAGGTCTGGTCCTCGTCAGGCACGTGCTCTGGGTCGACGTCCTCGGCTCCACGTACTCCAGCGAGTCTGCTTCGTCCACGATCTCTGGCTGAACACCTGACGTACAGCACCCAAGAAAAAGGAACTGTACGTCAGGTAAAGTCTACAAGAAGGGTTAGACTTTACTGCAAGTGCACCGAACTTTAAACAACGGTTTACTGGTTGATTAGCATGCTGAGGTTCTTTTACACAACAGTTTACTGGTTGATTAACATGCTGTGGTTATAACAGAGTAACACGACAGGAAGTAACGCAGCAGGAAAGTAAAACGGGACAAGTAGTAGTCGTAGCGTGTGCTACCAACTACGGGACTAACCTACAGGTGTCAAGACAAGACGTGACGTGACGGAAACAAGGCAGGACAAGACAAGTGAGACACGAAAGGGTTCACGCCTTACGGTTTGAGGGGGATCAGACCCTCTTGCCGTGCGCACGCTCAACCCAACCCCAAACCCCAAGACAAGACAAGACATGACACCAGTACAAGGGATCACTCGCTCTAGCTTGGCGAGTGCCCTATTGCCCGCAGGCTGAGAATCAGTACAAGGGATCACTCTCTCCACTTGGAGAGTGCCCTATTTCCCTCGAGTTGTGTATCAGTACAAGGGATCACTCTCTCAACTTGGAGAGTGCCCTATTGCCCGCAGGCTGTGAATCAGTACAAGGGATCACTCGACGAGTGCCCTATTGCCCAGCGGGCTGTGCAAGACGGGACGTGACGTGACACGACAGGAAAGGTTATTCTAGGGTGTCCACACACACGCACACACATGATAGCCCTACAGCATCAAAAATTGTTGTTGTCAGGCTCAGACTTCGTCGTCAAGTCTGAGCCGTCAGAAGTCGTCCCAGACGCTATCATTTCACGTCCGGTTCTATACATTCACCGTCTAACAGTTCTAGCAACCTATGACCAAAGCACGGTCAAAAACGCAAGTGGGTACACTTGCCTGAAATGGCGAGTGTGTCGTCCTCTCGAAGCGTCTCGTCCAAGCGTCTCGTCCGCAGAAGTCCGTCTGAAATATCGTCACGACGACGATGTCAGGTCCCAAATTCATCAAATCCTATTAAGGTTCGTTTCTAGGTTTTCGGGACTATCCTATTCGTCAAAAGTCACTTTTTGATGTATCAACCTAATCGACGATCTATCCTATGTGCACAGTCAAATTAGTCCGTTCGTCGATTTTCTATGTTCGTACAACGTTTTACATGAGCTGAAAATTAAATTTAGTTCAAGTTGACGGTTTTTAGTTTAGGGTTCAGTCAGCTATTGTGGGGGTTTCTACGAGTTTCGGGGAACCAACCTGAACCGGAGTTTGCTGTAGATTGGATGTCGGGTCTGATCGGAGAACTCCTCAGCTTCAGATCTGGTCCTCGCACGTCTCTCCAAAAGTTCGAACTTGCGACGAAGGCCTACGACGTGTCGCAACGTCGTAGACGGCCAATCCGCGAAGTGGCACGTCCAAGTGGGGCCCACAGCAGTGCTAGGGGTCCAAGGGGGCCCACAACACCTCAGGAGCACTTGGGGGGCCCACCACAGAAGTTGGTGTGGGAGAAACCCACTTGCGACGAAGTTTTGTCGGTCGTTCACCCTCGGTGCGAGGGTTTCTCTCGGTTAGACCGAGAGAAGCTCTCGGTCGTGCACTGGCGATGCGGGGGGCTCGGTTGCAGCGGCGGGTGCGGAGGAATCCGTCGGTCAGACTGACAGATCCTGTCGGTCGGGCGCTTGGACGAAGCTGGCAGCGGAGCGGAGTGCGGAGCGGCTTCGGGTGCGGAGTGGGCTTCGGTCAGACCGACGGGGCGGGTCGGTCAGCGCTTGGCGATGCGGAGCGGAGCGGAGCGGGCGGCTGTGCAGAGCGGGCGCTCGGTCTGACCGAGCGGTGCTCTCGGTCGGAGCGGGCGACGGCGGGGGGGCGATGCAGCGGGCTGTGCAAGCGGCGATGCAGGGGTTTGCTCCGGTCGTGCGCTGGGAATTGCGGGGGTGAGCTCCGGTCGTGCACGTTGCGATCGTCGCAACGTTGCGACGAAGCTTTGGAAGAGGAAACGGCGGCTAGGGTTTTGAGCAATGACGAAATAACTTTTCCTAGGGCTAACTTAAATAGGTTAGAGCTAGGTTTAGGGTTTGGGTTCGGAAAAACTTTATTAAAATAATTTAAAATAATTAAATTAGTTAAAATTACTCTCCTCTCCCTCACGCGAAATTGGTGCGGCCAAAAATTCTAAAATTTTGCCTAAAAATTCCTTAATATGTTATTATAATATAGTAATTTTATTGTAATTAAAAATTTTATAAAAATAGGTTTTAAAATTATTTAAAACTTTCAAAAAAATGGAAAATAGGTCAAATTAAGTCCAAAAATTTTAAAATAATTATGGGGTGTTCTAGATGACTAAAGAAAGATAGTGGGGAAGACGGATCTAAATTTCGATGTCAAGATATGAAACTAAAATTCGTAACGTCTCGCGTCAAAACAGAAAGTCGCGACGTCACGTCAAATAAATTAGTATCGCGGAAGAACGACTTGAGATATGTCGTTCCAAAGTCGTTTCGCAATCTAATACTTTCAGAGACGATCACGACGACATATCACACAAAAACGTTCAAAAACAAATAAAGTCTAAAATAAACACGTGCACGATCAAAAGCACGTGCACGAAGTAGGTACGATAGAAACAGGCCGTTACAGGTTACATGGTTGGGTTTCGGCCATAGGTGAAGAAAAAGTGGCTAGTGTTTAATTAGGAAAGAATTTTAATCTTATTAGCAATTAAAATGGTTTAATTAGGAAGTAATTTAAAAAAAATTGATAGGATTTAATAGGTGTAACCAATGGGATTTAAGGCTAATCAAAACGTTTAATGGGTTTATAAAAGGAACATTTCATTTGACTTTTTAGAAGATTCGAAATTCGAATTTTAAATTTGAAAGTTGTAATTTATTAGGAGAGACTAATAATAATAATAATAATAATAATAACAATAATAATAAATTAACTAAGTGCCACAAAAATAATAATAGTGATAATTGTCATGAAAAAGTTGGCACGTGTACGGGGACGGATACGCTTAACTACGGACACGGACGAAAATTACACTAGATAAAAACAGATAATATCATCGACGAATACCGGTCGTTACATCAACCAAGGAGTAGATAGGTAATATAGCACCTCTTCCTCGTGTTTGATACTTGCTTGCCACTATATCGTGCGCTTGCGGTAAACGACATCATTTCGGAGTTAATTCCGGGCCGATCAAGTAATAACTTGCCAAGATGAACAAGCCCTCACGAACTCACTCAAGGAAGAAGAAAACACGGAGACAGTGAGAGAATCACTCAAACTCCGAGCACAAACTCCAATCCATAATCTCTCGACAAAACTTCAATGATAGCGGCTCAAGCAATAATTTCATCACATGACCTGAAGTCTGCAATACCCGAATAATCTAAGCCGTTAGATTATATATGATCTCAAAACAGGGCTGAAAATACCATCAAACCTGTCAACTTAAAAAACTGGGCCCCACACCGCTCGGGCGAGCGGGTTCTGAGCTCGCCCGAGCTGTCGCTTTGCTGTTGCGGCTACTGGCTGAAATGTGAGGCGCTCAATCGAGTGGATGCTCCGCTCGGCTCGAGCGCTTGCACTGCAAAGCTCATAAAATCTCTATCAGATTAACTCGGCCGAGTTCTTGAGCCACTTGACCAAGTGGACATTGCTCGGGCCACGGGTAGGGCGCTCGGTTGAGCGATATGCCTTGTAGCTTCACCTGTTTCTTGTGGCACCAGCTCGGCCGAGCGTCAGGGACCGCTCGACCGAGCGATATGGGCAATGTGCGTGGGAGGGTTGAATCACCAGATTTTAACAGTTTTGTCCCATGTAAGAGGTTGTTGATCTAGCTAATGAACTACCACCGCATACCCATGTTTGCATATATGATAAATATGGGCATCAACTACCCAAAAAGGGAGTCCTTTATACGCACTCATTGAAATATTTTCCCTTCACTATTTTTAAAATGTTTTGATCTACATATTCTAAAATCACGGCATATCAAAGATCTAATAAAGCCAAAGTATTTTATTAATGGGTCTAATCTTTGAAATTTTAATGGTTTCGTAGTAATAGATTTTTTTGCAACAACTAGATCGTTGAGTAAAATTCCTAAGGTTAACTAGATCTTTGGTGTATTAGGAGAATATGAAGATCAAAATAAACGATTACGATTATCTAAAAATTGAGAAATATAGAATTTTTGACAAGTGTATAGGAGGGAATTCCTGTATGGGTAGCAGATGCGCATATTAATATATACATACATACATATAGTTACATATGTAAATTCATACATATGTATGTATGTATGTTAGTGTCACGATGTGAAAGGTGAAAAAAAATTTGGTGTGAGTTTTTAGATTTATCTAATTTTTTAACTTTTTTGAGGTTTTATCTATACAAATATATACCTCAATAAAAAAATATGGATGAACGCTAAGAAGATTTGACCCTTGATAAAGCCATGATAAATTTAACAGTTTCATAACAATAGAACATCTTGTAATGATCTGATCAAGCGGTAAATATGGGGGATTTTTTCCTTTTTTATTGTGTGGGTTTATTAATATGTATAGATCACAGCCAACGATTTATATATATACTAGTCATAACCCGTGCCCGCGGGCACGGTTCATTTAAGATTTTCCCTTGCGAAATCTTTGTTCCCCGAATTTTTTTTTCAAAGCCAAAATTTAAATAAAAAACAAATTAGCTTACAATATTTAGCGGCACAGGCGCCTTCGGTGTGGGTGCCTTCGGTGCGGAACAACAAATTCAGCGCATGCGCCTTCGACACAGAACACCAAATTTGACGTGGGTACCTTCAGAGCAGAACAACAAATTCGACGTAAAACAACAATTTCGATGCAGGTGCCTTAGGCGCGGAATAACAAATCAGCGTTAAAAAATGGCGCGGGCGCCTTCGGCGCGGAACAACAAATTCAGCGCATGCGCCTTCGACACAGAACACCAAATTCGACGTGGGTGCCTTCGGCGCAGAACAACAAACTCGACGTAAAACAACAATTTCGGCGCGGGTGCCTAGGCGCGGAACAACAAATCAGGGTTAAAAAATTTAGCGGGTGCCTTCGGCGCCCGCGCCGAAACCTTCATATACATATAACCCGTGCCCGTGGGACACTGTTTATTTAAAAATCTTGGACCCACTAATTTTTAAAAAAATCAATAATTATTAGTTTCCCCTGAAATATCAGCAGATGGGATCGAAATTTTACAGGGTTTTGCAACGCGGATCAATGAGTTGGTAGCATCTTCCGCGTTCATTCTCCCACAGCTCGCGTTCATTCCCAAGATGAGATTGTGTGTGTGCACAACATTTTTTTTCATAACTAATATTAAAAGGCTATTCCTAATTTCAATGTTATTGTGTATTCCCAACAAATTTCTATTCAACCCAAAAATTTCCCTCCAAAACTTGATGTGACATTGCCACATAGGACAAATTCAAAATCTGCCCTCAATTGTAATATAGACTAGTCATAACACGTGCCCGCGGGCACGATTCATTTAAGATTTCCCCCGCGAAATCTTTGTTCCCCGAAAAATTATTTCCACAGCCAAAATTTAACAGAACAATAAAATATCGTAAAAATATTTAGCGACACGGGCACCTTCGGCGCAGAACACCAAATTCGGCGCAAGCGCCTTCGGCGCGGAACAACAAATTTGGCGTCCGCGCCTTCGGCGTGGAACAACAAATTTGGCATCGAACAACAAATTTGGCGCTAGCGCCTTCGGCGTGGAACAACAAATTAGCAGGCGCCTTCGGTACGGGCGCGGAACAACAAATCTCAGGGTATTTTTACGCTAATTTGTTGTTCCGCTAAATTTTTTTCGCTAAAGTTTTTATTTTGTTTAATTTAATGGATCATACTTCTCCACAATCTTTTCCAAGACACTTTTAATTTCAAAGTTTAGGTTCCCAAGGCACTTTTCCTCCCATTTAATCTACACAATCTTTCCCAAGGCACTTCTAATTTCAAAGTTTAGGTTCCCAATGCACTTTCTCTCCAAATTTAATCTCTACAATCTTTTCCAAGACACTTCTAATTTCAAAGTTTTGGTTTCCAAGACACTTTTTCCATCAACATTTAAGTTTTCACACTAAAATTTTCACAAAATCCAATCTCAACCATTGATTTTCCAAGATCAAATCTCAGCCACTCTTTATCTTGTCCTAGTCAGCCCTAGAATTCAAAAAACGTTGTCAAATGTATAATAGATATACATCAAGAAAACACTTTCTCACAATTTTTGCACATGGAAATTTTTGAATAGGAACATTTTCATTTATCTGTGGATACGGTAAATTGGGTGTCACTGAAGAAAATCCTCTCATGTATCAGTCAAAATGTCCATTCTTCATATTTTTTGGGACAATTGGTACTGTTCAAGTTGATTTTCATATTCAAAACCCCAAAACATCAAAAATCTTGTGAACCCTAGGCTTCTGTCTTTGATTTAAAAGGTGAACAAAGTTCTATTACTGCAAAATTGGTAAATATCCTATGCATATGCAAACAACATATGAATCACAAAATTTTTTATTTATATACATTTAAGACATGTTGATCAACTTCAATGATGTTGATTACCAAGAAATTATGTAAAAGGGGGGTTTTTACCACCAAAAAAGAGATAATCTATCATGTGCACCTTATTTTTTATTTTCGTTTGTGTGTATGTGTGTTACTGTGTATGTATTGTTTGCATATGAAATTTCCTATATTTGTGTCATAAAAAACCCATAAACTCTATTTTTATCAAAAAAATTCTTTGGGGTTGTTGTACACATTCTAAAACACCAAAACCACAGATATAACTAAACTCTGTGGGTTTAACCTTCAGTCGGCTCGTTATAAAAAGTTCCATTGTTTGAAACCGTTGAATCGGTTTGTTACAGATCGAGGGTCAAATAGCATTGTATTCACTTGATTTTTGGTATTTAGTGATCCGTGATGTGTGGAACACATCTTAAAAAATAAAAGAAATAAAAATTTCATATGCTGACAGCACATATACAGTTTTCTCGTGTGTGTGTGTGTGTGTGTGTGTGTGTGTGTGTGTGTGTGTGTGTGTGTGTGTGTGTGTGTGTGTGTGTCCCATGTATAGCAGAATGGTTGACAAGTGCAAAAAGAGACTTTTTGGTTGGACTTCGTCTCTCCTCTCCATCTCAGGTAGAATTGAATTGGTGCGAACTGTTATATATGGTATGGTCTCATTTTGGATGCAAGCTTTTCGCATCCCTATTTCTGTTCTACGCACTATATCTTCAGCTTGCAGGAGATTTGTTTGGGGCTCATCGCGCATCTGGTACTGGAGGGATGTATGCACCCCCAAGGAGGAGGAGGGTGTGGGGCTTAGACAGCTCTCTGATATCAATTTAGCATCAGGGGTCAAATTAACTTGGAGGCTATTATCT